>CM042694.1:494122489-495322489 GCA_023614405.1 Avena insularis
GCATTGGGTCTTGCGATGAGCTACTCTCTCCTTGGTTTCCACGAGTCATCTGAAGATTGAGGTAGATACAGGGGTAAGAGGGAAAGTTCTAAGGTTCATGGTTTTGATTTCAAGCTAAAACTTTTAGTTTGACTCAGGTTTTGCAACTTACTTCATTTCATTCATACAAACAAGCACACGATACAAACACACACCATAACAACAAAGGAAAATAGATGGTTTGAAGAACCATTCTGCAAGCTACGATACAGTGGGACCGATACATATCATGCTACGATAGTGCTCTAGTGCATCTACTCATCGTCGATGAAGTCGGAGTCCTCATCGTTAGTGTAGAAGTCCACAGCATCCTCCTCCAGAAAGTCATCATCATTGCTGAGGTAAGAATCCATGTCCCCCTAGATGTCTTCACCCTCCTCTTCTTCCTCCTTTGCTACAAGCTGAGCTTCTTGCTCCTTGACGGTCTTCTCGAGGTCGACCACCTTCTTGCAAAGACGGGCGATGGTGCGATCCTTCTTTTCGCGCTAGAGGCAAAGAGACTGACGATCCTTGACTAGCAGTGAGAAAGTCTGGGCCTTCTGGGCGGCAATGGCACGGTTGTCGTTGGCGAACTCCCTAGCATTGTCCAATTCCTTCTGGCGATCATACAATAGGAAGTTAAGGTTCTCCACTTGACGGTTCAGCTCAGGTTGACTTTGCATCTCCATTGGCATCCCCATAAAGTCACGTCTTGCATAGTGAGCAAAACGGGTTCCCTAGAGTTGGTTGACACTAAGGGCACACAGACGTGCGAGAGCTTCATGCATTGCCCTGGCTAATCCATCTAGCCTCTTGTTCTATCTCACGGAGAACTGGATTCTCCCGAACCTTGGTGCTTCGCTGCTTCCTCTAAGATTGGCGGTGACCAGCCACTGCAAATCTCCTCCTGGGGGTCCTGGAAGTTGAGCTCCAAGAAACTCTGGATGTGGGCGTCCCAATAACTCTGACAGTGAATCCAGATCCCTCTCGAAGATCAGCTGACCTCCGTTTCCCAACTGGTAGAACTTGCTGAACTGAGTCTCCATCTACAAGAATTAAAGATGAGGAAGTTAGTGAAGTGATCCGGTGTGTCAAATTTTAAGTAGTAATGTAAGAATTTTTGAGGAACATGAGTTTTTGAGAAAGAATGAATTCCCAAGGATAAGAGAGGAAATAGTTTTTCATAAATACTCACTTTGGTTTTGAAACTAAGTTTTTGTTCGGACGTCCATTCTAACTAGGGTCTCCTATGGTCAGGATGGTTCCGATACCAACTTGTCAACACCCGGATTTTTAATCCCAGATGCCTGTTATGTCATACATCGCAATCCCAGGATTACCATTTTTGTGAGACATAACAGATTGGATATCACAGTACATCATCCATTACAAACCATACATAAGGTCTTACACAAATAAGGATCTCATGATCCAGTCTTAATAAAACAAGCAGCGGAATAAAAGATAAGCGTAGCGGTGGGGTCCATCTTCAGGGGCACAGGCAATGCTGACGAAGGCAGATAGTCCTAGTTATCATAGCCATCCTGCTGGCCATCATCTTGGTAGTCTCCTTCATAATCTGGCCATGAGAATAGCCAGGGACAAAAGCCATGAGTACTCTTTAAGTACTCTCAAACTACCACTAACAAGTAGTATAGTTCTAAGTTAAAGTGTTAACTCTATGTTTCACTATAAAGTTAAGTTTGAAACCTAAGCTAAGTTCTGAAACAAAGAAAGATAAAATAAAGTTCTAGAATCACTTAAGTTGGGAAGCTAGTGTCATAAGCACAACCCTGTTGTGGTCAAGTCAAGACTCAACATTCATTTCATAAGTTAATTTGAAAACATCTGACAACGAAATAGTATGGCCATTCCAACTGTCCATAACCGGGGACACGGCTATTCGAATAGTTTGACACTCTGTAGAGGTGGTACACTTTCACCACAAGATTCGATACATCTGTCAGGGATAACCCTGAATCATCATACTTAGTATGCAGATAATCAAACATAACCTTTCCTTTACACGCCCTAGTATAAGCACCTCTCCTATGAGCATGGCCTCCCAACCATGACCATCTGTCATCTTGGGCACTGCATAGGTGGACAACATTGAGAGGTAGCCTCAGCTCAAATCTCTCCCGTGAGGGAACTCATACTAATGCATATAAATTTCCGGCTAAGCCTTACCCAATTCAGGTATTGTGGTTGTACGGTAAATTTGGAATGGTATCGCATTTGAATCCAACCATCAGTTTTTATAAAAGGGCTAAGGCTCATGCCTCAACATTTTCATTATCATAAACCATTTGTGTTTCTCAACACATGTCAAAACATCTCAATAGAATGACTCATCATTCCAAGGTTTTCATAACTCATTTTCACCAAGTGTTCTCATCTAAAGTGACTCAAGTTTTTATCTAACTCTAAACTACTAAGTTAAGAGTGTTCACTAAGGTGGAAAGATGGGATCAATCTCATGCCATAGAATGACATCTAAAGTTATCTAAATAGGTCAAGTTTTATACTCTTTATGCTACCTTTAAAACAAGTAAGGGACTTTGGTAAAGTAAAGGAAGTAGAGCTTGAAAATAATACTTGGGGTAAGTAATAGTCAAAGTGGTATGACCAAAACATGCCTAAAGCATCTTTGCTCAATCATCTATCTTAATTCTAGCTTGCTAAGCATTATAATTGCAAGGGTTAGCTTGCATTGTTAATGATGGCTTGCCTTGTGCAGTGCAGTGGTTGAAGTTTTCTTCCTCCTCTTGATAGAACTCCTCCTCCTCGAAAGCTTGGTCGGTACTATCGTCTATAAATACATACGGAGTACACAATCACCAAACAATACTTAACTAGTCTAATTAGCACTCTAAGGCACACATTTTATGATCTATTAACATCACAAGCATCACAAGTTTTATTAACTAGTTTTATTCTTTTTATTTAAGAAAAGTAATTTCTACTCATTGAAAATTAGCTAAGATTTAATATTCACCACTTAAAATATGGGATCATGTGGACACATGTCATCACCACATATTCTAACATGTGGGAATGTAATTTTAAGGGTTGGTTCATAATTACTTTGGTTTAAATTCATTATTTAGTGATTTAAAGTGAATAGAAATGCCTATATAGCATTATTTTGGTACTAGTCCAAAGTCGCTGCATGTAAACCCTAATATTATTACATATTCAGATAGGTATGGTTAAATGTTATTTTTGAGAGTTGGAATCAACTCAAAAGTTATCATGGTTGATTTTCTAAAAATGTTTGAATGTGAAAAAGCTTGTGTCTTGTTATTTTTACTAGGAGAGATATTTAACTCTAATTGAATTAAATCCAACGGCTTGGGTAGATCTTTTCAGTAGCTTTCTAAGAAAATTGGAATCACTCCATTTGGATTTGTAGATCTCTCTGAATTGATTTTCAAACTAGGGGACAGAACTAAGTTCAAACTAAATAGAAAAATCCTAATTTGAATTAAATGGGTCGCGTGGGAAAGCTAACGGGTCGGCCCAGTGACACTCCGCGGCGCGGGGCACAGCTGACAGGGGGGTCCACCGGTCAGCGACTCATAACACGTGAAGCGGTACGGGGCGATGTGGGCCGTTAGATTAGAACTAGGATCGACAGCTGGGGCTTGTCGTCGATGACGAACAGGTCACCGGCGAGGACAAACCCTAGCGGCTCGGTGGGGGTGCTCAGGGGGCGTACCAGGGCTCCAGCGACAACGGCGATGGGGGCAAACGAACTGGTGGACGACGGCGAGCTCAGGGGTGGTCGAGGCAGCACCAGGGGTGGTCGCAATTAGCGGGGACCTTCTCCTCCAGAGGCGGCTAGCTCCGGTGGAATTCCGGCGACTACGAGCTCAAGCGGCTCCGGGGAGAAGAGGGGACTGATCAGTGGCAAGAGGGGAGGTGAGTGGTGTGCAGAATGAGGCTAGGGGTGGCCTCCTTTTATAGGCTCGACGACGGGACAGCCCGGCGTGGCCAGGTGACGGTGGCGACATGGCTACGGGCTGCTAGCGGCATGGCCGCGAGCGGCAATCGATGCACGGTCTCCTGGCGGTGATCTAGAGCTTAAATGCAGGCTTAGGGGCGGTGGCGTTTGGTCGGGCGGTGCTCACGCTCTGAGCGGCAGAGGCGGTGGTCTTCATGGCGAGCGGTGGCTGTGGTGCAATTGGCAGCGAACGGGCATGTCTGGGGTGTTCCCTGGGTCATGGGGACGTGGTGGGCACGGGCTGCTGTCGGCGTGCAGCGTTGGGCTCGGCTAGAGTGCTCGCTGGTCTGGCGGCTGCAGGGCACAGTCACTGGTGGTCCATGGCTCAGCTGTGCTCTGGGGGGGACAGAGGGTGGCGGTGCAGTCTGGGCTAGCTCATAGACATGGCGAGAGAGAGGGGCGGTCTGCTGCGGCGATGGCAAGTTAGGCCGGCGACATGGTGCTCGGGGTGGCATGGCACTGCTGCTAGGGACAAAGCGGTGAGGTGCTTAGGCTTTGGTTAGAGATAGAAGGGACAGAGGGATTAAATGGATATCAAATGGGGGCAAAACCCTGTTGAAAACAGTGAGCTAGGATTAGAGTTTGATTCCTGACTACCAAGTGTTTGTGAAAATGGCCGCAAGAAATTTACTTTTGAATTTTGAAAAGATTTTTGGTGGGTGTGTTAGTAATAAGCTTGAGACTCTGTGGGTGCTTGGGTTTTGAAAATGGAGCTCATTTGAGTGGTTTTTGAAAAAGTGGGATCTTCCCATATGAACTAGATTTAATTTTCAAATGCCATTTAAAATTAGTGTTTGAAAGTTTTTGGCAGATCACAAAGTGGGCCTTGGTACATCATTACATGTACTAGCAAGGGGTGCAAATATCAACATTTGTCTCTGTTAAGAAATGAGTCCTAGGAATAGCCAAAGTAGGCATGTTAATTAAAATGGAACAAATGACCATTCTCTTCTTTTATTCATTTTGATTTGTTTTTCTTTGGGATTTGTTTGGGAATGATTTAGATGATGTTTATTTCACCTAAGAATCATTTTACAAGCAATGGATCACTTAATCATGGCAATTCAAATCAACTCCTATTTAAATGCACACACATATGAATGCTCTAATAATTTTAATTGGAAAAGCTTTTGTTAATCCTAATTTTGGTGATTTGGATCTTAATAACCATGGATTAAAGTTTTGGGATGTTACACCTCATGCTCCTCAACTTTAGTCACAAGTAAGTTCTTGTAATTGTAAGTACATGTGTATCATGGAGAACTGCCAACGGGGTACCCCTTGCCCCATGATATAGGAGTTGTCCCATATCAAAATGACAAGGCAACAGACAATGAGCATCTCAACGATCTTTTTATTTGCTATTTTCATAGGTTTTTATTGAGGATGCTTCACATAATGCTCACTATGGTTATGCTTCAAGTTTCCACCATGATTAGGCATGGCTTAGGCTAGCCGCCTAGGCGTTTCTCTAACACATATACAAACTCCATGAGCTTACAAGCTCCCCTTTTATTTCACACCGCCGGGATCCATAAACAAAAGAACATGATATCAACTGAATAATAAGTGGAATGTTGAAAGCATTCCCCATGACATCATGGTTCTGGTAATTCTCAACTTATAAAGTGCAAGCATATACACAACATAGATGGACGCAATGGTTCAATTTTATTAAGTGCAAGAAAGTAAAGTGTGCCATCAAGTTTGTGAGAGCTTTACTAACTAATTTTCACATAACAAGCAAACATTTTTATTGGAAGAAAACAAAGCATAGTAAATATGCGAGGAATAGCAAAGATGCTAATAGGTAGATACGGTGGACTCTTTTGACAATCTTGGTTTGGGGGAGTTGGATGCACAAGTAAAACATATACTCAGCGCAAGTGAAGGTTAGCAATAGAAAGGGAGGAACAATCGAGAGAGCAGTAACTGTCATAATCATGCTTGTGACAAAACAAAATTAATAGTAGCATAAAAGTGACACAAGAACTCTGAGGCAAAATAAATCATCGAGGCTTAACTGACCTTTTGTTTAGTCATATGCATGTGTGGGCATGTTCCAAGTCAATTCAAATTAAACATTCAAAGGAGGATACCACAATGTCATACCAAGTTATGAATAGAACAATGCAAGCAAACATTTATATGACATGCTACAAACTATTAGTGGATTGGAACTGGTCATAAGAGAGCAAGAACTACTAAGTATCTATTAAATATCGTACACCTTACATGAACAGACCAAGCATGCCCACAATGATGAGTATATGTACAAAAATTAAAACAAATAGAATTCATACCAGCCTCTTACCACACCTTGAGTTGTCGTAAATCATCATTGCCTTTCACTTGTGTGACTTGAATAATAAGATAAAACCAAACTCCATGGAGTCACTGAGGACCGCTGAACCATGCAACAAACTTTACAAAACCAGAGAAGAACCACAAATATTTTTGGGTTTTCGATTTTTAAAAGACAAGAACCAAAAGAAAGAATGAACAAAGCAAAAACCTTTTTGGGTTTTTTTGAATAATTGAATCAAAGCTAAAAAAGATGAAGCAAACCAAGGCTAAAAGATAAAGAAGCAAACAGAGAGAAACAACAAAAATATTTTTGGTCTTTTGTGTTTTGGAAGGCAGAAATAAAGCAAGAACAAAAACTAAAAAGAAAACAAAACATGGATATGCAAATTACTGACAGAACATTATATGTAGATGAGTGTGATGTCGGTATACCTCCCCCCAAGCTGGCCAAGAATGAGTGCCTCCATAACATAATGAAGAAGTGCCTTCGTCCTGATACGAAATCAAGGACGCCCCGACATAGTGCGTAGAGTAGTCGTAAGAGGGCGCATCCTCTGGTGCTGCCCGTTGAAACCAAGCAAACAGAGTTGCTAATCCACCTCCTCTTTAGAGCGCGACCATGGCATCCTGCAAATACTGAACAAAGTGGACTGTGGTAAGGGAATTTCCCTCTCATCTCCATCAATAAAAAACATCCTGTAAACTAGACTTTCTGTACTAGAGTCAGCAGTAACAAAGTGATGTGTTTTCATAGCAGCGAGATCAAGCCTTTCTAGAGTCAACACAATATCATTAGGATCAATGGAAAGTTCTAAAGCAACAACCATGCGTGTAGCGATGATGCCCCCATAAATGGGTCCTCTAGCGGCTAGATGACGAGCAACAAGAGAGCCAAGATTATACTTAGTTGTATTATTAAGTGCAGGAGCAAGGAAGGATAAATGATAATTAGAAATATTGCTAGTGTTATCCCTACCAAGAATGCTAGTGGCAATACAATAAGCAAAATATCTAAGAGCTGGGAGTTGAATGTTCCTTATCTTCCCGCGCTGAGCTGTGTGGTCATCGTCATTTGTCACACTTTAGTAGAGCTCCAGCAAATCAGCGGGTCGACCTTGGATCTTTTTCACTGTCCCAGTCATGCCTATGCCTATAATGCTGCAAAATCTTTCCAATGGCATGGTAATATGCATATTATAAATTTTGTACGAAACAGTTGAACAATAAGGGGGGGTGTAGTGAAAGTGAAACTTTCAATGAAAGTTTTGGTGAGCACGGTATATTGATCACTCTCATCCTGCATGTAAGTGGTTAGACCAACCCTCTGAACAAGAAGTAGGAAATCATCAAGGATCCCTGTAGCTTGCAAAAAGGCAAAACAAGGGAAGGTAGATGAGTGAGCATCTCCCTCATTGCCAAAGTGCGGCGCAATAAGATCTTCATTATATGATAGCCTAAATTGACAAGCTGATCTCGAAGGCCTTGCCCTCCTGGGTGTGTCTTTCTCAAATACTTCTCCAAAAGTATGGTTGTCCATATCTCCTTATTCTGAAATTTTAGACAACCATCACAAATAATAATTGCAAAGTGATTACATAATGAAAGGAACTACTTATAGGGACTTGCAAAAGGGCTAAACATGCATCAAAATAATTTCTAAAAGCATAGAACAAGCATGAAAGCTTATATAACCTCTCACCTACAGTAGCAAAATACTCAAGATATAGTCTACCAATCACAAATCTACTTGGACAAGCGGAGGAGTCACATACCGGAGAACAAATGCTCCAAATTTCAGCAGCAAAGGTGGGTTGAGCAAGGAGATCAAAAATCGCAAGCAAGAACAGCAAGAGCACGGGTTTGAGCAATGAACTAGTATTTTCTTGGGAGAGAGAGAAGTGGCGGGTGGGAGAATAAGTGGAGGGCCAGGGGTGGCCCACATCATGGATAGGCGCGCCCCTAGTGTGGTCGCGCCACCAGGTGGTGTGCCTGACTGGTGGGCCCCCCTGGGTCACTCCAGGTACTTCTCTACGCCTCTTTTGACGTAAAAATTTAATATGAATTTTCTGAAATTTTTCAAGAAACTTTATTTTTGAGCAATTTTCAGGTATTGATGAATGATTTTCTGGCACAAAGATGATTTTGGAAGGATGCAATAACAAAACTAAAACTAAAACTTCATAAGTTCTAAGACACTCTAATATGCAAGCAACTAGCAATATAAAAGTAAACTAAGTGAAAACAAAAATTAAAATGGATAAAAATAAAAGTAAGCAAAGATAATCATGGTGAAAACATTGTTTTGTTCATTAAAATCCCTTTGTTAACAAGGTTGATCAGGTCTTGCTACCAAAACAATTTTATGTGAAATAGAACTTTGTATTCCACTAAATGATTATGTTACCTCAACCTTGATAGCAATGGTCCCAATCATAATAATTTCATAGTTTTCTCATGGTATGGGACAATATATTTCTCCAACTTGAATGCCCTCAATATTTTCAACATAATTTAGGCCATAAGTCTTATTAATCTTCTTGGCGAAATAGACAGTATGCTCCTTGTCATTAACATTAAAAGTGACCTTTCCTTGATTACAATTAATGACAGCTCCTGCAGTATTAAGAAAAGGTCTCCCAAGAATAATAGACATATCGTCATCTTCAGGCATTTCAAGCACAACAAAGTAAGTTAATATCAAGCAATTATGAGCCACTTGAATAGGAACATCCTCACATATACCAACAGGAATAGTAGTAGATGTATCAGCCATTTGCAAAGATATATCAGTTGGTATTAATTTCTCCAATTGAAGTCTCTTGTAGAGAAAAAAGGCAAAATACTAACTCCTGCTCCCAAATCACATAAAGTAGTTCTAACATAATTATTTTTAATATAACATGGAATAGTTGGAATCCCTGGGTCTCCAAGTTTCTTTAGAACCTTACCATTAAAAGAATAATTAGCAAGTAAAGTAGAAATTTCCTCATTAGGAATCTTCCTTTTATTAGAGACAATATCATTCATATACTTTGTATAAGGAGGAAGTTTAATAGCATCAGTTAAAGGAATTTGCAAAAAATAAAGGTTTCATCCACTCACAAAACTTGTTATAGTGTTCTTCTTCCTTTGACTTGTGTTTCTTATCAGGAAAAGGCATAGGTTTTTGAACCCAGGGTTCTCTTTCACTACCATGTTTGTTAGCAACAAAATCTTCCTTAGTGTATTTAGTATTCTTAGTGTGCCTTTTAGGTTCTTCTTCAATTTCTTCTTTATCAGGAGCATCATTTTTCTCATTGCCACTCTCAGTTTCTGCATCAGAAGCAGATATACTATTAGGATCTTTAGCAGGTTCAGAAGATTCTACAACCGTTTTATATTTCTTTTTCTTTCTCTTGGAAGAAGTACCTCTATTTTCAGTTTGTTGAGAATCCTGCTCAATTCTTTTAGGATGTCCCTCGGGATATAAAGGATCCTGAGTGAGAGCACCACTCCTAGTTCTAATTTCATACGCATGTTTTCTTTAGAAGCATTAACTAGCAAATCTTTTTGTACTTTAGTAAGCTGATCCATTTGAGTTTGAACCATTTGGAAATGTTTAATAAGCATTTTAACATCATTGGAGGTTCTTTCCGCAATATCTCTCAACTCATTAATAGCTCTAGAGTTTTCCATTAAATGATTCTGCACTCTCTTATTAAAATTCTCTTTCTTAACAACAAAGATATCAAATTCTTCTAAGCATTGATCAGGAGGTTTAGAATAAGGAATATCACCTTCATCAAAATGTTGGAGAGAGTGTACCTCAATAGTGGATGAGTGGGAGATTGGCTTGCATAATTCTTCTATAGTAGGTAAATTCTTCACATCTTTAGATTTAATACCCTTCTCCTTAAGACATTTCTTAGCTTCCTTCATCACTTCATCATTTAGTTCAATCACTCCCCTCTTCTCTGGTGTTGGCGTTGGCTTAGGCACAGTTGACTCAGGTGTAGTTGCCTCAGGTGAAGTCCAGTCATCATAATTCTTGCTTATTTTAGCCATTAATTCCTTAGCTTCTTCGGGAGTTCTCTTCCTGAAAACACAATTAGCAAAACTATCCAGGTATGTCCTAGATTCATCAGTTAGTCCATTATAATATATGTCAAGAAGCTCATTTTTAGGTAATGGACATCCAGGATGTGCGTGAATCAAAGCACAAAACCTTGCCCATGATTCAGGAAATTTCTCCTCTTCCCCCTATTTAAAGTCAAAAAGTTCCTGCAAAATGGCATGTCGAGCACTAGGAGGAAAATATTTCTAAAAGAATGTATCAATCAAGCAATTAGGGCCATCAATAGATCCAGGAGGTAGATTCTTAAACCAAGCTTTAGCTTCTCCTTTTAGTGAAAAAGGGAAAATTTTAGCAACAAAGTAGGTGCGCATCTTAACATCATCATAAAATAGGCCACTCATGGTAGAAAGCTTAGTCATATGTGCTACAGCACTTTCATTTTCAGTCCCGTAAAAAGGTTCTTTCTCAACAATGGTTATGTAAGATAAATCAAGAGAGAAATCATAATCCTTATCTTTAATGTTTATGGGAGATGTAGCAAACTTAGCATTAGGATATAATTTAGGTCTAACAGTATGTCTCTCAAGAAGACTCTTAATAGCACCTGCATCATGAGTGTTTCGACATTCTTCAATAAATTCATCAGTCATTTCAATATAACCGTCATAAAGATTATAGATCTCTCTAGGCTCAGGTGAACTAACAGGTGTAGTAGTATCTTCATTAGGATTTTTAGTATTTCCATCTATAGTTCTAGAAATTTTAGCATCTAGGAAAGGACCTAACGAACCACTCTTATCAAGCACAGTAGAAGTAGCATCATAAGTATCAGAAGCAATTTCAGATTCAGCAGAAGTAGCAGTATGTGTAGCATGTGTATGTGGTGGCGGTGTAAGGAGCTTACTTATCACAGATGGTGAATCAAGAGCAACAGAGGTGTTTAGAAATGTACCTCTCCTTAGTGGATGGTAATATAGGAACTTTTCCATCATGATTTTACCCATGATGAATGGATAACAGTGAACAATAATGATTCCAAGTGAACTTGATAAATAGAGCTATGCTCTCCGGCAACAGCGCTAGAAAATAGTCTTGATGACCCACAAGTATAGGGGATCGCAACAGTCTTCGAGGGAAGTAAAACCCAATTTATTGATTTGACACAAGGGGAGCCAAAGAATATTTATAAGCCTTAACAACTGAGTTGTCAATTCAGCTGCACCTGGAAACAATCTTGCTTGCAGCAGTTTATCAGTAGCAATAGTTTTGTAGTAGCAATAGCAAAGTGATAGCAGTAGTAAAAATAAAGACAATAGTAACAATTGTAGTAAACAGTAGGATTAAAGTGGGGTAGGCATAGGGATGGATGGACGGGCATTGCATGGACAAGACAATTCATGTAATAATCAATACATAGGGCATTTGCAAGATAAATAAGATAAAGCATCCAAGTACTAAATAATCATAGGAATGTGTTCCATATTTAGTCATATGTGCTCGCAATGATAACTTGCACAACATTTTTTGTCCTGCCAGCCCGTTGCAGCGGGGCCTCAAGGGAATATACTGGCAATTAAGGTGCTACTTTTAATAGAGCACCGGAGCAAAGCATTAACACTCCATGAACACAAGTGATCCTCACATCACAGCCATCCCCTCTAGTTATCCGGATTTCTGTCACTTCGGGGCCTCGGGTTATGGACAATAATGTGTGTATACACCTTGCAGGTAAGATCATAAACAATACTATCATCATGAATCAATAACATGTTCAGATCTGAAATCATGGCACTCAGGCCCTAGTGACAAGCATTAAGCATAAAAAGATGCAACAATGTCAAAAATCACTAACAATAGATACTAGGCACCATGCCCTAACAATCTGATGAAATTACATGAATGATCTCATCCAATCCCTACCATTGCCATAGCCTACTGCGGGGGATTACTCAATCATGGATGGGGGAATCATGGATGGTTGATGGAGAAGTGATGGTGATGATGATGGTGATGATCTCCTCCAATTCCCCGTCCTGGCAGGGTGCCAGAACGGAGTTTCTGGTTCCGAATCACGGTTTTTGGTGGTGGCGGCGCAACAGAACTCTATCTGGAAAAACGTCGAACCCCTCTCTGTTTTTAGGTCAGAGGGCTTATATAGGAGAAAGGGGAGGTCGAGGAGGAGACCGGGGTGGCCACACCACCCACTGGCACGGCCTGGCCTGGCCCATGCAGCGAGGTGGTGTGGGCCCCTCGTGGTCCCACTCCGTCTCGTCTTCTGGCTTCGTGAGTCTTCTAGTAAAATAGGAGTTTTGCAATATTTTCCAGGATTTTTCCTAAAAGTTGATTTCCTGCACAAAAACGAGACACCAAAGCAATTCTGCTGAAAACAGCATTAGTCTACATTAGTTGTATCCAAATCACACAAATTAGAGAAGAAACAATAGCAAAAGTGTTCGGGAAAGTAGATACGTTTTGGATGTATCAGGCATCTATTTTGCCTTTTTCCGTACCTCGAAGGCAGACATCTTGTCATGTCAGAAATCCTTAAAACTTCACCAATGTACTCCATTGATTGGTGGAAATCGTGAAGTAGATCCCCGACTTCAGTAAGCCAGCTGGTACGAGACTTGGAAGAAGAAGAATCCAGCAAATTCAAAGGACCTACATATACAAAGCAAAGTCATAAATATATTCGGACTCCTAGAGTTGGAAAAAAGAAATGTCAGAGATAGGAAAATTTGCCAAGGAGGGCATCGTCAACTTTGGCTTTCTCCGCTCGAAGACTCTGGAGTTCATCCCGGAGAGCTTGAGTGGTGACCTTCTCCCTGTCCAAGTCATCTGCTAGATCTGAGATTTTCTTGTCCTGGATGGCAATCCTACGATCACGTTCCTCGGTGGCCATGTTGGATGATTCAAGAATGCTATTGATACTGCGCTCATGGTCTTCCTTCAGCTCTCGTTTTAAATCAGCATTCTCCACCTCCAGGGTTTTGAAATTCTCGGCCTCTTCAATCATTTTGCATGACTGTTTGACTAGTTCGGTGAATGCAAGAAAACAGTCGAATAAACATTCGACTATGAAATGGAAAAGAACAAGTATGAGGATTGAAATGGTTACCTTCAGCTTCATCCTTCGAAATTTTTAGTTGAGCATTTTCTAGACGGGTAGCTCTGATCTCTCTCCGTGTATTGCAGATATTCTTTAGCAATTCCAAGTTATAAGCATTAACTTTCTGTAAGTCAGAATAATACCCAGAGTCAGAAGTCTACTAAAGACCCGGGCTAATATTTTAACTAAGTTAAATATCAGCACGAGCCTTGGGGGTTACACTAGTTTGTTCTTTGGCATCCTATAAAAGCATAAATCCAGATTTCCTATCCAACTTCATGCTTGGGGGCTAGAGGATATAATATATAATAAAGAAAAGAAGAGAGTCGAATTCTGACTTACATAATGTCCATGAGTCAATTTGTTGAGACTCATGTTCACCTCAGAAGAAACCTTCTCAGTGAGAGTCAGAGGGATTACTGGTGGTGGAGGAGCCACGCCATCCTTCAGCTTGCCATCGTGAAGACGAACTTGGTCAAGAAGCTCAGCGAATTTAACGTCCCCGGCTTCTTGTGCCTCCTCCTCGGCAGTGATGTCCCGGCTCTCTAAGGAATGGAGAGCCAACTTCTGGATCTATTCTATACTTTTCTGAGTAGTGCCAAGTTTGGTGATACCTAGATTATTTAGGAGATTATCCGCAAAAACCTCTGCTGAGGGATCATTACCCTTGGAGGTTTCACCCATATCAGTTGCCGAATCACCCATGGTGACATCGGTTTGTGAGCCAAGCATCGCTGGCTCAGAATGCTGAGTCGGATCTTCTGCAGCACAAGGAGATGAAGTAACCTTTAGTGTTGTAGAAGGCGTTAGTGTAGAAGTCGGAGGCGGAGCAGCATGCAAAGTCAAAACTAGCTTTGACTGGCGTAGGGGATTCTTCGTGGTTCCTTTCCATTTTCCCTTGATGAGTTGTTTAGCTCTGAAGAGTGACAAATCAAAATCGTTACACTTTGGAAAGAATAAAAATGAAATAGAAGACCTTGTGAGGAAAGATACCTCTTCACAACAGGCACTTCTTTTGTGCCAATGGAAACAGTCGGAGTTTTGCGTTTCTGGGTAAACGCCTCCTGCAGTAGTTCAAGACCTTCTTCCCCCTGAGAAGCCAGATCCTTAGGCGGATATCCCTCAAGAGGAGCAAGCTCCGACTCGGGGAGATCAGCAAGCTGAAATAAGTATCATCATAGTGTTGCTAAAAATTTATAATAAAGTACGGATGAGAACGTAAAAAATATAAGAGTAACATCTGGAACCTTACTAGTGTCACAGGTATTCCTATCCAAGGAGAGATCCGGAATCTTCCTCTCGACCCGCTCTTTAATTAACCATTTAATCTAGGACTCGTACTCCTTGTCCGAGATTGGTTTCGAGCAGATCCTGAGAGAAACCATCTTGCTCTTAGTGATCGTGTGCATGAACCGATCACCATGATACTGGAGAGGTTAAATCCGGCGTGCCAGCCAGTAGTGAATCAAATCGGATCCTTTCAGACCCTTGTGCTTCATCAGGTACTCGATCCGTCTCTTGGGGAGAAGAAGATCATCGGAGAGGGCTGGGGCTTTTGCATCCTAGGATTCTCGGGGTGTGGCAGCACCATCAACGAAAGCCGGCAAAGAAGTTTCTTTGCCAGGAGCCGGTCTGTCCTTATGGTAAAAGAACATGGACGACCATTTCTTCACGGACTCACTAGCCTTAATCTTAGGATAGACTCAGTCTCTCCTAACAGTTAGGCTAAGAGTTCTGGTAATGTAAGGATTACCAGAAGTGATGGAATTTCTTCGGGTACTGAAGTAGTACCGAAAGAGAACAAAACTCGGTTTTATTCTGAGATAACCCTCACACAGGTATACAAAAGCACTAAGTTCAAGAATTGTGTTTGGGGGCAAATTGTGGAGTTGAACTTCATAATAGCTTATGACCTCAGAAAAGAAATCTGAGGAGGGAAAGCTAAAACCTCTATCGAGGTGAGTGTCGAAGTGCACCCGCTCATTGGTGCGAGGAGTGGGGATAGTTTTCTTGAAGCCGCTCCGCCAGTCACCAGCGCATAGGAGGCCTTCCTTCTCGATGAAGCGAAGCTTCTCATCATCAAGAACGTAGGGGATCCATACCCCACAAAAGTTTTCTTTCTCCACCGCTGCAGAGGTCATCGTTGTTGTCGCCGCCATGCCGGAAGGAGAGGCCTCAGCCATTTTATGGGCGGTGGTGATCGTGGGTGGGAGGCATTGTGCGTTTGGGGACAAAATTGGTGAGCTTGTGCGTGGTGGCGTCGGGAGGAAGGAGATGGAAATGGCACTGGTAAGGAAGAGAGAGGAAATCTTGACCCCTTATATCCCTCACCTGCGCCAAGATTCATACAAAGTGAATAGTAATCGTGTCACGCATCGTGGAAGGATCTAGGTAACCTCCTCGCGAGGATTACGCCACCTCGATCTTCGTGGAGGCATTAAAACAATGTCTCGGTTCTGCTAAAGGCGAACCCACCAACGGTCGTGCTGTCAGGAATGTCTGTCAGTGACATGACTTGACCTTGACTGATGTCAGGTTACGCTAGAGACCAAGTTCTGACTTAGTTTGAATTCAAGCTAGAAATCTGAATAAATGTACTCAAGGGTCCGATTCCCTGAGACTCGGATCCTATCCTTTCTTTTTGAAGTTTCAGGAACCCTTCAAGATTCTGCAAGCCGAATCAAGCTAGATAGTGAAATCTAACTCTGGATCTTGGAGGCTTCCGGGGCCTGCTATTGGGGATATACTTTCTGGGTATCCTCACTATGCCTCGCTGACTAGGGTGACCCACTTCGGGTTAGAGAATTTCTTCATAGGAGGCCCAGTCAGAGAGAAGAGACGGAGTCTAGTCTGGCTATGGGAAGGCCCAGAAGACTTACCGACTTAGGCCTATATAGTTACTTGTAGTCCGAGATGTACTCTGTAACTGACTCTTAGTCGTAGCCGGATAGGTCTCTCATGTAAACCCTAGGCCCAATGTCTATATAAGACGTCCTAGGGACAAGCCTTTAGGGCAACCACAATAGTCTACAATATCAACTCGCATAGGTGAAACCCTTGTAACCCATATCTGGCTCTACCGTATTAATGGATTGCTAGCAAGAGTAGGATCCGTCCACCGTCAGCGGATTCGAACCTGGGTAAACTTGTGTGCTCACCATCCTGGAACACCGTACGAATCACACCCCTCTCTTCCACATGCCTCGAGGACCTCTTCATTGTGTACTTGTCCTCAATCCGACGACACTATGCTGAAGACTATCAATAGAATCTTCTATATATTAGAATGGAAAAGAAGAACCAACGACTAGAAATGTTGGGATTCGCGAGTCCTCATCCAACGGTCAATACTTAAAGTTATTCGTATAATATATAGTGGTAAGATAAGATAAGATACATTATGAATGGCCTAAGTCTAGTATAAGGCTTAAAGACATGTTTATTTTCTCCACAACGTATAAGGTGAACCTTAGGAAATGCCACATAGCCCTTAAGGTGTGCTTTTTTGCACATTGCGGATGCCCTTAGCCATGAGAGTGCCTCCAACATCATTGTTATTTTGGATTGCTAAAAACAAGCTATAGAAATAGGAGAGAGAAGGTTCAGCAATCCCCAAAAAATCATGCTTTGCTTGCCTTCCTATAATATATAGCAATCCTAAAGTTTGATTGTGTGTGTGCTAATGGGTGGGGCGAGTATGTCATATTACAACACAATAGCACATATATATGTATATGTTTGTAGCACAGCTTGCTCTCATACATATACTAAAATATGTCATGTATATGTAAATGTATATGTGCACGCATGTAGATACTTGGCCACTCACACGTCACACACACGCGCAAACAGCTACACATATACATGTACATGGCCGCACACAAAACATGCATACACGGACACGGACAAATACATGTACACATGGCCACACAAATGATAGCATATGCGGCACACACTAGAACGTGTGCACGCACACTAGCACGCACGTACACTATACAGCACGCACTTGTATATTACGAATGGTCTATAAGGTTGGTCCCACTTGTCAATGGGACAAACGAGAGAAAGGGGACCACTAAAACTGGATTGTTATAGTTTATGAAGTGGTATGTTGGATTGCTAAATACTATACCAAGTGGGAGGCCAAATATAATCAGCTTTATATATATATTTTTGGTAGGGGACCACTTTTAGCAATGCTGCTAGAGTAGTGTTTTTGAGCCAAATTGCTAAAATAACAATTGTGGGAAAAATATAGGAAGGCTCTTGGAGATTCTCCGAGAATCTTTTTGCTAGACTCATGTTGTGCAGCATTAAGACTCATGTCTAGCCAGGCAAATATTCTCTTAGCTATAGCTTGAAAGCAACACTGCACAATGAAAGAACAGGTGTAGTGTTCTTGCGTGTGGGTGGGTGTGGTGTTTGACCATTTGCACACTACTGGAGGTATAACGAAAAGATACATGCAAGGTACTGCATGCAAAGATTCAACAGAACATAGATCACAGTGGAGTGAATTCTGTGTAGAGACTAGACTCGTCGTGTTACAGTGCACTCATACTCAATGCATGTTGTCAGACATGTGTCAGTTATTGCTCCTAGAGCAGAATATGAACAGGGTTCCAGAATTCTCTAATTTCCCACACTGGTTTGGGTTCCCCATGGTGGATTAGTATGGAGTATACAGTATTCAGTCGATCTTGTTTATTGACGCGTGAGGTCCACCGTATGGTGGGTCGTCTTGTCAGTGTCACATCGACCCCCTTCCTCGCATATCATGATGATGCCCGCCTGCCCGCTCGGACTACTCCACCCCCATCACGCGCAGGGCCGCCCTTTCCAACAAAAATTAAAGCCTCGAGTCCCCCTCGCAACCCTCACCGGTGACTAGGTTTAGCCGCACCCTCAAATCCCCTCCTCCCAAAACCCATCACCGGCGTGACGGTGGATCCACCATGGAGGGAGCCGGTCCAGGCAACCCTTTCCACAACTGGTAGAAGTTAGATGATGATGCTCTCTGTGTAATCGCTAGTCGATCTGATCCTCTTAGCATGTCAAGTTTCTCCGAGGCCATCCCAGATCTATACCTTTCCCTTCAGAAGCCTCTGTACTTCCTCTATAATTATCCTTCCCTTCTGAACAACTGTCCATCTTTTTCCCTAGCTCGTGCTGGTACTGAAAAGGGAGTGATTGATGCCAACATGAGACGGATGGACCGCCCTTCTATGCCAGCCCCCATCATCGTCCCAAAATCTGACTGTGATTATTGGGTTGGTTATAGCCGCAACTGGGTAGCCATGATCGATCTCGCTGGTCATCCTATTCCCGAAAAATCATTAGTACGTGTCTAGTGAATTTGTATACTGGCACCATCATTCAGGTCCCGTCACTCAAAACTGCCAGGTTTCGGGTACACATGTAGGTTTCTTTTTGTATCGAGAGGCCATTACTAGGCTACTTAAGATACATATTGGTAGTGAACCTTAGATGTACACCCTCTATAACAAGTGGTTGTAGAAGCTCATCGCGGTGTTCGATAAGTTCATTACCATCCTAGACATGGAGCAGTTTTTAGGGGACGATTCATGGAGTGTACTTAGGCACAGTAATCTTGCCCCAAGAAGCTCTGTGGATGTTGTGTGGGTGTATGAGATTATCTTCGCTATATTGAATGATGGATCTGTTTTTACATGGCAACCCTTCGAATATGGTGAGTTTAGTACCAAATTGTAGTTACTGATATTTTTTTTGACTTGCTTTTGTTACTGTATTTAGTGCAGTACGAGCCAATTACTAGTGTACATATTTTTTGTCTATTGTGTGGATTGGATAGGTGTTTATGCAAATCCTATGAAGGTGCATGCCCCAATAATAGGCGAGGATGAGCACGCTGTGCCGAACGACAATGTCGATGGCCTAGATTATGGCTGCTAGATTCTCGCTCGTGCTGGTTCTTGGCTTATTCCAGGCCAACACTAATGTGGATACACACCCGGGGCAAGCGAACCACTTCCAAGTAGAATATTAGTCACCAAGGTAGGACATTGAAAGTGTATCCATTGCTTCGGTGCCATATCTTCGAGAGGGTAGTAGCCCAACGCACTGCAACAGCTGCCACCACGACCTTCCTTAGCCGGAGTGGGTTCAAAGGCATCTCCACCATGTTTCTCTCTTCCTGGGTCTAAATCATCCCCTTATTGGGTTTGTGAATAATGGTGTGATGCATGGCCCTCACACCAAGCACATGTCGTTTGGGAGGTTAGGCTTCGTGTACATTGCTTCTGATCGCCTATGTTTCAGAGACTAGCTATATGCTGGTGGATTGGATTCGTTTACCCATTCCTAACTGTTCAGCACTAGAACCTTCAATCGAAGAGGCCGGTAAGTTTAGCACACATGTGTCCATGTGGTTCGTGCCTCGTCTTCTTGGCTCAAGATCTCCCTGACGATGGCTCTTGTTGCTCGAGAAGAGATGCAGTGAGGCATTGGTTCTTGGTAATCATAACTTGTATGGTTGGGATGATACAATTTATTCTCCTCCTCTCACTCCTTTTGCAACTTTTTGGTTTCACATGGCCTTTGTAAAGCTCAATGCATCCAACATTTCTTCAAGTGAAACTTTGTAAGTTTGAACATATGCTACTTCTGCAGTACAGAGTAGTATACATTGCGCAACTGGCTACTCTAACGCTAGGGAAAAGAAAGAAGAAAAGTCAGTGTGATGTAGCTTAATTACCTCATTATAATCTATAATTAATTATTATATGTAATTGATGCAGACACAAAAGACCGAGACTAAATTTTATTACACCATACTTTTGCATGAACGTAATAGTAACTCAATACTACTCTGTACATTCTACTTCCATATCGGTTTATTGTGCTACGTACTTACATACTACCTCCATACCTCCATCCCAAAGCTTAAGTTTTTTTTGAAAAGTCAAGCTACTAAAAGTGTGACCAAACTTTTATAAAAAAACTATGTGTTAGCCCAATAAACCGGTATGGAGGGAGGAACATAGATTTGCATTATACTCCCTCCGTCCCAGAGCTTTAGGCTTATTTTATTTTTGAAAAGTCAAGCTACGAAAAGTTTGACCAAACTTTTAGAAATAATTATTAAGAACTACTACGTATGATATTATATAGTTACCATATAAAAATATGTTTCATGATGTATCAAACAATATGAATTTCGTATTGTAAATATTTATATTTTTCACTAAAAACTTGGTCAAATTCACGTAGTTTGACTTTTCAAAAAATATAAGCCTTGAGCTAGGATGGAGGTAGTACAAATTAATTTTACTACATTTAGGCCTCAATAATTGTATTGTTTGGAAGAAGGAAAATTAGGGTCCTACAGCTTCTCTAACTTTTCTTCTATAAATTAGAGGATCTGTATAACTTGTTTCTTGCCAAAGATCAAGGTAAATATAGTTTTAGTCTCACTTCTCGCCCCCAGGGTACAAATCCCATATCTTCCAAAATGGACAAAATCAATCCCAAAACATGCATCCCTGGTGCAAATCAGTCCATTTCAAACAGAGCGTATTTGACCAAATTCGTATATGTTTAGGTGTCCTAAATGTGCGTTTTTGTGATTGAGACAGTAAAATAGTACCGGCCTGTAAGTGGTGTCCTTCCACGACTTCTATTGCTTTTGAAAGTTCATGTAGCATTTTTGCGTAGATTGATGTTGTTTTAAGCTGGCTGAACAATGTCCGTTGCAATTCTCAAGTTAATTAAAACTGAACATGTATGCATTTCACTCAATATTGCATTGTCAGTTTCTAGTTAGCTAAAATCTTACCAAACTTGATTCTTTTGTTATACACTTTATAATCCATATGCATCAAAAAAATGTGACAATTCAACTTGAGCATTGCGAAGTACATTGGATCAGCACATGGACATATGATGTTCGCATATCATGTCAAATTCCCAAGATTTTAGCTTCAGCACATGGGCTTTTCTATAAACAACAATGCTTGCATCGGCCCATAAAGTATCAAGGCCTCGCTTGTCTTATCTTATCTTACATCTTACAACTATATAGTGTACGAAGAACTTTGAACACTGGCCGTTGAATCAAGATTGTCAAATCCCAACATTGCTAGCGGTTGGATCTTCTTTTCATTATGGGATCTAGAAGATTCTAGTGATAGTCTTTAGCACAATGAAATTTATGCACAAACCTCAAACACATGTTCCTAAAGTAGCTAATAAAGGTTGAAATCTACATTATATAAAGAACAAGAACCAGATATACACCAAATACTTTATGGATCTGGCTCAGAAGTAAAATTATTTTTCGAACTTTACCTATTATAATTTTATAGTGATGATATGTCATACTTCTATTATCTAAGTATGACGTGCAAGGAAGGTGCAACTTACTAGTATGAACTAACCGGCAAAACTAACCGGTAAGGACAACTCAGCACAGTCAAATTTGCTCAGTTCATTCAAATTCCATCATATCGTTTGAAATAGACTAAACTGCGCCCGAGTTGTAAGTTGTGGGGCTAGTTTTGTCCCATTTACAAGATGTGAGACTAATTTGCACCCCGCATGTAAGTAGCAAGACTAAAAGTGCAGCTCCTTGGAAAACTAGCTTTCCATGGGCATTGAATTGACAAAGCGAATATAGAGCTCGTTCTTACATGGAATGGACCGCGTTCCGACCAATCCATGCAGGGTGCTTGTTGTAATATTGTGGGACATGGTTGTGTCTCCTTGTTTTCTTCTTATCCTTTCTATAAAATGTACCCACAGCTTCATTAATACAGATCACGTTCCATGAAAAAAGAAAAATAGAGCTCGTCCATGCAAAAAAAATACAGAGCTCGGATTTCCAAATTACAGTACAACCCGTACCCTATGCGTCTAGTACAAGGGAGTCAGGTCGGTCATAGTCTCCTCCAAATTAACTATTCCGACTGTCTAGACATCTACTAGTACTAGGGAGTAGGGAGTCGGTAGGTCACTGTCTCCTCGAAATGCTGCTGAGGAGTGCACGATCGTGTTGACTAATCCAGCTTTTTCCCCTTGTCTATTCCCGCACCCCCTCCATGGCCTCTCCCTCTTCTCTTCCCGGTGTCTTCCCCTTCCACACCATGCGCCGCCGTTGCCGCCATATGCCGCTTTCAGATTCTCTTTCGCGTCTCGCTCAGGCAGTTGCCATCGTTGATTCCCCCTCTCTTCTCAAACCCCAATCAATAAAATAGAGACACTGCCTTGCAATAGCATCAGCAAGCAAGAATAATGAGTATGATTATGAGCTATTTCATGATGTGTTTACTGAAGGACCCTTTGAATAACTCATAACTAGATGTGAAATCATCACCGTAGCCAGCCTGATTAGTTTGTCCAAACTTTTTCTTGAATTTACGAAAGCTAGTGCAACTCTGGATGCTTCACTGCCATTTGTCCTCCCATGTGTTCTTCATTCCCCCTGATGAAGGGACCGCTAGATTTTTTGTATTACATCAAAATTTATAGCCTCCCATGCAAGCTATCGCCACTGGACAGGTTCTCCTCCGATGCTATGGTACCATGCTATACTTCTGGGCAGTGGGTAGGTGCCAATGGAGATTGGATTGCCATGCCTATCTTCAGAGGCAAGATGGAGCTTCGCAACATGTACACTCATTGCAAGGTTCCTCTCCCAGCATTGCGGTTCCAAGAGAATGACCAGCCAACCATGTTCTTGTTGGATAATGATCTTCCAGTTATAATGCAGAAGATTTCTATTTGCCAAGTTCCCACAGCTCCTAGGAGATATAAAGATTTCTCGCTTGTTGTAGTCTTCAATGTCAGAATTGCCATCCTTTAGGGCGATGATAATGGATGGACAGTTCTTCCACTTCCTCTTAACCACACCCTAGGCCCTTACAGTTACAATGATGGAATTACCACGACGGACTGGTGTTCGCCACAGCTCTGTATGGCAACGTTCATTTTTTGGGGTCCTTTGCATCCTGGTAATTATTCCTTCATATGTAGTGTACTAGTGTCAGCGCAATTGCATCAGGGGTCCCTTGCATTGTGCCTTAGCGCATGGGCCAGGACCCACCAGTGAGCGACCCAGCAGATGCGTGGCTTGGCTGACAAGGGCGTCGCAAGGACACGAGCACTATGTGCTCCAAGCAGGTATGGTTTTGACATGATAAGCCTATGGAGACTAGCGTCAGGTATGCCATAGGTGCCTATGGGTGAGACGAACGCTACAAGACGCGCCTCGATCCGTCGATCGGGCATGGATAAGGAGGAAAGGACAACATTGGGCGCAAGGTGGCCCTGTCCCTCCTGCCAGGGGCTGCCCCGGAAGGAGGGCAAGGGCACTATTGGGGTCATCGAGGCCGAGGAGCAGCCTTGACTGAGCCCCGTAAGGACCATGGAGGCACCCCTCATGGGCCAGGCATGGCCTGGGAACTGGAGTCAACTGTTCCTAACAAGGCATGTCAGGCCCAGCCTTGGGAACCAGCGATGCATCAGCATCGCTAGACACCATCATGGCGTTGTTGTCCACTACAGCGCGCCACCAACAAGAGTGACAGCTCGGAGCCTGAGCTGTCACTCAGCCATCGAGTGGACCTGTGCACCCCCTGGCTATCCATTAGCCACATGTGATGTCCATCTGCCTAAAGACCGTGTGGCACCTCGCGATTGAGCTCGTGAACGCCCCGGATGGTGCTCCATGCTAGCCCTTGTGGTGACCCCTTGGTGTATAAAAGAAGGCACCTGGTCTCGAAGATGAGGGAAGAAAAAATAGAAAGGAGGCACCTGGCCACGGAGAAGGGACTTGGGGGCAAAAACTGGAGAGCTTATAGGGAAGAAAGAGAGGAAAAGAGGGAGAAAGGTGAAGAGAGTTCGGAAGGTTAGAGGTGAAATAGGAGAGAGCTTGGAGGGAAATAGAAGAAGGGGGAGAGTGAAGAAAGAAAGAGGAAGCCTGGGGAGTGTAGAAGCTAAAGAGAAAGTGTCTCCTCGGCACTAGAGAGGTCGTCTTATTGTACCTCAGTCTACCCCAGATAATCCACCAAAGCAGGACGTAGGGTTGTTAGCCGAAGGGCGGCCTGAACCTGGGTAAAAAATGTCTGTGTGTGCTCGGTGTGTTCTGTATGCCTGTATCAGCAGGTTCCTTCGCTGACGCTGAGGCCAGAATGCCTTCGTGCCCCGAACAAATAGGGGGTTTCCAACATCCCTGATGTCAGCATAGGCGAGATGCAACATCTGGCGCGCCAGGTAGGGGGCGCTCCCGTTTTCAGCTTCAACAATCATCCTCGATGTCGATAGCTTTGTGACCTTCATCTCCATCAACGTCATCGTCATCAACGTCTGCTTCGACTTCGCATTCATCATCGACATCAACCGCGACATCACCAGCCATGGCGCCGATGAATGGTGCTGGCACCGGGACTGGCCCTGCGTGGTAGACTCGCCCGCTGCACGAACTCGCTCCCACGCCCTTCCCGCGACTCGGGGCTTGGATGTCGAGCCCCATGCTCGGTGCGCGACTACCGTCACAGGTGCCGACCCGCGTCCAGGGCTAAGCGCAATTGCGGCACCGCCGTCGTTGTCACCACCGCACCCCGCGGCTGGGGAGGGCGAGCATGCTATCGGGGGCACCGTTGCGCAGGAGGTTCCACCACCAGCGACGCGGGAGGCATCGCGCTTGAAGATCCCTCCACCGGTGATGCAGGAGGCGCCGCCGGTGGAGCGCCCCTCCCCGATGGCGTAGGAGACGCTGCCGGAGGGGCCCACCTATTTGGAGAAGTCGCACTGGTCGGGGCCGGAGGAGCCGGAACCAAAATGGAGCATCAAGCACTGACTTAGCATGTACCAGCCCGCGCCAGGACTCGTCTCACCGTGCCAAGTACTAACTGCCAACCTCAGTCCCACCGCTCTGGGAACCGAACTTTGGGGGAAGCAGTCGATGTTGCCTGTGCCATAGCTCGGCACCCACTAGCTCCCAGGACGGTGGAGTATGCGGCATGGAGGGATGACCTCTACACGCAGTTGGAGTTCATCAGGCTACATCAAAAGTCTGCCCATGCTCATTCCCAGTCCAACCTGGGGCCGAGGCGTGGGGCGCAGTGCACTCCTACCACCACCACAAGACCGATGCAAAACCCTGCCCCGAGGTTGTGTTCCCGGAATGCTGCCCCATGCCGGGGGCTGCTGGGCCCCATGACGGTGGAAGGAGGACCGAAAATCATGATGTTGGCCACTTGGGGGCTGGATCCCCAAGACCTGTCGAACAAGACCACCTCTTTGTGGGTTCATCTGCCGACCCCGCGCACAGGCACGCTGAAGGGCGCCGAGGTAATTCCGCCCCGGTGAACGAGGCGGTAGTTCCAGACTACTTGCTGCAGCTGCGTTAACAGGCTACGGGTGCGGCCGTCCCTAACCCGCGAGGTGCAGCTGAGGCAGGGAGCATGGCTTTGGGATACGAAAGTGGTTTCCCTGCCTTCTCTCCTGCCTTACGGCAGGTGGTGTGGCCACCAAAGTTCTGTCCCATTGTCCCCGTCAAGTTTGAAGGCAACACCAACCCGAAGGAGTTTCTGGCTATCTATTCTACCGCGATGGTGGCTGTGGGTGCTGATGAGAAGGTCATGGCCAATTGGTTTCCAATGGCCCTGAAGGGCACGGCCTTGTCCTGGCTCATGCATCTACCCAAGGATTCCATTAATTCCTAGGCCAAGTTGTGTACTCGCTTTGTGAGCGCATTCCAGGGAGCCTTCAAGCGCCCAGGAACACTCATTTAGCTCCACACAGTGGTTCAGGGGAGTAGAGAGCGGCTGTGAGACTTCATGCTGCGACTTTCACAGATCGCACACACTATCCTGGCGTCGAAGGATGCCGCCATTATTGGCGCGTTCACCATGAATGTGCGCTACAACAAAATGCGCGAAGATCTTAACATGCATCCCGTCAAGAGAATACACGAGTTGTGGGAGTTGGCTGGCCTGTGCTCCCCAGTAGAGGAAGGACGTCTCGTGCCCGAGGCCGCTGCCCGGGAGGCCGCTGGAGCGGCGGACACGAGAAACACTGCTGCTAAGAAGAGTGTCTCGCATAAGCATTTGATAGGCTTTGGTTGTGGATCCTAGTGCTCCCACCGGGGCTGAGAAGAAGACCAAACTAGAAGAAAAAGTCTCATCTACCAAGACCGCCAAGGGGAAGTTGTGCCCTGTGCACGAGTCTGACGAACATGACGCTCGGAATTTGCCGCTCCATCCTCGGTTATGCTGAGGGACGGAAGAGCCACATCGCTGAGCAGGGGGATAATGGTACCCTCGGGAACTGTTACCGCTGCAACAAGGCCGTACATTATGCCAAGGACTGTCTGGTACAACCTAGCCCAGGTACCCCTACCGGAGGTCGCGGGGGCAACATGGGCGCTGCATGAGGAGGAGATGGAGGCGGTGGAGATGAAGCAAGAGCGGGGTGTCGAGGGGAGCCGCGGCAGCATAGCCCCTCAAATGCGCGGCAACGGCCTTGCCATTAATCAGGGCGGCGATGATGACAGGTGCAGACAGTACCCACAAGTACAGGACTACGCGTGCGCACACGAAGGATCTTACGCTATGACTTCTCACGAGGAGTTTAAGCGTTTCTCTCGTGAACTATGCATCATGCCGCCCAGCCCAGAGGCGCAATGGCCACTTCAGAGGTCTCACGTGCCGATTACTTTTGATGCGGGAGATCATCCGGACCGCAATGCCAGGGTCAGCACGATACCCCTGGTGGGATCCCCCATCATAAAGAACATCTGAGTTACCAAGATATTGGTGGATGGAGGGGCTGGCCTCAACATCCTCTCGACGAAGCTGCTGGATAAGCTCCATATCACTGAGGATCAATTGGCCCCTACGGGGTCCTTTCTGGGCGTAAGCCCAGGAGCTATCCAGCCGTGGGATGATAACCCACAAGTATAGGGGATCATGTGTAGCCTTTTCGATAAGTAAGAGTGTCGAACCCAACGAGGAGCTAAAGGTAGGATAAATATTCTCTCAAGTTCTATCAACCACTGATGCAACACTATGCACACTAAACGTTTGCATTATCTAGGAAATAAAACTAGAGCAACAATACGAGTAATAGAGATAGCATTGCATGATAATAAATAACGAGAAAGTAAAGCTAGTTGCTGCAACAATAAAATACACTAAACTAACAGAACCATGAGTGTGGAATAGTGGTGGCTTTGTCCAAGTTTAAATAGCGAATAGATCGGGTTCATTGTCTTCGATGCAGTTTTCTATGTGGGAGAGGCTAAATATACATGCGCTTCACTACTTGGAATTACATGTAGTATATGATTGGATTGTTAGCAAACATCCGTAATTATTAATCAATGCATTAAGGTTTCCCCAACCATAGCCTTAAGTTTAATCCTCCTCCTACTCCCATTCGTGCAACGTGCTGGTTCGCGTCCTCAGGTTTCTCTCACTCCAGCAGAACTTCCCCTCTACCTCTTACACATACTACAAACCTTATGATGTTTAATCCATGCGCGCACAAATATAATGGACACCAAAGGACTGTACCATATCAACATACAACTCTAATGAACCAAAGACGTTCAACCATTCAATCTAAGAACAAAGAAACTATGCAAACATGACATAGATCATAGGATTATAACTTATAGCATCAAACACCATGTTTACATAGGATGGTACAGAGGTGTGGTGGGAGGATGAACCACTGCATATTAGGAGGATTAGGTGATGGAGATGGCGGTAAATATGGTGAAGAGGGCAGCGCCGGCGGCGCCGACGGCGTGGGGGACTCCTTCCCCGCCGCTGGTATCATGGGGGAGCATCGCCCCTTAGCCCCCTTCCTTCATGGCTTCTTGGGAGCCCTCCCCATGGAGATGGGATCCATGGGGGAGGTAAAAACGTGGCTTTGGTGGCTGCAAATTCGTGGGTGGAGATGCCCTGGGCGAATTAGGTCTCCTCCCTTTATATAGCTTCTCGGATTCCCGTCACCCCATCTTGGGCTGCAGTAAAACAGGCCTAAAAGGCTTGTCCGGACTCGGAATCAGCTAAATTTTATGTCCAAAACGTTTGACGTGAAATTTCCAACAACTTTGTATTGGAAGAGTTTTCCATTTGACGTTGTATTCAACCCGAAACGTGACCATATTCAAAAAGAGTTCTGAGACAGATTTCTAGAAAAATGCCAATTTGACTCCAACAAAGTTTCCACTTGTATTCTTGGTAATTCCTACATATCAAAGTGTAAAACAAGAACATTGTGCACTTTTGCAACTATTAGTAGGTTAGTCCAAATAAATCATAAACTTTATACAAAAAGGAGTGTCAAAAGCATATTATTAGCATAAAATCATCAAAAATTAAAGATACGTTATGGACGTATCATGGGGGAAGATTGAGCTGCTAGTCACATTCAGCACTCAAGACAACTACCGCACTGAGAACATCATCTTCGATGTTGCGGACATTGCCCTTCCGTATAACGGCATAATAGGGCGCCCTGCCTTGGCAAAGTTCATGGTGGTCTCCCACCATGCCTATAACTCGCTCAAGCTTCCCTCCTCATGGGGGACCTTGACCGTGAAGGGTGATATCAGGGACACCGTGTTCTGCTCTAAAGAACTGTTCAAACTAGTAGCCACTGCTTCCCCTATGACTCATGCTGGCTCTTTGTCTGATTTGGGCCAACCTTTCGCCTTGATTCCCGGTTCGCCTAGGAAAAGGCTGCGACCCTTTCCGGAAATTAGTTCCGATGACCTTCCTAGTACCGGTGGCTCTCTGAGTAAGCTAAAAACTTATCGCATCCACCCTACCAGCTAAAAATCCTGGGTGTGAGTGGAGGTTCCCCCGGCAAATGAAAGCCCGGGAGCGTGCGTGGTGCTCCCGGTAAACCTTTTAAAAAAACAAAAAAAAAATATATTTATAATAAAAGACCGGGTGTGAGTGGAGATTCCCTCTGCAAATGAAAGCCCGGGAGCATGCTTGGTGCTCCCGGCAAACCTTAGAAGCCCGGGTGTGGGCGTGGTACTCCCGGCAAAACCTGAAAGCCCGGGTGTGAGTGGAGATTCCTCGAGAAATGAAAGCCCGGGAGCGTGCGTGGTGTTCCCGGCAAACCTTAAAGCCCGGGAGTGAGTGTAGTACTCCTGGAAAATGCGGTGAATGCTAGCGTATCTGGCTTGGCCCGCCTATGTGTAAACTGCTTGTAAACCAGGGGCTTCCCCCGTTTTGGAATGGAAATCCCGTTGCTCTTGTTCGTCCGCCCATTTTCATTTGCCGAGCCTTTTCGGGATTTTGCATTCCTTTGTATTTTTATCAGGGTCGGACATGGGTAACGAGACTGTCAGGCCAGGAAACATCGTACTCTCATGATCCGCTCTGCGTTATGAGCGTTGTGCTCTAGGCATTGCCAATGAGCACTAAATCGTGAAGACACACCTCCCATGTCAGGCTTCTGAGTTGGCAATGCCATGCACCCTGATCAAGCGCATGGCACCTTGTTTTAAACCCGAGGCATGGGTAAGATGTCGTAAGGTGTATTCATCGTGTTTCAGGATGAGCAGCGGATGGATGAGCAAGAAGAGGCTAGGGCTAGGTCTCGGCAAAGGTGAAAGGCTCGCCGCCGGATAGCAGCGACCACACGGCTTCCAGGAGCAGTTGGCCCCGCAAGCACGACATAACACAATTACAAGTCTAGAGTTAAAGGAATGGGAGAAAGGTTCCTGAGACGATGAACGACGCCCCCATGGGCCCCACGGAGGCGCCAAGGCGGCAACATGCAAACAAACCAAGGGAATCCATGAGCACGACAGAACAAAGGAAAGAGCGAATAACACAAGGCAAAGGTAAAATATACTAATAATGGCCAATTGGCATTGCATTTGAAAAAGGGACAATGTAGCAACTGGCTCGGGGAGGATCCCGGGCATCAAGGAGAGAGTCGACAGTCTACGGCACAAGGGAGGATCCTGCATGCTCTCCTCCACCTCACGCGCAATTGCGTCACTCGCTCAGCACGGCGCCCCGCCCCAGGCGTCACTGATGTCCGAGTCAAATACAAGCGGTAGGTAGTAGCTCCGGCGGCAGAGGCTGTTGTCGAAGATTTTTACCGACATACGACCCCCGCTGCGATAGCGAAACTTCAGGACGTCACAAACTTCAGCTCATAGTGGTCTGTGAAGTCCGACCACCCGTCACTCAGATGCTACCGGTGCCGTCTACCCACCTCTGAAACTCCTAGATGGGTTGGTTGCCACTAGCCTCATGCACCCGGAGCTTGCACGAAGGGTGTTCTCTGAGCTCCTCGGCGAACAGGTTTGGCAGGCACAACCACCACTTGAAGTTTACCGGGAGGAAGACGAGAAACTCAAAGCCAATAAGGTCCGCCATTTCATCGTCGTTGTCCCCGCGATGGAGCAGTGGGGGAGGGAAATACCCATCAGGCTCCCACCATTCATAGCGAGCCTAGCGAGGCAGGACGCGTCCGCGCCTTGGAGAAGGAGAATGACGACCGGGAGGGCCTCCCCGTCTGTTGCCGCCTTCCCAGCGACCGCGGTGGGGAGGGGCCTCGGCACACGGTTGCGGGAGATCTGTGACGACGCCGGAGGAGACGGGGAAGCCTCGGTGCCTATGTTGCGGCCCCTCCGACGAGGTTGGAGCCATCTCCCTCATTCGTGAAGGAGGATCATCATCACCAGAGCTGCCCGACGCCATCGTCATCACTACCGAGCAGGGAGTTGGAAGGAAAGGCTGCGGAGGAAGTGGGGAGTGAGCCATATTCCTGCTCCTTCCCTCCCTTTTATAACAAGCGGGAAGGGAACAATTGTTGTCTACCTCACTGGCTCATGGGAGGCCAGCGATCATGCCCCACCAAAATTATTTTGTAGGAATCAAAGGGGGCGCAGTCAATGCGGGCTACCACAGAAGCCAAGGCATGGCTCGACAGTCCCACGGCCACTTGAGTGCGCAGGCACATGCACATTAGCACTATGGCATGGGAAGTGTGCCATCCAGCCTCGTCGCACTTGCCGCGACGTGGACTGGTCCCATGCGCTATTGAAGGGAGAAGCCTAGCAAAAGCATATTCGCTGAACCACAATTTGCGTCGCAAGTTGCCGGCCCTTGCCCGAGGGCTTCTATCAGGGGGTCCCTCGCATTGCGCCTTAGCGTATGGGCTAGGACCCACCAGTCAGTGACCCAGCAGATGCGTGGTTTGGCCGGCAAGGGCATCGCAAGGACACGAGCACCATGTGCTCCAAGCAGTTATGGTTTTTTCATGATAAGCCTATGGAGACTAAGTGTCAGCTATGATGTAGGTTCCTATGGGTGATACAAACGCTACAAGACGCACCTCGATCTGCCGGCCGGGTGCGGACAAGGAGGAAAGGACAATAGAGGGTGCAGGGCAATCCTGTCCCTCCATCCGGGGGCTGCCCGGAAGGAGGGAAAGGGCACTGTTGGGGTCATCGAGGCCGAGGAGCATCCTCGACCGAGCCCCGGAAGAACCATGGAGGAACCCCTCCTGGGCCAGGAGCGGCCCAGGAACCGGAGTCAACTGTGCCTGACAAGGCGTGTCAGGCCCAGCCTTGGGAACCAGCGACGATGCGTCAGAATCACTGGACACCATCATGGTGCTGCAGTCCACTCCAGCGCTCCACCAATAGGAGTGATAGCTCGGATCCTGAGTTGTCACTCAACAATCGAGTGCACCTATGCACCGCACCTGGCCGTCCATTGGCCACATGCACTACCCATCTGCCTGAAGACCGCGTGACACCTTGTGATTGAGCCTGGGAATGCCCTAAATGGTGCTCCACGCTAGCCCTTGTGGTGACTCCTTGGTGTATAAAAGGAGGCACCTAGCCACAAAGATGAGGGAAGAAAAAAGAGAAAGGAGGCACATGGCCATGGAAAAGGGAGTTGGGGGGAAACTAGAGAGGTTATAGGGAAGGAGAAGAGAAGGGAATAAAGAGAGCAAAAGAGGGAGAAAGGTGAAGAGAGTTCGTAAGGTTAGAGGTGAAATAGGAGAGAGCTTGGAGGGAAATAGAAGAGAGGGAGAGAGTGAAGAAAGAAAGAGGAAGCCCGGGGAGTGGAGAAGCTAAAGAGAAAGCGTCTCCTCGGCACCAAAGAGGTCGTATTCTTGTACCTCGACCTACCCCAGATAATCCACCAAAGAAGGACGTAGGGTTATTAGCCGAAGGGCGGCCCGAACCTGGGTAAAAAATGGTTGAGTGTGCTCTGTGTGTGTTGTATGCCTGTATCAGCAGGTTCCTTCGCTGATGCTGAGGCCAGAATGCCTGAGTGCCCACTACTGAACAAATAGGGGGTGTCGAACATCCCCGATGTCAGCATAGGCGAGACGCCACAATTAGCTTAATTACTCATGCGCCTAAGCTATTTTACTGAATTGACTTAGGGAGAGTTCCGTTTAAATGAAAATACGAGTATTTATTTTAGACTCTATGAACTGTAGGAATCATAGGATTTTCGTGCGATTTTTCTTATAGCAGTCATTTGATTCATCGGATTGAGTTATGTACAATAGATTTTTCTGGATGTCTTTTAGTTCATTCGTTAGGAATTTAAGATATACATGAAGCTTCTGAAAAGAATCCGTTCAATTGTTTTTTCCTGCAATGTAATCCAACACCCCGCAATCCTGCAGGAGTGAAAATGGACATGCCAATGTAAAATCGTGTGTCTTTCATATCCTATGTTTTCTGCATTTACACGGGTGATAGCTCCAAATTTCATCACTTTTTACCATTGGTTTTCCTCTTGTTTATTGCCAGATTTTCCTGAAGATTGCCCCTTTCAACTAACGTTAATGTCGCAATTAGCGAATCCTTGGTTTCTTGTGATGTTTTTCAATCAATGAACATTTATTGAAGATCTAATAGCATTTATGGGCTAATTACACCAGAATAAGCCAATCCCCAATTGGAGCCACTTTCATTGGAGGCGTCAACACGCATAACGACCACCGGTACGGTCGGGGCGCGCCCGTACCACCCGACCGTACTACCCACCGGCGCCTTCCTTATATCAATACAAGCAACTTTCGTAAAGGAAGGGAGACGAGAAGAACCATAGAACAGAAGTTATAGCCACCGCAAGCCATCTAGAGGGAGAGATCAGATCTGAAACAGGAGAAGAACTTCACCTCATTCTCCGATGATCTTCATCCTCAAAACCACACACACTCCACCATCATTCCATCATTACTTAGAGAGAGAGAGAGAGAATGGCAGTTGTAAGATTAGGGTTTGATACTTTGATCTACCTACGGTTTGTATTTATTTGGATCTTTAATCGCTATTGTGGTTTGCTACAATAACTTGGAGATGATTTCTATTTGCAATACAATTATGCCTTTGATTTGTCTTTTTGTCATGTCTGAGTAAATCCCCATAGGCGTGGGAGATGTAGGGGATTCGTGAGATGTGATGTGCCTCCTTTAATTCCATCCATTGTGATCGTTGTAATGTTTATTTAAATAATCAGAATGAATATCTATGTTTGCCTAATGAGTGTTATCTAATTTAAGGGCCCAGGAAACATGATCCAAAGATCTCACAGGTATGAACTTGTATGCTAGTAATTCAGTGACCCCGAGTGACATGGCCGATATCAAACAAGAGCTAGCACTACTCAAGGACAACAAGGAACCATCAAGATTAAAGCCTTGATCCGGTCGAAAGACCTTAATTAATGTGCTGACCATGGCCGTGGTAACAGGCAGATGGATCATTGGGATTGGGAAGAATGGGCCATGAGGACTCCTAGTCGGTATATGGGTTTCTTGCCTACTCACTTAAAAATAAGAATTATCATTATCACTTATTCCGCTTATTCCATTTGGCACTTTCACTATCACCATGAACTGATTTTCTCCATTCCTAAATTCTCATCTGCAGGTCCTTTACACACCTTTCGCATATTTACTTTTATGCAAATTACTTATTTCCTAAGAAATTTCCTCTATCTTTTACTCACCACTTCCACCATCAACCTTTGCAGTTAATTCACTCAAGACCTGTGACACCTTGGGTGCGACAGAAACACCGCATAAAAAACACTTTCCTAGGCTCCTTCTTGGGATCAATATAAAAACTGGAATTAATACTTCCACGAAAACATTCTCTGACAAACCTGTGCACTTGCAGGCTATCAAGATATTTTATGGCGCTGTTGCCGGGGAGCTAAGAGCTAAGTGTTGTTTCTTGACAACAGCAATTGTTGACACCATTCATGATCTTCGTTGAAGACAGAGGTACCACTCTATCAAGAAAACCTATTTACCTCCATATATTGATCATGTTCCGATCGAGAGATGATTAGAATTTATTGAAATATTTACTAATTCACGTACTATAGATGTGAACATCTTGATTCCATTAATGGCAGATTTGACCATCACCTGAGGGGCCAACCTTGAGCTACCTTTGGGAGACTATGGGAATCCATCTAGGCACTTGAGGAAAATGCCTATTCTTTATCCTAAACTTGAAGGCCAGGAATTTGAAATATATCCTGAGCTAATATATATGATGAAAGAAATTGCTTTCACAGGAAAAGAAGAGGAAGATCTTCATGACCACTTAACAAGGGTACACGACCTTTGTGTTACTCTTAAACCAGCAAGTTTGCCAATAGAGTTTGTACTTCTTAAACTCTTTCGCTGGTCTTTGAAAGATAATGCTTTAGCTTGGTTACAATCACTACCTAATCATACTATAAAAAGGTAGGAAGATTGCATCTGAGAATTCATGCATAAATATTGTTCATTTACTAAAATCATGCAGATCAAACAAAGTATAACAAAATTTCTGCAAACAATTGGAGAGACCTTTTATCAAGCATGGAATAGATATTATGCAATGATTATCAAAGTTCCAAATCATGGTTTTCACGAGAGTCTACTTATCGAATATTTTTATAATGGTCTTAATGACGAAACAAAAGATATGATTGGTCTATCTGCAGGAGGAGTAATATGCAACCTGACACTGTCAGAATGTGTAAAGCTTTTTGAGGTAAGGTCCTTTAATGACGAACAATACAATCCAGTTGAGGATATTGAACCACAAAAAGGTATGATTCACATACCACAAGATCTTATATCCGAAGTCAAAAAGTCCATGGAAAAGAAAGGTATAGCTTCAGAACTTGTAAAAGAAAATAAAGTTGACATTCTTCAAACTTATGCAATAGAAGATGATTTAAATCTTGTAATACAAAAGTTTAAATATCAACAAAATCAATTCCGTGAGAAAAACTATAAACGTCTTATGACACAAGAAAAGAATATAAGAGACCTAATAGAAGTCTTTGACGACTTGGGTCAAGCCGGAAAACATTTAGATAGATATCTAAGTATGGTTAAAACCCAATGTGAGCAAATAAATGAAACTCAGACTTTGATTTTGAAGCAAGGAAATTTCAATATTGTTTCTACTAACATTGTTACTAGGCGTGGTACAGAAACTCAGGAACCACAAGGGCCACCTTGGTACCAAGAAGAGCAAGCTCTAAAAGCAAGAGAGACTTAGGAGATGAGTCAAGAAGAAGAGGATCTAGTCGACCCCCAGGACGACATTGATTATGAGGCCCAGGAAAGGGAAAATGAAGCTTCCAACACTCAGGAAGAAGGGGAAGCGGGGGATAAGCATAAACCATATGAATTGAACGTTGAGACTATCGATTAAAGGGAAGAAACTGATCTCAGCAAGGAACAAGAAGAGCAAGTAATTATCCCGCAAGAAGAACACGCCAATAAGCAAAAATCAGCTACAAGGAAAAATAAAAATAATGCTGAACCGGTGACAAAGGTAAAATAAAAGGTAATACCTACCAAAAAGAAAATTCCTTACCCTAACCGAGTTCATAACGAACCAGATAAAGCTATTTACAATTCTTTTGCTAAGGCACTAGGCAGCTTGCGTTTAGAACTTCCTTTAACTGATGCTATTCAAGTTCCTACTTATAAAATTTTTATGCGAGACATACTTAATAGGAAAAAGTAGGTAACCAAGACCGTAGTAGTTATGACAAGCTTTGGTGATAAACTTCCTGCTAAGCTTGGGGATCCAGGGATACCAACCATCTCCTGTGCAATTAGGAAAACTAATATATTGAATGTTTTTGTGATTCAGGAGCATGTGTTAGTGTTATGCCTTATTCCTTATTTAAGAAATTGAATCTTGGAGAGTGTTCTCCTACTTAGATAACACTACAATGGCGGATAAGACAAATAAACAACCTATCGGACAACCTGTCGGAATGATCGAAGTTGTTTTACTTAGAATAGATCAACATGTTATACCCACTGATTTTATTATTCTTGATGTTCTGAGGATGACAAACTATCTATCATCCTTGGAAGACCTTTTCTTAGTATAGCTGGAGCTAATGTAGATTGCTCCAGCGGTAAGATTGTCTTCAATATATATGATGATCAGATCGTTCGATACTTTCCTAAGAAATAGGAACACAATGGAAAATACATTCCACCACCTAAGCGTGATTAGCCAGCAAAGACTAAAGAAAAACTGCCGCTTGAAATGAACTGATGATATGGAGTTTGATTAGTCTAAACTCTAGAATTAAACACTTAATGGGAGTTAACCCATTCTTAATAAATTAAGTTTAATTTTTTTATGATTACTACTTTATTATTTGTATTGTCTAATAAGTTTGTTTTGAGTTTTTAGTTTGTTCATAGAATTTACCTTAACGAAGTTGAGAAGCAAGGGAAATATGAAGAAAAGAAAAAGGGGTTCAGTATAGATAACGAGTACTGGTATGACCGTGCTACGGCAAGGGCTCGAGTGCGGCAGGACCCTTGGGCTCGAGTGTGGTACCAGGTCGACCAGGTTCGATCTCGAACCCTAATGTTGATCCAACGGTGACGACCACCGGTACGAGAGGGCTGTGCCCGTATCGCCCGCCCGTACCGTGTGCGTCGCCAGGTAAAGACCGACGGTGGCTGGCTCCTAGCCAGCATCCTTCTTCTTCTTCCTCTGTCTTCCGTGTTCTTTCTCTTTCCACCACAAACCCTAGCCTCCTAAAACCTTTGATTCTTCATTGTTTTTGAGTTTTTTAGATGGGGAATCTTCACATCGGTAAGTTTCTCGTCCGATCCACACTCTATTTTCTAAAATCCATGGTTGAATTCATCACATTGGTTATTTAGATGAGTTCATCATATTTTGAGATTATTATTGATTCCTCATGTTAGGATTTGTAACTTCTACCTGTAATCGTTTGTTTATGTGATAGAAATTTGATGCCTATAGTTATCTTCAAAAAATTCACATCACAATGCATAACATTGGAAGGATGTTCCGCTCGGGCAAGGGCTCGAGTGCGGCAGGACCCTCGGGCTCCACCAAACTACCGGGTTCGAAGAAGAGATTCTCGGAGGCGGACAGTTTGAGGGCTGCCATGAGCCGAGACTACGAGAGGGTGAGCAACTGCAAGGTTTTTCCCACCAAGTGGGTGACCATCAGTTCCTCTCCCGCTAGGGTCTTATGGAGGACGTCGAACAGATGACTGATACGTTGCAAACGAATCTATAATTTTTGATGTTCCATGCTTTTTTTATATCTACTTTCTTATGTTTTGTCCACACTTTGGAGTATTTTTATACACTTTTTTGGACTAATCTATTAACAAGATACCATAGTGCTAGCTGCCTGTTTTTTGTACTTTTTGGTTCCAGGAAAGTCAGAAAATGAATATTCTTGGAATTGGACGGGACAAAAGCCGAAGTCAATATTTCACCAAGGGGGACATGGAGCCAGACTACGAGACGGAGAGGGGCCAAGGGCCGCCCACACCACCTGGTCGCGCGGCCAGGCCTGACCCGTGCCAGGGGGTGGTGTGGTCGCCTAGGGCACCCCCTTGGCCTCCCCTTTGGCCTATAAGATGCCTTCGATACAGAAACCCTAAGTACCCGATCAAAATTCCACGAAAGAGTCTGTAGCCGCCATCATATCCATCCCTAGATCGGGAGGGATCTGAAGCTCTTCCTGGCACCCTGTCGGAGGGGAGAATTCACCCTAGAGGTCTTCTTCAGCACGATGCAAGCCTCCGGTGTGATGTGTGAGTAGTTCATCCTTGGACTACGGGTCCATGTAGTAGCTAGATGGTTGGTTCTTCTCCTTTGTGCTACCATGTCTAGATCTTGTGAGCTCCGTTCATGATCAAGATCATCTATTTTTAATCATAGATGTTGTGTTTGCAGGGATCTAATGGATATTGAGATGCTATTTCAGATTGATTATTGATTCTATCATGTCTTTGTTATTTGTGATCTTGCATGCTCTCTGTTGTTAGTAGATATCTTGGCCGAGTAGATGCTAGCAACTCCAAGAGGGAATGTTTATGCTCGATAGTGGGTTCATGCCTCTAGTAATCTGGGGAAGTGACAGAAATCTCTAAGGTACTAGATGTGCTGTTGCTACTAGGGAGAAAACAACAATCCTTTGTTCATAGAACAATCGTATTGTTTACTTTACACACAATGCGTAATGCAGTCATCTGTTGCTTGCAACTTAATACTGGAGGGGGATCGGATTGATATCCTGAAGGTGGATTATTAGTCATAGATGCAGTTGGATTACGGTCTATGTATAATGTTGTAATGCCCAATCAAATCTCATAGGAGTCAAGATGATTAGTATATTCATGTATGCTTTCTTGATGTTTGTCAATTGCCCCACTGTAATTTGTTCAACCAACATGTCATCTATCTTAAGGAGAACCACCACTAGTGAACTATGGACCCCGGTCCTTTCTTTTACCATCAATCTACAATTGTTTAATGTTTTATATTTACTTTATGCAAGGTTTTACTTTCTTCCACATAATACGTTTAATCCTTTGTTTTCAGCAAAACTGGCGAGATTGACAACCTCACTGTAAGTTGGAGAAAAGTTATGTGGTTGTGTTGTGCAGGATTCCAAGTTGGAAACAACACCTTGGAGGTGTTTCCTTGCTCCTACTGGTTCGATAACCTTGGTTTCATAACTGGGGGAAAACTTGTTGTTGGGCTCTGATACATTGCAAATGTATCTATAATTTTTGATGTTCCATGCTTGGTTTTATCCACTTTCTTGTGTTTTGTTCAAACTTTGGAGTACTTTTCATATGATTTCTTGGACTAACCTATTAACAAGAGCCACAGTGCCAGATGCCTGTTTTCTGCTGTTTTTGGTTCCAAGAAAGTCAGAAAATGAATATTCTCGGAATTGGACGGGACAAAAGCCAAAGTGCCTATTTTTCTGGATGTCATCAAGTGCCAGAATACGAGACGGGGAGGGGCCAGGGGCCACCACACCACCTGGCCACGCGGCCAGGCCTGGCCCACGCCACGGGGTGGTGTGGCCACTCCCGGCACCCCCTCGGCCTCTCCTTCCGCCTATATATTGCCCTCAGGACGAAAACCCTAAGTACCCGATCAAAAGTCCACGAAAGAGTCTGTAGCCACCGTCATCTCCATCCCTAGATCGGGAGGGATCTGAAGCTCTTCCCGGCACCCTGCCAGAGAGTGGAATTCACCCTGGAGGCCTTCTTCATCACCATGCAAGCCTCCGGTGTGATGCGCGAGTACTTCATCCTTGGACTACAGATCCATGTAGTAGCTAGATGGCTGGTTTCTCCTCCTTTGTGCTTTCATGTTTAGATCTTGTGAGATCCGTTCATGATCAAGATCATCTTTTTGTAATCCATACATGTTGTGTTTGCAGGGATCCGATGGATATTGAGATGCTATTTTAGATTGATTATTGATTCTATCATGTCTTTGTTATTTGAGATCTTGCATGCTTTCCGTTGTTAGTAGCTATCTTGGCCAAGTAGATGCTAGAAACTCCAAGAGTTAGTATTTATGCTCGATAGTGGGTTCATGCCTCTGGTAATCTGGGGAAGTGACAGAAATCTCTAAGGTACTAGATGTGCTGTTGCTACTAGGGAGAAAACAACAATCCTTTGTTCATAGAACAATCGTATTGTTTACTTTACACGTAGTTTGTAAAGTAATAATCTGTTGCTTGCAACTTAATACTGGAGGGGGTTCGGATGATAACCTGAAGGTGGATTATTAGTCATGGATGCAGTTGGATGGCGGTCTATGTATTATGTTGTAATGCCCAATCAAGTCTCAGAGGAGTCAAGATGATTAGTATATGCATGTATTGCTTTCTCGGTGTTTATCAATTCCCCCGCTGTAATTTGTTCACCCAGCGTGTTATCTATCTAAGGAGAGCCACCTCTAGTGAACTATGGATCCTGGTCCTTGTCTTTTACATACAATCTACAATCTTTTACTGCTTTGTGTTTACTTTCTGCAAACTTTTACTTCGTTCCATTCGATACGTTTAATCCTTTGTTTTCCGCAAAACACAGTGAGATTGACAACCTCATCGCAAGTTGGGGACAAAGTTATGTGGTTGTATTATGCAGGTCTCCACGTTGCTACTAGCACCGGTAGTGCGCCCTGCCAAAGCTCAGCTAGTAACACCTTTGGGGTGTTTCCTTGCTCCTACTGATTCGATTAAACCTTGGTTTCATAACTGAGGGAAACTTGTTGTTGTGCTCATCATACCTTCCTCTTGCGGTTCCCAACGAGTTCTACATCAACACCGCCATCAAGCATTTTTCTAGGCGCCGTGCAGTGAGCCATCAAGCATTTTTCTGGCGCCGTTGCCGGGGAGTCAAGGACATCTTCACAAGGGGAGTCCCTCATAACCAATCTCTTTACTTTGTTGTTTTTGTTTTGCTTAGTTTTCTTTTTGCTTTGTTTGCTTGTTTTGTTCTTCAAAAACACACAAAAAATTAGTTTTACTTGTTTGCTTTCTTATTTGAAAACCCAAAAAAATGACCACTCTTGAAAACACTAAGTTGTGTGACTTCACTAGCACCAACAACAATGATTTTATGAGCACACCTATTGCTCCACCTGTGGCTGAAAATACTTTCTTTGAGATAAAGCCTACTTTGCTCAATCTTGTCATGAGAGAACAATTTTTTGGTATTGGTAATGAAGATGCTGCTTCCCATCTAAATAACTTTGTTGAACTTTGTGAGATGCAAAAGCATAGGGATATAGATGGTGATATTATTAAACTGAAATTGTTTCCTTTCTCTTTGAGAGGAATAACTAAAGAATGGTTGAATTCCTTAACTAGGAATAGTATTGATTCTTGGACTAAGTGCAAAGATGCTTTTATTGGAAAATACTATCCTCCTGCTAAGATTATATCCATGATAAGTGAAATAATGAAGTTTCAACAACTTGAGAATGAGCATGTTGCTCAAGCTTGGGAAAGAATGAAATCTTTGGTAAAGAATTGTCCCACTCATGGACTGACTACTTGGATGATCATCCAAACTTTTTATGCAGGATTGAACTATTCTTCAAGGAACCTATTGGATTCTGCTGCTGGAGGTACCTTTATGACCATCACTTTGGGTGCTGCAACAAAACTTCTGGACAATATGATGGTTAATTATTCTGAATGACATAGTGAGAGAGCTCCACAAGGTAAGAAGGTAAATTATGTTGAGGAAACCTCCTCCTTGAGTGATAAGATTGATATTATTATGTCTATGCTTGTTAATGGGAAAGCCCATATTGATCCAAATAATGTTCCTTTAGCCTCTTTGGTTGCTCAAGAAGAGCAAGTTGATGTGAACTTCATAAGAAATAACAACTTTGGCAACAATGCTTATGGTGATAATGCTTATAGGAACAATTTTGGTAACAACAATTATAAGCCATATCCTCCTAGTGAAGGAAGAATTTTAGAAGTTGAAAGAGCCACTAAAAACTTCATGCAATTGCAATATGAGCAAAATAAGCTATTTACTAAAACTATGGAGGAACAATCTATCATTTTGAAGAACATTAGCCATCAACTTGAGAGTCTAAATAGGGAAATTCCTACTTTACAATTGAAACTCTCTAATGCTGAAAGAAATATATCATCTTTGTCTGAAGCTCAATCTTCATTGATTAATAATATGGCTGCTAAACCTGAAACTAATGAGAATCCCTTTGCAGCTACTACTGCTATACAAGTAAGAATTGATGAAAATGTTAGACTATTAGCTGAATTACATGCTAAGTGGGAAAGAGAAGATGAAATTGCTAGAAACATTAGTGTTTCTACTATTACCACCACTAGTGTTGAGGCTAGCAATAGTTCTACTACTTTAGATGATAAATTTGATTTTGATCTTGATGGTTGCAACATCTCTAAAGTTATTAAGTTCCTACAAAAGCTTGCTAAAATTCCTAATGCTAGTGCTATGAACATGGCCTTTACAAGACACATTACTGATGCTCTCATAAAGATTAATGAAGAAAAGATGAAACATAAAGCTTCTATTCCTATAAAACAAGAAGATGGCTGGGAACCCATCATAAATATGAAAGTGAATGACTTTGATTTCAAAGCTTTATGTGATCTTGATAGTAGTGTTTCTATTATGCCTAGAAGGATTTATGATATGCTTGATTTGCCTCCTCTTGAAGATTGTTATTTGAATGTCCCACTTGATGATAATGCTAAAAGAAACTCATGGGGAGTCTTAATGATGTTCTTATTATGGTTAATGATTCTGATGTCCCGTTTTTGATGTTGAATACAATGCTTCTTGTCCTATTACTTTGGGAAGACCTTTTCTTAGAACTGTTGGTGCCATCATTGATATGAAAGAAGGCACCATTAAATATCAACTCCCACTCAATAAAGGTATAGAACACTTCCATAAAAAGAGAGAAAATATTTCTTTTGCTTCTCCTATGAAAACAAAATTTGGTCTTAATGCTTCTTCATTTGAGAACACTTGATTCTTTCTTTGCTTCTTATGCCTAACTTAAAGGCGTTAAAGAAAAGTACTTGTTGGGAGATAACCCAAGAGTTTTAGATGAGTCTTGGAAGTTATCACCTCTGTAATAACCGCTCCTTATCCTTTTTATTTGCTTTTTGTGCCAAGAGTAACCTCTAATGAGAGTGAAGTAATGATTGGGAAAGTTGTTGTCCCGAAACAGATTTTTGTGCTTCACCGTAAACATTCCTGAGAGAGCTCTGTATTTCGGATTGAGATCTAATTTTTTGTGCTTCTGCCCCATGTTGTTATCTAACTTTATTTAGTTCAACACGTTTTTATTTGAGCAACATAAGGTCTTCTAAAAAAATCGTCTTTACCTGCTGGTCGGTTTTGACAGATTTCTGCCATTTTCTGCATTTGCTTCTTGTTGGTTCCTTCTTGAGTTCTTTTGGGGAATTGAGATTTTTTAGGGAAGTGATACAGTATCTAGTGTTCTAATGGAAGTTTATTTGGTGTTATAACTGAACCTTGAGACTTATTTATCTTAAGTGCACTAATGTTGCTAATGAGATTGTGTGAAGTTTTGTATGAAGGAAAATTTTCAGGTGCATGGAAGGAATGAGTAATGAGATGAAGGATGGACTAAAGCTCAAGCTTGGGGATGCCACGCATGTCACCCCAAGAAATATCCAAGAAGTACAAGCGTCAAAGCTCGGGGATGCCCAAGGCATCCCCTTCTTCATCAATAAAAATTCCAGGTTTCTTCCAAACGCTTCATTTTTATTGTTTCATGCATAGTTGTGTTTTTCTTAGAGCGTATTCCTTTTTGTTTTTGTTTTGGTTTTTAGTTTGCTTGGTTTGCTTAGTTTTCTGAATAAGTTGGTTGGACCCCCTCTTTCACACTTTGGTTTGCAAATAGTTTGGTTTGGTTTGGAAAAGAGTAGGAAAGTTCATGCTTATGTGGTAAAAAGAGCTCGTTTTTGACTGTGGCTATGCTTCGTCATGCCATGCTTGATATTGTTTTGGCTTTATGCTTAGTATTCTTTTCTTTAGCATGACTTTTTATAAACAATTGAGATTGCTTAATGTGCCTTGGATGAATCATGCGTTGTTTTAGCATATTAAATCATATTATTATGGTATTCTCCTTTGATGTTTTATTTGGGTTGACTTGGCACATGCTCACACCATGTTATGACTATGGCCTACGCTGTCATGCCATGATTGATATTGTTTTGGCTTTATGCTTAGTATTCTTTGATGTAGCATGACTTGTTATAAACAATTGAGATTGCTTAATGTGCCTTGGATGAATCATGCGTTGTTTTAGCATATTAAAGCATAGTATAGTGGTATTCTCCTTTGATACTTTATTTGGGTTGACTTGGCACATGCTCACACCATGTTATGACTGTCACAAGTCACCATAGGCATTATGATCCTTTAGTTTTCAACTTGTAGTATCACTTTATGCTTTGATCAATCATGTTTTGTCGCTCTGCATGATTATGGCCATTATTGCTCTCTTAGTTTGTCGCTCACAGTCTTTTGCTAGCCTCCACAACAAGGTATGAGTTCCACTCATGCATCCAACTCCCTAAACCAAGTTATTACAAAGAGTCCACCATACCTACCTACTAGCTTATGCTATTCCAAGTATATTCATGCTTTTGTTTACCTTCCACTTGCTATGAGAAAACTAGTGATTAAAGTTCTCACAAACTTGATGGCACACTTTACTTTTTGCCTCTCATAAACTTGAACCATTGGGTCCTTCTTTGTTGCGTATATGCTTGCGCTTTATAAGTTGAAATTAGCAGAACCATGTTTCATGGGGAATGCTTTCAACATTGCACTTGTACTTTGTACCCCGTTGATATCATGTTCTTTTGCTTACGGATCCCGGCGGTGTGAAATAAAAGTGGAACTTGTAAGATCATGGAGTTTGTATGTGTGTTAGAGAAACGCGTGGGCTGCTAGCCTAAGCCATGCCTAATCATGGTGGAAACTTGCAGCATCACCATAATGAGCACTCTATGAAGCATCCTCAATAAAAACATATGCAAATAGCAAATAAAAAGATTGCCGAGATGCTCAATGTCTGCTTGCCTTATCATTTTGATTATGGAAAAGCTCCCGTATCATGTGCAAGGGGTACCCCGTTGGCGGTTCTTAATGATACACATGTACTTACAATGACAAGAGCTTACTCGTGACTAAAGTTGAGTAGCATGAGGAGCGGTCTTCGTAAGTAAGGGGCATGGGATTTCGGTTTATAACTTGTCAAGCATATCCTCTTAGTTGTGTCACTTTAACCTTAATCACTTCAAGATTCTTATGATAGGTGCAATGAGAGCTGAAAACTACAAGTACCATAATTTTTGGAAGCTCTTTATGAGACTTGAATCCCTACTTCCTATTACAAAGGCCTTTCTTCCACCATTATATTGTGTCTCCACCTTCTACCTTTATGCACCTTCTTTGAGAGCATAGTGGCCATTCTTAGTTCTATGTGCATTGTCCTAAGACTAGTTGATTGATGCATACTTTGATATTGCTTGTTTTAAACTATTGTATCTAGTCACTCTGATGAACTTTGAAGGTGTCCTATGCATTCATATTTGCTACTCTATTGAGGGACAAGCTGAATACTATTATGCCATGTTTTCTTTATGTGAAACAAACAAACGTCTTGCAAAGCATTGTTATTCATGAATCTTTTGTTTGTGCCTTTTCATGTTACATCATAGTTTCTTTGCTTATTGCTAGAACTTTGTGTTTCGTGTTATGATTGAAGTACTATGATCCCAGCTTTGAATGTTTTACAAATACTTTGATCAAGTCTTTGATGGTGCATGTCACCTCAAAAATTATTCTTTCTTTTTATCACTTACCTACTCGAGGACGAGCAGGAGTTAAGCTTGGGGATGTTGATACATTGCAAATGTATCTATAATTTTTGATGTTCCATGCTTGGTTTTATCCACTTTCTTGTGTTTTGTTCCAACTTTGGAGTACTTTTCATATGATTTCTTGGAGTAACCTATTAACAAGAGCCATAGTGCCAGCTGCCTGTTTTCTGCTATTTTTGGTTCCAGGAAAGTCAGAAAATGAATATTCTCGGAACTGGACGGGACAAAAGCCAAAATGCCTATTTTTCCGGATGTCATCAAGTGCGAATCTGAGGCGGAGAGGGTCAGGGGCCACCACCACCTGGCACAGCCAGGGCCAGCCCACGCCAGGCTGGTGTGGCTCCGGCACCCTCGGCCTCTCCTTCCGCCTATATATTGCCCTCGGGACGAAAACCCTAAGTACCTGATCAAAAATCCACGAAAGAGTCTGTAGCCGCTGTCATCTCCATCCCTAGATAAGGAGGGATCTGAAGCTCTTCCCGGCACCCTGCCAGAGAGGGGAATTCACCCTGGAGGCCTTCTTCATCACCATGCAAGCCTCTGGTGTGATGCGTGAGTAGGTCAACCTTGGACTACGGATCCATGTAGTAGCTAGATGGCTGGTTTCTCCTCCTTTGTGCTTTCATGGTTAGATCTTGTGAGCTCCGTTCATGATCAAGATCATCTTTTTGTAATCCATACATGTTGTGTTTGCGGCGATCTGATGGATATTGAGATGCTATTTCAGATTGATTATTGATTCTATCATGTCTTTGTTATTTGATATCTTGCATACTTTCCGTTGTTAGTAGCTATCTTGGCCAAGTAGATGCTAGCAACTCCAAGAGTTAGTATTTATGCTCGATAGTGGGTTCATGCCTCTGGTAATCTGGGGAAGTGACTGAAATCTCTAAGGTACTAGATGTGTTGTTGCTACTTGGGAGAAAACAACAATCCTTTGTTCATAGAACAATCGTATTGTTTACTTTACACGAAGTTCGTAAAGCAATAATTTGTTGCTTGCAACTTAATACTGGAGGGGGTTCGGATGATAACCTGAAGGTGGATTATTAGTCATAGATGCAGTTGGATGGCGGACTATGTATTATGTTGTAATGCCCAATCAAGTCTCAGAGGAGTCAAGATGATTAGTATATGCATGTATTGCTTTCTCGGTGTTTGTCAATTCCCCCGCTGTCATTTGTTCACCCAGCGTGTTATCTATCTAAGGAGAGCCACCTCTAGTGAACTATGGATCCCGGTCCTTGTCTTTTACATACAATCTACAATCTTTTACTGCTTTGTGTTTACTTTCTGCAAACTTTTACTTCTTTCCATTATATGTTTAATCCTTTGTTTTCCGCAAAACACGGTGAGATTGACAACCTCATCGCAAGTTGGGGACAAAGTTCTGTGGTTGTGTTGTGCTGGTCTCCACGTTGCTACTAGCACCGGTAGTGCGCCCTGCCAAAGCTCATCTAGTAACACCTTTGGGGTGTTTCCTTGCTCCTACTGGTTCGATTAAACCTTGGTTTCATAACTGAGGGAAACTTGCTGCTGTGCTCATCATACCTTCCTATTGGGGTTCCCAACGAGCTGTACATCAACACCGCCATCAAGCATTTTTCGGGGCGCCGTGCATTGAGCCATCAGGCTCATCATACCTTCCTCTTGGGGTTCCCCAACGAGCTCGATATATTTTGGGCCATCAAGCACTTTTTCTGGCGATGTTGCCGGGGAGTCAAGGACATCTTCACAAGGGGAGTCCCTCATAACCAATCTCTTTACTTTGTTATTTTTGTTTTTCTTAGTTTATTTTTTCTTTGTTTGCTTGTTCTTTATCAAAAACACACAAAAATAGTTGTACTAAGTTTGATTTCTTTATTAAAAACACAAAAAAATTAAGTATTTCTATAGTTGCTACGTCTCTCTTAGCTCACCATGTTCATCCCTAAGTTCACCCTGAAATACCTTTCAATAGGTAGTGGCTCTATAATTGGAAAAGATAATATTGAAGAATTTTTTAATCATGTTAGTAAGCATGAGGATATTATCCCTTGGAGAACTCGCTCCAAATTATGAAATTGCTGCAGCTTCTTTAGTTCACATGTTGGAAGCTAGGTTTGTTAACCTTAACCCCTTAATGCAAGTAATGTTTCTTAAACTTAAAGAAATTGAGGACCCTGAAAAGACAGATTTTATTCTGGAAACCTTGCTTAAAGAATTCTATGATGTTGCTAAGGAAGCTAGAAAAGTCTTTGATCGTTTTAATATGCTACGCTCATGTGTAGATGTTGTTGGTACATGAGAAAAGATGAACAAAACCAAACCTAATGGGGGGAAATTAAGATACCAATACCTTTCAAACTTGTAGAAATGCATGAAGCCATAGAAAAGAATCTTGATTAGATTTTTCCTAAAAACCAATTTGATGAAAGTAGTAAACCCAAGAGCATTGAGAGAGGATCCTCTAGAACTTATTTGGATGAGATACCTTGCCTTGTTGAAGATATTTCTGGTATTAATCTTAATGCTTCTTCATTTGAGAACACTTGATTCTTTTTCTTGCTTCTTATGCCTAACTTAAAGGCGTTAAATAAAAGTACTTATTAGGAGATAACCCAAAAGTTTTATATGAGTCTTGGAAGTTATTACCTCAGTAATAAACGCTCTTTATCCTTTTTATTTTCTTTTTGTGCCAAGAGTAACCTCTAATGAGAGAGAAGTAATGCTTGGGAAAGTTGTTGTCCCGAAACAGATTTTTGTGCCTCACTGTAAAAATTTGTGTAAAATCTCTATACGTCGTTTTGAGGCGTGAATTTTTGTGCTTATGCCCTAGCTTGTTATATAACTTTCTTTAGTTGAAAACTTTTCGATTTGAGCACCATAAGGTCTTCGAAAAAATTGGGTTTTACCTGCTGGTATGTTTTGATAGATTTCTGCCATTATTTGCATTTGCTTCTTGTTGGTTCCTTTTTTGGTTCTCTTTGGGGAATTGAGCTTTTCAAGGGAAGTGCTACAGTATCTTGTGTTTTAATGGAAGTTTTATTGGTGTTGAAACTGAACCCGAAGACTTATTATCTTGAGTACACTAATGTTGCTAATAAAGATTGTGTGAAGTTTTGTATGAAGAAAGAATTTCAGGTGTATGGAGAGAATGATGTAATGAGATGAAGAATGGACTAAAACTCAAGCTTGGGTATGCCATGCGTGCCACCCCAAGAAATATCCAAGAAGTACAAGCGTCAAAGCTTGGGGATGCCCAAGGCACCCCCTTCTTCATCAATAAAAAATCTCAGGTTCTTCCAAACACTTCATTTTTATTGTTTCGTGCACAGTTGTGTTGTTCTTGGAGCGTCTTTGTTTTTGTTTTTGGTTTTTGTTTGCTTGGTTTTCTTAGTTTGCTTGAATAAATTGGTTGGACCTCCTCTTTCATACATTAGTTTTCAAATAGTTTGGTTTGGATTCAAAAAGAGTAGGAAAGTTCATGCTTAAGTGGTAAAGGGAGCTTGTTTTTGAATGTGGCCTATGCTTTGTCATGTCATGCTTGATATTGTTTTGGCTTTATGCTTAGTGATCTTTTCTGTATCATGACATGTTATAAACAATTGATATTGCTCAATGTGCCTTGAAAGAACCATGTGTTGTTTTAGCATATTAAAGCATAGTATTGTGGTATTCTCCTTTGATGCTTTATTTGGGTTGACTTGGCACATGCTCACACCATCTTAAGACTATCCCAAGTCACCATAGCCTTTATGATCCTTTAGTTTTCGACTTGTAATATCACTTTATGCTTTAATTAATAATGTTTTGTTGCTTTGCATGATTATGGCCATTATTGCTCTCTTAGTTGGTCGCTCCCAGTCTTTTTCTAGCCTCCATAACCAAGTATGAGTTCCACTCATGCATCCAACTCCAAATAAAACCAAGTTATTCCAAAGAGTCCACCATACCTACCTATTGGCATTTTCTATTCCAAGTATATTCATGTTTTTATCTACCTTCTGAATTAAACTTGTTATGAGAAAACTAGTGATTAAAGCTCTCACGAACTTGATGGCACACTTTACTTTTCTTGCCCAAATAACCTTGAACTAGTGTGTCGTCTATGTTGTATATGCTTGCACTTATATGTTGGGGATTAGCAGAACCATGTTGTCATGGGGAACGCTTTCAACATTGCACTTGTACATTGTACCTAGTTGATATCATGCTCTTTTGTCTATGGATGTCGTCGGTGTGAAATGAAAGGGGAGCTTGTAAGTCCATGGAGTTATGTATGTGTGTTAGAGAAACGCCTGGGCCGCTAGTCTAATACATGCCTAATCATGGTGGAAACCTGCAGCGTAACCATAATGAGCTATCTATGAAGCATTCTTCTTATAAAAAAGAGATAGAGATTGATAAAAAGAAAAAAAGATGACAAAAGAGGAAAGAGAGAAAAAAACACCATTTTCCCATGGTAAATAAGAAGATTGTTGAGATGCTCGTTGTCTGCTTGCCTTGTCATTTTGATATGGGGATTCTTCCGAATCATTGGGCAAGGGGTACCCTGTTTGCGGTTCTCTATGATAAACATCTACTTACTATGACAAGAACTTACCGGTAACTAAACTTGAGTAGCATGAGGAGCGGCCCTCGTATTCAAGGGACATGAGATTTCCAACTTATACTTTGTCAAGAATATACTCCATAGTTTGTTCACTTTAACCTTAATCACTTCAAGATGCTTATGGGGGCGATGAGAGCTGAAAGCTAATAAGTACCATAATTTTTGGAAGTTCTTTATGAAACTTGAATCCATGCTTCCTTCTATGAAGGCCTTTCTTCCACTTTTATATTGAGTCTCCACCTTCTATCTTTAAGCACCTATTGAGAGAGCATAGTGGCCATTCTTAGTTTAATGTGCATTGTCCCAAGACTTTTTGATTGATGCATAACTTTGATATTGCTTGTTCTTAAACTATTTGTATCTAGTCACCCTTATAAACTTTGAAGGTTTCCTATGCAATTATGATTTGCTACATTATGACGGACAAGCTGAATGCCACTATGCTATGTTTTCTTTATGTGAAAAAAACAAATGTCTTGCAAAGCATTGTTATTCGTGAATCTTTTGTTTGTGCCTTTTCATGTTACGACATAATTGGTATGTCTTATTGTTAGAACTTTATCTTTCATGCTATGTTGAAGTACTATGATCCTAGCTATCAATGTTTTACAAATACTTTGATCAAGTTTATGATGGTGCATGTCACCTCAAAAATTATTCTTTCTTTTTATCACTTACCTACTCGAGGACGAGTAGGAGTTAAGCTTAGGGATGTTGATGCGTTGCAAACGTATCTATAATTTTTGATGTTCCATGCTTGTTTTATATCTACTTTCTTATGTTTTGTCCACACTTTGGAGTATTTTTATACACTTTTTTGGACTAACCTATTAACAAGATGTCATAGTGCCAGCTGCATGTTTTCTGCTGTTTTTGGTTCCAGGAAAGTCAGAAAACGAATATTCTCTGAATTGGACGGGACAAAAGCCGAAGTTAATATTTCACCGAGGGGGACATGGAGCTAGAATACGAGACGGAGAGGGGCTAGGGCCTGCCCACACCACCTGGCCCGCGCTAGGGGGTGGTGTGGCCACCTAGGGCACCCCCCCTCGGCCTCCCCTTTCGCCTATAAGATGTCTCCGATACAGAAACCCTAAGTACCCAATCAAAATTCCATGAAAGAGTCTGTAGCCACCGTCATCTCCATCCCTAGATCAAGAAGGATCTGAAGCTCTTCCCGGCACCCTGCCAGAGGGGAGAATTCACCCTGGAGGCCTTCTTCATCACCATGCAAGCCTCCGGTGTGATCCGTGAGTAGTTCATCCTTGGACTACGGGTCCATGTAGTTGCTAGATGGTTGGTTCTTCTCCTTTGTGCTACCATGTCTAGATCTTGTGAGCTCCGTTCATGATCAAGATCATCTATTTGTAATCATACATGTTGTGTTTGCGGGGATCCGATGGATATTGAGATGCTATTTCAGATTGATTATTGATTTTATCATGTCTTTGTTATTTCTGATCTTGCATGCTCTCTGTTGTTAGTAGATATCTTGGCCGAGTATGTAGCATCCCAATTGTCTAACAATTGCAATGCTACTAGTCTAGTAATATAATGCTACTTCCTACATATAATTGTTGCATCATAATTATATCATGCTCATGTCATCATGCCACCTTGCATTTGAGCATCATATAAAACCTCTTCCTTTGGTTCTTCTCTCATATGCATTATTAATTGTATTTGCCTCTTGATATTGTTTTTGGTTATTGATATATTGTTTAATGCCCAAGTTGAGTTGGGGGCATATCTTTTATTAACTCCACCACCTTTCTTGTCATCACCCCAGCATTCCACCATTCCACCATATATGAGCATTGCAACTTATTTGGTTTTACCTCTAGCTCATGTGGGTTGGGATGGATCCAATTCTATTTCCACATGCTCTCATATTAGCATCATATTGTTTTCACATTATCGATATGTGGAGCCACCTTTGCATGCATTATGAGTAGTGCTCCTTTTCCTAGCTTTCATATGGATTTTTATGGATTTATGCTCATGTTGGGATATTTTTGGGACTATTAAACATCTAGTGGAATATACACACTAGCAAGTCCCAATTATAATAAAATATGATCATCTCCATCTACTCCACTTGGAACTTTCATTTAAATTCTTTTGCTTGGCCTTACTCCACATTTTGGGTAATGCATAGGAATAATGCCATGATTATTATTTTGTTTTCACAAGGTTAAAACATGGCATTTAATGTTTTTGCATGGGCCATGCAAAGCACCACCATTCTTTCTCCTTTGGATTTTCTTTGGTTTTTGAGTGGATCCTTTCTTTGGTGAGCTCCCCTTTCTCTCTTATTCAAAACCCCATCATCTTGATCTTGTGTTTGGATCATGTTAAAACCCTCCTTTTATCTAGGCTTGATTTATTTAAGCATGTGGTAAAGACCTAAAATTCTAAACTCTAATACTAGGCCTCATCTCTTTCTCTCTAACCCGATCCACCAAACCCTATTTGACCACCCCCTTACCTTGCCGAGCTACCCCTCCCCCTCTCCCTCTCTCTTGGCTTCCCCCTCTCTCCAAAACCCTAACCCGAGCCCAACCAGCTAACCCGAGCTAACCCTCTCCCTTAGGGGCATGAACCACCAACCCCATGTGCCCTCCCCTGGTCCCCCTCTTTCTCTCTTAGCAAAACAACAAGAGAGAGAAGAAAGATCAGAGGCCTTCCTCTACTTTGCCAAAGTGCACCACCCTTGTGCCTCTCCTCTCTTTCCCTTATCACCCCAACCTCCCCAGTACCTCTCAGGTCGAGACCTGGAGCCCAGGCACCCACCTTCCTCCCTCCTTCCTCCACCAGAAGGCCATAGCCACCACCTCGCAAACCCTAGCTACTTCGGCCTGTTCAAGATCGATGCAGCCTGCTGCTCTCCGAGGCCGCCAGGAGCACCGACGAGTTCCTCTGCGTCCCCTTCTTCGGCTCGAACCAGAACCTGGGCCGGAACCTCGCCGGAGCAGCCTAGCGTCGCCGTGCACCGTCGCAGCCCGAGCCCAACGTCCGCGAGCCCGCCAGATCCCTCCACCTCAGACGAACTACCATGCAGCGACACCATGGTGAGCCCCTGCTTATCCTAGACATGGTCCCCCCCTCTTCCTCCTGCGCCAGAGAACTGGCGCTCACGCCTGCATACAGCCGCCTTGCCGCCACACCACGCATCTGTGCGCGCACATGCCTCTGTTCTTCGCGTTTTTCCCGATGCTGGAGACCTCCTTCGCGAAATCCCCAAACCCCAAAAGTGTAGCCCTAGATTCCCTCTTCAAAACGACTACCTAGACGCCCAAAACCGTCCACCGTAGCTCTCGCCATCGTCTCCGGAAGATTGCCGTTTCTCTGTCGAATCTGCCGTCAGTTTAAAACCGCGAGATCTCCTCTGTTCATCCCTTTGCCCCGTCCGCTGCGGACCTCCGTTGGCTAAGATCCAAAAACCAAAGTTGTAGTCTGATGTTGGCTCTACGACTTTTGTTTTTGCCGATCTAAATTTCCAGTGATTCGTCACCACCATCGCAAGACGGCGGATCCGCCGGCGAAACCCCTTTTTCCGTCGTGACGCAGCCGATGTCCTTTTTGCGTTTGAGCCCCTGGCCTTTTTCCCGCCTGAACCCGCCGTCCCCAGAGCCCACCTGTCAGCCTCGGTGTCTTTTTGCAAGAAAACCCCTGCGCTCTGGAGTTTCTCCGCCCACGCCGCCCTGGATCGCCCACGTGTCGCCATTTGGCCGTGTGGCGTGAAGTGGCCCGTGGATCGACAGTCCCATCTCCGGTCTCACGGGCTAAACAGCAGCAGTAAGAAAAGTCCGGTTCTGCCCCCGCCACGCCGGATGCTGCTGAGTCAGCGCTGGACCCGCGCGTCAGTGACACGGGCTAAGATCCTCTGAGTTCAAAAAAGTGCATATGATTTACATTTTAAATAAAACAATTTCAGAAAATGTTTTTATAAATGATTTAATTTCTGTTTTAAATAACTTTTAAATTATAAACCCAAATAATACTTGTAATATATGTTTTGAAATCAGAAAAATATGAGGAATTCAAATATGCCCTTCAAAATATATTTTGAACACTTTAATTTTTCGAGTTGATTAAAATTACAATAAAATGTCCTTTTCCTTATTTAATTAATAACTTTTGTTTTATAACTCCGAATTTGACAAATGATATGTCTAAAATGATCAGCTCGACGAGACCTTTCTGTTTATGCATTCCATGTTCTGATTTGCAGCATGCATCATATAAATATAAAGTATACAGCAACTTATTTGAGTATAAAAGGTGACCAAAACGCCATAAAATGCCTTGTTCCTGTATTCCACACCTCACCCATGCCATGCTACTTTATTGCCATGCAAATTGTGCATCATTCCTCATGGCATGATTGTTTGCTTGTCGCATTTTATTCACATGCTTGTGCACTTTATTTATGTTGGCCCTTGTTTGTTTGGTTCTTCTTCGAATAAATGACGCCAGGGATATATCAAGAAACCCAGGAGCACTACCCAGATCCTTCTCTCGCTTCAACTGAGCTGCCAGGCAAGCACTACCACATGCTTGCATACATATAGTACCTATTGCCTCTATCTTTTTCTTGCATCATTGAGTCGCGATTGCATTAAACTGAATCCCAAGTATTGCATAGCCTTTACTTTTAAACCCCACCGAAGCTTGTTCCTCCATCCCATGAGCCATTACTACAGGAGTTGTTTGAGCCATGCGGGTCGTAGAACAGCATGTGTAGGGTATGTGAGTGTCTGATGGATAACGAGGTACCTAAACAACTTAACCTGAGTAGTAATGGGATAACTAATGAAAGTGGCACCGTGAGCAATATCTCGCTATTTGGTTTTCATGCTCACTTGTGTCCCGTGGGACCCAGTACTTGATTCTGTTCCTTGAATATTCGCTATCCACATCCGGAGGCTTATGAACCCCCGAGCGAGCTTGATTCATTCTTATTTCTTGGGGCCACAAAGTAGTTTGGGGCTTTATTACTATCTGTACTTATGCCATGCTTTCTTGCTTTATTTACGATTGTGCGAGAGCACTGTCGCTTTAGGATCGTGACACGTTTTCGCTGTATCGACAAGCCCAGTCACACTTTCGGGTTCCCAGTCGTTTACAGCCGTCCACACAAACCTTGAGTCCGTCTCGGAGCCGGCCAACTTCGTCGCGGGTAGCTTAATGGGGTGGCCCCCTGAAATATTTCTGAATCCTGTGATCGCTTTGTCGTGAATGCCTCGTTGGGTTTTGAGTTGGTTTTTCCGAGGTTGATCGAGTGTGTGTTGCTATTTGTGCACCCCTGCGGTAAAACTTTCAAAGCCGTGTCATGGTTATGGACGACTTGGAGCACAGTTTCTCGATCATAGACAAGTATAACTAAAGTACCTCTTTAATTTGACTAAGTATCTGACTAGTAAATAGTGCAACACTCATGGAATGGATAATAAAACTGCCAACGGACGGGGGGGGTTGTTCGTCCGCTTCCTCGTCGGTAAGCGAGGAGGAGGATGGATCTGTTAATATTACTATTATAACTATTGATATTAATTCACGGACATCCGTCTATCTTTGGTTAGGCGGATGGTTAGCGAGTATCTATAGAATTGTTAGGGTTTATCTTTTGCTGCAATTGCATCACCCCAGGTTGTGTCCCCTTTAGAGGCATAAAGACTTGCTGAGTACCCCTAGGGTCTCACACGATAAATTGTTTGATTCAGATGAACAGGTAAACTCGCAAGATGGATACTGGGTGGAGGAGACGGACGATGTGGGCAACGATCACTTGGTGTAGAGATTCCGGGAACGGGGATCCGTGAGATCTGTGGGCGGGATGTGTTTATTTATGGGGCATCTTATGCCGATTTGCTTCTTATCCGTACTCGGATCTTGTTTGCCGCTTCCGCCTGATACTCTGATGTTTGATGTATGAGGAGATATCCTAAACTATTATATCTATCTAGGATATTTGGATCTTGCCGTATGGCGTTGCAATACTTTTACTTCTTTTAGATGGAATGGCTCTGAGGACTATTGTATGGTGGCTTGCATACATACTCATTTGTGTATGTAGTTGATCCCTTCGCCTGCCGATTACGCCGCTCGTTCTTGTCCCGATGTTTGGAAATGGTTAGGACGGCCGAAAGGTCTACCTGTGAGTGGCATTTGGCCCCACCGTACTATTTTAACCATTTCCGCTCATCCAGGCTTGTAACTAAGAGCGTAATTCACCGAGGTAGTTACAATTGGTATCAGAGCCATCCCGCCCTTCAGGGTCTCAGCCAAATGGTCGTTGTCAGTCTAGCAAATATTTTTGGTAGCTATGTATACTAGGGAAAAACAAAACGTGAGAGTAGGACTGCTTCCACTTTTCTTCTTACCCACCCACCACCCTTTTCTGGTAAGGAAGTGTAACGTTTTCAATCCTCTTCTTAAAATTCAAACTAGGATTCACGTGTTCTGGGTTTCCGTAGTACCATAGAAAGTGTGTGTGTGTAATTCCTTGTCTATCTGTTGCATCCAATTTGTTATCACAATCTGCCTTTGGTTATCAACTGTTGGTACATTCCATACTGACAGGCTTTTGAAAACCGGCGCGATCTATCTGACTCCTTGTTAACCGGTGCCATCTTCTTAAGGGTGTCCTTCCTTCTAGCAACTCCACATTCTGTGAAACCATCTGTTGCTAATCTCTACCTGATAAGTGATTTTGCGCATCTATTGGTATTTTAATGCCGAAAATGCGGAAAAAAATTTCTTTGATACATCTGTGTTTCCACACTCCTTTCAAGTCGTGTGTGAAACATTATCTATCTTCCTTTTATCAGCATGTCCATGCTAACTCATTCTTTTGTCACCGGCGCTTAATCCTGGAGTTTTACTTCATCATCAATTCTCTTGGGCTAATTACATAACATGTGTCGATCCGATGCTGGTGATTGTAATTTGGTTCTCAGCATAGCTATAGGACACTTATCATGAGTGGAATATGGAAAATGCTATCAACTCTATCCTCCAAACGGTGACGGTTATCTCCTATGATTTTGGGTACACCGTGATCATATCTATGCATATTCAATCATCTTTGGCAATCCGGAGTTTCTCAAGGCACTACGGTGGTCTATCATTTGTTTATCATGCGGCACATCTTTTTGAACTCCATATCTGCAAAATTCTCTTTGAGACGAGGGAATTGCATCTTTTCGTCTCTGGTAGCTTTGCTTAAGGTATGATCTATCATCTTTTCTTTATCCAAGATCTCTTTATCTTTGTAACCGGTGATCCGATCGACAATGTGAACCAGGTGACATCTCTTTGACTTCCGAAGGACCAGATAATCTATTCTTCCAGTGCATCTTCTTCAACACGAACCCGTGCTCTTAATATTGATCTTTCTAAGAGCGTTGAGCTCAGAAAGTGTTTCGAGCATTTGTTTGTTTCTCCCGCCTCTTGAACTTGATATTCTGGGAATATCTTGTTAATCCATGGTGGTATATGTTGATAATATGCTTGCCTATTCCATATCAATGGAAGGACATGGAAGATCATCTGTGTCTCTTTCTTTCAAGCTTTGTTAACACTGCCGTGTGCAAAGTTCCCAAAGTGGAAATTCTGGCTTCTTGAAGTCACCTATCTCGACCACGTCCTTCTGCTAAATACATTACTTCAATTCTGGAATCAGCAAGTCCATTGTTAATTCCATCCTCCATCTTCAACCAATCTGGAGTTATTCCTTGTTGGCAAGTTATCATCGTGCCCGCTTAAAGATTTCCTCAAAACGCTAAATCTTCTCAATCATTTCAAGAAGAACATGGAGTTCTTTCACCTCGGCCAAGTAATCTCTTGAAACCCTCTCTCTCTATCGTCTATGCTCAATCCACCGGAGGCCATGAAGACCTTCCAGATCTTGTATTCCTTCTGTTCAAGTTGGTGCTATCTTTTCTGTAGCTGTTGAATCTTGCAGTTCTTCTCCGTAATCTTCCTTCATGTCTTTCCGGTGGCTTGGTACTTCCGACATGACGACAACATCATCATCTTTATCTATCTATGAATCCGGCAAATCGTTTGCATCTATCCTTGTTTTCTAACGAAGTTCCATGAGCTCTTCTTGTCAATACCTTCAGTCTGTTTCGGTAGTTGGGTTGCATGGTTTTCTTATTCATGTGCGGAGTAATTCTTTGAGTGCGGGATGGAGTAGCTACCATACCACTACTCTTATCATTCGCTCTTGCACATTGAATTGGTGAATTAATGTAATTTAACTCATTCCACGGAAGTTAGAAGTGGCCTTTATCCCTTGATACTTTTACTTCCGTCCTTGTTTTTCCGGAGTGCTCTCTCGAAGAAAGTAATCAATAATCTCTTGTTGGTGGTCTGTCTATTCTAGATGGAGAAAAATCTTCAATTATCTGGTGGAATAAACACAAACTTCTTTCGGTCCTCGTCTTTCTACTGATGCTCTACATCCACAAACAAGATGAAAGGAAACTATCTCTCTTTGTTTCATCAATTCTTTTTCCGTGGTAAAGCCAATTATGGTTGATGCCATCAGCCGCAAATCTATTGCGTTAGCCTCAAGGCTAAAGAAAGCAATAAGTATCTCGACAATAAACTCCAGATCCTCCATATTCTTTGCTTCTCGGGATTCCACCATGATCTAGCTTCACATCCGTCTCTGGAAGTTATATCCGCGCACCTCAATTGCGTGATCCTTTAGTTCTTACCGGCGCAAGAAGAATCTAATCCGACGATGTCTAACTAAATCTTTCTGTTGATATCAAGGGACTCTATTGTTTGAAGGCAATATTGTTTCCGAACTTCATTTCTCAAATCCGAGAGAAGATACGATGCTATTGTCATAGTGGTTCAAAACCTCTCCAATCTAGATCTTTTTCTTCCGGCGAGATAAAGATTTCATCATTTCTAGTATCGGTAAATCTTTAATCTTAATGGTGTGTCTTCCTTAATTCATGATACATCATCTTGTCTTTTTCTTTCACAAGTGGTTATATTCTTTTATCATGTTTCTTGAGGAAACCGGAGCTATGTCCATCCTATCCTTCTTGTCTCACGACAATCCTTCAACTCTTCTAACCCGTTGTTTCTCAAGCAAAACGCAAACTCGCAACAAGTCTAGCAAGTTTTGCAAGGTGTAGTGGTCGCACCATTCCGTTGTTCATCAACTTGGGAACGTGAGGGTCACCTTCGTTCGAACACCCGCCTCTCCTTGTGTTGTTTTCTTTTTCCTAGGAATCTCGGGGCGAGATTCTTGTTTAGTGGGGGAGAGTTGTAGCATCCCAATTGTCTAACAATTGCAATGCTACTAGTCTAGTAATATAATGCTACTTCCTACATATAATTGTTGCATCATAATTATATCATGCTCATGTCATCATGCCACCTTGCATTTGAGCATCATATAAAACCTCTTCCTTTGGTTCTTCTCTCATATGCATTATTAATTGTATTTGCCTCTTGATATTGTTTTTGGTTATTGATATATTGTTTAATGCCCAAGTTGAGTTGGGGGCATATCTTTTATTAACTCCACCACCTTTCTTGTCATCACCCCAGCATTCCACCATTCCACCATATATGAGCATTGCAACTTATTTGGTTTTACCTCTAGCTCATGTGGGTTGGGATGGATCCAATTCTATTTCCACATGCTCTCATATTAGCATCATGTTGTTTTCACATTATCGATATGTGGAGCCACCTTTGCATGCATTATGAGTAGTGCTCCTTTTCCTAGCTTTCATATGGATTTTTATGGATTTATGCTCATGTTGGGATATTTTTGGGACTATTAAACATCTAGTGGAATATACACACTAGCAAGTCCCAATTATAATCAAATATGATCATCTCCATCTACTCCACTTGGAACTTTCATTTAAATTCTTTTGCTTGGCCTTACTCCACATTTTGGGTAATGCATAGGAATAATGCCATGATTATTATTTTGTTTTCACAAGGTTAAAACATGGCATTTAATGTTTTTGCATGGGCCATGCAAAGCACCACCGTTCTTTCTCCTTTGGATTTTCTTTGGTTTTTGAGTGGATCCTTTCTTTGGTGAGCTCCCCTTTCTCTCTTATTCAAAACCCCATCATCTTGATCTTGTGTTTGGATCATGTTAAAACCCTCCTTTTATCTAGGCTTGATTTATTTAAGCATGTGGTAAAGACCTAAAATTCTAAACTCTAATACTAGGCCTCATCTCTTTCTCTCTAACCCGATCCACCAAACCCTATTTGACCACCCCCTTACCTTGCCGAGCTACCCCTCCCCCTCTCCCTCTCTCTTGGCTTCCCCCTCTCTCCAAAACCCTAACCCGAGCCCAACCAGCTAACCCGAGCTAACCCTCTCCCTTAGGGGCATGAACCACCAACCCCATGTGCCCTCCCCTGGTCCCCCTCTTTCTCTCTTAGCAAAACAACAAGAGAGAGAAGAGAAAGATCAACCGAGGCCTTCCTCTACTTTGCCAAAAGTGCACCACCCCTTGTGCCTCTCCTCTCTTTCCCTTATCACCCCAACCTCCCCAGTACCTCTCAGGTCGAGACCTGGAGCCCAGGCACCCACCTTCCTCCCTCCTTCCTCCACCAGAAGGCCATAGCCACCACCTCGCAAACCCTAGCTACTTCGGCCTGTTCAAGATCGACGCAGCCTGCTGCTCTCCGAGGCTGCCAGGAGCACCGACGAGTTCCTCTGCGTCCCCTTCTTCGGCTCGAACCAGAACCTGGGCCAGAACCTCGCCGGAGCAGCCTAGCGCCGCCGTGCACCGTCGCCCAACGTCCACGAGCCCACCGCCAAATCCCCTCCACCTCAGCACGAACTACCACGCCGGCGACACCGCGGTGAGCCCCTGCTTCTCCTAGACATGGTCCCCCCCTCTTCCTCCTGCGCCGTAGAACCGTCGCGCTCTGTCGAACGCCCTGCCCGCTGCCGCCGCCGCCACCCGCTGCATCTGTGCGCGCATGTGCCTCTGTTCTTCGCGTTTTTCCCGATGCTGGAGACCTCCTTCGCGAAATCCCCAAACCCCAAAAGTGTAGCCCTAGATTCCCTCTTCAAAACGACTACCTAGACGCCCAAAACCGTCCACCGTAGCTCTCGCCATCGTCTCCGGAAGATTGCCGTTTCTCTGTCGAATCTGCCGCTTTAAAACCGCGAGATCTCTCTGTTCATCCTTTGCCCGTCATGCGGACCTCCGTTGGCTAAGATCCAAAAACCAAAGTTGTAGTCTGATGTTGGCTCTACGACTTTTGTTTTTGCCGCGATGCAAATTTCCCAGCGTATTCGTCGCCACCGTCGTCGGAAGACGTCCAGATCCGCCGCCGGCAGAACCCTTTTCCGTCAGCGAGCAGCAGCCGATGTCCTTTTTGCGTTTGAGCCCCTGGCCTTTTTCCCGCCTGAACCCGCCGTCCCCAGAGCCCACCTGTCAGCCTCGGTGTCTTTTTGCAAGAAAACCCCTGCGCTCTGGAGTTTCTCCGCCCGCCCTGGATCGCCACGTGTCGCCCACCGGTGGCGTCGTGTGAGTGGCCCGTGGATCGACGGTCCCATCTGCCGGTCTCATGGCTGACAGCAGCCAGTAAGAAAAGTCCGTTCTGCCTTCACGCCGGGATGCTGCTGAGTCAGCGCTGGACCCGCGCGTCAGTGACACGGGCTAAGATCCTCTGAGTTCAAAACGTCTGTATGATTTCTGTTTTAAATAAAACAATTTCAGAAAATGTTTTTATAAATGATTTAATTTCTGTTTTAAATAACTTTTAAATTATAAACCCAAATAATACTTGTAATATATGTTTTGAAATCAGAAAAATATGAGGAATTCAAATATGCCCTTCAAAATATATTTTGAACACTTTAATTTTTCGAGTTGATTAAAATTACAATAAAATGTCCTTTTCCTTATTTAATTAATAACTTTTGTTTTATAACTCCGAATTTGACAAAAGATATGTCTAAAATGATCAGCTCGACGAGACCTTTCTGTTTATGCATTCCATGTTCTGATTTGCAGCATGCATCATATAAATATAAAGTATACAGCAACTTATTTGAGTATAAAAGGTGACCAAAACGCCATAAAATGCCTTATTCCTGTATTCCACACCTCACCCATGCCATGCTACTTTATTGCCATGCAAATTGTGCATCATTCCTCATGGCATGATTGTTTGCTTATCGCATTTTATTCACATGCTTGTGCACTTTATTTATGTTGGCCCTTGTTTGTTTGGTTCTTCTTCGAATAGACGCTGAGCAGGGGATATATCAAGAAACCCAGGAGCACTACCCAGATCCTTCTCTCGCTTCAATCGAGCTGTGCAAGCACTACCACATGCTTGCATACATATAGTACCTATTGCCTCTATCTTTTCTTGCATCATTGAGTCGCGATTGCATTAAACTGAATCCCAAGTATTGCATAGCCTTTACTTTTAAACCCCAAGCTTGTTCCTCCATCCCATGAGCCATTACTAGAGTTGTTTGAGCCATGCGTCGTAGAACAGCATGTGTAGGGTATGTGAGTGTCTGATGGATAACGAGGTACCTAAACAACTTAACCTGAGTAGTAATGGGATAACTAATGAAAGTGGCACCGGTGAGCAATATCTGCTATTTGGTTTTTCATGCTCACTTGTGTCCCGTAGGACCCCGAGTACTTGATTCCTGTTCCTTGAATATTCGCGCTATCCACATCCGGGAGGCTTATGAACCCCCCTGAGCCAGAGCTTGATTCATTCTTATTTCTTGGGGCCACAAAGTAGTTTGGGGCTTTATTACTATCCTGTACTTATGCCATGCTTTACTGCTTTATTTACGATTGTGCGAGGAGCACTGTCTTTATTTAGGATCGTGACACGTTTTCGCTGTATCGACAAGCCCACCACACTTTCGGTTCCCGTTTACAGCCGTCCACAAACCTTGAGTCCGTCTCGAGCCGGCCAACTTCGCATGGTAGCTTAATGGGGTGGCCCCCTGAAATATTTCTGAATCCTGTGATCGCTTTGTCGTGAATGCCTCGTTGGGTTTTGAGTTGGTTTTTCCGAGGTTGATCGAGTGTGTGTTGCTATTTGTGCACCCCTGCAGGGTAAAACTTAATGAAAGCCGTGTCCGCGGTTATGGACGACTTGGAGCATAGTTTCTCGATCATAGACAAGTATAACTAAAGTACCGCTTTAATTTGACTAAGTATCTGACTAGTAAATAGTGCAACACTCATGGAATGGATAATAAAACTGCCAACGGACGGGGGGGGTTGTTCGTCCGCTTCCTCGTCGGTAAGCGAGGAGGAGGATGGATCTGTTAATATTACTGTTATAACTGTTGATATTAATTCACGGACATCCGTCTATCTTTGGTTAGGCGGATGGTTAGCGAGTATCTATAGAATTGTTAGGGTTTATCTTTTGCTGCAATTGCGTCACCCCAGGTTGTGTCCCCTTTAGAGGCATAAAGACTTGCTGAGTACCCCTAGGGTCTCACACGATAAATTGTTTGATTCGATGAATGTAAACTCGCAAGATGGATACTGGGTGGAGGAGACGGACGATGTGGGCAATGATCACTTGGTGTAGAGATTCCGGGAACGGGGATCCGTGAGATCTGTGGGCGGGATGTGTTTATTTATGGGGCATCTTATGGCGATTTGCTTCTTATCCGTACTCGGATCTTGTTTGCCGCTTCCGCCTGATACTCTGATGTTTGATGTATGAGGAGATATCCTAAACTATTATATTTATCTAGGATATTTGGATCTTGTCGTATGGCGTTGCAATATTTTTACTTCTTTTAGATGGAATGGCTCTGAGGACTATTGTATGGTGGCTTGCATACATACTCATTTGTGTATGTAGTTGATCCCTTCGCCTGCCGATTACGCCGCTCGTTCTTGTCCCAATGTTTGGAAATGGTTAGGACGGCCGAAAGGTCTACCTGTGAGTGGCATTTGGCCCCACCGTACTATTTTAACCATTTCCGCTCATCCAGGCTTGTAACTAAGAGCGTAATTCACCGAGGTAGTTACAGAGTAGATGCTAGCAACTCCAAGAGGGAGTATTTATGCTCGATAGTGGGTTCATGCCACTAGTAATCTGGGGAACTGACATAAATCTCTAAGGTACTAGATGTGTTGTTGCTACTAGGGAGAAAAAACAATCCTTTGTTCATAGAACAATCATATTGTTTACTTTACACGCAATGTGCAATGCAATTATCTGTTGCTTGCAACTTAATACTAGAGGGGGTTCAGATTGATAACCTGAAGGTGGATTATTAGTCATATATGCAATTGGATTATGGTCTATGTATAATGTTGTAATACCCAATCAAATCTCATAGGAGTCAAGATGATTAGTGTATGCATGTATGCTTTCTTGATGTTTGTCAATTGCCCCGCTGTAATTTGTTCACCCAACATGTCATCTATCTTAAGGAGAACCACCACTAGTGAACTATGGACCCCGGTCCTTTCTTTTACCATCAATCTACAATTGTTTACTATTTTTTGTTTACTTTCTGCAAGCTTTTACTTTCTTCCACACAATACGTTTAATCCTTTGTTTGTAGCAAAATCGGTGAGATTGACAACCTCACTCTAAGTTAGGGGCAAAGTTCTGTGGTTGTGTTGTGCAGGATTCCAAGTTGGAAACAACACCTTGGAGGTGTTTCCTTGCTCCTACTGGTTCGATAACCTTGGTTTCATAACTGAGGGAAAACTTGTTGTTGTGCTCATCATACCTTCCGCTTGGGGTTCCCCAACGAGCTCGATATATTTTGGGCCATCAATGACCGTGCAAGCTGGCATGGTAGACTTCTCCTACATCTCCATCGACACCTACAAGCTCGCCACGTTCAAGTTCCTTTCATCATTCCACGATGATCTTGAGACCCAGGAGCGAAATTGCACTATAAGTTTTGTGCTCAATGGGCAACTCCACAACTTGACCTTCTATGAATTTTGCAATAGTTTTAGATTCTCCCACGAGGGAGAACTCGATATTAATGAAAATGTGCACATAGAGGAAATGCAATCTTGGGGGCAAATTTCTGTCCAAAGGAACAATGATTACTTGCACAAGAAGAGCGCTACTATCCAGAATCCTACTATACGTTATTTTCATACCTTCCTTGTTAATTCTTTATTTGGGAAAGGTGATGTTGGGGCAATGGCAGGCCCCAAAATGAGTGTAATTCATATGGCCTTGCATCCAGAGATGGAGCACAAGGTAAACTTGGGGGCCTTTCTCATCCAACACTTTCACCGCCAAAGGTCAGCTCCCGCGGGGGACATTCGTTGTGGCGGATTGATCACACAGATCGCCTACGCAAACGAATTTGTCCTACCACAGGAAAGAGCTGTGGCTGGCAGTAAGGACCTGGATGACATTCATATGGCTAGCACCAAGTTCATGGGTGTCTATAGGCCAGAGCGTGCCCTCCGTGCTTACTAGTTTTATTATGTACCTAATGGTGATCTCCACCAAATTTTTCTTCCTTTTGTCCAAGATTTTGGTTTGCTAGGTAAACAGAGTTTGGTCCTCACTTAGGAGGAGTTCCATCAGGAACTGGTCCTCTCAGGAAGGACTGCACCACCAGGTGGCCATCCCAACTGGGAAAACGCAGCAGCTGGCCAACAGCAGCAAGATAAAGGAGAAGAAGACTGGCATGGTGCAGGATGGGACGACTACGGCCAGCAGCAAAACCACTAACAACCTTACCACCAACACCAACAACCAGGTATGCCTCCACCATAGCCGGGATTCGACTATGTCCCTAGAAGTGATTTTGACTAGGTGGTGCATCGCACTGACAACATAGAGAACATGTTGTATGATGCGAATGCCAACATAGTCAACCTCACCCAATACTTCACATCTTTCATGACCGACTTTCCGAACCGCTACCTGAACTTCCCATATCAGCAGCCGCCACCTGACGGTAGCGACAACTGATTCCAGTTAGGAAAAAGCCTAAGCTTGGGGAGGTTAAATTCCTCCCACATTTTTGCATTCATATTTTTCTTTCTTCTTTTTATTTGTTTGTTTTTGTTCCAATGCATGTTTACTTTCAATTTTGCATTCGATAAAAGAAAACCCAAAATATTAGACTAGTCTCTAGCTTTATTTGTGCAAATTTCTCTCGGCTCTTGTTGATTCTTTCTGCAGGTTGCTCACTTCTAGTGATCGAGCTATGAGACGAACACAAAGATTTGACTCAAGTAGAAGAGGAACGAGAAAGAGGAGGTACCACATTCCTATTTTCCCTCTTCCTATAATCTTATTCATGAACATTTTATGTCCGTTCAATTGCACTTTGAGTTCGACTGCACGCTTAGTTCGTTATCTTTTAGAATCTGAGCTCAAAGGTTTTTGTTACCTCTTTGGTTAAGACTTTCGACAATTGAAATCAGTTTGAAAAACCACTATTCAAATCCAAACTTTTTAGAACAAGAGAAAGTGTCCTTCGCCAACTTTGGTGCCATAGTTTTGTCTTAAGGGCTTAATCTTAGTAGTGCTCAACCCCACATACTGATCATTGACTTGATGATACCTTCTAAAAAAGAATTGCTTGATAGAACGAACTTTTAAGAGTAGGAGAGGGAGATGCCAAACTTGTATTGACTTTATAAAAAAGAGGAGAGAAGAAAAACAAAAGAAGAAAGTAAAAGTACTTTTTTCAAATATACACCTTTGGGATGCCAACAACTCCGCTAGCTTTTGAACGATCTATGGTATAAACCCGGATTTCAACTATGAGTTGATGGCATGAGTAGCATGCATGTCGCTATATGGGAAAAATTATTGGTATTCCCAATAGGTTGTGTAGGAGTTTAGAAAATAAATATTCTTTGATCCTTGAGAAGGAGAAAGAAAATATCCATTTTCAAAATATGAGCTGAAACACTTTCGATACTTTTGATTATTGGCATCACCTCACTACCTAAAATGCGCAATTAGAGTTCTTGATAAGCAATGAAAATAAGAGGTATTTGATAGCCCTGATTATCGAAGTGGGTGATTAATGAAAAAGCTCTAAGTTTATCCTTCTTTTGACATCTACATGTGCACCCTTAATTTTGACTTAAGCAGTCTAGCTTAAAAACATTTTCACTCTCATAACAAGAGAGGCGCTGAAAGAAATTGATTTGCAAAGCCTCGCCAAATTTTTAACAATCTCATTTGAGTTATAAGAACTATGATCTAGCGAATTGCTTGCGTCTAGGGATCAAGCTTAAGTGCAACTATTCAGATATATTATGCTCGTGATCAAGATTGTTTGAGATGATGGAATATGATAAAACCTCGAACTTGTAAGTCTTTATCGTGATTCAATTCTTTGCTATTATTCATTATAGCTTTGTCACTCGAGGGCGAGTAACCGCTAAGCTTAGGGACATCGATAGCTCCAAATTTCATCACTTTTTACCTCTTGTTTATTGCAGGATTTCCCTGAAGCTTGCCCCTTTCCACTAATGTTAATGTCGCAATTAGTGAATCCTTGGTTTCTTGTGATAGTTTTCAGGCAATGAACATTTATTGAAGATCTAATAGTATTTATGGGCTAATTACACCAGAATAAGAAAATCCCCAATTGGAGCCACTTTCAATGGAGGTGTCAGCACGCATAACGACCACCGGTATGGTCGGGGAGCTCATACCGCCCACTTTTACTACCCACCGGCGCCTTCCTTATATCAATAGAAGCAACTTTCGTAAAGGAAGGGAGACGAGAAGAACCACAAAACAGAAGTTACAGCCGTCGCAAGCCATCTAGAGGGAGAGATTAGATCTGAAAGAGGAGAAGAACTTCACCTCATTCTCCGACGATCTTCAACCTCAAAACCACACACTCCACCATCATTCCATCATTACTTAGAGAGAGAGAGAGAGAGATTAGCACTTGTAAGATTAGGGTTTGATACTTTGATCTACCTATGGTTTGTATTCGATTGGATCTTTAATCACTATTGTGGTTTGCTACATAAGTTGGAGATGATTTCTATTTGCAATACAATTATGACTTTAATTTGTCTTTCTCTCGTGTCTGAGTAAATCCCCATAGGTGTGGGAGATGTAGGAGATTGGTGAGATGTCATGTGCCTCCTTTAATTCCATCCATTTGTGATTATTGTAATGTTTATTTAAACAGTGAGAATGAATATCTATGTTTTCCTAATGCGTGTTATCTAATTTGAGGGCCCAGGTAACATGATCCAACGATCTCATAGGTATGAACTTGTATGCTAGTAATTCGGCGACCTCCGAGTGACACAGCCGATATCAAAGAAGAGCTAGCACTACTCGAGGATAACGAGGAACCGTCAATATTAAAGCCTTGATCCGGTCAAAAGACCTTAATTAATGTGTTGACCATGGCCGTGGTAACAGGCGGCTGGATCATTGGGATTGGGAATAATTGCCCATGAGGACTCCTAGCCGGTATATGGGTTGCTTGCCTACTCACTTATAAATAACAATTATAATTATCACTTATTCCGCTTATTCCATTTAGCACTTTTACTATCACCATGAATTGATTCTCTCTATGCCTAACTTCTCATCTTCAGGTCCTTTACACACCTTTCACATCTTTACTTTTATGCAATTTACTTATTTCCTAAGCAAGTTCCTCTATATTTTACTCACCACTTCCACCGTCAATCTTTGTAGCCAATTCACTCGAGACCTGTGACACCTTGGGTGCGACAGAAACACGGCATAAAAAACACTTTCCTAGGCTTCTTGTTGGGATCATATAAAAACTGGAATTAATACTTCCGTGAAAACATTCTCTGACGAACTTGTGCACTTGCAGGCTATCAACGGGTTTTTGGCAAGTTCCCCTACAAATGAACCGGTCAATTCTCTTTGCCTTTTAAAATGAAACGAGCCAAAAATTGCCCTCTTGTTCAAAAAAAGATGAGTCCGTTCTTTTGGAAATTTCCCTATTATATAATGCTTTGTTTGCTTTGTACGATTGGAGGCCGTAGTTGTTTTTCCTATGTTCAAGCTACTTTCCATGCAGTTCAATTGGAAAAAAATCAGTAGGATTCACTATATCATGCTGCCATAATCATAATGCATTCCACCTTTTTCAAGGTCCTGCGCTGGTCCTGGCGCGACCATCTGCCGTGGATGAGATGGTGGATTCATTTCTTAATGCTATTGGAGACGAGCACGACTACTTTTTTTTGTTTTTGGTCGTTAGACAGATCTGCAGATTGTTCTAGACTTCTTCATATATATACGCTTGGCGCTTCTTATGATCCCAATTGTCTTACTTGTCATTGCTGCGATCGTACTGGTGCTGCTCATCCTCGTGTTGTACACTGCGGTCGCACTATCTCCATTTATACTTTCGGGTTTGGCTGCTTGGTGTTCTCAATGAACACTGGTCAGGTTGATTAAGCTAATCCATGGAAATGATTGCCGACCTTGGATCATATTCTCTTGTCCTCCGAGTGAACTATTCGATTATCATGTCTATAGGCGGTGCAGATCTTGCCCCAGGTTATTTGACGAGAAGCAATTGTGTCTACATCTTACTAACTGCAGCATGGCTTTCCAAGGAGTGGCAGCCTAAATTATGTCGGTTCAGTCTGAGTGGTAAAGACTGCAGTGTTACTTCTGAAATCAATGTTTTGGAGGGAATTAGTAACCCTCGCTTCTGCATAGGAATGGGGAAGCATCCGCTTTGTTTTTTCCCAACCTTCATGAACGCCCTCGATTGGAACCGGCCTCATGCTTAACTAAGAAACAAGACATGTTGCCATAGTACGTACTGATGCAATCCATATGTGATACTTCGTACTATAATTAGAGAAATAGTTCTCAACCCTGTTGAACTGTTTATTTTGTTTGGTTGTCCGAAGTCATCAGCTTTCAACTTGTTGGCCTCTCTCCTTTGAAACATGTCCTTGTATCGGTACTATGTTTCGTTACTCATATGAACTTGACTATTTTTTTGGACCTTCAGCATGATGCACTTTAGTTTGCCGATTCTAGAGTTCCTTTAGAAATTATGAAAATATTAGCATCAACTGTATGTTACGGACCACATGCCATACACTTCAAGGAACAATCACCTCAATGCTTGTGTAAGGTCGTACTCTATGTAAACAACCTTGCCTTCAACGATTCTAGCCTCATGCACTACCTTTAGTTAAGCTGATGTGACAAGACCATATCTTTTAGAGATTTATCTTATCTTATCTTACTACTATATAGTGTACGGTTATCTTTCAACATTAACTGTTGTATCAAGACTAGCAAATTCCAACATTGCTAACTCTCGAATCTTTTTTTCCATTCTAGCATCTACTCGCTCCGTTCCATAATATAATATGTTTTAACTTCTGTGAAAAGAATGTATCTAGACGACTTTTAGTGTGTGGTTCACTTTGAACCTACACACTACTTTTAGTGTGTAGTAAAAGATGTCTAGATACATTTGTTTCACAAAAGCTAAAGCATCTTATATTTTGAGATGGAGGAAGTAGGAGATTCTATTTATAGAATATAGCACAATGAACGCTATGCACAAGTACAAGAACCAAATATACACCCGATACTTTATGGAAGCGGCTCGAAATTATAATTATTTTCTCAGCTTTACCAATTATAATTTTATGTTGTGATGATATGTCATTCTACTAGTAGGAGAAAATTGCAGCTCACACCAACCTTTGTGGTATTTGTTGCACAAAACACAAAAGCAACATCTTTTTTTTGCATCTATCACGGTTTGTTACTTAATCCTTTGCACCTGGCCGAAATGAACAACTTAATCTTATTAAGGTGCTACCTGACATGCCGAGTCTTCTTTTTTTGGTTCATCAAAGATCTCCAACCTAAAGAAATGCAAAGTGTTTGTCCGTATAATTTAACTCTAAGAATTTCTATAGTTTAATTCTAGCAAAAATCAATACATTTTAACTCTAGCAATATAAGTACTCCCTCCATCTAAAAAAAGATGTCACGGATTTGTCAAAACTTGGATGAATCTCTAAAGATTCATCCAAATTTTGACAAATCTGCGACATCTATTTTGATGTCGTGGGATGACCTCCGGATACCCCAACCAGATAAGAACCATGGCAGTCGGATCGTGTCCGGTTGGCTGAGCGCAGCCGGACAGGAGCAAGTCAAGCAGGCTACCTCGAGGTAGCCGGTACGGCGAGGAGCAGCCGGCTACATCAGCATAGCCGGAACCAATCAGGAGGACAGAGCGAAGTGCAGCACAGTGCACGGTACGCCCTGGCACGATGACAAGACTCGCAACTACTCGGTCATACCGAAGACTTTGCGGGGTGACGCGGGAACAGTGGCCAGATGTTGACGACAGGCTCGCACAGCGTTCACTGTACCCACGATGACCATACCGCTCGTATTCTGATGAGACGTAAGTGTACCGAGTACTGTAGATGACCAGCCGGCTGGGACCGCAGGCCCGCCTGGCCACCGGACTGGCTGAGATCATGCCCTCTGCCTATATAAGGAGAGGAAAGGATTCGGTAGAAAGGATTGGTCTCAGTGCATTTAAGGCAGTAGCTAGAGAATACAGCTCGAGGAGCGCTTGTAGCCCGTATATCACTCATAGCCAGAACGGCAGGAGTAGGAGCTTTACCTCATCACGAGGGCTCCGACCCTGTGTACTCCCTGTGTCCAGCTACACTTGCTTGTATGCAATCCCTCCTGTGGACGCCATCGATAGCTTCCCTGCTAGTACTGACACCTCTATCTAACCTACTTAGGTACTGCCATTCCCAATACAACGATAGTTGGCACCCATCATGGGGCAAGATGGCTTCGACCTGAGTCACGTTCCGCACGGGACCCTGCACTTCAGCTGGTGAGCGCGTGACCTTCGACCTGGTGCTCATGCTTGGCAAATTCGACTGCGTCATTGACAACGCTTCCTGCTTCGTCGGAACCTCGTTTCCAGCAAACGGCTCCATCCTGATTTTTGGCGACCTTCCCGTCTTCGTCGCCACCGTCCGGAGCGTTTCCCTAGGGAGATCGTTTCCATCACGGAGCTGCCACACTCGGACAGCAGTGCCTCCACTGCCCCTCGCGGCGTCGAGGTAATGATGGCCGGCTCTAGCTCTCACCCCCGCTAGCCGCGGGAGCAGGGCGCGGACGAGGGGGGAACTTCTGCGCCGCCGCAGCCCCAAAACCCGGTGGAGGAGGCCATCGATCGGCTCCTCACGCCGGTTAACCTCGGGGATAACCCGGAGGAGGTGGAGGCCAACTTCGCCGTGGAGAGACAGCTTCTCCTTTAGGAGGCCATGGAGCTAGCTGCGACCCGCAAACAGATCGAGATCACCCGGCGCGAGTATGACCGTGCACACGGCTTCACTCCGGCTACCGCGGAGCCGAGCAGGCGCGGCCAGGTGCGACGCCAGGGTGGCGAGCTAGGCGGTAGGTTGGAAAAGGATGGCGAGCCAGATCCCGTGCCCGCTCTCATCCGACCCACCTACAGCACGCCCATCAAGAACCTGCGCGCGGCGCAAGCCACAGAAAACGAACTACCCAACCTGGAGGACGAGGAGCGGGCCCGCCAGCACGCTCGGGTGTAGGAGCTCCTCCGGATCGCGGACGAGTAGGCTGATGCCAACCAGCAAATGCAAGAGGAACCCAGCTGCTCCAAGGGGAGTAAGCCGCCTTCCAACAGCAAGGGTGCGCCCCACGACACCCAGCAGGCGTCCTCTCCTCTGGCTAAGGCCCACAACAAGCATCACGGTTCTGGCAGCAAGGGCTAGCCACGCCAGGAGCAAACGGTGAACAACAACCCACCGCCTCTCCCTCCCCCAACCGGAGCACCAAGACCTGGCGGTTCCCGTCTCTCGGGTCGGGTGGGAGCGCCCAACCCGGATCACCTGGATGCCCGTGACCGCATCGAGTTCCTCGCTCAAGCGCGCATCACAGAAGAGGAAGACTCCACCGGACCAGTTCGTTTCAGACCCCGCATCCGAAACGAGCCGTTTCCGGATAAATTCTCCCTGCCCAGGGACACCCCCAAGTACGACAGCAGCATGAAGCCGGAAGATTGGCTAACCGACTACGCCACGGCAGTCGGCATCGCCCATGGGATCAAGCGCACAGCTGTGCATTACGTCCCCTTATGCTAACCGGGTTAGCGAGGACATGACTCAACAGCCTCGCACCCAACAGCATCAACACCTGGCCAGACTTTGAAAAGGTGTTCGTCCGCAACTTCAACGGCACGTAAAAGCGTCCGGGCCACCCGCGTGACCTGGCCCTATGCGTCCAGGGCGACCGCGAGTACCTCGCCAAGTGGACGGAGTTGCACAACACTTGCAAGGGCATCCTGGAGAGCCAGGCCATTGGCTTCTTCATCGAGGGATGCCGAGAAGGCACCATGCATCACCACCGGCTACTGTGTGACGAGCCAAAAACCTTGGCGGAGCTCATGACGATCGCGGACCAGTACGCCACGGAGGATGCCGCCATGAAGAAGCCCCTCCGAGTAAGTGCTGATGGGTGTCCAACTCCTACGGAGCCGGCTCGTGACCGTCCGAGCAATCCGGCTGGAGAAGCCGGATCCTCCAGGCGCCATGGCAACGACAACCGGTTCCATGGGGACCGCCAGGCCGGACAGTAGAAGCCCCGCTACCACGCGCGGCAGGTCAATGTTGTGGAGGGCGCGCCCAACGTGTTGGCTAACGATGCAAGAAGGCAGAAGCCGCGGCTCACCTTCGACCATATGTTTGACGGCCTGTGCAAGTGGCATAGCGGTCCCTTCAAATCGGTTACGCACACCACCCGGAACTGCAGCTGGACCCGCCAGCTAAAGGACTAGGGCAACCAACAACGCCTCCCCATGCCCCCTCTGATGGACCACCACCACCGGCTAGGGGAGCCGGTAATGATGGTAACGGCGGCAACGGCGGCAACAACAATGGCTACCCCTAGCCACACACCGCCTACCACATCTTCGAGACGGAGTTGGACGACAAGCTCAGCCGCAGACGGCGCTCCAAGGAGGTCAATGCAATCGTCTCTCTGGTCCCCCAGTACCTGAACTAGTCGGAAACCCCCATCACCTGGAGCCGAGAAGATCAGCCTGAGCATATTCCGACTCCCGCGGGCTATGCTATGGTGCTCGACCCCCTCATCGTCTCCAACAAGCGCACCTGTCGCTTCTCGCGCGCCCTCATCGATGGAGGCAGTAGCCTCAACCTCCTCTACCGGTCTTCGCTGGAGAAGCTGGGCATCCGTGAATGCGACCTACGCCCGACTACCACAACGTTCCATGGTGTACTGCCAGGACCGGCTTGCGCCCCGCTGGGTAAAATCAAGCTGGACGTCATCTTCGGAACCGAGGAGAACTTCCGCCGCAAGACGATTTGGTTCGAGGTGGTAAACCTGACAAGCTCCTACCAAGCTCTCCTCGGGCGCCCTGCCCTCGGTAAATTCATGGCCGTCCCCCACTACGTGAGCTCAAGACGAAGATGCCGGGACCAAATGGCGTGATCACTGTCGCCGGCTATTTCAGGAGGTCGATGGATTGCACCTCAGCCAGCTCCAAGCTGGTAGAGGCCCTCATCATAGCCGAACAAAAGTGTGTGATCATGCGCAATGTGGCCATGGCCCAGCAAGAAATGCCGGCTAGCAGCAAGCCGGCTGGGGAAGGGGCTTTCCAGCCGGCAAAGGAGACAAAGAGGATCCTGCTCGATCCCTCCGACCCGACCAAGTTCATCATCATTGGTGCCAACTTAGACAGCAAATAGGAAGGCACGCTCATCGACTTCCTCCGTGAGAATCGGGACATCTTCGCATGGTCACCCAAGGACATGCCAGGTGTGCCGAGGGAGTTCACCAAGCACTCACTTCATGTGCGGCCGGATGCCAAGCCAGTCAAGCAGCCTCTACACCGGTTCGCAGAGGAGAATAGGAAGATTATTGGTGATGAGATCACCCGGCTCCTTGCAGCCGGGCTCATCATGGAGGTGTAAAACCCGGACTAGCTGGCCAACCCAGTCCTAGTGTTGAAGAAGAACAAGACCTGGCGCATGTGTATCGACTACACCAGCCTGAACAAGGCGTGCCCGAAGGACCCCTTCGCCTTGCCCCGTATCGATCAAGTCAATGATTCCACGACCGGCTGCGATTTGTTGTCCTTTCTGGATTGTTATTCCGGTTACAACCAGATCCAGCTAAACCCGGTTGACCAGATAAAAACATCGTTTATCACCCCCATACGGGGCTTTCTGCTATGTAACCATGCCTTTCGGTCTGAAGAATGCAGGCGCTACCTATCAGCACTGCATGCAGAAGCGCTTGCACTCGCGGATCGGCCAAAACGTGCATGCCTAGGTAGACGATGTGGTCATCAAGACCAAAGAGAAGTGCACCCTCCTCGAGGACCTGGGGGAGACATTCGGCAACCTCCGGCAGTACCAGATGAAACTGAACCCGGAGAAATGCATCTTCGGAGTACCATCCGGCCAGCTACTCGGTTTCCTCGTTTCACAACGAGGGATCAAGGCGAATCCGGAAAAGATAGTGGCCATCGAGAGGATGCAGCCGCCTAGGAGCCTGCTCGGAGTCCAGAAGTTCACCGGATGCCTAGCCTCCCTCAGCCGTTTCGTCAGCCGGTTGGGGGAGAAGGCACTTCCGTTCTACCAGCTGATGAAGAAGACGGACAAGTTCTCCTGGACCTCGCAGGCTGATGCCGCCTTTCATGACCTCAAGCGCATGCTATCCACAGCGCCGGTTCTAGCCACGCCGTCTAGCAAGGAGCCGATGTTGCTCTATATAGCAGCCATCAGCCGGGTTGTCAGTGTCGTCCTGGTGGTGGAGCATCCCGAGGAAGGCAAGGCTCGGCTGGTTCAACGACCCATCTACTACCTCAGCGAGGTTCTCTCGCTCTCCAAGCAGAACTACCCCCACTACTAGAAGATGTGTTATGGCGTGTGTCTGGTGTGCAAGAAGCTCAAGCACTACTTCCAGGAGCATCCGATTAAGGTCGTGTGCACCGAACCCCTTTCGGAAATCATCAGCAACAAGGATGCCACCGGCCAAGTTGCCAAATGGGCCATCCAGCTCGCCGCCTACTCCATCCAGTACGAGCCCCAGCTCACGATCAAGTTGCAAGCTTTAGCGGACTTCCTCGTCGACAGGGCCGAGACCCAATACCTCCCACCGGTTCTGGATTCGGACCATTGGAAGATGCACTTCGACGGGTCGAACATGCTCGGGGGATTGGGAGCCAGCATCGTGCTCACCTCGCCCAAAGGAGACCAGCTGGAGTACGTCCTCCAGATCCACTTCAAGGCCTCCAACAACGTGGCCAAATACGAGGCGCTAGCGCACGGCCTCCGGCTAGCCAGAGAGATCAGCGTCAACCGGATCCTCTACTTCGGCAATTTAGATCTGGTGGTGCAGCAGGTATCCGGAGAGTGGGATGCCCGCGATGCAAACATGGCTCTCTACCGGTTCCACATACAAAAGCGCCTGCTTCAACGGATGTGAGTTCCATCACATCCCTCGCGCCAACAACAAGGCGGCCGATTAGCTCACGCGAATCGGATCCACCGGGCAGGCAATCCCATCTGGGGTCTCCTTGGAGCACCTGTGCAAGCCCTCCATCAACCCTTCAATCGAGTCAGATTCCATCATCTAGGCAGGGAGCATTCCGGTTGACGGCACGGCAGACACAGAGCCGGCGGAACCCCCAAACAAGAAGGCCCGCACCAACTCTGGCAAGTCTATACCCTCCAGCTCGCAAGACCCGGGGGTGGCCAATTTGTCAAGTGGCTTGGGGGCTGACGTTCCAGGTACCTCATCCAGACGACCCCCCGATGACCATCAACCGGAGAGCGGAAGCATCCTCACCATCCGAGAGATACCATCCTGGGTGCAGCCCTTCATGGACTCCATCGCCAATGGAGAGCTTCCGGACGATGAGGTGGAGGCCAGGCAAATTCGGCGCCACGCGCACACGTACAGCATCATCAAAAAAAGAACTGTACAAGCACAGTGTATCCGGCATCTCCCAAAGGTGTGTCGACGTGGACACAGGCTAACGGCTGCTCAAGGACATCCACCAGGGCGAATGCGAGCACCACGCCTCATCTAGGGCAATAGTTCCCAAGGCATTCTGCCACGGCTTCTATTGGCCCACCGCCCTCGAGGACGTCGAACAGCTAGTCCGTGTCTGTAATGGGTGCCAACGCTTCGGGCAGCTCAGGCACATGCCGGCTTTGGTTCTCAAGACCATACCGATCACCTGGCCCTTCGCTATTTGGGGCCTCGACATGGTCGGTCCCTTCAGGCGGGCGCGCGCGGGAATGACCCATCTGCTAGTGGTGGTAGACAAGTTCACAAAATGGATAGAGGCCAAGCCTATCTAGAAGCTGGATGGGCGACAGTCATCACCTTCTTCACCGACATCATCAACCGGTTCGGCTACCCCAAAAGCATCATCACCGACAACGGCACGAACTTTGCCAAGGGGGCCTTCGCCCGGTTCTGCAGCAACAAGGGCATATGTCTAGACCTTGCTTCCGCCGCGCATCCGTAGTCCAACGGGAAAATCGAAAGGGCAAACGGCCTAGTGCTAGCCGGCATCAAGCCACGCCTCATCGAGCCCTTGGAACGGTCGCCCGGATGCTGGATCAAAGAACTTCCGACTATGCCATGCCGAATAGGTCAACCGGCTACACCCTGTTCTTCCTCATCTACGGCTCGGAAGCCGTTCTCTCCGTGGACATCGAGTTCGACTCTCCGCGCAAGCTCCTCTATGATGAAAAGTCCAACCAGGAGGCGCGGGAAGATGGTGTGGACCTCCTCGAGGTGGCCCGCGAGCTAGCATTGTCCAGATCGTCCTTGTACCAGCAACGCCTATGCCACTACCATTCGAGCTTGATCCGCCCTGTTGCATTCCGCGAGGGCGACCTGGTTCTCCACCTGGTGCAAGACACGAAGGGCATGCACAAGCTATCGCCACACTAGGAAGGTCCCTTCATCATCAACCGGGCGCTGCCCAACGACTCCTACTACCTCATCGACGAGCAACAGTCGCGCAAGAACAAGATGGACAAGTCAGATGAGGAGACAGAGCGCCCCTGGAACACAGCTCTGCTCCGCCCGTTTTACACCTAGTCACCGGACAGTGTATGTATCCCGCAAACCTTATGAATGAAAATGCGGACCCCTGCAAGATACTCGGGGGCTCCTCGCTAGAAATTCGTGTGTATCTGTTTCTGGTTTAGTTTTTCTGGCTCCGGAAATCCCTACCCGGGGGCTCGCCTGCTGGCCCGGCCTACTAAATCAACAAACCAACTGAGTAGTGTGCGACGATGTCAGAGGCCCACTCTTTGTCTCAGCTACAGACCGCAACCTGGCTGTCCGGCTAGCAAGAGCAAAAGCTCGAGGCATCCCACATGAAAAACAGGGAGGAGATGCGATAGGTCGGGCGTCCCAGCCTTGCAACTAGTTTGAGATGATCCGGCTACTAAGCCGTCAGTACCGTGCGCAATGTACTGTCAGCTCCCTTCGATTCCGGCTATAGATCGCAACCCGGCTGCCCGGCAAGGATGCAGCGGAAACAGTAGAGCACACGAGAAAATGACTAAGTGACCAGAGAAGCACAAGCTGGTTTTCAAAAAACAAATCTGCCTTCCGACTAAAGTTTAACAGACTAACCTATTGACGGGTGAGAATGTATGTATGTATGTCTATTTTTTGTACGACTACTTCAAGTCGGGATTCAGGAAGAAAGAAGATTCGAAGTCCTTACCTTCATCAAGCGCTCCGAATCTCGGGCTACACTCCACTTGAAAGCGCCACGCGCCCTAGTGGAATCTTTAGAATTTCGACCGCCAAAGGAGTTAGCCGGATATTTGGAGCCCAGGTGAGGGCAAGGGCAGGAAGAAAAGAAGAAGATTCGAAGTCCTCGCCTTCATCAAGCGCTCCGAATCTTGGGGGCTAGACCCACTGGGTCCGCTCGCACGCCCCTAGTGGAATCTTGTAGTTTCTGACCGGCTAAAGGAGTTAGCCGGATATTTGGACACCAGGTGAGGGCAAGGGCAAAATGAAAGGAAGAAGATTCAGTACTGCCACGCCACTACTCCAATCTGGGCTACACTCAGCAGGTAATCGTGCCCCCACTAGAATGGAAGTTCCCCCGGCTGCAGGTATCCAGCCAGCGAAAGTAACCGGCTAAGAGGTGTCTAGTCAGATGAAACTAAAGACTTGAGGAAAGAAAGAAGATTCGAAGCGTCTGGCTACGCCAGCCACTCCGAATCTCAGGGGCTACACCCAGTGGGTGCACTGGCACACCCTCACTGGAATTGGAGTTCCCCCGGCTAAAGGCGTTCAGCCGAGTGAAGTTAGCCGGATAAATTCAATCGGCGAAATATTGAAGAGACACACAAAAAACACAAGTTGGAAGCAAGCCAAAATAATTCAGACTGATATAAAAAGGAGAGGGAGACGAAGATCCCATGAGTTCACCCGGCGTCATAAGCAACCGGCACAGATAGCAAGGTTCGAACAAAACAAGGTGACAAATACACCCGGCATCCCAGGGATCATAACTAAGCGGCAGGGCCCTTGCCGTGCGGGGCATTCTGGATGGCGACACTCTTGGGAGGAGGAGGCGCGGCGGCTGATCCGGTTCTGGCGTCCCCACTGGTCGGTTGCGATGAGGCTTCCGCATCCGGAGTGCCGGCGGACTCCGAGTCGGTGAGGACCTCGTCGACATCCGCGTAGTCAGCAATCTTGATAGTGGAGGCCCGGAGCTCGGGATGGGCCTAGTAGATGGTGGCAAGGTCGGCACCAGCGCAGAAACCCCCATCGATCTTCTCGACGCGGGCGTCCTTGTACCAGGAGAGCATAAGAGCCAGAGACATCTCCGCGCCGGCTAGCGTTGCTAGATCCCTCAAGCGGTCAACGGTAGCTGGCACCTCTGCCACCTTGGCCGCCAGCTGCGCCATCGTCTCCAGAACCGGAGCATCCGGCCACAGGAAGGTAAAGATGGCCTGCGCCGCCTGGCGAAGTTTGGCAGCCTCCTCGCCAAGAAGGACAACCAGCTCCTGAGCCGTCGGCTGCTCCCCTAGCCAGTTCTCCTACAGTCGGTTATATGCCAGTAGGTCTACGCCGGGATAAAAAGCTGTCAGAAAAAAGAATGTCAGATCCGGCTACCGGATCCGAAAAGACGAGGGGAGTCGGAAAGGAACTTACCCTTTGCCGTGTGCCCGACCTGCATCAGCTCTTCCACCAGGGCCTTTCCCGGACCGACAACCGTTTGACTTCCTTCTCTTGGTCCTTGTTCTAGGCCTCGAGAAGGTTGAAAGCTTGAGCCCGGCTAGCGAGGGTGGCGTCGCGCTCCTTGATGGTGGCCTCCAGAGCGTCCACCTTGGCATGCCAGTCTTTATTCTGCAGCCGAAGCATAGAATTCGACTTGCTCAGCCGGTTGTTCACCTTCTTCAGGCGATCGATCTCCCGCTGAGCACACACCATGATGGCTGCAAAAATCCGACTATCAGCAAAAAAAGAAGGATTTCGGCCGAGGGAACTTACTCTACGAGGTCCCATTGGTAGCAGCAAGCTTCTGCTCCAGGGTCCAGTTGCCGCCGGCTGAAGCCTCGAGCAGCCGGATCTCCTTCACTGCCAGCTCGAGAGTGGCGGCAATGTCCGTCAGTGAAGCGGCGGAAGAGGCGTCGTTGTCGACGGAGTAGGCGACCAACAATTCCATCGCCACGGCCACCGCCGTCCGCCACTCATCCCCCGGCTCGTCGCCGGAGTTGTTGTTGCTGACAACCATGAGCTTCTTGCCGGTGGCGGCCGTCCGCGCCCCTGCAGGGGAACTACCTCCACTTTGTGAGGTGGTCACAACCGTTTCCAGATGCACCACCGTGGTCGACGGAGCACCCCCCCCCCCCCCCCCCACTCTGGCTGTGGCAGCCGGATCAGCTCGAGGCGGTGGCGGAGGCGGTGCCCTAGAAGAAGGAGGAGGAGCGGAGGCAGATGCGGGCGGCGTGGTGTCCGGCGTGCGGGGCGGCGAGCTAGTTAGTGCCTGCGCCGGGCTCGCAGCGCCAAAGGAAACCAGCGTGCTAAGCAACAAAAGGCAAAAAAGAGGCAAAAAGCAAGTAAGGCAAAGACAAACAAGGAGAGCACAAAGAGCAGAAGAAAGTAAAAACACTCAGAGAAGAAAGCTTACCCCTGCACCACCAGGGGTGTCCCCTTCTTGCGACCGAGGCGGCTCGGCGGAAGAGTGCTGGTCCGGCTCCTCTTGGGGCCGGCTCCTCCATGGCGGGCCAGCTGGCCCCACCCCCTCCTCCACTAGACCGGCTGGAGCCACCCCCGCTGGCACCAGACCGGCTGGAGCCGCTCCCGCCGGCACCGGACCAGCTAGAGTCGCCATCCGCCGCGCGGCGCCGAGACGGCTCGGGAGCCAGTGCGGTCTCCTCCTCTTCATTGACCTCCACGTGAGGGTCAGCAGCCGGCTCATCATTCCAGCTAGGGAAGACGTCGCTGTCCCCATCAGACTCCTCGCCGGACCGACGAGCGCGTGGCTCAGGCAAGTCGGGCGTGAAGTTTTCAAGGGGGGTCTCTCCCTCCTCTCGGAGGATGCAAGGGAAGATCTGCCAAGGAAAAAAGAAGCGAACAGCTCAGTCGGGCGGCAAAAAGGCAAGAAACGCAAGAGGAAATCCGGTTGGAAAGACTTGCCCGGGCGCGCGGTTCTCGCGGCTGTAAGGGGCCAGCCCGAACTTCTAGCCTTCCGGCAGCCGCTCCTTCGTGATGGTCCACACCCACTCCTTCAGGTTGTGGTAGCGGGGATCACGGCGGGACAGCCGGGCCGGGTCCAGCCGGCCGGAGTAGAAGCACATCTTGTGTGCCCGCTGCTGCAGCGGCATCATCAACTTGGACATCCAGCTGAGGGTGATGTCCAGGCCGGTCAGACCAGCGGTGACGAGGGCGTGCCTGCGCTGCAGCATCGTGTCCGACTCCGTCTTCTCGCCATAGATCTTCAGATCCCACTACAGCCGGCTGGACTCCATGTCCTGGAATGCCGGCAGGTTGATCCGGTCCTCGGCAGTGAGATTGCGGACGTAGAAGTATGACTGTTGCCACAGTCGTACCGTGTCCTGCAGCCGGAATTTGGGGTAGCCAGTTTGCGTGCAGGAGTAGATGGAGGCGCCGCCGCACGTCACCAGCGGCCCCTTGGTGAACTGAACCTGCGGCCGGACTCAGAAGAGCCGGCAAAAGAGCCCGAGATCCGGCTGGATCCTGAGGTAGCTCTCGCAGAAAGCCACGAAGTGCGCCAGCGTCCCGATGGCGTTGGCACCTAGGTGGTGGAGGCGGAGATCGAAGAACGCGAGAAACGTGAGGAAGAAAGGATGCACCGGCAGCGCGAAGCCGCGGGCAAGATGCAACAAGAAGATAACCCGCTCCCCCTCCGCCGGGTGCGGCGACTCTTACCCCACCAGCGCGAGCCGCACACCCACCTCCTCCTACGACGAAAGAACGTGGGTCGCACGATACTTCTCGATGTGCTCCTCCGTCACGGAGGAGCCACAACAGGCTCCACGTTCGGCTACCATCGCCGGTTCACTGGGAGGCGCTCTGGTGGAGGAGTGGCCATGGCCCGTACCACCGACGATGCTAAACGGGTGGCGCGGCGGACTACAGTAACAGCGGCGAGTGAGGTGATGCGAGGAAGGCAGGGGCGCAGGAGAAGAATGAGGAAGCAGCGAACTGAGGGACAAACCGCTCCCCCCGAGCGCCCCTTTAAAGACCCGGAAGCGGAACCGTCCGCGGTGCCACGTGGCGGCCACCCAGATGCTCCCTTCTCTCCGCACAGTGCAGGATCCTTTGCGTAGGAAAAAGACGCGCAGACGATCCCGGAGCAGAAACCGAAGAGGCAGACGGCGGTTCCCGAGGTGACGTGCGACGGGACATTATGCTGCCCGCCGTAGAGTAATGATGGCGCGCGGCGGCGCTGGCGCGCCAAGATCAAGGCCACGGGTAGCGTAACCGCCAAGCCTAGCCGGCCAGAAAATTCAAAATGAAGGAGGAGCACGCGCACATTTCACCTAAGGGCGAAATCTACACACGCTCGGAGGCTAGTGTCAGGGGGATGACCTCCAGATACCCCAACCAGACAAGAACCATGGCAGTCGGATCATGTCCGGCTGGCTGAGCGCAGTCGGACAGGAGCAAGTCAAGCCAGCTACCTCAAGGTAGCCGGAATGGCGAGGAATAGCCGGCTATATCAGCGTAGCCGAAACCAACCAGGAGGACAGAGCGACGTGTAGCACAGTGCACGGTACGCCCTAGCACGATGACAAGACTCGCAACTACTCGGCGATACCGAAGACTTTGCGGGGTGACGCGGGAACAGTGGCTAGATGCTGACGACAGGCTCGCACGGTGTTCACTCTACCCACGATGACCATACCGCTCGTACTCTAATGAGACGTAAGTGTACCGAGTACTGTAGATGACCAGCCGGCTGGGACCCGCCTGTGGGGCCCGCCAGCCGGACTGGCCAGTGAGACTGTTGCCTCTCTGCCTATATAAGGAGAGGAAAGGATTTAGTAGAAAGGGTTGGTCTCAGTGCATTTAAGGCAGTAGCTAGAGAATACAGCTCGTGGAGCGCTTGTAGCCCGTATATCACTCATAGTCAGATCGGCAGGAGTAGGAGCTTTACCTCATCACGAGGGCTCCGAACCTTGGTACTTCCTGTGTCCAGCTACACTTGCTTGTATCCAATCTCGCATGTGGACGCTGTCGATAGCTTCGCTGCTAGTCCCCACACCTCTATCTAACCTACTTAGGTACTGTCGTTCCCAATACAACGACATTTGAGATGGAGAGAGTATGATTTAACTCTAACAAAATCGGTACAGTAGCAAATATAGTGGACCCGACCTATCAGATACCTCCCTTCCATACTAGAAGGCGTATAAGTTGCAATGTAAAAAGGCGTATAAATTTTCAAAAAGTAAAATAAAATGATGTAACTTTGACCAATATAATACAAAAAACCAATATCTAGAATGTCAAATCAATGTCATTAGATACATGATGTCATGTATATTAGTAGTATTATATATAGAGTATTTTAGTTTTCAATATATTCTTTCATAAGTTTGGTCAAATCTAACATCGTTTGAATTTAGAAAATTTTATACACATTTTTTATGGACCGAAGATATCATGTTAACGAGGTAAAGTTGTTCATTTGTGCTAGGTGCAAAAAATTAAGACACGAAATATGCTAGCTGCAAAAAAAGTATTGTTTCTATGTTTAGTGCAACAAGTGCCACAAAGCCTGGTGTTAACTCCAATTTTCTCTACTAGTAGTACTCACAAAGGCAGCTGCTAGCATTACTAAGTCGTACTAGACAGCATCGGCGTGCTAGACTAGCTAGATAATTAAAGTCTTCTCATTGCAGCTGTGTCCTGCAGCAGAAGACCGACGAAGGAACACGACAAACACTCCTTGTTCAAAGAGCCATACCATCTTCCCCATCTCCGAAAGCATTTGGTATCGTCTCTAGCGCACGCTTCACTCATTTTCCTCGCCATCTCACCCGCATCATCGGTCCTTCTAGGCTGCCACCCCTCTTCTCCAAAACCTCCCAACAATCATAGATTGATCCACCCTTGTCCTCAATCCATCGGGATGCGATGGTGGATTCGGGACCCAACCAGCGGTACGGCAGATGGAGCAAGGTCAGCACCGACGTCTTTGATGAGATCGCTATGTGTATGGACACTACCAGCGCCGTCCGGCTGGCCGCATGCTCCAAGGAGTTGAACCTCCAAGTCACCGGCGGAAAAGGTAGAAGATGCCCCAACTACGGTTGTGGGACATTGGTCGCCTACCATCAGGTCTAGAACCACAAGATCGCGTGCACGCATGGCCCTTGCAACTGCATGGAGGATGGCTGCATGTTCGCCTCCTCGCCGGTAGCACTCCTTGCCCACCTCAGTGAAGCTCACTCGATGAGGGTGCGCAGTTTGTGCTACGGCAAAACAAGCTGGTACACATCTAAGCCTCTGCCGGCAACAGGCATGCGGACAGTAGATATCATCGGATCTGGGGATGATGGTACTGTGTTCGCGGTGCGATTTGACACACGCCAAACAAAACACGTCATATCCGTCGTATGCGTCAGGTCGGCGGCGTGCTTGTCACCGCGGTACGTGGTAAATTTTTGGTTGTCGACTATGATTGAGGGGAGAATGATAAAAAATCGGGCTATACGTGCCAGAGAGCACCGCGTCGCCGGAGGGCGTCCCATTCTCCTGCTGGTGCTGATGTCTCACATGGTTTCTCATCGATCGTCGATGTTCACCCTGGAATACTATCTTCGCATTAACATGATTCATGAGTGAGATAAACACATCTTAATGTTCGTTGTAGTATTTGAACTGCTAGAAAGACTTACTGCCTATTCTTAGTAGTTGTTCTTAGGAGTATTTTTATGGAGTTCAACTACTGCTAATATATTTTGTAGTAGTACGTAATATGTACTGGTACATATCATTTTGGGAGATGTGGTTCCTAGCTTAAGGTAGTTCTGAGTATTTTCTATGGAGTTCTTTCTCTGCTAATCAATTTTTCAATAGTAACTATGTATTGGTACTTGTTCAGATCGACCGATGAAGTGCATAATATGGTCTCGCTTTCCTTTTGAATCAGGCCTTACTACATCTATTGAATTTCAATGTGTGCATTGATGAATCTATCAATTATTGTATGTGTACTACTAATTCGGTCAGTTTGAAATGCTGTTGAATCTGTCAAGTGCTGTTGAATATGAACTAGGAATTTGTCGATATTTTTTGGTCTTATTTTGTACAGCTGAATCTTTTAAATGTTACTGAATTTGTGAAATGTTCTATTGTTACTATTAGTACAATACAATATTTTGTAGAACTAACTATGATGTACTTGTACTTGTTTAGATCAAGTACAGTAGATTGTCTTGCTTTTCTTTTGGAACTTTTCATTTTATAGAACTAATGTTGATATACTGCTACTTGTTTAGATCAAGTGTAGTAGATGGCCTTGCTTTTCTTTTGTAACTTGGCCTTGTCATATACTCATAATCTAGACGAGGCTTTGGGAATGAGTTGCCTATGGAGGTCACACAGAAAAGCAGACTTGATCGTCAATTTTGCTTGCTCCACTGATTGAGTATTCGAAGAAAAGGGAAAACGGAATCAGTTGCTTTGAAGTGCCGCTGAATATGTCCAAGTGCCATTGGATATGAACTGGTAATCTATCGATATTTTTCTTTCTTATTATGTACTGTTGAATCTTTCAAATGCTACTGAACCTGTCAAAAGTTTTGTTTGGTACTTGTTCAGATCGACTGGCCGAATGCAGAATATGGTCTCTCTTTGCTTTTGAATCAGGCCTCGCTACATCTATTGAATTTCAATGTCTGTATTGTTGAATCTGTCAATTCTTTTGGTCACTGTCTATGTACTACCAACCGGTCACTTTGAAATGTTGTGCTAACTCTATCAAGTGCTGTTGAATATGAACCAGGAATCTGTCTGATATTTTTACGGTCTTATTATGTACTGCTGAATCTTTCAAATGTTACTGAATCTGTCAAATGTTCTATCATTACTATCAATACAATATTTTGTAGAACAAAATGTGATGTACTAGTACTTGTTTAGATGAAGTCATCAGATTGTCTTGATTCTCTTTTGAAACTTAGAATGTTCACAATTATCTAGATGAGTCTTGGGCATTTTGGGTTGCTATGGGTGGTTATACAAGCATCGACGTAAGGAGGAGGTACTCACATAGAAGCGAACTTGATTGTCAGTTTTGCTTGATCCAATGATCGAGTCTCTTCAAAGAACAGGCCAAACTGATCATGCACCAAGGTTTTTTGAGCTAGAACAAGAACTGATTCTATCTGTACTACTATTCACTTTCAAGCAGGAAAGCTACTGAATCTCTCCAATGTTCTGTCGTTGCTATTACTAAAGCATTTTGTGGAAATACTGATGTACTGATACTTGTTTAAATCAAGGGCAGTAGATAACCTTTCTTTTATTTTGAAACATGGCCTTGTCACAATCTAGATGAGACTTGGGCATTTTGGGTTTCATACCGGGGTCACATAGGTATTGATGTGAAGAAGATACTCAAAGCAGACTTGATCATCAGTTTTTCTTGCTCCAATGGTCGAGTGTGTTTGGTGAAAAGGGCAAACTGGTCGCGTGATAAGGTTTTTAGAGCTGAAACAAGAACCGGTTCTGTCTGTACTGCTATTATATTTTAGTGTATGTATTGCTGAATTGGTCAGTTTTGAAATGCTGCTTAATTGGTCAAGTGCTGTTGAATATGAACTTCAAATCTATTGATAATTTATCTATCTTATTCTGTACTTTTGAATTTTGACATGAATATCTACCAAAAAGAATTATCGATTTCCCCCTCCCTCTCTGAGATCTTTGTTTCGAATCCGACTAAGCACATCACAATGCAATTTTTATTAACCAGGAGAAAAAATCTAGCTCATTCGGCCCCTATTTAGCCCAGAACATTTTAATTCGGTCTTTTTAGGGTCAGGGGACTGCTTACCACAGCCCAGCGGAATTTGAGAAAGTCGCCTATGCAGCATAGCCGAGAACATATTAATTCGGCCTTTAGGGGCTAGGAGACTGCTGAGCACATCGCGATGAAATTTGAGAAAAAAAAGCCCATGGAGCATGGCCTATGGAGTATAACCCATGTAGAGCAGCCTATGCAGAATAGCCAAACTCTTTTTAATTCGGCCTTTTGGGTACTTTCCCCATCTCTCATAAAAAAAAACTCTTCCTACCCATGTTTTTAAGAAAATACTCCATTATATGGCATTTTATAAATTGATATGCTAGGAGCACTGCCCTTTTATATTTTAAAAGAGATAAACATAGACACACAAAATATTTTTAAGAAGACTAATACATAAGTTGTAATACTAATAAAAGTTTAATGATATTTTTTTATAAATATCTTTGTTGTAGTGAAAACACACTCAGTTTACGTTTATTTGATTTGAAGGTCTTTTGTTCGAATCGCCTATGTGTGTGTGTTTTGGGTTTACATTTTTTTCTTATTGCAATATCGCATTATGGAGAGGCTGACATCATGGACCCACTATCCTGCAGTGTCCCTTGAGTTTTTTTAGGGTGAGTTTGAAAATAAGTTTAAATACTTGTACAGAGAGGCTGGCAACGAGGACCCACCAGACAGAACATACAAGGCTGCATCAGGGACCCACAAGCCAGAACATACCAGAGAGGCTGACATAAGGGCCCTAGCATTAAGACCATGCATGGCTGCCATGGTGAAAACAGCGGACGCGGCCGGAAAAAAAGTCCATCATACACACGTTAAATTGCACTTAGAGAGAAGCTGACATGTCGAACCCAGCAGGCCCAAGCATAGCCCATGAAATTAGTCTATCAACCCTAAGCATAGTCCAAAATCTTCTAATTCAGCCTTTTTGTTGTCTTGTGGCCACCGACCATAGCCCATTAAATTTAGGAGTGAGCCCATGAAATATAAGCCGTGACGAATAGGGCATCCACCCTCAGTTAGCCCAAAATCTTTTTAATTCAGCCTTTATAAGCATTTTTGTACTCTGAGGCTGACATCTGGGACCGGAAAAATAATTCAACATACACACGTTTCTTTCAAATAGAGGCTGTCATATGGGACCAAGCATAGACACGTTTCCTGCCCAGAGGAGGTTGACATTTGAGACCCAGCAAGTTGCCGAGGTCAAAATAGCGGACATAGCCAAAAAAACGTCTAAGATATGGTCAAAACAGCGGACAGGGCAAAAAATTCCATCATACGCATATTTTATTTATAGAGAGGCTGATATGTCGGACCCAACAGCGCGACCTTATACAGATGTTGCATCGAGCAACATTGTCAGTCGAAACAGGGAGGCGCGAGCGAGAAAAAAGTTCAGCATGCACATGTTTTTTCTAATGAGAGGCTAAAATAGGGGACCCAGCAGTGTGAGCAAACGACTGATTCGTTGAGCAACACTATCTAGTTCGGAACAGGGTAGCGCTAGAGAAGAAAAAAATTATATAATACCCATGATTCTTCTAATGTGAGGCTGACATAAGAGACCCACCAGCCTGAATAAACGACTGATGCAGCGAGCAACGCTATCAAGTTCGGAACACGAAGGCACGACCGAGGGCAAAAATTCCATCATACATGCGTTTCTTCTAATGAGAGGAGGACATGTGGGGCCCAACAACGTGATTAAATGGTAGATGCATCGAGCAGCACTATCAAGTTCGAAATAGGGTAGCGCGAGTGAAGGAAAAAATTTAATCATACACACGTTTCTTCTAATAAGAGGATGACATGTGGGTCCCAACAGCCTGATTACACGGTAGATGCATCGAGTAACGCTATCAACTTCGGAATAGCATAGCGCGAGCGAAGAAATTTTTTCCATCATACACACGATTCTTCCAATGAGAGGCTAACATGTGGGACCTAGTAGCCTGACTAAACGGCAGACGCATCGAACAATGTTATCGAGTTCAAATCAGGAAGGCGTGACCGAAAAGTATGGTCCACTAGAGACACTTATGTCCAGGACCCACATGCCTCAAAAGACTTTCGCGAGTCAACATCGCGCGAGGAACCGACAATCTTGCTTCTGCCACGCGTCGGCTGAGCTTCCTCCATATTTTTAGCGGTTTCGTCGTAGTAGAGGACCGCAAAACCAGAAACCCATCGGCCACGGTCGAGCCGAGAATTTTGTCGCGGAAGACGCGTCTTCTACAACGACCGACGGGCCAAGTCATTGCGAATGGACACTTTTCTTGTAGTGTGTATTAATGTTTCCTATTAATACAATTCTAGCTTGAGAAATAAACATTTATCATAAACATAGAATAAGATAATAACCATTTCATTATTTCCTCTTAGGCATATTCCCTTCAACTCACATCCGTTGCGTCTTCTTCCTTCCTAGGACATGCATCTTGCTCTACTGTTATGGCAGCACCATGCTCGCCGAAGACGAGGAGTACGGCCTTGAAGACCTAGGCTTTTCCGTTTCCTTCTTGAAGACTCTCTAGGATTAGGTTGCTCACATGTAGTCATTTTCTTACATTTGCGAGTATATTGTAAACATGGAGACACATAAATATGTTGAATAAGATGGGTAGAGCAACAATGATTATGTCTTATATTTTCATATACAATAGCATATTGTGTATGATTTTTTATATATAATACCATATTGTCAACATGGTGCGTTAAAACCTGCATGCTTGCTGCGTCATTATCGCTCTGTCACGGCTGTCTATTCTGACGCTCAGTGTCGAGTCGTTTCAATGCATGCTCCAAGGCGGCACTCACCGTAATAAGTATCTCTAGCGGCATCATTCACTTTCATCTCTTCCCCACTCTTCTCCTCCATAGAATTTTTATAGGGTTTTGAGTTTCCACCTGCCACGCCGGTGCTCTCGCCGAGAATCAGTGGCGGAACCTTCGCGCATGCATTCAACTGTATCCATCATTGAAGAAGTTGGCGACGACATCAGGCGGTGCTAGGTGTCGGCAACCACTTCTTCATTTCGCACCTTTGGGAGTGTTTGGGGAGGCGACACCTACAGACGTGTTAGTGCTACCGTCTGCCATGACGTCACCATTATGTTCAAGCTCCATAGGCCAGGGCTCCGAGTAACATGAAGAGGTATCCACGCTTAGGGTACGAAGAGTACGAAGGCATTTTATGCACCATCGATGTTTCGAGCTTCTATAAGGTGACGCCGCTTTCTGCGTTTGTGGCTCTAAGAGCTGAATCAAGCGAGTCGGCTACGCTTCATCCAACAGGAGTTGGAGGCTGTAATGCCTGAAGATTTCATCGGCAATATGATTTCGGCAGCAGCGAGAATGAAGGTAGCATTCAGCGGCCAGTGCACCTTCGTATTTCACTTAGCGGTAGACCGAAGCTTTGTCATGAACATGGTGACGATAAGGAATGCCTCCCTGCACCATGAGTGTGCCAGCCAAAGTTGCTGATCATGTAAAGTTATTCACTATCTTAACATTTTGTTAGAAGCGGAGGCAAGGATAGCCGATGTTGTACTAGAACTCCCTTGATTGAGTCATATTTTTCACGAATCCTATATTTTCATATGGTTTTCGTCCAACTCTGCTACATGCCCCTTTTTAAAGCGGGTGTAAAACACTATTTTTTAAGATGATTGTATTCGAACTTTCTGCTTATCTAGCTTGCTTATAAAACAAAGGGTTTCACAGGACTATTGTTCTTGCGACAACATGTCTAAAACTTTCATTTAGTCGTCGTTCGGGCACGCGCTTGCCCATGAATTTTCCAACGTTACGCTTAGCGACTAAGCCCCGAAACATTCAGGTGTACGTTTAATGTCAGGCGTTTAGTCTACCAGCCGTGTCCCAGGGGTCGCAAAGAGAAGTCTAGTATGAATAAGAACATGTAATCATGCATATAAGGCATACTAATAACTAGATGGAGCACGAGATGAGTGAAAAATTATAAAAAGACTGTGCTTAAAAGTGCTAAAAAAATGTACTCATCAACTTTAGACTCTTGCTCGTCCCTAAGAAAGATAGTAGCTTAATTGGACAAGGATATCATGTCCATGAAGAACGAGTCAATAAAATTAATGAGGGCATTGCAGCAAATCCTTATTTTCCTCCAAGATCAAAGCAAGGTAGAACACAATCATATAAGGAAACACAAGATCAGTTATGTGACTTCCAAAGAACACTTTTACTTTGTATGCATAAACAAAAACCCAAAAAGAACTTTACTTTCTTATTTTAGTCATAGTTTACTATACTGTTTTATTTTAGTTTTACTAATACGAAACCTTGTTCCTGACAACCAAACAGTGGAGTTGGGCGCACCAGACAAAAACTTTGTTTTGTAGGTTGTTGGAAGAGGCAAGAAAAATTTTATAGCCTTAGATACCCGAGAGTTCGATATAAACCCTCGAGTCACCACTATGGGGAAAATACACTTGCTACATCACTCTACACTTGGAGTCCCAACGAGCTGGCATATATAGAGATAGTGTCATCACACACTCAGTCACACTTTCGGGTCTCTTAGATTTTTTAGTTGTTGGTGCAAACTTCTTAGTTTGTATTTGGAGATCGGCCAACTTCATCGCAGTTAGATTAGTTGGGTGCCCCCCTAAAACTTTGTTTGGTTCTTGGAAGAGTCATGGCATGATACCTTATTGCTGTTTGCCTTACTTTGATTTTTCTGAGATTGATCTAATGTGTGGGTACATTGTGTGCCCCTGTAGGGTAAATCTTTTCCATAAGCCGTGTCTGTGGCTATGGACAATTTGAAACACAATTTGTATATCATAGACACCTTACACTAAAGTAGTACTATAAATCTAACTTTGACATGAATAGTATTAGCGCAACTACCACAATGAATTAATAAAACTTCCAACTATGTGAGTGTCTCTAGTATTGCTCCCTAGTGGTTTTGCAACATGGGTAATGGTTTGGTTGGGTTATGTTTGGTGTTAGAATCTTGTTGGTACCGAATATGTCTCTCTTATCCCCCTATAATAGGCAGAATTTGTTTCGTGTCTCTATATATTTCTAGTGCATGCTTTGTTGCCGCTAAGTCCACCATACCCATGTAGGCAAGAGCAGCCGAATTCTAAGTTTCACTAAGTACTTGCCTTAGTACTTACTCCTTGCTTTCTGTTTCTTTATTTTGTTGGCAACCATTGAATTGAATTTTACAGGTATGTGATTGATGATGTTATCAAGGTTACCCTTCTGGCTTTGCTTGGTCAGTGTTATGGACGCCATTGATTATCTTTCACCACTCTTAGTCCACATTTGTATTCTTAAACATACTCGGATGTTGTATCATTTTCAATATGATTTGGATCTTTTTAATGTATACATTTGTATTCTTGGCTCATTGAATTTATTATTGTGTATATGCATGTTTTGTTGGGTCCGCAGCATAGAAAAAAAAAATCCTACGGTGTGAACTACACACCAAGATCTATCTACTAGGTACAAAGCAACAGGTGGACATACATCCAACGAGAACTTACCCTCGTAGACAACAAGCTTTGTTAATGAGTAGGAACTCGTGGTTGATGTAGTCGTACACTTGCCGATCTCAAGATCGTGATGAAGTCCAGCAGGTCCGGCTCCAGCACGTCCATCAGATCCAGCTCCAGTATCACCAAGTCCAGCACCACAAAGCAGCGGTGCATCCGTGATCGCACACACGTCCGGTACCCCGACAACCTCCGTCCCTCTCTCCAGCAAAGCAGCGGAAGCAGCAACTCCTTTCCAGATAAAGCCACCGGGAACATGTATCTCGCTAATCCGAGACCATGGGGGAATAATACTAGAGGGGGAGAGAGATCCTTCACAAGGAGGTGTATTTGAGAAGTGAGGAGAGGGTGGCCTTTTATAGGAGGAGGGGGGTGCCCCTCCTTCATGGCTGGCGCATGGAGGAGGTGTCTCTTCACCTCCTCCATTCATGTGGTGGTAACCCCTCCATATTAAAATGCCTCTTCACATTCCCTTTTAAAGTCTCCACTTTAAATGCATTAAATTTCTCCAAATTTAATGCTCTCTCATTTAATAAAACTCTTTTATTATTTTTATTCAGAATTTTTTTTAATTACTTTAATTAACAAACATTCACATAAAACCCCCTGCAACATTTCAATATTACATGCAGAACCAATTTCAGCAATTTCACCCGAAACAGTTTCGGTGTCTATTGAAATAATTCCAGCGCTTTTTTAAATCTTTATCTGAAACATATTTGCTCCAAATGGTGTCGGTATTCCTTAAGTGTGTCACCCTACAGTTCGCGAATAATGCAGACATGATCGAGACCCCTCTCAGATCAATAATCAGAAGCGGGACCTGGAGATCCATACTGACTCCTACACATTCAACGATGAATTCTGTGATCGTGAGAACCTTTAACGCTAGTAACTAAATCCTTTTGTCTCACGATATATTACATGTCCGAGATTCGATCATCGGTATCTCCATACCTAGTTTGATCTCGTTACCGACATGCACTCTTTTCTCATTCCCGTGATATAACATTCTAGCGATCACATCACTTGCTTGCAAGCTATTTCAATGTGATATCACCGAGAGGGTCCAGAGTATATCTATCCGTCATCGGGATGGACAAATCCCACTCTTGATCCATGAGCCTCAACATAACACCTTCGTAGCATTGAACCCACCTTTATAGTCACCCTGTTACGGTGTGACGTTTGATGTTATCAAGATACTCTTCCGGTGTTAGCAATTAACATGATCTCATGGTCTAAGGACTAAGATTACTTCGTATGATGTTATAGCAATATAAACATAATGACTTGATCGTAATGCTATACTTCGGATGAATGTTCATCACATCATTCCACCAATGGTGTGACCTTGTTATTAACAACATCCAATGTCTATGATCAGGAAACCTTGATCATCTTGTTAATCAACAAGCTAGTCTATAAGAGAGGCATAACTAGGAACCCTTTTGTTTATTAAACACACATGTATTGATGTTTCCGATCAATATAATTATAGCATGCAAAATAAACAATTATCATAAACATGGAATAAGATAATAACCACTTTATTATTGCCTCTCGGGCATATTCCCTTCATGTTTCTTGTGGGTTCCATCATGAACTAATATGTAATGGTACTATTTCGATTTCCACCCACACACAAGTGCTTGGTGGGCATCTTTGAATCGTTTATATGTGGGATTAGCGGAAATCACAAAATCTGCATAGTCCCAATTCATGGGTGTTACACTCGCCCCAATTTGGCTACCCTTCCGCGACTCTGGCAATTTGACTTTGGACTTGTACCACGATTTGCAGATGGGTATGGAGTTGAGCCCGAGCGAGAAATTCTTGTACAAGGACTCATCGTCCTTGGACGAACATTGAAGACATTCTCTTTGATGACGACATCGATCAATTGATTCTCATCCTCATCGTTCGCGAGGAATAATATAGGAGGAGGAAGAAGCGCAGAGGCTCGACGGTCGGCCACTTTTGTATCCCCCACAACAACACGCTAGGCCATGAGATGCTCATGTGTGATTAATTTCGCCGAGGTACCGGTATATCCTAGCCATTTTTCCCATCGGTGTTATCGAATGTTTCGAGAGCTATCGAGTGGAAATGTCCAGAGTCTCATATTTTCGCTGATGTATTGCAAAGATCTCAAGGCTAGCTAGTGGAGATACACCGTCTTGCAACCACACTGTCAATGGTCATGCCTACACAATGGGCTACTATCTTACTTATGACATTTACCCTTCTTAGTCTACATTTGGAAGACCATCTCCGATCCGGTAACAAGGAAGAATGCTGAATTTTCCAAGGCACAAGAGGCAATGCTGGAAGGACAATGAGAGATCTTTCAATGTTATGTAATCATGAAGGTTTGCTATTATTCGAGGTTCGGCTCATTTTTGGGACGAGAAAACTCTCAATAGGATCATGAAAGCATGTGTGATCCTCCACAACATGATTATTGAGGATGGGAGGAACTTGCACTTAGAGTTCTTCTATGACAATGTTGGCAGCCGTGTGAAACCAATACGGAATCCCGACCGCATCCAAGCCTTTCTTGAGACCTGCGGCGGATCAAAGATAGTGCCACTCATATCCAACTCCGTGATGATCTCATTGAGCATCGTTGGCAGTTGCATGCGTAGTAGTTCCCATGTCTTATTCATTTAATTTCATATTCATTCATTGAACTATTATTTTCATTCCAGATCATTCTATATTTTTTTACTTATTTGATTCAAATTATTGTTGTAATAAGGATTATTGTGGTATTATGTGATGCTTGATACATTAATAATTAGGATTATATTATTGTCATATGTGGTTTAATTTTATTATTATAAGAGATAGATGTTGGATTAGAAATGATGGATTTACGACCTGGCTCGCGCAAACAGATCCAGAAACCAACTGGATCTATTCGGCGCGAGCCCGCACGGGGCTATAAACACTTTTTCGGTGTCGTTCTCCCAAAATAAGTGATTTGAGTTTCCTAGATTATTTTTTTGAGGGCAAAGCTTAAAGCTTTATTACTGAATACTGTTGGGAAACTCGCCCATTACAATCACAGCAATATTCACTGGGAGAACATCGTCCCACACATTATTCATGCCAGGATCACAACTGGATCCAACCTTTGCTAGTTCATGGGCAACATCATTAGCGCTGCGTTTACATGCAATAATAGAGCAGTGGGAGAACCAATTGCGACATTGTAGCTTTAGGTCCTTAATTATCGGTGCCACTAGGGAATAATCTTCACCTGGATTGTTCATGGCAAACATCACCAGTTGTGCATCAATTTCCAGCTCGACTCTTATTGCCCCTAGGCTGGTCGCAAGATTTATGCCCTGCTCCAAAGCCAACAGTTCCGCCATGAAAGCACTCCTGGCCTCCTTCACTCTCCCCTCCGCCGCCGATATCACATGTCATGTATCGTCTCGAATTACCACACCCCAGCTTCCTGAATGATCCCCTGTCGTATATGGTCCATCCACGTTAACCTTGAGGGTTCCTGGTTTAGGTGTCTGCCACTTATCATATGTTTTTGGTAGACCATCCTTTCCAGTGTAGCAGTACCTAAGACAATCATCAGCAAGACATCTAGCTCTTCTAGCAATTTTGCATGCAGCTAGTTTCTTTCACCCTTCTCGAACTTTATTCCGCACGTTCCACCACATGGCCATAGTAATGATTCTCTACTTCTCCTCCAACTTCCAAAGTAAATCTTATATATCCCAAATGCCATTACATGATGTTAGCTTGCTACGGACGTCGAGCATATGTAGATCTTCCCAAACTTCCTTCACATATTTGCATCTTAGGAACAAGTGAGCTCCATCCTCTTCTTCTCTTTCGCATTGGACACATTTTGAGTGCTCAAGTACCATCCCCTTCTGCAGCAGATTCGAGCAGACAGCGAGGGAGTTATGTGCCAGTCTCCAAGTAAACATAAGAAGTTTATTCACCATTGGCATCTTCCAGATCCTAAGCCACCATTGATCTCCGTTTCCTCCCAGTGACAAGGGAACACTCGAGCTCGACTCCCCTCCCCTCTGACTGTCTCTGGCCACTAGGTCACGATGTAGTTTATAGGCATGTTTAACCGAGTGCTTCCCTTGTGAATCAAAGTCCCAGGCATAGAAATCTATAGCCCCCTCCCGTATTGGCATAGCTAAGATCATGTTGGCCTCATCCCGTTTGAATGTCTCACTGACAAGCTGTTCATCCCATGTTCCCGTTTTTGGGCTGATCAGCTCGCTAACCCGTGACAGCAGACAACCATTCCGAGGAGTAGCGATCTTCCTACACCACAACTTCGGGATCCACGCTTCTCCAAATGACTCCATTTTTTACCAGCTCAACCCCGTGCAAAATTCTACGCCACGCGTACGAGATTCCTGGGGCAGCTTTGGCATCAAGCACATTGCCATTTGGATAGTACTTGGCACGTAGAACCTGAGCAGACAAGCTGTCCGGGTATTGAAGCAATATCCACACTTGCCTAGATAGCATAGCGAGGTTAAAACTGTGCATGTCACGAAATCCTAAACCCCCCTTCTCCTTTCGGTAGGATCAGTTTTTGCCACCCAATCCAATGGATTTTATTTCCTTTATCCTGTTGGATCCACTAGTACCTCGTAACCATCGAAGTAATCTCATCACATAAGCTTTTTCTCAGATAAAAGTATGACATTGGATAGGTGGGTATAGCCTGGGCAATAGCTTTAATCAAAATCTCTTTCCCATCTTTGAACGGCATCTTCTCCTTCCAACCTTGGATCCTTCTCTAGATTTTATCCTTTAAGTATTGGAAGATTTTCTTCTTTGATCTGCCCACATACACAGGTAGCCCCAGATACCGTTCATTCCAGGCTTCAGACTTTATAACAAGTTCACTCTTCACCTCCTCCTTTAACCCAGTAGTGGTATTCGCACTGAACATGATTGAAGATTTTTCCAAGTTGATGCATTGGCCGGATACATCTTCATATAAGCTTAATATCCTCCTTAACTCAGCCGCTTCCTGCCTGCCCGTTTTCGACAGTAGCACGGAATCGTCGGCAAAGAATAGATGAGTAATGCTTGGTGCAGCCTGACATATTTTCACCCCACTAAAGCGCCCCCTTCTCTCTGCATCCTAAATCATCGCGGACAGGCCTTCGGCACAGATGACAAAGAGATATGGGGACAACGGATCCCCCTGTCGCAAACCTCTCGATAGAAAAAACTGCTCTGAATAGTTACCATTAACCTTTAGCTGGTACCTAACCGTGGTGACACACTTCATAATTAAATCCACCCAAACCTGGGAGAATCCCATTCTCTCCATCATTGCTTTCAAGAAGCTCCATTCCACTCGATCATATGCTTTACTCATGTCCGCCTTCACCTCTGCAAATTTAGCACCGCTCTTTTTATTTAGGAGAAAATGAGAGACCTCGTATACAAGTAGAACATTATCCGTGATTAGCCTCCTCGGGTCAAAAGCGCTTTGGTTAGGAGAGATAACATGCGGGAGCACCAACCTGAGCTTGTTCGCATGAACCTTTGACACCAGCTTGTATAGAACATTGCACATGCTAATGGGCCTCAAATCTTTTATTCTCGACGGATCTTTAACCTTAGGGATCAACACCACATAAGTATCATTCCATCCCACCGGCATATCGCCACATAAGATTCTTTTAGTATACTAGGAAACATATTTGTGTGTTGCACCGAGAGAGAAATATATTAATATCGTTTACCTCCTCTTTCTCTCAAAAAACATTTATGTGGCCTATGAAAAAGGATAAAAAATCATGTTTGAGTGTCGAAATTTGTCTTTTTTTAAGGGGCACAAAGATGTTATTTTTTCTAAAAACTTGATGCGCATGTAATTTTTTTCTAATTTTTGACTTTTTGAATGTGAACTGTATCACCACAAAGCTGTCTTCGTGTACTGTCAAGGCTGTTCTCTTTCTTTTAAATTATACCCACGGTCTTGTTTCAATTAGAGGCAACAAATCATCACATAGACAACTCCTTTAATTCATCACAATATATCGCTTAGCTGGGTAATCCCATGAAATTCCTCATTTGACCCGCTTAATTATATAGCTCACACCACATGCACGGTTTAATTAGGCAACCATATCTTCTTCAAACAAAACATGGCGCGTATGCTTTATTTTCTTTTAAGAGAGATACATTTGTTGCTTTGTTCCCGACTTGACCCCGCTGATATCCAGGCAATTTGCAAATCTATATAAACTGGTGGTGCTGAGCTTAAGGGAGTGGGGTGGTACTAAACCTGAGTTGTACCAGGCTGACTACCAGGCCACGGCGCACATACGTCTGCAAGGTTCTCGCTTGCCCTTGGTTCACTCGGCTTGGACAACGACTGGCCCATGACGCTAAAGACTCGACAAGATGGAGTTGGGCCGACATGTTTGAGCCTTTTGTATCACGGTCGATCGAACAAATCTAGCGCTTGCCCGCGATAGGATCAGACGAATCGGTTTTCATTGTCAATGGAGCCCGAGGACGAGTAGGTCGGCATCTAAATCGTTGTTTGGGCAAGGAGTAGGTCACCATGGAGGGGTGAATGTGGTAGGACAGGAGAGGTGTGAGGAGAGGCCGAGCTGACTTCTCCGCGTTCCCCTCCCTTCCTCTTCTGAGCGACAAAAACCAAAAGCTAGGCCTCCCCGAGCTTTCTACGCTGGCGTCGCCGGCCGGAGATGGCGAAGGGGTGGTGCTGGAGTAGCTAGGATAGGTAGAAGTTGCGGCTTCTGATGGCCCAAGATATCTCGAGCTCATTGGGGAACCCCAAGAGGAAGGTATGATGAGCACAGCAGCAAGTTTCCCTCAGTTACGAAACCGAGGTTATCGAACCAGTAGGAGCAAGGAAACACCTCCAAGGTGTTATTGCCAACTTGGAATCCTGCACAACACAACCACAGAACTTTGCCCCCAACTTACAGTGAGGTTGTCAATCTCACCGGTTTTGCTGAAAACAAAGGATTAAACGTATTGTGTGGAAGAAAGTAAAAGCTTGCAGAAAGTAAACAGAAAACAGTAAACAGTTATAGATTGATGGTAAAAGAAAGGAGTGGGGTCCATAGTTCACTAGTGGTGGTTCTCCTTAAGATAGATGATATGTTGGGTAAACAAATTACAGCGGGGCAAATTGACAAACATCGAGAAAGCATACATGCATATACTAATCATCTTGACTCCTATGAGATTTGATTGGGCATTACAACATTATACATATACCATAATCCAACTACATCTATGACTAATAATCCACCTTCAAGTTATCATCCGAACCCCCTCCAGTATTAAGTTGCAAGCAACAGATAATTGCATTATGCATTGCGTGTAAAGTAAACAATACGATTGGTCTATGAACAAAGGATTGTTGTTTTCTCCCTAGTAGCAACATCACATCTAGTACCTTAGAGATTTCTGTCACTTCCCAGATTACTAGAGGCATAAACCAACTATCGAGCATAAATACTCCCTCTTGGAGTTGCTAGCATCTACTCGGCCAAGATATCTACTAACAACGGAGAGCATGCAAGATCACAAATAACAAAGACATGATAGAATCAATAATCAATCTGAAATAACATCTCAATATCCATTGGATCCCCACAAACACAACATGTAGGATTACAAATAGATGATCTTGATCATGAACGGGGCTCACAAGATCTAAACATGGTACCACAAAGGAGAAGAACCAACCATCTAGCTACTACATGGACCCGTAGTCCAAGGATAAATTACTCATGCATCACACCGGAGGCTTGCATGGTGATGAAGAAGGCCTCCAGGGTGAATTCTCCCCTCCGGCAGGGTACCGGGAAGAGCTTCAGATCCCTCCCGATCTAGGGATGGAGATGATAGCGGCTACAGACTCTTTCATGGAATTTTGATTGGGTACTTAGGGTTTCTGTATCGGAGGCATCTTATAGGAAAAAGGGGAGGCCGAGGGGGTGCCCTAGGCGGCCACACCACCCCTTGGCGCGGGCCAGGCCTGGCCATGCGGCCAGGTGGTATGGGCGGCCCCTAGCCCCTCTCCGTCTCGTATTATGGCTCCTTGTCCCCCTCGGTGAAATATTGACTTTGGCTTTTGTCCCGTCCAATTCCGAGAATATTCATTTTCTGACTTTTCTGGAACCAAAAACAGCATAAAGCAGGCAGCTAGCACTGTGGCATATTGTTAATAGTTTAGTCCAAGAAAGTGTATAAAAATACTCCAAAGTGTGGAAAAAACATAAGAAAGTAGATAAAAACCAAGCATGGAACATCAAAAATTATAGATACGTTAGCAACGTATCAACATCTCTAAGCTTAACTCATGCTCGTCCTCGAGTAGGTAAGTGATAAAAAGAAAGAATAATTTTTGAGGTGACATGCACCATCATAAACTTGATCAAAGTATTTGTAGAACATTGATAGCTGGGATCATAGTACTTCAACATAGCATGAAAGACAAAGTTCTAACAATAAGACATAGAAACTATGTTGCAACATGAAAAGGCATAAACAAAATATTCATGAATAACTATGCTTTGCAAGACGTTTGTTTGTCTCACATAAAGAAAATATAGCATAGTGGAATTCAGCTTGTCCCTCATAGAGTAGCAAACATAAATTCATAGGACACCTTCAAAGTTTATAAGGGTGACTAGATACAAATAGTTTACGAACAAGAAATATCAAAGTTATGCATCAATCAACAAGTCTTGGGACAATGCACATTAAACTAAGAATGACCACTATGCTCTCTCAATAGGTGCATAAAGATAGAAGGTGGAGACTCAATATAAAAGTAAAAGAAAGGTCTTCATAGAAGGAAGTAGGGATTCAAGTCTCATAAAGAGCTTCCAAAAATTATGGTACTTTTTAGCTTTCAGCTCTCATTGCCCCTATCATAAGCATCTTGAAGTGATTAAGGTTAAAGTGAACAAACTATGGAGTATATGCTTGACAAAGTATAAGTTGGAAATCTCATGTCTCTTGAATACGAGGGCCGCTCCTCATGCTAATCAAGTTTAGTTACCGGTAAGTTCTTGTCATAGTAAGTACATGTGTATCATAGAGAACCGCCAACAGGGTACCCCTTGTCCGATGATACGGAAGAATCCCCATATCAAAATGACAAGGCAAGCAGACAACAAGCATCTCAGCAATCATGTTATTTACCATGGGAAAATGGTGCTTTTTTATTTCTTTCCTCTTTTCTCATATCTCTTTTTTTCTCTTTTTTTCTCAATATCTGACTCTTTTTTTAAGAAGAATGCTTCATAGACATCTCATTATGGTTACGTTGCAGGTTTCCACCATGACAACATGGATTAGACCGGCGGCCCAGGCGTTTCTCTAACACACATACATAACTCCATGGACTTACAAGCTCCCCTTTCATTTCACACCGACGACATCCATAGACAAAAGAGCATGATATCAACTAGGTACAAAGTACAAGTGCAATGTTGAAAGCGTTCCCCATGACAGCATGGTTTTGCTAATCCCCAACATATAAGTGTAAGCATATACAACATAGACGACACAATGGTTCAAGTTTATTAAGGGCAAGAAAAGTAAAGTGTGCCATCACGTTCGTGAGAGCTTTAATCACTAGTTTTCTCATAACAAGTTTAATTTGGAAGGTAGATAAAAACATGAATATACTTGGAATAGAAAATGCTAATAGGTAGGCATGGTGGACTCTTTGGAATAACTTGGTTTTAGGAGTTGGATGCATGAGTAGAACTCATACTTGGTTATGGAGGCTAGCAAAAGACTGGGAGCGACCAACTAAGAGAGCAATAATGGCCATAATCATGCAAAGCGACAAAACATCATTAATTAAAGCATAAAGTGATATTACAAGTTGAAAACTAAAGGATCATAAAGGCTATGGTGACTTAGGATAGTCATAACATGGTGTGAGCATGTGCCAAGTCAACCCAAATAAAACATCAAAGGAGAATACCATAATAATATGATTTAATATGCTAAAACAACGCATGATTCTTCAAAGGCACATTAAGCAATCTCAATTGTTTATAACATGTCATTCTACAGCAAAGATCACTAAGCATAAAGCCAAAACAATATCAAGCATGGCATGACAAAGCATAGGCCACAGTCAAAAACAAACTCCTTTTACCACTTAAGCATGAACTTCCCTACTCTTTCCAATCCAAACCAAACTATTTGAAAACCAATGTATAAAAGAGGGGGTCCAACCAATTTATTCAAGCAAACTAAGAAAACCAAGAAAATGAAAAACCAAAAACAAAAACGAAGACGCTCCAAGAACAACACAACTGTGCATGAAATAATAAAAATGAAGTGTTTGGAAAAAACCTGGGATTTTTATTGATGCAGAAGGGGATGCCTTGGGCATCCCCAAGATATGACGCTTGTACTTGTTGAATATTTCTTGGGTGACATGCGTGGCATCCCCAAGCTTGATCTTTAGTCCATTCTTCATCTCATTACATCATTCTCTCCATACACCTGAAATTTTTTTCCTTCATACAAAACTTCACACAATCTTTATTAGCAACATTAGTGTACTCAAGATAATAAGTCTTTGGGTTCAGTTTCAACACCAATAAAACTTTCATTAAAACACAAGATACTGTAGCACTTCCCTCAAAAATCTCAATTTCCCAAAGAGAACCCAAAAAGGAACCAACAAAAAGCAAATGCAAATAATGGCAGAAATCTGTCAAAACAGACCAGCAGGTAAAACCAATTTTTTCGAAGACCTTATGTTGCTCAAATCAAAAAGTGTTGAACTAACGAAAGTTAGATAACAACCTGGGGCAGAAGCACAAAAATTCACGCCTCAAAACTACGTACAGATATTTTACACGAATGTTTACAAAGAAGCACAAAAATCTATTTCGGGACAGTAACTTTCCCAAGCATTACTTCTCTCTCATTAGAGGTTACTATTGGCACAAAAAGCAAATAAAAAGGATAAGGACCGGTTATTACTGAAGAAATAACTTTCAAGACTCATCTAAAACTTTTGGGTTATCTCCCAATAAGTACTTTTCTTTAACGCCTTTAAGTTAGGCATGATAGTTTGAGAAGATGCTCACACAAGAAATATGAATTGAAGTAGAAGAGAGCATAAAGAAGCAAATTCAAAACACATTTAAGTCTAACCGACTTCCTATGCATAGGAATATTGTATGCAAATAAATTCACAAAGAACAAAGTGACAGGCATAGGAAGATAAACCAAGAGTAACTTCAAAACTTTCAGCACATAGAGAGGTGTTTCAGTACCATGAAAACCTCTACAACCATATTTTCCTCTCTCATAATAATTTTCAGTAGCCTCATGAATAAACTCAACAATATAACTATCACATAAAGTATGCTTTTCATGATCTACAAACACATAATTTTTATCAAGCTCAAAAATAGTGGGATTAAAACCTTCAAACCCACTTTTAACAATTCTATAACAAGATGACTGATCAATCTTATTTTCAATAGTAGTACAATTAATATTATCAACCAATATAGGACCATCATCTAGAGCTTTATTATAATTTTTTTAAAGAATCCATAGGAACATAACATTCATCCTCCTTTGATAAGCATGGAGGACAATCAAATAAAGTAATGGGTAAAGAGTTACTCTCATTAGAAGGTAGGAATGGATAGATCCATTCTTCCTCCTCTTGATCATCACTCTCCTCTTTTTTCATCCAATGAGCTTCCAGTTTCAGCAATTTCTTCTTCCATAGGCTCCTATAAGGCTTTAGTATCTCCCGTTGATGGAGAGCATCTATTAAGATATTCAAGAATATATCCATTCTCTACCTTGTAATTATCAAAGAAAAATTTAAGTATATCATAAACCTCATATTTATAAGGTGCATCATCAGTATTTTCAAGCAAATAAGCAAGTTCGAATGCACCCTTCCAAGCAATAAATTCTTCAATTTGTTCCACATCATAAAAGTCATAATTTCCCTTAACATAAGAAGATATGGTAACATCATCATTATACTCACATTGAACAGGGAGGTGTTTATACCTCTTACAGCAACAAGATTTATCAAAGCAATAAGTAACATTATAAGTAGAGCACACATTTCTAGCAATGGTATAATTTATCAATTTGTTCCCATAAGCGTTTCCCTTTTTGTGACAAGCGGTGTTCCTTATAATAATATTTTTGTTCTTTCGTGAACCCACCTTGCCAATTAGATTCAGATTCAAAGAAATCAACCATTGATAGAAAGCATGATAAAGCAAGACAATAACAGACCAACGAAAATAACAACTATAGTAGGAACTAATTTTTTTATATATTTTTGATAAAAAGAACAAGCAAACAAAGCAGAAATAAACTAAGCAAAACTAAAACAACAAAGTAAAGATATTGGTTATGAGGGACTCCCCTTGTGAAGATGTCCTTGACTCCCCGGCAATGGCGCCAGAAAAGAGCTTGATGGCCCAAGATATCTCGAGCTCGTTGGGGAACCCCAAAAGGAAGGTATGATGAGCACATCAGCAAGTTTCCCTTATGAAACCAAGGTTATCGAACCAGTAAGAGCAAGGAAACACCTCCAAGGTGTTGTTGCCAACTTGGAATCCTGCACAACACAACCACAGAACTTTGCCCCCAACTTACAGTGAGGTTATCAATCTCACCGATTTTGCTGAAAACAAAGGATTAAACGTATTGTGTGGAAGAAAGTAAAAGCTTGCAGAAAGTAAATAGAAAGCAGTAAATAGTTATAGATTGATGGTAAAAGAAAGGAGTGGGGTCCATAGTTCACTAGTGTTGGTTCTTCTTAAGATAGATGACATGTTGGGTGAACAAATTACAGCGGGGCAATTGACAAACATCGAGAAAGCATACATGCATATACTAATCATCTTGACTCCTATGAGATTTGATTGGGTATTACAACATTATACATAGATCGTAATCCAACTGCATCTATGACTAATAATCCACCTTAAGGTTATCATCTGAACCCCCTCCAGTATTAAGTTGCAAGCAACAGATAATTGCATTACGCATTGCGTGTAAAGTAAACAATACGATTGTTTTATGAACAAAGGATTGTTGTTTTATCCCTAGTAGCGACAGTACATCTAGTACCTTAGAGATTTCTGTCACTTCCCCAGATTACTAGAGGCATGAACCCACTATCGAGCATAAATACTCCCTCTTGGAGTTGCTAGCATCTACTCGGCCAAGATATCTACTAACAACAGAGAGCATGCAAGATCACAAATAACAAAGACATGATAGAATCAATAATAAATCTGAAATAGCATCTCAATATCCATCGGATCCCCACAAACACAACATGTAGGATTACAAATAGATGATCTTGATCATGAACGGAGCTCACAAGATCTAAACATGGTACCACAAAGGAGAAGAACCAACAATCTAGCTACTACATGGACCCGTAGTCCAAGGATAAACTACTCACGCATCACACCGGAGGCTTGCATGGTGATGAAGAAGGGCTCCAGGGTGAATTCTCCCCTCCGGCAGGGTGCCGGAAAGAGCTTTAGATCCCTCCCGATCTAGGGATGGAGATGACGGCGGCTACAGACTCTTTCGTGGAATTTTGATTGGGTACTTAGGGTTTCTATATCGGAGGCATCTTATAGGCGAAAGGGGAGGCCGAGGGGGTGCCTTAGGCGGCCACACCACCCCCTGACGCGGGCCAGGCCTGCCCGCGCGGCCAGGTGGTGTGGGCGGCCCCTGGCCCCTCTCCGTCTTGTATTCTGACTCCGTGTCCCCCTCGGTGAAATATTGACTTTGGCTTTTGTCCCGTCCAATTCCGAGAACATTCATTTTTTGACTTTCCTGGAACCAAAAACAGCAGAAAACAGGCAGCTGGCACTGTGGCATCTTGTTAATAGGTTAGTCCAAGAAAGTGTATAAAAATACTCCAAAGTGTGGACAAAACATAAAAGGTAGATAAAAACCAAGAATGGAACATCAAAAATTATAGATACGTTAGCAACGTATTAGCTTCTTGCCGGGTTTGAGCTATATGCCCGTAGGAAGAGGAGATGGCTGGGAACTGAGCAGCCAGATCCGGTGCTTAGTGTTGGCTGCCGGTGCGCTACTAATTCTTCGTGGATGGGTGGCGGCGGCGTGACCGATTGTTCATTCAATAAAGTTGCTTGCGGTGCTTCCTTCGAGTGGTTGCTGCAAGGTTTGACCCAATATGTGGCCGGCCGTGGTGGCGGGGGGAGTTGGGCCAAATCTGGCGGGCGACGGCAAGATGAAGTACCTTAGAGTTACTCCTAGGCGCTGGCGAGTGGCGTGGGGAGGTCGTCTGGCCTCCTCCTTCTTCAAGCTCCAGTGGTTGGAGTCTATGGTGGGAGGGGTGGCCTCGGTGGCTTGGGCATAAAGCTCGTGGGCCTCTTTGCTGAGTCGACGGCGACTCGTTCTTTGCCATTCTCTCGGCCTGCTGTGGGGCGTGGGATGGAAGGGGGAAAGCCAAACTGAAGATGGTGATGAGGTCGAATGAAGCTGCACCTGCAAGTTCCTATTCGCAGTGGTCCTTTGGCGGCGAGGCTACCGGGCCGCTGCCCGTTTTGGTCGAAAGGCGACCTTGGGATTCAACCTCCTCTGAAGGCCCTTCTCCGAAGCGCTGCACGGGAGCTCGATGTCTCGCCCTCGATAAGTCGTTCGTACCCGGAGAGAGTGAGATGGTCGGCGACAGTGCTTCTTCTCCGGCTTGGGGAGTGTCACGAGCAAGAAACCTCCACGATCTCGGCCATTCTGTCGCCTGGAGGTCGCCGAAGATCGGCGGCAGAGGCGCCCAAGGGCTTGATTGCTTTTTATGTTTTAGCTCTAGGGTGCTTTTTGTAATTTCGAAGCCCTTTTCCTTTCTGTCTAGGTTTCCTAGGGTGCTTGATGCTAAGGGATTATTTGTAATTTTGTACGTGCCTCCTGGTTACTAATACAGCTTCTCGGGTCTTCTTGACCCTTTACCGTTCCAAAAAAAGAGTGAGATGGTCGGCGGCAGTGCTTCTTCTCCGGCTTAGGGTGTGTCATGAGCAAGAAACCTCCATGAATTCTCTGCGATTCTGTCGCCTGGAGGTCGCCGGAGAACGGCGACAAAGACGCCCAAGGGCTTGATTGCTTTTTATGTTTTAGCTCTGGGGTGCTTTTTGTAATTTCGAAGCCCTTTTCCTTTATGTATAGGTTTCCTAGGGTGCTCGTTGCTAAGGACTTCTTTGTAATTTTGTACCTGCCTCCTGGTTACTAATATAGCTTATCGGGTCTTCTTGACCCTTCACCGTTCCAAAAAAAAAAGGGTCACCATGGACATCCGTTGTTTCGTGAGAAAGCAGTAGGTCACGAAAACATTCTAGCTAATTCAATTTTCAGAGCTTGTAAAACGTGGACCTCAACAAACACCTAGGACGTGATGTATTTATGCGACGTAGGAAACACACGACGTACGAAACTAAGAAACCTTTCCTTGTTCGAGTCGGTAGGTATCCTTCTCTTGCCCGGATGGAGCGACGACGTATACACTTGGGCTAGGCCTTGGCCAACATGCGTGATCGGCACGGCCTTGACGACGTATACACTTGGGCTAGCGATCGATCGATCCGGGTTTGCTTTTCACAAAACGGGGCATCGTGTAGGCGGGCGCGACGGATAAATAAATCGAACCTTTATTTTACTTACGGATGGTATTTGCGGTAATATGTGGTTTGCTGGGAGGATAAATCAGTTAAAAAAAAGTGTAGGAATAGAGAAACACTTCTTCCTTTACTAGCACACTCTTCGTGCGCTGCACCGGAGGAGAAAATCAACTGGTTCGATAACAAACTTTGGCACGATTTGAATCTTGCCCAAAAGTCAGTCGGCCCACCTAACCCTATTATGGAACCAAAAAATGCTAAATTCGAACGTTGAGATGATATATCTTATTAACAAAACTAATTGAAGCAGATTTGTAAGAGTACATAGCAACATGCAATTTTACTCTAACATTTCATACACCCCCATGAGAAATACTTATTAAATTCAGCGCACCGGAGCAAAAATCACCCACTGTAGTAGCACAATGAGCTCGTATTTTATGTAGATACACTTCGCACCCTCTCTCGATGACCTTTGAATCGTCAGGGTTGTAACCTCATGTTTGTTCTAGAGACAACAATGGATTCAACCGAATTAATTTTTATATTCATGTAAATCGCAAATATGATGACATGACAATTTTAGTTTTCTACTTTTAATACAAAACATAGTCGTTTTGTTTAAAAATAACTGATTTCAATTTGTCTAAATTCACATGTATCTAGACACGTAATATATTTAAAATATTTTATTTATCTAAAAATTATTTACGAAAATGCTTTTAAAATAAAAATGTTTGTGGGAGGCAGTCAGCCGCAAGCTACCTACCCAGCCCCAGCTGTACCACCGAACCGCACACCTCAACGGCACACGCACTCAGGCACGTAAACGCAGACCCCATCGACACGCAGTTGTCACGCACGCGTACATGCCCCCAACCCGCACGGAACCCATCATCGCCACCAACTGCTCGTCTCCATCCTCTTCCTCCTAGATCGCCGCCCGCCATGGCCGCGCGCCTAGCGCCGTCCCGTGACCTCCTCTCCGCCCCCTGCTTACTCAGCGGTGTCGACCAACCTCAGGCCGCAGCTCCTCTCGGCCATGCCGTCCTCCTTGCACGCCGGCCGGCACATCTCTGCCGCCTGTTGGCCGCGCGCGCCCAGGCGCCGTCCCGTGACCTCCTCTCCGCCAGAGGCTCCTCCATGCGCGTCGGCCCGCGCATCTCTGAGCATCTCTACCGCATGCGGTGACCGCTACGCTTCCCGCCGGTGCTCCCTGTCTCCCAAGGTTGGTCCGATTTTCTCCACAAGTGTGGCCTTCATGTTCCTCTGGATCCTGCCCGGTCTCGGTGAAAGCACGAACACGTCCCCCGTCTGTATCCACAAGTGTGGCCTTCATGTTCCTCTGGATCCTGCCTGGTCTCGGTGAAAGCACGAACACGTCCACCCTCTGTATCTCTCGGTATCGTGCTTGCCTTCGCATCATTGAATTTCAGATTGGCTTGTTGATTCCGGGCAATCTGCGAAGTATATAAGGTGGTCGATCTCGATTTAGGGAAGCAATGTGGGACTATTCGGTAGATACGGCAGGGGTTTCTATATGAAATCGGTGTTAGAATACGGATACATATACGTATATAAGATTATATAAGATAGACTAGGACTCTAAGATCATCTTATACTTCAAGTCTACCTACCCTTTGTAACTCTATATATATCTCCCTCGAGGGTCAATCAATACACTAAAATATTAGGAATTCTATATTTTCTACATGGTATCAGAACGGTTAGCCTCATGGCGCCGATCTTAAGTTCTTCCACGACTTCCGCAACACGCTGCCCCCGAGGAGATTACTCCTCGGGGGCGCGGCACACGATTTCGATCAAAGATCGAATCGGTTCTTTAGATTAGATCTTAGATGAATTCTTAAATTTCTTAGAGTAGATCTGATTTTCAAAATTCTAATTTCTTAGACTAGATCCAATTAGCCACAAATAAATCCCTAGACTACCGTCATAGACATCCGGCAACACGGTGCAGAAATCGGCCGATGCAAAATCAGTACGAACTGACAAAATCAGGGCGGCACGTGCTCGCCGCACGACAGTGACGCCAAGCACATCCAGCTTCATCGAGCGATCCCGGCTGGACGTGACCTTTGTCGGCGTACCGGTGTTGTTCAGGAGCGAAATGAGGCGACGGCCTGGATCCATCCACGCATGAACGAGCATGCAACAGCATCAATACATGCATGCGTACCAAAGTCCAAGGACACGCACCCGCCTGGACATGTCTATGTCTCTATGATCAGATCGAATCTAGCTAGTTTCAAAATGCATCATCGATCGAGCAACCAAGCATGGCGTTGTCGTGGTCGTGGACGCGGCGATGCCGAACAGGTTGGCCAAGATCGATCTCGCCTCGAACATGCCGCATCTTTTCAGGAGTTCATCACGCTGCCGCCCCACGGATCAAGTACCGTTCGTGCGTCTACATCAACAACCGCACGGATACGCAATCTATCTTCTGCCGACAACGACTCCAAGGGCGCGTCCCACAAGGCAATTTGGGCACGCGTCACCGCTGCTCCAACATGAGACAAGACTTGTTTTCATGTAGGAATCATATACTCCAAGCTGGCACGTGTGTATGTGGAAAGGCACTTCTACGCCTGCACCGTGACGCCTGGGCAACCAAGAGACGCACGCCACTACACGCGCGATCGCGCTTGCTGCGACCACTACTGCCGCGACCTCAAGCACCTGAGACGCGATCGGCACCGCGTGTAACTCCAGGAGAACTCTGGACAAGATCTGGACACTCCGGGTCATCGAGCCGAACGACTACACCAACGAATCTGCACTGCATCGAGCCGCACTACATCGACCCGAACATCTACATCAAGTTGTACGACAACGTCAGGCTACAAGTCAAGATTTTCGTCGAGCACATCCACGGAGAAGAGACATCGACATCATCCACACGCCAGGCCGGTGTGGAACACTACTACACCGACTTCTCTGACACCAAGGCTTCGACATCATCGTCGCCACAAGGGACGCCACTAGTAGAAACCGGGCAATTTGCCCCAGTTCGTAAGGGCCTTTAGCCCCGGATTCCGAACCGGGGCTGTGAAAACGGGACTAAAGGTCCAAGCTTTAGCCCCGGTTCAGTTACGAACCGGGGCTAGAGGTCCAACCACGTGGCCTGCTAGACGCGCTGGACGATAGGACATTTAGCCCCGGGTCGTGTTACGAACTGGGACTAAAGGTTCCCTGCCGCGGCAGCATTTTGTGCTATTTGGCTGCCGCGGCAGGGGATGGGTTTTAGGGGTTTGTGTTTTTCTTTTCATTTTATGTTTTGTGTTCAATTATTTTTCATTCTGTGTTTTCATTAGAAACAAGTTTTCGTATATATACAGAACGCTACTCCCTCCGTTCGGAAATATAAGACGTTTTAGCTTTCTGAATAGAATGTATATAGATGTCTTTTAGTGTATAGGTTCATAGAGGTTTGGAGTGAACCTACACACTAAAAGGGTCTAGATACATTTCTTTCACAAAGCTAAAACATCTTATATTTCTAAACAGAGGGAGTACTACACAGTACTTGGCCACATTGACGCGATATATAATATAATTACTCTTACAAGCATATATGGAGTCCCAACAAGGTCCAGAGCATGTCTATTTGATTACATGGAGATCATTACATGGATGCTTTAGGGTCTACTTATACAGTATTCTCCGCGTGAGTCTATGACCTCGTCGAGAAAAAATGCAGCAAATTCCTCTTGGATTGTTATTAGGCGGTCCTCTGGTAGGAGCTTGTCCCGCGTCGCGTCCAACTATGTAAAAAGGAGATCGTATGGATTAGACTCAACATGATTTTTTGTAATAAAAATAAAAGGTGAATATATTGTTTACTTACTCGAACATTTTCCGAGGGCTTCTCAATACCGATGCGAATGAACTCGCACACATAGAATCCACATAGATTAGTTCCCTGTGGTTGTCTCACGCACTTTACAAGAATATAATTCAATCAAATAATAACGCTAGCATGATAAATGCACATAAACTAGAATTAAATAGATGTGTGGACTTAGCTCGTACTACTTACCGAGAGTGATTTAAAAAATAGCTCACGCCATTGACCGCGGACATGTTTCTTGAACTGTGTTCAAACCCTACCCGACAAAGAAAATTAATGTATGAGTTAATAACTACTTGATATCCCAGAAAATGAACGAAAGAAACCGATATAGTGTGATAATGGTTGAAATTACCTCTGGAGCACATCGATAATGATGCGGTAGTTTTCAATGTCTTTGTTTAGTAAGTCCATGATGTGAACTCTTCCCATGTCAAGTGAAATGGTTAGAAGAATCCAGTGGTACCTACGCAAGGTTTACATACGTCAGTAACTCATCATTTACACTGAACATCGAGTAAGTAAAAGTTAATGTGTACAAAAACTCACTTGCCGTCATGGTAAGAAAATAGTATTTCGTTACAGAAATGCTATTTCGTGAGAAACCGCAACAAGTTGTGCTCGGTCTCCAGTGGTTTATCCTTTAGTATAGCTCCATGAACTCGATGTGGGTCAATGTACCCAAATCCGTTGATAGCCTTTCTTTTACAATCGAGCATCTTCATTCTGCATCATTATATATAGCGTACAAAAGAATATAGTGAGTATACTTACCAGCAATGAATTGAAAAAGCTGAGATAGAGACCTAATTACATAAATAAAGTAATCACTTACAAACAATACGAACTGAGGATAGTTTTGTCGAGTTCCTTTAGATTGAATAACTGAAATAATTCTGTAAATTCAATAGGGACCTCGTCTTCAATGAAGTAATGCGATTTTTGAACTTTCAGTATGAGCCAATTTCGCTGTTCTTTTGATGCTTTCATGTACCATTCATGGAATCGTCGCATTTGTGTTGGCATATCCCGAAGCCTCTCAGAACTGACCAGAGGCTCCCCGTTAACAAATTTGGGTGCTACCTCAGCCTTGGGCATATCGCCGTGAATAATTTCATGAATAGGCATACCACATTGCTCGGCCAATATCCTAGCCGTTTCCGGATCCATAGGTTCTTCCTCATATAGTTGAGGTTTGGGTATGTTCACCTGGAGTGGGGGGAGCGATTTGTTTGCTTGTTTCTCCAATTGGGAACATCTCTTTGGTTCTTCGCTACCACTCGATTGTTTTGCTTGTTTCCCCGGTGAGGGCCTCGTTCTTATGCTTCCGCTACCACTCGATTGTTTTGCTTGTTCCCCCTGTTGGGGAACCTCTTTTTTGATGCTTCCTCTACCGCTTGATCTCTTTTGTTTCAATCTCTTCTGAAGACATCGTGTATAGTCATCTGGCGCATTTAACTGAGCTTGGGATGGATGTGTCAGTAATTTCCTAAAGTGCTCCTTGGTTTCCGGTTTTATTTGGACCTCTGGCTCAGGTTGTTTCTTTTTAAAATGAGCATCCACTTCGGCACGTATGACCGCATCGGTCTCCTCATCGGTCAGGTCGTAAGCCCTCTTGGGAGGAACTGGCGGTACTCTTGGGAGGGGCGACAACTGTCGCTTCGGGCGTTGGTTATCGCTCGACGGAGCGGTGGTATTCTTACGCTTTTGCCCCTTAGTGGGTGGAGGCGGCTGCGTAGATTAAGATGGACTTGTGTTGGGTTCATGGATTGGACTATTACTGGGAGGAGACGGTGCACTTGGAGGTGGACTTGGAGGAGACGGTGCACTGGGAGGAGACGGTTGCCTTGGTGGAGAAGGTGGCCTTGGTGTCGAGCCTGGAAACTTGATGTATTCTTTTTTCTAAAGAATGAAGCCACTCGTGACTTCTCCCAGTGTCGTCTCCCCTTCACCTCCAGGGATGTCAAGCTGTAGTGACTGACACATAGGTAGAATTTCATCCACACCGACACGAGCATAGCCAGCTGGAATCGGATTGCAATGGTAGGTCGCTCCCGGTGCAGAAGGTAAAGCAAAGCCGACCGCCACCTTCATGGATATATTCTTCAGTTCAACATGCAGCTCACAACTAGTCTTCCCCTTAATTGCATCCACGGGGTACACATCCATCGTTGCATCATTACCGTGGTCCTCCGTGGAAGCCACGCTGCTTTTCCGTTGCGATGGGCCGACCGTACTATCCGGTGTAGGATCTTGCCGTCGGAGTCCTTTAAGTTCATTAAGCTCTTGGCCATACTCCTGCAGCGCGGCTTCAAACCTCGCAAACCGCTCCGTATCCTCCTCTTTTTGCCGGTTTGTTCTTCTCGATTGGCTTCTGTACGTGTCACGGTGCTCGGGAAAGCCGATAACCCATGTATAAGAAGGTCTGAACCCTCTTGTTCGTCCAGCCTTTTCAGGATTCTCGAGAGCCTTTGTCAGCTCATCGTTCTCTCTGTCGGGAACAAACGTTCCCTCTTCAACCTCTTTCATCACTTTAACAAGTTCTTTCTTGGGTGTAGAAATTTCTTCGGCTGCAACAATCTCGCTTGTTTCTGGGTCTAATGATGCCCCATGCCCGAATACCCAATTTGTTGACCTCAAGGGCCAACTAGACGTAGCTGGAGTGACCTCTTTAGCCTCTAGGTCAGCCTCAGCTTTATCCCACTTAGGCATGGCACTCCTGTAGCCACCTGTGTCCATATGATGGTGATATTTCTTTTTGGCTGCATTTTCCTTATTTTTTGCTGATATTGCCTTAGCTGGTCGAGGTCTTGTATTCCACAAATGCGCCCGCTTATCCCTGCTGCAACTCTAGTGGGCCAACCAATGGAGGAGTTGTTTCCTTCAAAACATACTTGTGGTACAATCTTTTTTTCCATTCCTTGAATAGTTCGGCCATCTTCTTAAGAGCAAAGTGCTTGACTTTCCTCGTCATTTGCTGTGTGAGCTCATCAGTCTCCAAGACAGGTAGGGTGAAATGTGTCATGAGAGAATTCCACATTGTATCTTTTCGCTCATCATCTACAAAACTAGCCCCAACTGGATCCTTTTCTTTCCTGGCTTGTTCCGGTTTAGCGTGGTGATCGGACTTTGTCTCTAACAATCACTCCGCATTGACTTGTAAATGCATTCCAGCTTCTTTGGGCTCCAGGTTGACCTCATGGAGAGACTAAGTCAATGAAACGGACATCAGCGGGCAACTTGTGTGTCGAGCCTCTTGTATTTGTAGAAGATTGGCGAGCGGAGGTCTAAGAGAAGAAACATTCACAAGACATATATACGAATCAATTAGTGCATCTATACTAGTGAACCATCGATAGAGGCTTTATATACCTTGACGGAGTTTGTCATTATTATGGTGTCTTCACCATGGTCTCCACGATGGTCAGCACCATCGTCTCCACTATTTGGTCCACCATCGTCTCCTTCAGACAAATTAAGATATTCGGAGCCATTATAATAAGACCCCCCAGTACCCTCATCTATAATGTCAAGGAGCTCCTCTTCATTCTGTCTACCGTCCATAGCTTAACTAATACAGAAAAAGAATATTGCATTAAGTAAAAGAATATTACAACTATGACAACTCGGATACAGTACTTAGTGATTAAGATAAATTACAATAATATAAGATAAAGTACATTATTAATACATCACCGGAGAATAGCTCGGGTGCATTATAGGATAAAGTATAAGATAAAGTATATTATTAATACATCACCGGAGAATAGCTCGGGTGCATTATAGGATAAAGTATAAGATAAAGTACATTATTAATACATCACCGGAGAATAGCTCGGGTGCATTATAGGATAAAGTATAAGATAAAGTACATTATTAAGATAAACTAGCGAACGCGGCTGCCGCGTTCTGTGCTACGGGAGCTCTGCAGCCACAGAAGAGGAACCATCACCGGCGAATAGCTCGGGTGAGATCCGTGAACCTGCCAGATATTGGAGAACCTAGTCTCCAAAAGATACATGTATCGCCGTATATGCTCGTCCTCCTTCCTGATACGACGACGTACCACCTCCTCGGGGGCTGGCTCCCTCTGCACCGCTTCTGGACCTCGTGGACGCCACCAAAGAAGCTCTGGGTCGACGATGATACCTGGATTCCTCACCAAGGTACGAGTCCCGACAGGTAGCACCTCCCAGTGTCAACCAAGGAGCCAGACGGACATCCTCGACGGAGTCCAAGACGCCTTTTAGATGGACGCGGCATAACTAAATAATAGCAATAAACAATCATAAACAGTAACTAAATCACTAAGTATATATTGCCCTAATAACAATAACCCTAAATACTAATACTAAAATACTATCTAACCATAACACTAATAGTAACTAAATACTAATACAATTAACACTAACTAAAATACTAATACTACTAATTAACACTAACTAAAATACTAATACTACTAACTAACACTAACCAAAATACTAATACTAACTAAAATATAATACAACTAACACTAACTAACACTAACTAAAATATTATCTAACCATAACACTAACACTAATACTAACTAAATACTAATACAATTGACACTAACTAAAATACTAATATACTACTAACTAACACTAAATAACTAATATACTAATATACTACTAACTAACACTACTAACCAAAATACTAATAACTAATACAATTAACACTAACTAATTAACACTAAATACTAGTATACTACTAACTAACACTACTAACCAAAATTAACTAATATAATTAACCCTAATTAACCAAAATTAACAATCTAGCACGGCGATCACCTGAGACGTACGGCGAGGCGGCGCGGGGCGGAGAAGGTGCGGCGGGGAGGCGGCGCAGGACGGAGATGGGCGCGGGCGGCGGCGCGGGGCAGGACGGAGATGGGCGCGGGCGGCGTGGCGGGCTTCATGCAAGGCGTGGGCGCGGAGAAGAAGAAATCTGCAATCTCCGGTCGGCTCGACTGGGCGGGTGGTTATACTACTTTCTTTAGCCCCGGTTCAGACACACCTGGCTAAAGGTTATTTTTGGCGCCAAACCCAAAAATGGTTTATAGTTTTCAGAAAATTATGTATTATATATCAAAATTTTCAGAAAAAGAAGATCTATAATTTAAATCTATTATCATACTTTATTATACAACTTAAATGAAATTATCTATTATCTAACAAGTATTATATTTAGTAGAAATGTTCACAAATAATAATAAAAATATAGTTTATTATTCAAAAATGGAAAACTACATATAATATTGCAAAATATTCACAAAAATATAGTAGAAATGTTCGCCCGCCATTTCCCCCGCTTCCCGCCATGTTCTCCCGCCATTTCCCCCGCTTCCCGCCATGTTTCTCCCGCCATTTCCCCCGCTTCCCGCCATGTCCCTCTATATCTAGGCCGACCGTCATTTCCATCGACACATCCACACCTTCTCTCTCACAACAATGGACACCGCTTACTGGGCTTTTCTGATGCTCGAGGAGACCGAGGCGCTGTGTGCCTCCAGCTACCCATGCCCGCTGGGTACTGCTTCCAATGGCTGGATGTCGAGTACCGAGGGTTCTGTTCTCCTATGTCTCAAGGTTCGGCCCGCCAGGCGGCCATCACGAACCACTTCTACCTCAAGCTCACGCCGGAGCAACGGATGGATCCCCATTGGGATCCCGACAACCTCGACACCTGGAATGCCTTCTTCGTAAACCGGCGGAAAAGGGAGCTCACCAGGTACGAGGGTGATGGCCCGCCCCCAGTGAACCACAACAAGGTTGGTCGCCGCCTGTGGTGGGCGAACCGGACTATCGCCGGTGTGATGCGCTACATCGTCATGGGAGAAAATCCTCGCCTGAGGTACCCGCACTTTCAGCAGCAGCATAGCCACAAGAATGGTGGTGGTGGTGAAGGCCTAGGACGTACTGGGGTCATCATCCGGGAGCCCCCTCCCCCGCGCGTCGTGAATCCGAGGCCGGAGGATCTATCTGCATGCTACGAGGAAGGGCTGAGGATCCATCCGCGTGCTACGAGTGACGACGACGATGACGATTCCGAAGACGACCCAGAAGCTGTGTACTACAAGGCTAGATATGATTATGACTAATTTTTACGTTTTAATATTAATAAATGACTGGCCACAACAAGTTGCAATACTACCTATTGAGATCGAGAAAGTTCATATCCATATACATATAAGAAGATCATTAAAAATAAAGGTTTAATAATATTGTACATCACCAACATCCACACATGTTAGGGTTTTCTTCTAATCCGTAACCATGGAGCATCTTCCTTATTTAACGGGATGCTTGGGTCATCCTTCACAACAAAGGGCGGAATTTCATGAAACTTATCATAATCGTCTGACATGTCTGTCTTATCCTCCACCCCCACGATGTTTCTTTTTCCTGAAAGAACTATGTGGCGCTTTGGCTCATCGGATGTTGTATTCTTTTGCTTATCTTTCTTTTTTCTCGGTTTGGTAGACATGTCCTTCACATAAAAAACCTGAGCCACATCATTGGCTAGGACAAATGGTTCATCTCTATACGCAAGGTTGTTGAGATCCCCTGTTGTCATTCCGTATTTCTTGTCTACCTCAACCCCGCCTCCTGTCAGCTTGACCCATTTGCACCGAAACAAAGGAACCTTAAAAAAGGTCCATAGTCAAGTTCCCATATCTCCTCTATGTAACCATAATATGTATCCTTTTGCCCATTCTCGTCATTGCATCAAATCGACACCACTGTTTTGATTGGTGCTCTTTTATCTTGGGCGATCGTAAAATGTATTCCCATTTATCTCGCACTTTGGAAAGTCAAGATAGTCAAGATGGTGACCTGGCCAACAAGTACAACTGCTTCCAACATTTATGTCATTCATGAGATGTGACTGCAACCAACCGCCGAAAGTCCTCATATGTTCATCTCTAATCCAGAGCCAGCTTCCCCGGGTTGTTGGAGTGTACAATATTCTTGTGTTTCTCGATATAATGGCCACCAAGGTGGAACTTTGCAGAACTGTAGTGTGCTTTAGTGAGAGAATGTCCGCCCATACATATCCTTGCTTTCTTTCCTAGCGTGCCTTTTCCACTAATTCTACCTCATGCCGTGATTCAGAACACCGATAGGCTTAAGGTCGAATAAAGTCAACACAAAACTCAAGGACCTCCTCTCCATATCCCTTTGAGATGCTTCCTTCTGGCCTAGCACGGTTATGAACATATTTCTTTAACACTCCCATGAACCTCTCAAAGGGGAACATATTGTGTAGAAATACAGGACCAAGAATGTTAATCTCATCGACTAGGTGAACTAGGAGGTGAGTCATAATATTGAAGAAGGATGGTGGGAACACAAACTCGAAGCTGACAAGACATTGGAACATATCTTTCTGTAACCTTAGTAGACTATCTAGACTGATTACCTTCTGAGAAATTGCATTGAGAAATGCACATAGCTTCACAATGGGTACTCGAACATTTTCCGGCAGGAGTCCCCTCAATGCAATCGGAAGCAGCTGGGTCATAAGCACGTGGCAGTCATGAGACTTTAGGTTTTGAAATTTTTTCTCTGCCATATTTATTATTCCCTTTATGTTCGACGAGAAACCAGACGGGGCCTTGATACTGTAAAGGACTTCAAAAAAGATTTCCTTCTCTTCTTTGGTAAGAGCGTAGCTAGCAGTACCTTCAAACAGCTCTGGATGCATGTCGTCTCGGTCTTTTATATGTTGTTGGTCCTGCCGTGCTTCAGGTGTATCTTTGCTCTTCCCATACATGCCCAAGAATCCTAGCAGCATCACGCAAAGATTCTTCGTCAGGTGCATCACGTCAATTGCAGAGGGGACCTCTAGGACTTTCCAATATGGTAGCTCCCAAAATATAGATTTCTTTTTCCATATGGGTGCATGTCCGACATCGTCCTTCAGAACAGATTGTCTACCAGGACCCTTTACAAAGATTACTTTTAAATCCTTCACCATGTCAAATACATCATCACTAGTACGGCGGATAGGCTTACACTGGCTGTCTGCCTCACCATTGAAATGCTTACCTTTCTTTCTTAGGATGTGCGAGGGTGGAAGAAAACGTCGATTCCCCGGGTACACATTCTTCTTACATTTATCCAAATATATACTTTTAGTATTGTTTAAACAGTGTGTGCATGCATTGTATCCCTTGTTTGTCTGTCCTGAAATGTTACTAAGAGCAGGCCAATCATTGATTGTTATGAACAACAACGCTCGTAGGTTAAATTCCTCCTGCTTGTTCTCATCACACACACGTACACCTTGTCCGTGCCACAACTGTAAGAGTTCTTCAACTAATGGCCTTAGGTACACATCAATGTCGTTGCCGGGTTGCTTCGGGCCTTGGATGAGCACTGGCATCATAATAAACTTCCGCTTCATGCACAACCAAGGAGGAAGGTTATAAATACACGAGTCACGTGCCAGTGCTATGGCAGCTCTGCTCCCCAAAAGGATTCATGCCATCACTTAGACCAAACCATAAGTTCCTCGCATCACCCAAAGTCCGGAAACTCTCTCGATTTTTCTCCATGCGACCCATCAGGGTGTCTCAACATCTCGTCTTTCTTACGGTCTTCCATGTGCCATCGCAACAACTTGGCATGCTCTTTGTTCCTGAATAAACGTTTCAACCGTGGTATTATAGGAGCATACCACATCACCTTGGCAGGAACCCTCTTCATGTGGCGCTCGCCCTCAACATCACCAGGGTCATCTCGTCTTATCTTATACCGCAATACAAAGATACTGGGCATGCATCCAAATTCTCGTACTACGCCATGTAGAGGATGCATCATTAATGTAGCATGTATCTTCTGCACCTCTAATCCTAGAGGGCGTATAACCTTCTTTGCTTCAGAGGGTACCGGCAGGCAGTTATCCTTTGGAAGCAACTTCTTCATTATTCTCAACAACTTTTCAAATCCTTTGTCACCACACCGTTCTCTGCCTTCCATTGCAGCAATTCCAAGGTGCTACCCAGTTTTTGTGCCCATCTTCACAATTTGGGTACAACAATTTGTTGTGATCCTCTAACATCTTCTTGAACTTCAACCTCTCCCTTTCAGTTACGCATTCTTCCTGGGCATCAGCAATGGCCCGACTAAGATCATCATCGGGCAGATCTAATGCCCGTTCTTCATCTTTTTCTTCATCAATGTCTTCCATTGTAGTACCATCGTATTCAGGGTAGTCGTTGTCATTCTCTTTTTCTTCGTTGTCTTCCATCATAACCCCTCTTTCTCCGTGCTTGGTCCAACAATTATAGCCGGTCATGAAACCGGATCGAAACAGGTGGCTGTGAAGGACTCTTGAGGAAGAGTATTCTTTATGATTCCGACAGACACCACATGGACAAGACATAAAGCCACTCCGCTTGTTTGCCTCGGCCACAAGAAGAAAAGAATGCACGCCTTTAATGAACTCGTTAGAGAGTCGGTCAGCGTACATCCATTGCCGGCTCATCTGCAATATATAATTAATTAAGTACATCAAACATAATCATAATTAATTAGTACTAATCTAAAACCAGCAACCGGGACTAAAGATATGATGAACCTTTAGTCCCGGTTGGAGGCACCAACCGGGACTAAATGTGGATATGGAGACAACATGTCGACACTATGTCCTCAGTGGGCAGCACTAAGCCAGTAAATTAAATGCCAACACTATTTTGGGTGGGTGGCAGCACTATGCCAGCGTGAGTGTGTCAACATTATGTCATCAGTGTCCGACACTATGTTGTGCTGCTTAATCTATAAATAGGTATGCATTCTTGTGAAGGACTGCAAGATGGTGTGTGAGACCAGGGACACCACTACGACGGAGCTTCTCGAAGATGTCTTAGGACCTCGTCCTCAGACATCTTCGAGGAGCTCGCCGTAGAGGCACTCTCTAATATGTGAAATTAGTTAGCTCCACCAGCATACTGATTTAGCTAGAGAAGATATAAACCGAAAGATGGTGTGGGAGAGCAGGGACACCACTACGGCAGAGCTTCTCGAAGATGTCTTAGGATCCCATCCTCAGACATCTTCGAGGAGCTTGCCATAGAGGCACTCCCTAATATGTGAATTGTGATGTCTTCTTATCAAGCTTTTATGAACCCTATCTTTGTTACAAATTTTTCAGTTTATTGAACGCAGGTAGACGAAGAAGGATATTTTGCCCAGCTAGCTAGTTAGTTAGAATGATGAACTCACGCATGTGTGTGCTTCTAAAATCAATTTTCGAGACTCTATGTGCCAAAACAAGATATATATTGATAGAATAATCCACATATTGTGATATTTACCTTAGAGTTCCTTACATTAATACAAGATAGATAAAATCTAAACATTGATATCATGCTATCACTGCTACCAAACTAAATCCACAAATCCATCTATAAGATAGAGCATGAAATGAGCTAATATAGCAATGAGAGTTCAAAGCATGAAGTTGCTCACCTTTTAGAACCTTTGGATAGATGGGACACCACAAAATCTAGACAAATCTTGAGGAAAAAAAGGACATGAACTCGAGCTTGAAGCAAGAAAGAGAGAGAGAGAGAGAGAGGAGAGCCACCAGCTTGAATGGTGGCTCGGGCAGGGGAAGAAGAAGATATAGCCAGACCTTTAGCCCCGGTTCGTGTCTAGAACCGGGGATAAAGGTCCACCTTTAGCCCCGGGTCGTGTAACAAACCAGGGCTAAAGGGTCTGACGCCCGACCCGGCCTGCCTGAAACCCTTTAGCCCCGGTTTATTACACGACCCAGGGCTAAAGGTCTCGTTCGAACCGGGGCTAGTGTCTGCCAACCCCCCTGGGGCCAGTTCTAGCCGTTGGACCAGGGCATTAGTCCCGGTTTGTAGCAAAACCGGTGCTAATACCCCTGGACCAAAGGTCTGTTTGCTACTAGCGCGTCTTCGAGCGACGATCATCGCCGACACGCCTACTCCTTCATCGCCGACACATCATCGCCAAGGTCTACATTAACATGGTCTTTATCAACATCTTCGTCAACACACAACGCTGCCGCCGCTATACCCATCCACGTGATGGACATACAACTACGATGCCCTCTCACAGTACATGTACCGCAAGGCACGACGACGGCATCGACCGCGTCCACGATAACGACGATTGCATCAACAAACCAGCATCACAATTAGTGATGCCCCTACGACCGCCCATACGATTCTGGCAAAACCTGTGTGCTTGGTGTCTTCCTCCAGTCCTGACAAAACTGGTGGTCTCACATACGTCCGCGTCCAAGAGACGCCCCGACGGTACCTTGACAAGGTGCAAAACGTCTACAACTGCAGCTTCGTAAGCAACAACAAAAACCGTGCAATTTTTTGCGCCTCCGGCAATAGCGGCCACACAACATACGACGACTACGACATCGACCACACCTACCTCGACCATGGCTACATCACGACCGGCTACCTCGACATCGATATCAAGAACAACATCTACAGCAACTCAAGAACTCCAGTCAGCAGTGTCCGCGTCGTCACTTGCGTCCACGCCACTCCTGCTGTGACTGCGGGAGGGAAGAGAGGCACCAGAAGGGGATGCAGTCACCGCCCTTAGGTGCCAGCCATGATCATATCCGTGCAGGTGATGATGATAAGGAGGTGAAGACGACGGAAGCGCAAGATTTCAAATCCAGTCGCAAGTGTCCGCTTCACTCCCGTTACGACTGAGAGGGATGTTAGAATACGGATACATATACGTATATAAGATAGACTAGGACTCTAAGATCATATTATACTCCAAGTCTACCTATTCCTTGTAAATCTATATATATCCTCCTCGAGGGTCAAATCAATACACCAAAATATTAGGGATTCTATATTTTCCACAATCGGGAGTTCGGGAGGAAGATGGGCCGTACAGAGAAAACGTCTCATCGGCGGGTTAGGCTGCTACCTAGGTAAAGAGAGCATGGGCCTACCTCGCTAGCGAACAATGGGAGGCTTACGTGCGTGTTTTCTTCAAACCGGTAAGTGGAGGGTATAAGGGCACAAAAAAATGTTGGACCAGGAGAAACTATCCATCATTTATTATTAGGTATAGATTATTACTAGCAAAAGTGTCCATGTATTGCACCGGGAGAAACAAACTAAAAATATAATTTTAGAGAGAGAATATTATATTCGGTATATCTTTTTACTCTCAGCAGTAAAGAAACTGAAATTATAAAACAACCTTTGCATAGTACCGGTGGAGAAGAGAATAATATATTCAGTACATCTTTTTAGTCTCAGCAGTACACAAACTGAAATTACAAAGCAACCTTTACATAGTACCGGTGGAGAAAGGATCAATTTGGCGGTAATCTTTATACTCGTGTTGCACTCCTACCACAAGCCAACAAACAGTCAAGAAAAAAACTGCAGTTATGCGAGCGGCACGTCGCGGGAGCTGTAGGACCCATGCACCGGCAGTGGAAGGCGTTCGTTTAGGGGGCCAGGATCAATTTGGTACTGTAGTAATCTTTCTACTCGTGCTGCTGCAAGCTAGGGGGCAAAGTCTCGTCATCTCTCTCTCGTCGTGCAAGATGGAACCACAAATTCCTTTTAATTACAGCCATGCAAGTCCCATCATTCCCGTTATAATTAGGCATCAGGCAAACGGCCGACAAATCCGTTTAACTCGTGTTGCACTGCTGCTCAGTCTCCGCGCTTCCGTTCTCTCTCGTCGTGCAGGTGAAACCACAGCCATGCAAATCTCATCACTTCCCGTTTTACAAGTAGGCATCGAGAAGTCGGCCCACATGTCCCATTTAATTATATCCGTGCAAATCTTCTCAATGGAAGGAAAGGGAAGGATCCCGTTTCATGCTCGTCTGTTGATGACCGAATCCGCTTGCTATTTCATGTAGAAGTACCTATAAACGTACTCCTTTCGTCAAGAAATAACTGACTTAGGTTTGTCTAAATTCGAATGTATCTAGACGTATTTTAGTTTATAGATACATTTGAATTTAGACAAATCCAAGTCAGTTGTCTCTGAACGGAGAGAGTATATAAATTGATGTAACTCAGTTGAAGAGAGCGGTGTGGGACTATTTAACACAAAGATGTTATGTTTTCCGCTGTTTAAATTTTCAAACGTTGCACAGCCCATAAAAAAGCCCAGCAACACAATCGTGCCGCCGGACACGGAATCCACCGCTGGAAGCGATTCTGACATCCTGCAACCTAGTCGGCACAGGTGGAGTTTTGATCTTGTTAGAATATATATAACCATATTGTATTTATATAGATATATGGTTATATATGTGTAGTCTGTGTATAACTGTCCGTGTATTGTACGGTACGGACTTTAGCCTTATAAGTCTATGTAATAAGCAATACAAGGCACCACAATGTGTGGTTTCCCCTATCTTACATGGTATTAGAGCGCAAAACCTAACCCTAGGCCTGCGCCGCCCCTCTCCTTCTGCCGCCGCCGAAGCCACCATCAAGGCCGTCGCCCCGTCTCCGGCCCGTCGCGCCGCTGCACCCTCCGATGTCTCTCTCCAATGGTGATGACACAGCCGCCAAGGCCCTCACTGCAGCCAAGGAGGTCTAGGACGCCGTCGAAGCCGCGAAGGCCAAGCTCGCCCTCCACTCCGACTCTAGCGGGTCTGGCTCCGGGTCGAGCGTGGGGTCTTTCTCCTTGACCTCGCTGCACGCCCAGGCCGTCGGTCTCTCCTCCATCAAGGGTCACGTCCCCGTCGAGCTCGCGCTTGACACTGACGTCCATCGTTAGTGGCGCACTTTCTTCCGCGCCGCGTGCCGCAAGTACGCCCTCCTCGATCACCTCGACGCCGACGCCCCCGCTGTGCCGACTCCGGAGTGGTCCCACCTCGACGCCACGGTCGGCTCATGGCTCTATGGGTCTGTCTCGCTCAGCATCCTCGACACCGTCATGATACCTGGCAACGATCCCCTCGCCGTCGAGCTATGGACCAGCATCAACGGCCTCTTCAACGACCACAAGATCAATCGCCAACTCCACCTCACGGCCGAGCTAGGCGATGTCAAGATGGGCGAGATGAGCATGACCGACTATCTTCAGACGGTCAAATCAATCTCCGATAGGCTTGCGGATCTTGGCTCTCATGTTGATGATGCTGAGATGGTGATCCACTGCCTCAACGGCCTCTCCGAGCAGTATGAGTCTACTGCCAATCTGATCTCTGATGACCCACAAGTATAGGGGGTGTATCACAGTATTTTCGATAAGTAAGAGTGTCAAACCCAACGAGGAGCAGAAGGTGTTGGCTAGTGGTATGGATCAGGAATTCTCTGCAAATACTTAGCAAATGGATTTTTAGGGGTTTTTGATAATGCAAGTAAATAAAGTATGAGTAAATAAAAGAAAATAAGAGTAAATGCAGCAAGTGGCTCAATCCTTTATTCAGCAAAGAACAAGCCGGTTGTATTACTTAAAATGACCAAACGTTCTCGAGGACATACGGGAATTCTGTCAAGTGTTTTTGCTTCATATAGTTGATTAATCTTCTTTAGCTTGCTAAGTGTTATGTGGGTGAACCTGTGCTAATGTACCGACCTTCCTAGGACTAATACATACTTGTGATTATACCTCTTGCAAACATCCGTAAGTACAAGAAAGTAATTAAGGTAGAAACCTAACCACAACTTTAAACTCTAAGACCCTGACGTCCCTTGTGCAATGGTTTCCTAACGGGGGTTCGGGTTTCTATCACTCCGACAACCCCTACGATTAGTAGCCAAATACATAATGCATTCCCCTAGGCCCATATAGGTGAAGTGTCATATAGTCGACGTTCACATTACACCACTAGAAGAATTACACCACAACTTAAATATCAAACAATTGAATCTTTCTCAACACAATTCCACTACTAACAACATGACTTCTCCCATGTCCTCAAGAAAAAAATGAACTACTCACAAGACATCATATGGATCATGATCAGAGATGGAATAATGATGTATGACAATCTGAACATAAACAATAATTCAACGGTTCACTCAATAGCATCAACTACAAGGAGTAATCAACACCGGGAAAGTTTCCCCTAAGAACTATGCAAGATTCAACCCAATTGTTACAGCGGTATGGAGATGGTGATGAGGGTGCTGATGATGATGATGGTGATGATGGTGGTGATGATGATCCCGATGAAGTCCAGCTTGATAGTGGTGTTGATGGCGACGATCTCCCCTCTCCAGGAAGGAATTCCCCCGGTAGAATTCTGTCTGCCGGAGAGATCTTTCTCTCTCGATGTTTTCCGCCCCGTAGAGGCGGCGGAATCTTTCTGTGGTCGCTCCCCTGGTATTAGGGTTCCATGGAGATACGCTACAGGGTAGAGCTGGAGGTGGGCCAGGCACACCACACCACTGCTGGCGCTAGGCTAGGGGTGGGCCCCGTGTGGCCCATCTCCACTCCTCCTTCTGGCAGTCTTCGTCTTCTGGAAAAATAATATTTTCCATATATTTTCCTGGATTTTCTGATCTTCGTGAATTTTGCCTCCAAACAGCACCTTTTCCATCAGAATCCTGACTGCAGCGGTCCATGCTCCAAAAGTCATCAACCATGCAAAAACAGATGAAATTACATAAGTATCATCCTTTAATATGAAATATATCAATGAATAATAGTAAATTATAATATAGAATAGTGATGCGCATAGATTATCAATAGTGAATAACAGTAAAACAGACGAATTTTCTTTTCCTCTTTTTCTCAATCTCTATCTCTTTTTATAAGAAGAATGCTTCATAGATGCTCATTATGGTTATGCTGCAGGTTTCCATCATGTCAACATGGATTAGACCGGCGGCCCAGGCGTTTCTCTAACACACATGCATAACTCCATGGACTTACAATCTCCCCTTTCATTTCACACCGACGACATCCATAGACAAAAGAACATGATATCAACTAGGTACAAAGTACCAGTGCAATGTTGAAAGCGTTCCCCATGACAGCATGGTTCTGCTAATTCACAACTCACAAAGCGCAAGCATATACGCAACATAGATGGTCACAATGGTTCAAGTTTATTAAATGCAAGAAAGTAAAGTGTGCCATCAAGTTCGTGAGAGATTTAATCACTAATTTTCACATAACAAGTTTAATTTGGAAGGCAGATAAAAACAAGAATTGACTTGGAATAGCAATAGTGCTAATAGGTAGGTATGGTAGACACAAATGGCATAGGTTTTTGTTCAAGGATTGGATGCACGAGAAGAATTCCCTCTTAGTACAGGTTTTTGGCTAGCAAGGCTGGGTAGGAAGTATAAGAGTTGAAGGAAACAAACAAACATACAAGTGATAAAAACAAACATGCAATCTTCCTTGGAAGCACAAAAGATCTTAACTGGAGAAAACTAAACTTATGAGCAAATCAAGAAAGAAAGATGATGAAATTATATTTCTTTAAGAGTACTTTTATCTTTTTCATTCAACCCTCAAAAATAGTGTTGCTACTGACCGAGCCAGGTTTGCCAAAACCAACTAAATTAACTCCATGATCCCAAAGTGATACCAATACTAACGACAAGATCAATCATATAACTATGAATTGAAAACTAATATAAGATATGCAAAAGAGTAAATGATAGAACTTCTCATTAATATTCCATAGCGGCAACTCACACCAAGGTATACATATCTAACGAGAGAGGGGACACTTCCATAATGCAAACCATCCTATATGATAACTTCTCTATTCATGATATGACTCTACTAAAAGGTAAAAAGATAGAAGATAGTGATATGATACCGCGGCACTCCCCCAAGCTTGGAACAAACCAAGGGGATGCCAAACCTGATGACGAATTACTCCTTCGGTGGTGGTGGTGTTCTCTCGATGAGCTCTTTGATCAGTTTCCCCAAGTCCTCGATCTCGAAGGTGAGATTACGAATCAGTTGTGAGTTTTGCTCAATGCGGCTCATGATCATGTCGGGTTGAAAATTCTAGCTCTTGCGATTCTTTCCCCACTCTTCCTCCTTGAAGTCTTATTTTCCTGCATGGCTAGAACTAGGCAAATCCCAATTGGAGGGTAGTTTCTCCTTGGGCATATTCTGGTATTGATGCTCATGGATAAGGGTATGGAAAGGATTCTTGGTGCATGGAGGAAGTGACTGTGGCGCCAAACAGTGACGCGGAGGTTTCCCTCTAGTTGACATCCATGCAGTCCTTCTAACCCTGGCAGGTTTTGTCAACACTCCAATGCTTGCAATGGTAGTGCTGCTGTGCGGATGTTGGCCTTGCTTTTCCTCCTCTTCATCTTCACCCTTGACCTCCTCATCCTGTCCAGGGTCTTGGGGATCTTCCTCCATAGGCTCCTTTCCCTTATCCTTGGCGGACACCATCGTGCTTCTATCATTCAAGAATAGTTCCTGGCAGAAACAGATCGAAATGAAAACATGACGAGAACACGATATACGAACCTCGGGGGATCCGGGGGATTATATATTACGAAGTTTTACAACAAAAGGAAGGTACTGGGAGAAAACGGGTCAGAGACGGAGTCCGAGGTGGCCAAACCACCTGGTGGCCGCGGCTAGGGTGGGCCCGCGCCACAGGGCGGTGTGAGCCACCCTGGCTCCGTTTCCGTCCCTCTTTCGCTTCGTAGCTTTCCTTGTTGGCTAAAAACTGTAAAAATATAACTGGACAGATCTTTCGTGGAACTTTCCTTACCAGAATTGTTACCTATTCGAAAACGGACTCTGCAGGTCTCTGAATTTGGTATTTAGTAGATTCTTCCGGAGTCACCACTTGAATAACTTCAATATCTTCATCTTCATACTCATATTGCTTGAGTCATGAAACCTTTATTTTTCTTATTACACCATTCTCTCCAATAACCTGGAAATTTCTTTCACACAAAACTTTACACAGTTCTCATTAGCAACATTAGTATAAGTGAAGTGATAAAACCTTTTAAGTCCAACTTCAACTGAAAACCATCAAAACATAAGCTACTGTAGCAACTCCTTCCGAAAACCCAAAAATAATTCAAAAAGGAAATCTATTAAAGAAGGAAATGCAAGAGTGGCAAAATCTGTCAAAACAGACCAACAAGTAAAGATTAATTTTTTAGAAAATCTTCTGTTGCTCAAATCAAAAAATGCAAAACTAACGAAAGTGAAATAACAACCTGGGCAGAAGCACAAAAAATTATAGCTCAATCCGATACAGATATCTCTCACGATTTTTTACAGTGAAGCACAAAAATCTGTTTCGGGACAACAACTTCGCCAAATCTTACTTCTCTCTCATTAGAGATTGATCTTGACACAAAAACCAAAACAAAAAGGATAAGGAAAGGTTATTACCGAAGTAATAACTTCCAAGACTCAAATAAAAACAAAAACAAACTGAAAACACAAATAAATTGGGTTGTCGCCCAAAAAGCTCTTTCTTTATAGCCATTAAGATGGGCATGGTAATTTTGATGATGCTCAGTTAGGAATATGAATTTAAGTGAAAGAGAGCATTAAGAAGCAACAATACACACGTTTAAGTCTAACCCACTTCCTATGCAAGGGAATTTTGTAAACAAACAAGTTGTTGAAATCAGAGGCTACTAGCATAGGAAGGCAAAAGAAGTGCAACATAAAAACTTTCAGCATAAAACGAGGAAACTTGATATTATTGAGATACATAAGAACACTTTTTCCTCTCTCAGAGTAACTTTCAGTATCATGCATAAACTTAAAAATATAACTATCACAAGGACCTAACAATGATCACTTATTCTAAAAGAAAACACAGGAATACTAATTCTCATAACACTACTTTGTGAAATAATATTAGAGGTATCCTTACTAAGGATAGTGTATCCCTCTTCTACATATTTAGTGACAAATTCTTTCACATTTGCTATTATAAGTTCATCATCCATTTTTTTATCAAGTTCAACAGCTTTATTTGTACTTTCATTAACCATACTAGCTATCATAGAATGTTCCTTTATCTGAACTGGAAAAGGCATTTTCTCAATATAAGGTTCAGGTAAAACATGATTAGCAGTATAAACTTCAGTATTTCTTACAGGAACACTCTTAGCAATATCTTTATAAGGTTCATGATACTTATTCCACTTCTTTTTAGGCACTTAAATGTAGGAAGCAAAAGCCTTAAAATAAGTTGCAATAGCTTGAGAGTCTAGACCATAAGCATTTTTAATATTTTAAAAGTCATCAGTTCCCATAAAAGATTCAATGCATTCATAATCATAATTTATACCTAACTTTCTTCCTTTGTCATTCTCCCATGCTTCAGCATTGTCTTGAATACGGTCCAGAAGATCCCATTTAGCTTCTTCTTCCATGCGAGTGAATGATCCAGCACAAGAAGCATCCAATAAATCCTTATCATGAAGAGAAAGCCTTGCATAAAATTTATTGATAATAATATTGTTCGGGAGCTCATGAATGGGACATTTGAGCATTAGTAACTTCAATCTCCCCCAAGCTTGAGCTGTACTCTCTCCATCAAGAGGCCAAAAGTTGTATATTTGATTCTGATCTTTATGAATCTCACTAGGAGGATAAAACTTTGAATAAAAGAGAGGTACTATTTCCTCCCATTTGAGAGCTTGACCATTCTTCAGCAGCTTATACCATTCCCCAGCTCCTCCTTTCAGTGACAATGAGAATAACTTCTTCTTAACTTGATCTGTAGTAATACCTGCACACTTGAACAACCCGCATAATTCGTGTATAAAGAGCAAATGATCACCGGGATGGACAGTTCCATCCCCAACATAGTAGTTATCCATAACACGATCAATAATTCTTGTTGGTATTTAAAAGTATCATTCTCAGCAGGTGGTGGTTCATCTACTACCTTAGTAGTGGTAGTAGCATTACGAAATAAGAAACTCAGCGAATTATCCATAATGAAAATAAAGCAACTAATAGAAGTAAACAATACTCATAGTAGAAGTTTCATTTACCAGCTCCACTCTCCAATAGCGCTTCACTCCCCGACAACGGGGCCAAAAAATAGTCTTGATGACCCAAAAGTATAGGGGTGTATCGCAGTATTTTCGATAAGTAAGAGTGTCGAACCCAACGAGGAGCAGAAGGTGCTGGCTAGTGGTATGGATCAGGAATTCTCTGCAAATACTTAGCAAACGGATTTTTAGGGGTTTTTGATAATGCAAGTAAATAAAGTACAAGTAAATAAAAGACAATAAGAATAAATGCAGCAAGTGGCCCAATCCTTTATTCAGCAAAGGACAAGCCGGTTGTATTACTTAAGATGACCAAATATTCTCCAGGACACACGGGAATTCTGTCAAGTGCTTTCGCTTTATATAGTTGATTAATCTTCTTTAGCTTGCTAAGTGTTATGTGGGTGAACCTGTGCTAATGTACCGACCTTCCTAGGACTAATACATACTTGTGATTATACCCCTTGCAAATATCCGTAAGTACAAAAAAGTAATTAAGGTAGAAACCTAACCACAACTTTAAACTCTAAGACCCTGACGTCCCTTGTGCAATGGTTTCCTAACGGGGGTTCAGGTTTCTGTCACTCCGGCAACCCCTACGATTAGTAGCCAAATACACAATGCATTCCCCTAGGCCCATATAGGTGAAGTGTCATGTAGTCGACGTTCACATGACACCACTAGAAGAAGTACACCACAACTTAAATATCAAACTATTGAATCTTTCTCAACACAATTCCACTATTAATAACATGACTTCTCCCATGTCCTCAAGAACAAAACGAACTACTCACAAGACATCCTATGGATCATGATCAGAGATGGAATAATGATGTATAACAATCTGAACATAAACAATAATTCAACGGTTCACTCAATAGCATCAACTACAAGGAGTAATCAACACCAGGAAAGTTTCCCCTAAGAACTATGCAAGATTTAACCCAATTGTTACAGCGGTATGGAGATGGTGATGAGGGTGCTGATGATGATGATGGTGATGATGGTGGTGATTGAAGGAAATATGCCCTGAGAGGCAATAATAAAGTTGTTATTATGTATTCCTTATATATGATAGGTGTTTATTTTGCATGCTATAATTATATTGATCGGAAACGTCAATACATGTGTGTTTAATAAACAAAAAGGTTTCCTAGTTATGCCTCTCTTATAGACTAGCTTGTTGATTAACAAGATGATCAAGGTTTCCTGATCATGGACATTGGATGTTGTTAATAACAAGGTCACAGCATTTGTGAAATGATGTGATGAACATTCATCCGAAGTATAGCATTATGATCAAGTCATTATGTTTACATTGCTATAACATCATACGAAGTAATCTTTATCCTTAGACCATGAGATCATGTTAATTGCTAACACCGAAAGAGTATCTTGATAACATCAAACGTCACACCGTAACAGGGTGACTAGAAAGATGGGTTCAGTGCTACGAAGGTGTTATGTTGAGGCTCATGGATCAAGAGTGGAATTTGTCAATCCTGATGACGGATAGATATACTCTAGGCCCTCTCGGTGATATCACATTAAGATAGCTTGCAAGCAAGTGATGTGATCACTAGAATGTTATATCACGGGAACGAGAAAAGAGTGCATGTCGGTAATGAGATCAAACTAGGTATTTGGATACCGATGATCGAATCTCAGACATGTATTATATCATGAGATAAAGGGATTAAATTACAAGCGTTAAAGGTTCTCACGATCACAGAAGTCATCGCTGAATATGCAGGAGTCACTATAGATCTCTAGGTCCCGCTTCTGATTATTGATCTGAGAGGAGTCTCAATCATGTCTGCATTATTCGTGAACCATAGGGTGGCACACTTAAGAGTTACCGAACACCATTTTGGAGCACATATGTTTCAGACGAAAGAATTGCAAAGCGCAGGAATTGTTTCGATAGAAACCGGAAATTGTTTCGGGTGAAATTGCAGAAAGTGGTTCTGCATGTGATATTGAAATATTGCAAGGGGTTACATGTGAATGTTTGTTAATTAAAGTAATTAACAAAATTCTGAATAAATTTAATAAAAGAGTTTTATTAAATGAGAGAGCATTAAACTTAGAGAATTTTAATGCATTTAAAGTGGGGACTTTAAAGGGGAATGTGAAGAGGCATTTTAATGTGGAGGGGTTACCACCACATGAATGGGGGAGGTGAGGGGTCACCCCCATGAGGCGCCAGCCATGGGGAGGGGCACCCCCCTCCTACTATAAAAGGCCCCCTCTTCCTCCTTCTTCCTCACACCTCCTCGTGAAGGATCTCTCTCCCCCTCTAGAATTATTCCCCCATGGTCTCGGATTAGCGAGATACATGTTCCTGGTGGCATTTCGTCTGGAAGGAGTTGCTGCTTTCGCTGGATCGCTAGAGCGAGGAGGTGGAGGTTGTCTGGTGGCTTGAACGTGTGTGCGAGTATGGATGTGCTGCTGATTTGCGGCGCTCGGACTTCCACACGATCTTGAGATCGGCAAGTGTACTACTATATCAACCACGAGTTCCTACTCGTTAACAAAACTCGTTGTCTTCGAGGGTAAGTTGTCGATGGATGGATGTCCACCCGTTGCTCTATACCTAGTAGATAGATCTTGGCGTGTAGTTCTCATCGTAAGAATTTTTTTTGTTTTCTATGTTGCGGACCCAATAGTGGTATCAGAGCCTGATCTATGCGTAGGTGCTTTGCACGGGTAGTACACATATGTTTATATGTGGGCGATGATGATCATGTTATTGCATCTTATATGTATTTTGGATATTGGTGGCATAGTGGGATGAAGCGGCCCGGACCAACCTTACATGTCATCGTACATGAGACCGGTTCCACGACTGACATGCAACTAGTTTTGCATAAGTGGCTGGTGGGTGTCTGTCTCTCCTACTATAGACAATATCTGATTTACAATGAGTTGCTAATAACTTGGTTATCCTCGTTGTGGTTCATGTTCGTAGGTAAGAACGGTTCTATCTCTGAAAGCCCTAAGCGACGTAAAACTTGCAATTGATAAATTAGAGGCGTCTAGTTTAGATCGTTGCTAGGCTAGTGTATTGATATGGTATTGTTGTAAGTAGATGTATGATAGATACTCTTGCAACACATTCAACATGTAAGTTCCATAGACCTTGGCCTTACACACAAAGGAATGATAGAGATCATACCACGATGCAAATGATAGAGATCAAATGCATGGACCATATCATCTCACTTTACACATTAGATGTTAGCATCTTATACTGCTAGTTTGGTGCTTTCTGTAGCATTGTAAGATGATCCCTCATTTAGATATCAATATAAAAATGTGTTCTTCCTTGAGTATGCACCGTTCTGTGGATCGTGTTTCGAGACATCACATGATGATCGGGTGTACTCGAATCTACGCTTTCATAGGAACGGGTGTAAGACAGTTTACACACGCGAATACTAAGGTTCTTACTTGGCGAGCCTAGCATGTACAGACATGGCCTCGGAACACGGACCAAAAGGTTAAGCATGAGTCATATAGTTGATATGATGCCCATATAGATGCTCGCCTTTGAAGCTACATCAACTCACATGATGATCGGACTTGGTGTAGTGGATTTGGTTCATGTAATCACCAAAAGGACACGAGGGGTGTCGTTTTTGAGTGGGAGTTCATTAGTAATTTGGATTAGTTGAACTCACTCTATCATAAACTTAGTCTAAATAAACTTTACAAATTCTGTTGTAGATGGCACCACCTGCTTTTAATTTCAATGTGTTCATGGAGAAAGAGAAACTTGCTGCGAATGGTAGCAACTTCACCAACTGGGCTATGAATTTGAGGATTCTACTCAATGCTGCACAAAAGCAATATGTGCTAGAGGCGCCGCTAGGGCCCCCACTGATGGCTCAGTGCACGGCACCCAGAAAAGTGCTGGTGCGTGGTTGATGTATAGCTTGTTGGGAACCCAAAGAGGAAGGTATGATGAGCACAGCAGCAAGTTTCCCTCAGTTATGAAACCAAGGATTAATCGAACCAGTAGGAGCAAGGAAACACCCCAAAGGTGTTACTAGCTGAGCTTTGGCAGGGCGCACTACCGATGCTAGTAGCAACATGGATACCTGCACAACACAACCATAGAACTTTGTCCCCAACTTGCGATGAGGTTGTCAATCTCACCGTGTTTTGCGGAAAACAAAGGATTAAACGTATCGAATGGAAAGAAGTAAAATTTTGCAGAAAGTAAACACAAAGCAGTAACAGTTTATAGATTGTATGTAAAAGACAAGGACCGGGATCCATAGTTCACTAGAGGTGGCTCTTCTTAGATAGATAACATGCTGGGTGAACAAATTACATCGAGGCAATTGACAAACATCGAGAAAGCAATACATGCATATACTAATCATCTTGACTCCTTTGGAACTTGATTGGGCATTACAACATAATACATAGACCGCCATCCAACTGCATCTATGACTAATAATCCACCTTCAGGTTATCATCCGAACCCCCTCCAGTATTAAGTTGCAAGCAACAGATTATTGCTTTATGAACTGCGTGTAAAGTAAACAATACGTTTGTTCTATGAACAAAGGATTGTTGTTTTCTCCCTAGTAGCAACAGCACATCTAGTACCTTAGAGATTTCTGTCACTTCCCCAGATTACCAGAGGCATGAACCCACTATCGAGCATAAATACTAACTCTTAGAGTTGCTAGAATCTACTTGGCCAAGATAGCTACTAACAACGGAAAGCATGCAAGATCACAAATAACAAAGACATGATAGAATCAATAATCAATCTGAAATAGCATCTCAATATCCATCGGATCCCCGCAAACACAACATGTATGAATTACAAATAGATGATCTTGATCATGAACGGAGCTCACAAGATTTAAACATGAAAGCACAAAGGAGGAGAACCCGCCATCTAGCTACTACATGGATCCGTAGTCCAAGGATGAACTACTCACGCATCACACCGGAGGCTTGCATGGTGATAAAGAAGGCCTGTGGTGAATTCCCTCCCGGGGTGCCGGAAGAGCTGATCCTCCCGATCTAGGGATGGAGATGACGACGACTCTAGACTCTTTCGTGGATTTTGATCGGGCACTTAGGGTTTTCGCCCGAGGGCAATATATAGGCGGAAGGAGGCCGAGGGGTGCCGTGGCTGACCACCTCGGCGCTGCCAGCCTGGCCATGCAGCCAGGTGGTGTGGCCGCCCTCTAGCCCTCCTTCGTCTCGTATTCTGGCACTTGATCCCTTCCGGAAAAATAGGCACTTTGGCTTTTGTCCTGTCCAATTCTGAGAATATTCATTTTCTGACTTTCCTGGAACCAAAAACAGCAGAAAAAGCAGTAATGGCAATCGTGGCTCTTATTAATAGGTTAGTCCAAAAAATCATATGAAAAGTACTCCAAAGTTGGAACAAAACACAAGAAAGTGGATAAAACCAAGCATGGAACATCAAAAATTATAGATACATTTCCAATGTATCAACATCCCCAAGCTTAACTCCCGCCGTCTCGAGTAGGTAAGTGATAAAAAGAAAGAATAATTTTTGAGGTGACATGCACCATCAAAGACTTGATCAAAGTATTTGCAAAACATTCAAAGCTAGGATCATAGTACTTCAATCATAACATGAAAGACAAAGTTCTAGCAATAAGCAAAGAAACTATGATGCAACATGAAAAGGCACAAACAAAAGATTCACGAATAACAATGCTTTGCAAGACGTTTGTTTGTTTCACATAAAGAAAGCATGGCATAATAGTATTCAGCTTGCCCCTCAATAGAGTAGCAAATATAAATGCATAGGACACCTTCAAAGTTCATAAGAGTGACTAGATACAACAGTTTAAAACAAGCAATATCAAGTTATGCATCAATCAACTAGTCTTGGGACAATGCACATAGAACTAAGAATGGCCACTATGCTCTCAAAGTAGGTGCATAAAGATAGAAGGTGGAGACTCAATATAATGGTGGAAGAAAGGCCTTTGTAAAAGGAAGTTGGGATTCAAGTCTCATAAAGAGCTTCCAAAAATTATGGTACTTATAGCTTTCAGCTCTCATTGCCCCTATCATAAGAATCTTGAAGTGATTAAGGTTAAAGTGAACAAACTATGGTGTACATGCTTGACGAAGTATAAGTCAGAAATCTCATGTCCCTTGTATACGAGGGCCGCTCCTCATGCTACTCAAGTTTAGTCACCGGTAAGTTCTTGTCATTGTAAGTACATGTGTATCATTGAGAACCGCCAACGGGGTACCCCTTGCCTGATGATACGGAAGAATCCCCATATCAAAATGACAAGGCAAGGCATAACGAGCATCTCAGCATTCTTCTTATTTACCATGGAATATGTGCTTTTTTCTCTTTCCTCTTTTCATGGTATTTTTTTTCTCTTTTTCTCAATATAGGACTCTTTTTTATAAGAAGAATGCTTCATAGACAGCTCATTATGGTTACGCAGGTTTCCACCATGTCAAGCATGTATTAGACCATACCAGTGCTTTCTCTAACACATATACATAACTCCATGGACTTACAAGCTCCCCTTTCATTTCACACCGACGACATCCATATACAAAAGAGCATGATAAAAACTAGGTACAAGTACCAAGTGCAATGTTGAAAGCGTTCCCCATGAAAGCATCGTTCTGCTAATTCCCAACAAATAAGTGCAAGCATATACAACATAGAAAACACAATGGTTCAAGTTTATTAAGGGCAAGTAAAGTAAAGTGTGCCATCAAGTTCGTGAGAGCTTTAATCACTAGTTTTCTCATAACAAGTTTAATTTGGAAGGTAAACAAAAGCATGAATATACTTGGAATAGCATAAGCTAGTAGGTAGGTATGGTGGACTCTTTGGAATAACTTGGTTTAGGGAGTTGTATGCATGAGTGGAACTCATACTTGATTGTGGAGGCTAGCAAAAGACTGGGAGCGACAAACTAAGAGAGCAATAATGGCCATAATCATGCAGAGCGACAAAACATCATTGATCAAAGCATAAAGTGATACTACAAGTTGAAAACTAAAGGATCATAAAGGCTATGGTGACTTTGTATAGTCATAACATGGTGTGAGCATGCGCCAAGTCAACCCAAATAAAGCATCAAAGGAGAATAACACTATACTATGCTTTAATATGCTAAAACAACGCATGATTCATCCAACGCACATTAAGCAATCTCAATTGTTTATAACCAGTCATGCTACAGCAAAGAATACTAAGAATGAAGCCAAAACAATATCAAGCATGGCATGACAAAGCATAGGCCACAGTCAAAAACGAGCTCTTTTTACCACATAAGCATGAACTTTCCTACTCGTTTCCAAACCAAACCAAACTATTTGCAAACCAATGTACGAAAGAGGGGGTCCAACCAATTTATTCAGAAAACTAAGAAAACCAAGCAAACTAAAAACCAAAACGAAAACTAAAAAGAAGACGCTCCAAGAACAACACAACTGTGCATGAAACAATAAAAATGAAGCGTTTGGAAGAAACCTGAAATTTTTATTGATGAAGAAGGGGATGCCTTGGGCATCCCCAAGCTTTGACGCTTGTACTTCTTGGATATTTCTTGGGGTGACATGCGTGGCATCCCCAAGCTTGAGCTTTAGTCAATCCTTCATCTCATTACTCATTCCTTCCATACACCTGAAAATCTTCCTTCATACAAAACTTCACACAATCTCATTTGCAACATTACTGCACTTAAGATAAATAAGTCTTAACGTTTAGTTCTAACACCAAATAAACTTCCATTAGAACACTAGCTACTGTAGCAATTCCTTCAAAAATCTCAATTCCGCAAAAGAACTCAAAAAGGAACCCACAAGAAGCAAATGCAGAAAATGGCAGAAATCTGTCAAAACAGACCAGCAGGTAAAGACAAATTTTTTCGAAGACCTTCTGTTGCTCAAATCAAAAAGTGTTGAACTAACTAAAGTTAGATAACAACCTAGGTCAGAAGCACAACAAATTACAGCTTAATACTACATACAGATCTCTCTCACGAATTTTTATGGTTAAGCACAAAAATCTGTTTCGGGACAGCAATTTTCCCAATCATTACTTCTCTCTCGTTAGAGGTTACTCTTGGCACAAAAAGCAAATAAAAAGGATAAGGAGCGGTTATTACAGAGGTAATAACTTCCAAGACTCATCTAAAACTTTTGGGTTATCTCCCAATAAGTACTTTTCTTTAACGCCTTTAAGTTAGGCATAAGAAGCAAAGAAAGAATCAAGTGTTCTCAAATGAAGAAGCATTAAAACCAAATTTTGTTTTCATAGGAGAAGCAAAAGAAATCTTTTCTCTATTTTTAGGGAAGTGTTCTATTAATTTCTTGAGTGGGAGTTGATATTTAATGGTGCCTTCTTTCATATCAATGATGGCACCAACAGTTCTAAGAAAATGTCTTCCCAAAGTAATAGGACAAGAAGCATTGTATTCAATATCCAAAACATAGAAATCAACGGAGACATAGTAATCGTTAACCATAATAAGAACATCATTAAGACTCTCCATGAGTTTCTTTTTAACATTATCATCAAGTGGTACATTCAAATAGCAATCTTCAAGAGGAGGCAAATCAAGCATATCATAAATCCTTCTAGGCATAATAGAAACACTACTATCAAGATCACACAAATATTTGAAATCAAAGTCATTCACTTTCATATTAATGATGGGTTCCCAACCATCCTCTTGTTTTATAGGAATAGAAGCTTTATGTTTCATCTTTTCTTCCTTAATCTTTATGAGAGCATCGGTAATGTGTTTTGTAAAGGCCATGTTCATAGCACTAGCATTAGGACTTTTAGCAAGCTTTTGTAGGAACTTAATAACTTCAGAGATATTGCAACCATAAAGATCAAAATCAACTTTATCATCTAAAGTAGTAGAACTATTACTAGCCTCAACACTAGTGGTGGTGATAGTAGAAACACAAATGTTTCTAGCAATTTCATCTTCTCTTTCCCACTTAGCATGTAATTCAGCTAATAGTCTAACATTTTCATCAATTCTTACTTGTATGGCATTAGTAGCTGCAAAGGGATTATCATTAGTTTCAGGTTTAGCAGCCATTTTATTCAAAGAAGATTGAGCTTCAGCCAAAGATGCTATATTTCTTTCAGCATTAGAGAGTTTTTCCTCAATAGTTTTGTTGAAAGCAGTTTGTTTACTAATAAACTCTTTAAGCATAAATTCAAGTTCAGAGGGAGCACTCTTATTATTGTTGTAAGAATTTCCATAAGCATTACCATTGTTGGGAGGATATGGCTTATAATTGTTGTTACCAAAATTGTTCCTATAAGCATTATTACCATAAGCATTGTTGCCAAAATTGTTATTTCTTATGAAGTTCACATCAACTTGCTCTTCTTGAGCAACCAAAGAGGCTAAAGGAACATTATTTGGATCAATATGGGCTTTCCCATTAACAAGCATAGACATAATAATATCAATCTTATCACTCAAGGAGGAGGTTTCCTCAATAGAATTTACCTTCTTACCTTGTGGAGCTCTCTCAGTATGCCATTCAGAATAATTAATCATCATATTGTCCAGAAGTTTTGTTGCAGCACCCAAAGTGATGGTCATAAAGGTACCTCCAGCAGCAGAATCCAATAGGTTCCTTGAAGAATAGTTCAATCCTGCATAAAAAGTTTGGATGATCATCCAAGCAGTCAGTCCATGAGTGGGACAATTCTTTACCAAAGATTTCATTCTTTCCTAAGCTTGAGCAACATGCTCATTATCAATTTGTTTAAACTTCATTATTTCACTTCTCATGGATATAATCTTAGCAGGAGGATAGTATTTTCCAATAAAAGCATCTTTGCACTTAGTCCAAGAATCAATACTATTCCTAGTTAAGGAATTCAACCACTCTTTAGCTTTTCCTCTCAAAGAGAAAGGAAACAATTTCAGCTTAATAATATCACCATCTATATCCCTATGCTTTTGCATCTCACAAAGTTCAACAAAGTTATTTAGATGGGAAGCAGCATCTTCATTACCAATACCAGAAAATTGTTCTCTCATAACAAGATTGAGCAAAGCAGGTTTTATCTCAAAGAAAGTATTTTCAGCCACAGGTGGAGCAATAGGTGTGCTCATAAAATCATTGTTGTTGGTGCTAGTGAAGTCACACAACTTAGTGTCTTCAAGAGTAGTCATTTTTTTGGATTTTCAAATAAGAAAGCAAACTTGTAAAACTAATTTTTTTGTGTTTTTTGAAGAACAAAACAAGCAAACAAAGCAAAAAGAAACTAAGCAAAACAAAAACAACAAAGTAAAGAGATTGATTATGAGGGACTCCCCGTGTAGAGCTCAGTGCACGGCGCCCAGAAAAGTGCTTGATGGCTCAGTGCACGGCGCCCAGAAAAGTGTTGGTGCGTGGTTGATGTAGAGCTCGTTGGGAACCCCAAGAGGAAAGTATGATGAGCACAGCAGCAAGTTTCCCTCAGTTATGAAACCAAGGTTTAACCGAACCAGTAGGAGCAAGGAAACACCCCAAAGGTGTTACTAGCTGAGCTTTTGGCGAGGCGCACTACCGGTGCTAGTAGCAACGTGGAGACCTGCACAACACAACCACAGAACTTTGTCCCCAACTTGCGATGAGGTTGTCAATCTCACCGTGTTTTGCGGAAAACAAAGGATTAAACGTATCGAATGGAAAGAAGTAAAAGTTTGCAGAAAGTAAACACAAAGCAGTAACAGTTTATAGATTGTATGTAAAAGACAAGGACCGGGATCCATAGTTCACTAGAGGTGGCTCTCCTTAGATAGATAACATGATGGGTGAACAAATTACAGTGGGGCAATTGACAAACATTGAGAAAGCAATACATGCATATGCTAATCATCTTGACTCCTTTGGAATTGATTGGGCATTACAACATCATACATAGACTGCCATCCAACTGCATCTATGACTAATAATCCACCTTCAGGTTATCATCCGAACCCCCTCCAGTATTAAGTTGCAAGCAACCGATTATTGCTTTACGAACTGCGTGTAAAGTAAACAATACGATTGTTCTATGAACAAAGGATTGTTGTTTTCTCCCTATTAGCAATAGCACATCTAGTACCTTAGAGGTTTCTGTCACTTCCCTAGATTACTAGAGGCATGAACCCACTATCGAGCATAAATACTAACTCTTGGAGTTGCTAGCATCTACTTGGTCAAGATAGCTACTAACAATGGAAAGCATGCAAGATCACAAATAACAAAGACATGATAGAATCAATAATCAATCTGAAATAGCATCTCAATATCCATCGGATCCTCGCAAACACAACATGTATGAATTACAAATAGATGATCTTGATCATGGACGGAGCTCACAAGATCTAAACATGAAAGCACAAAGGAGGAGAACCAGCCATCTAGCTACTACATGGATCTGTAGTCCAAGGATGAACTACTCACGCATCACACCGGAGGCTTGCATGGTGATCAAGAAGGCCTGTGGTGAATTCCCTCCCGTGGTGCCGTGAAGAGCTTCAGATCCCTCCCAATCTAGGGATGGATATGGCGTGACTCTGCACTCTTTCGTGGATTTTTGATCGGGCACTTAGGGTTTTCGTCCCGAGGGCAATATATAGGCGGAAGGAGAGGCCGAGGGGGTGCCTGGGCTGGCCACACCACCCTTGGCACGGGCCAAGCCTAGCCGCGTGGCCAGGTGGTGTGGCCGCCCTCTGGCCCTTCTTCGTCTCGTATTCTGGCACTTGATCCCTTCCGGAAAAATAGGCACTTTGGCTTTTGTCCCATCCAATTCCGAGAATATTCATTTTCTGACTTTCCTGGAACCAAAAACAGCAGAAAACAGTACCGCACTTTGTGGCTCTTGTTAATAGGTTAGTCCAAGAAATCATATGAAAAGTACTCCAAAGTAGGAGCAAAACACAAGAAAGTGGATAAAACCAAGCATGGAACATCAAAAATTATAGATACATTTGCAATGTATCACCCACCAGCTCCTGATGCCCCTGACGAGGAAAAGAATGTCTATATGACTCGTCAAGAGGACCACAACTTAGTTCATTGCGGCATACTGTATGGGCTAGAGCCAGAACTTCGAAAGCGTTTCGAAAATGGCAATGCCTTTGATACCATGGGAGAATTGAAAATGATTTTCGATACCCATGCTGCCGTAGAGAGTTATAATGCTTCTGAAAAGTTCTTTATTTGCATGATGGAGGAGAATAGCTCCGTTAGTGAGCACGTACTCAAAATATCTGGGTATGCCGATAATCTTGTGTCCTTGGGAATAACGATTCCCATTGACTTAGGCATACATCATGTTCTCTAATCTCTACCACCTAGCTACAAGAGCTTCGTGATGAACTATAATATGCAGGGCATGAAGAAGTCTCTTCCCGAGCTTCTGTTAATGCTTAAGACTACAGAAGTGGAGATTAGGAAAGAACATCAAGTGTTGATGATCAATAAGACCACCGGTTTCAAGAAGGACAAGAAAGGCAAGAACAAGGGAAAGAAGGGTGGCAAATCTGTTGCCACACCTGAAAAGAAACCCCGAGCTGGCCCTAAGTCTGACACCGAGTGTTACTATTGCAAGGGAACTGGCCATTGGAAGCGCAATTGCCCCAAGTATTTGGCGGATAAGAAGTCCGGCAAGGCAAACAAATGTATATGTGATATACATGTTATTGATGTGTACTTGACTAGTACTCGCAGTAGCACCTGGGTATTTGATACGGGATCGGTTGCTAATATATGTAACTCGATTCAGGGGCTGCAGAACAAGTGACAACTAGCAAGGGATGAGGTCAGGATGCGGGTCGGCAAAGGATCAAGAGTTGATGTGATCGCCGTCGGGACGCTACCTCTCCATATGCCATCGGGATTAGTTATAAACCTAAACAATTGTTATTTGGTGCCTGCACTAAGCATGAACATTGTATCCGGATCGTGTTTGATGCAAAGTGGTTATTCCTTTAAATCTGAAAACAATGGTTGTTCGATTTATAAGAATGATATCTTTTATGGTCATGCACCTATGTTGAATGGTTTATTTCTGTTGGATCTCGATAGTAATATTACGCATATTCATAATGTTAATGCTAAAAAGATTAAACTTGATAATGATATATCTGCATATATGTGGCACTGCCGTCTAGGTCATATTGGCGTTAAACGCATGAAGAAACTCCATGCTGATGGACTTTTGGAATCACTTGATTTTGAATCATTTGATACATGTGAGCCATGCCTTATGGGCAAGATGACTAGAACGTTGTTTTCCGGTTCAATGGAACGGGCAACAGATTTATTGGAAATCATACATATTGATGTGTGTGGACCAATGAGTGTGTCGGCGCGAGGTGGATATCGTTATTTTGTTACTTTCACGGATGATTTGAGTAGATACGAGTATATCTATTTGATGAAACACAAGTCTGAAACCTTTGAAAAGTTCAAGGAATTTCAGAATGAAGTGGAAAATCATCATAATAGAAAGATCAAATATCTTCGGTCTGCCGTGGAGGTGAGTATCTAAGTTACGAGTTTAGCACACACATGAAAGAGTGTTAAATAGTTTCACAACTCACGCCTGCCGGAACACCACAACATAATGGTGTGTCAGAACGTCGTAATCGTACTTTATTAGATATGGTTCGATCTATGATATCTCTGACTGACTTGCCACTGCCATTTTGGGGTTATGCATTGGAAACAACTGCATTCACTTTAAATCGGGCACCATCAAAATACATTGAAACGACACCGTATGAATTATGGTTTGGAAACAAACCTAAGTTGTCATTTCTTAAAGTTTGGGGATGGGATGTTTATGTGAAGAAACTTCAACCGGATAAACTCGAACCCAAAGTGGAAAAAATGCGTCTTCATAGGATACCCTAAGGAAACGATTGGGTATACCTTCTATCACAGATCCGAGGGCAAGGTTTTTGTTGCCAAGAATGGATCCTTTCTTGAGAAGGAGTGTCTCGCGAAAGGTGTGAGTAGTCGGAAGGTAGAACTCGAAGAGGTTATTCAACCTTCTCTTCATGAAATGGCGAGTAGCGCAGCACCGGAAATTGTTTCGGAGTTGACTTCACCTATTGAAGAGAGAGCTAATGATATTGATCATGAAACTCCGAAAGATGACACTGCCGAACCTCGCGGGTCAAGCAGGACACGTGTAGCTCCTGAACTGTACGGCAATCATGTTGTGAATTTCATGGTTGATGAATGGATGACCCTGCGACGTATGAAGAAGCGATGATGAGCCCAGATTCCAACAAATGGCTAGAAGCCATGAAATCCGAGATGGAATCCATGTACGAGAACCAGGTTTGGACCTTGGTGGACTTACCTCACGATCGAAAGGTCATTGAGAATAAATGGTTTTCAAAAGAAAAACTGATGCTGATGGTAATGTGACCATCTATAAGGCTCAACTTGTCGCAAAGGGGTTTCGACAAATTCAAGGAGTTGACTATGATGAGACATTCTCTCCCGTAGCGATGCTTAAGTCGGTTAGGATTATGTTAGCAATTGCTGCATATTTCGATTATGAAATATGGCAGATGGATGTCAAAACTGCGTTCCTCAATGGTAATATTGAAGAAGAGTTGTATATGATACAACCTAAGGGTTTTGTCGATCCTAAGGATGCTAATAAGGTATGCAAACTTCATCGATCCATCTATGGACTGAAGCAAGCATCCCGGAGTTGGAATCTTCGCTTTGATGAGGTGATCAAAGAGTTTGGATTTGTCCAAACCTATGGAGAGGCTTGTATTTACAAGAAAGTGAGTGGGAGCAATGTGGCATTTCTGATATTATATGTGGATGACATATTATTGATTGGAAATGATATAGATCTTTTAAACAGTGTTAAAAGTTATCTAAACAGCAAATTTTCGATGAAAGACCTTGGTGAAGCGTCATATATATTAGGCATTAAAATCTATAGAGATAGATCAAGGCGCCTAATTGGGCTATCACAGAGTACATACCTTGATAAGATATTAAATAAGTTTAATATGGACGGAAGTAAGAAGGGGTTCTTACCTATGTTGCAAGGCAAGACATTGAGCAAGACTCAAAGTCCGGTTACGGCGGAAGAAAGAGAGATAATGGATAAGATACCCTATGCCTCGGCCATAGGCTCTATTATGTATGCCATGCTATGTACAAGACCAGATGTGCCACATGCTATTAGTTTGACTAGTAGGTACCAATCTGATCCAGGTTCGGAACACTGGATAGCAGTAAAGAACATCCTCAAGTACTTGAGAAGAACTAGGGATATGTTTCTTATATACGGAGGTGAAGAAGAGCTAGTCGCTAAGTGTTATGTCGATGCTAGCTTTGACACCGATCCAGATGACTCTAAGTCTCAATCCGGATACATATTTCTCTTGAACGGAGCAGCAGTTAGTTGGAGGAGTTCCAAATAACCTATGGTGGCTGGATCAACGACGGAGGCGGAATATGTTGCTACTTCAGAAGCGGCGCAGGAAGCGGTTTGGATGAAAGAGTTCATTACGGAACTAGGTGTGGTTCCTAGTGCATTGGACCCGATGGTGATCTATTGTGACAACAATGGAGCCATAGCCAACGCTAAAGAACCGAGGTCTCACAAGAATTCCAAGCATATTAAGCGCCGGTTTCACTCCATCCGCGAGCATGTCAAGGATGGAGATATAAAGATTTGTAAAGTACACACGGACCTAAATGTAGCAGATCTGTTGACTAAAGCTCTCCCTAGGGAAAAACATGATCAACACCAGAACTCCATGGGTGTTAGATTTATCACTATGTGAACTAGATTATTGTCTCTAGTGCAAGTGGGAGACTGAAGGAAATATGCCCTGAGAGGCAATAATAAAGTTGTTATTATGTATTCCTTATATATGATAGATGTTTATTTTGCATGCTATAATTGTATTGATCGGAAACGTTAATACATGTGTGTTTAATAAACAAAAAGGGTTCCTAGTTATGCCTCTCTTATAGACTAGCTTGTTGATTAACAAGATGATCAAGGTTTCCTAATCATGGACATTGGATGTTGTTAATAACAAGGTCACAACATTTGTGCAATGATGTGATGAACATTCATCCGAAGTATAGCATTATGATCAAGTCATTATGTTTACATTGCTATAACATCATACAAAGTAATCTTTATCCTTAGACCATGAGATCATGTTAATTGCTACCACCGGAAGAGTATCTTGATAACATCAAACGTCACACCGTAACAGGGTGACTATAAAGATGGGTTCAGTGCTACGAAGGTGTTATGTTGAGAATCATGGATAAAGAGTGGAATTTGTCAATCCCGATGACGGATAGATATACTCTGGGCCCTCTCGGTGATATCACATTAAGATAGCTTGCAAGCAAGTGATGTGATCACTAGAATGTTATATCACGGGAACGAGAAAAGAGTGCATGTCGGTAACGAGATCAAACTAGGTATTTGGATACCGATGATCGAATCTCGGACATGTATTATATCATGAGACAAAGGGATTAAATTACAAGCGTTAAAGGTTCTCACGATCATAGAAGTCATCGTTGAATATGCAGGAGTCGGTATGGATCTCCAGGTCTCGCTTCTGATTATTGATCTGAGAGGAGTCTCAATCATGTCTGCATTATTCGTGAACCATAGGGTGATAAACTTAAGAGTTACCAGACACCATTTTGGAGCACATATGTTTCATATGAAAGAATTGCAAAGCGCAGGAATTGTTTCGATAGAAACCGGAAATTGTTTCAGGTGAAATTGCAAAAAAGTGGTTATGCATGTGATATTGAAATATTGCAAGGGGTTATATGTGAATGTTTGTTAATTAAAGTAATTAACAAAATTCTGAAGAAATTTAATAAAAGAGTTTTATTAAATGAGAGAGCATTAAACTTAGAGAATTTTAATGCATTTAAATTGGGGACTTTAAAGGGGAATGTGAAGAGGCATTTTAATGTGGAGGGGTTACCACCACATGAATGGGGGAGGTGAGGGGTCACCCCCCATGAGGCGCCGGCCATGGGGAGGGGCACCCCCCCTCCTCCTATAAAAGGCCCCCCTCTTCCTCCTTCTTCCTCACACCTCATCGTGAAGGATTTCTCTCCCCCACTAGAATTATTCCCCCATGGTCTCGGATTAGCGAGATACATGTTCCCGGTGGCATTTAAATGCGGAAGGAGTTCTTGCTTCCATTTGGATCGCTAGAGCGAGGAGGTGGAGGTTGTCCGGTGGCTTGAACGTGTGTGCGAGTACGGATGCGCTGCTGATTTGTGGCGCTCGGACTTCCACACGATCTTGAGATCGGCATTGTACGACTACATCAACCATGAGTTCCTGCTCGTTAACAAAACTTGTTGTCTTCGAGGGTAAGTTCTTGATGGATGTATGTCCACCCGTTGCTCTGTACCTAGTATATAGATCTTGGCATGTAGTTCTCATCGTAGGGAAAATTTTGTTTTCTATGCTGCGGACCCAACAGTGATGATGATCCCGGTGAAGTCCAGCTTGATGGTGGTATTGATGGCGACGATCTCCCCTCTCCGGGAAGGAATTCCACCGGCAAAATTCTGTCTGCTCGAGAGATCTTTCACTCTCGGTGTTTTCCGCCCCACAGAGGCGGCAGAATCTTTCTGTGGTCGCTCCCCTAGTATTAGGGTTCCGTGGAGATAATATATGCCAGAGGGGAGAGCTGGAGGTGGGCCAGGGCAGCCACACCACCTTGTGGCACGGCCCAGGGTGGCCCGCGCCAGGGGGTGGTGTGGGCCCCCTGTGGCCCATCTCCACTCCTCCTTCTGGTAGTCTTCGTCTTCTGGAAAAAATAGGATTTTCCATATATTTTCCCGGATTTTCTGATCTTCGTGAATTTTGCCTCCAAACAGCACCTTTTCCATCAAAATCCTGACTGCAGCGGTCCATGCTCCAAAAGTCATCAACCATGCAAAACAGATGAAATTACATAAGTATCATCCCTTAATATGAAATATATCAATGAATAACAGTAAATTATGATATAGAATAGTGATGCAAAATGGACGTATCAGTCTCCCTCATGCCTGGGATTAGTTTCGCGCAGTGTCGCTCGTTGCTCTCGCTTCAGGACATGAAGTGGAAGAATCGGCGCGCCCGAACACCGACACGGCCCTCTTCACCAATGCTGGAAACCCGGGAAAGAGCCCCGGCAAGGGCAAGAACAACAACAAGAAGAACGCCGTTGACGCTGCCAAGGATGTCGCGCCCCCAGCAGCGCCGACCGCAACCCCTCCTTCCTGGCCATCCCCGCAGCACCCCTAGAACGGAGCCATCGAGATGTGGCCCTATGACCAGGGCGCCATGCTCGGCCGGCAGCAGCCCGCCTATGCCGCGCCTCCCCGCCACGATGCCACAAGCGTTCTATGCCCAGCACCCGTACGGCGTCGCCCCTGCCCCCTACGCCTATAACTATGGGTACGCGCCTCCGCAGCCCACCTATGGACTCCGTGCCCCAGCGTCTCCGGCACCTTCGATGGCCTTGTGGGATCAGGCCACGCTGATGAACCAGTTCCAGACCATGGGGCTGCAGGCACCCAGGGTGTGGGTGATGGACATCGGCGCTTCCTCTCACTTCGCCTCCAATTCCGGTATGCTAACCTCTGTGTCTCCTCCTTCTTCCTCTCCACGTGCTGTCATTGTCGGTAGCGGTTCCACACTTCCGATCACCGGTACCGAGCATGCATGTTTTCCTATTTCCACCTCCTCGCGTCCTTTTTACCTTTGTAATGTCTTAGTTGCTCCTAACATAGTTAAAAACCTTTTTTCTGTTCGTCGGTTCACTATTGATAATCGTGTCTCCGTCGAATTTTACCCTCTTGGTTTTTTTGTGAAGGACCTTCTAACCAGGACCGAGATTCTTCGATGCAATAGCTCCGGAGCTCTCTACTCCATCCACCCCTCATCCACCAGCCGGCCATCCTCCTTCCTCATTGTAGATCTGTAGCATCCCAATTGTCTAACAATTGCAATGCTACTAGCCTAGTCTATATAAATGCTACTTCCTATATATAATTGTTGCATCATAATGATATCATGCTCATGTCATCATGCCACCTTGCATTTGAGCATCATATAAAACCCTTTTGATTTGGTTCTTCTCTCATATGCATTGTTAATTGTATTTGCCTCTTGATATTGTATTTGGTTATTGATATATTGTTTAAATGCCCAAGTTGAGTTGGGGGCATATCTTTTATTCCAATTCCACCACCTCTCTTTGTCACCACCTTATAATTCCACCATCCCATTATCCATGAGCTTGTATTTCTTTTTCTTTTGATTTTATTCTAGCTCATGTGACTGGGGTGGATCTAAATCTATAAATTCTTTTTCTTGGATTTTATTCCACTTCTTTGGAATGCATAAGATTAATGCCATATTATTATTGTTTTTACAAAATAAAACATGGCATTAATTATTTTGCATGGGCCATGCAACCATCACCACCTTGTTGTCCTTCCTTACCATGTGTCTCAACATCATCACCTCCTTTGGTTATGTTCCATGCAAGATCTTATGAGATCAAGGGAAATACCCTTCACCTAATCTGCCATGTCTCTTTTCCTCTATTCACCATATCTTTGTCTCTCTCTTATCAGGTGACCTTTAAAATCTAGCTTCTCTCCTTCTCAAACCCTACACCCTAATTTTTCCTTGCCATCTCTTTTAGTCCTTGCATGATCTTGTTAGATCATACCACACCCCTCACCCAAAACCTACCCCTACCCTCTCTCTCTCTAATCCTCTCTCCAAAAACCTAGTTCTAAGCTAAACCCTAAACCTACCTCACCTCACCCTCCTCTCTTCTTGGCCGAGGTGTTCCCTCTCCCTGCCAGCAGGCCCACCTAGTAGCCATCTACCTCACCCCACCCCTTCTCCTAAACCCTCACCGAGCCACTTCCTTTTCTAACCCTAGCCCAAGTGCACCCGAGCCCCTCCCCTCTCTCTTTTCTCTCCACCGCTGTGCAAACTTGCTCCTCACGCCGTCCCCACCTGGCAGCCTCCACACCCTATCTGCCCTGCCCTAGCTGCCAGGTCGAGCCCCAGCTCGACCACGTGATCAGCGAGAAGGAGGAAAGGGCCAAGGCCACTTTTCTCTGCCGTGCCCACACGCCCTTCCTTCCCCTTCACTTTTCCCTACTTCCACATGTCTCCTGGCTCGCCAGATCTACCCCGGAGCCCTGCCCCTCCTCTCCTCCCTCTCCAACGACGTCGCCGCTCTCCCATCGGTCACCGCGAGCACCTCCGTCGCTTCCTCGGTCCAGCCGGCGTGGGTGACGTAGAAGTGGTCGAGGAGGCCGAGAAGGGACCCCTGCTTCACCCTGGACGCGCCAACGAGGAGGAGGAGCCCCGCTTCTGCCGCAGTACCGTGACGCCAACGAGAAACCCTAGAACCCCGGCCTCTGCTTCCTCGCCGCCCCGTTGTCGCCCGCACCGATCTGTCATCACCGACCACTCCTCGGTGAGCCCCTCTTCCTAGCTGACACCCTCTCGCTCGCTGTCGCCGCCTAGTGCCGCCGTTCGTTTCGTCGAACACACTGCGCGCGCTGTCGGCCACCGCGCCTGCTCGCTTCCGCGTCGCGCAGAACCTTACCTAGGCCCCGTCCGCCCTCCTACCACCATCCGCTAGCCTTCCGCACTGGTTCCGGTCCGCAGCGCGCACGCCTCGCGTCGCGGGATCGAACCCCCGCGCCGCGCTCTGACGCGGTCGGGCACCGATCTGTCGTCAGTAGATGCAGAGAAGATCAACAGTGGGTCGATGGCACTTTGCACAAAACCCCCCAAACCTTTTGCTGCTCAACCCGCGGTACGCCAAGCCCCACCTGTCAGTCTTCCAGCTCCCTTTTGCAGAACCCCCCCCCCCTGCAGTTCTGAACCCTCAACCCGCGCTCCCCGTCTACGCCACGTGGCTGCGCCCGGTTCGCGAGCGCGTGTGTGGCCCCATCATCACCCCGGACCCACCTGTCACCCTCAGTGGCTAGGTAGCGCCATGATGAAAACCAATTCTATCTTGCGAGTGTCGATCAATCACTGGCCCACCCGTCCGTGACTGGGGCTGGGTCTGTCTGAGTGTAAAATGTTTTCCTGCTTTTCTGTTTTTAAATAAACTTTTCCAGAATTTGTTTAAATCCAAATTTAATTCTGTTTTAAATATCTTTTGTATTCTATTTCCAAATAATACTTATAATATATGTTTTTGAATCAGAAAAATGTGAGGAATTCAAATATGCCATTCAAAATATTATTTGAACACTTCAAATTTCGAGATGATTAAAATTAAATAAAATGCCCTTTTCCTTAATTAATTAATAATTTTAGTTTTATAACTCCAAATTTGACAAATAATATGTCCAAATTTGACAAATTTTAGTTTTATAACTCCAAATTCTATCTATGCATTGCATGTTCTGAATTGCAGCATGCATCATATAAATATAAAGTATACAGCAACTTATTTGAGGATAAAAGGTGACTAAAACACCATAAAATGCTTTATTCTTGTAATCCACACCTCACCCATATCATGCTACATTATTGCCATGCAAATTGTGCATCATTCATCATGGCATGATTGTTTGCTTGTCGCATTTTATTCATATGCTTGTGCACTCTATTTATGTTGGCCCTTGTTTGTTTGGTTCTTCCTCGAATAGACGCTGAGCAGGGGATATATCAGGAATCCCAGGAGCACTACCCAGATCCGTCCCTCGCTTCAACTGAGCTGCCAGGCAAGCACTACCACATGCTTGCATACATATAGTACCTATTGCCTCTATCTTATTCTTGCATCATTGAGCCGTGATTGCACTAAACTGAATCCCAAGTACTGCATAGCCTTTACTTTCAAACCCCACCGAAGCTTGTTCCTCCATCCCATGAGCCCTTACTACAGGAGTTGTTTGAGCCATGCGGGTCATAGAACAGCATGTGTAGGGTATGTGAGTGTCTGATGGATAACGAGGTACCTAAACAACTTGACCTGAGTAGTAATGGGATAACTAATGAAAGTGGCATCGGTGAGCAATATCTGCTATTTGGTTCTTCATGCTCACTTGTGTCCCGTAGGACCCCGAGTACTTGATTCCTGTTCCTTGACTATTCACACTATCCACATCCGGGAGGCCTTATGGACCCCCCTGAGCTAGAGCTTGATTCATTCTTATTTCTTGGGGCCACAAAGTAGTTTGGGGCTTTATTACTATCCTGTACTTATGCCATGCTTTACTGCTTTATTTAAGATTGTGCGTGGAGCACCTGTACTGTTTAGGACCGTGACACGTTTTCGCTGTATCGACAAGCCCAGTCACATTTTCGGGTTCCCAGTCGTTTACCGCCGTCCATACAAACCCTGGGTCCGTTCCGGAGCCGGCCAACTTCGTTGCGGGTAGCTTAGTGGGGTGGCCCCTGAAACATTTCTGAATCCTGTGATCGCTTTGTCGTGAATGCCTCGTTGGGTTTTGCTTTGGTTTTTCCGAGGTTGATCGAATGTGTGTTGCTATTTGTGCACCCCTGTAGGGTAAATCTTTCTGAAAGCCGTGTCCGCGGTTATGGACGACTTGGAGCACAGTTTCTCGATCATAGACAAGTATAACTAAAGTACCGCTTTTAATTTGACTAAGTACCTGACTAGTAAATAGTGCAACACTCATGGAATGGATAATAAAACTGCCAACGGATGGGGGCTGTTCGTCCGCTTCCTCGTTGGTAAGCGAGGAGGAGGATGGATCTGTTAATATTACTGTTATAACTGTTGTTCTTAATTAACAGACATTCGTCTATCTTTGGTTAGGCGGATGGTTAGCGAGTATCTATAGAATTGTTAGGGATTATCTTTTAATGCAATTGCGTCACCCCAGGTTGTGTCCCCTTTAGAGGCATAAAGACTTGCTGAGTACCCCTAGGGTCTCACACGATAAATTGTTTGATTCAGATGAACAAGTATACTCGCAAGATGGATACTGGGTGGAGGAGACGGGCGATGTTGGCAACGATCACTCGGTGTAGAGATTCCGGGAACGGGGATCCGTGAGATCTGTGGGCGGGATGTGTTTATTTATGGGGCATCTTATGCCGATTTGCTTCTTATCCGTACTCGGATCTTGTTTTTCTTCGCTTTGATACTCTGATGTTTGATGTATGAGGAGATATCCTAAAGTATTATATCTATCTAGGATATTTGGATCTTGCCGTATGGCGTTGCAATATTTGTATTTCTTTTAGATGGAATGGCTCTGAGGACTATTGTATGTGGCTTGCATACATACTCATTTGTGTATATAGTTGATCCCTTCGCCTGCCGATTACGCCGCTCGTTCTTGTCCTGATGTTTGGAAATGGTTAGGACGGCCGAAAGGTCTACCTGTGAGTGGCATTTGGCCCCACCGTACTATTTTAACCATTTCCGCTCATCCAGGCTTTTAACTAAGAGCGTAATTCATCGAGGTAGTTACAAGATCCTACACTCTGGCACCGTCGGCTTGGGCATCCTGGGCGGCCAGTCATGGAGTCCTTGGCTCGTTCTTCTATTATTCCTAGAGAAAAGAATAAAAGTAGTTTGTGTCATGCTTGTCAGTTAGGTCATCATGTTCGTCTTCCTTTTTCTTCTACCAATCGTGTAACCACTACTCCGTTTCAAATAATACACTGTGATTTTTGGACATCTCCTGTTGAGAGTATTTCTGGCTTTAAGTATTATCTCTTGTGTCTCGATGATTTCACTCAGTATGCATGGGTCTATCCTCTTCGGGCTAAATCAGAAGTTTTCTCACACTTGTCGTCCCTTCACGCTCTAGTACTCACCCAGTTTAGTGCGTGCTTACAGGCTATTCAATGTGATAATGGTCGCGAGTTCGATAATTCCCAACTCCAATTGTTTGCCCAGCGCCATGGAATTGCACTCCGCTTTTCATGTCCATATACTTCTCAACATAATGGTAAAGTTGAACGTATTTTTCGCACTCTCAATGACATTACTCACACGCTCCTTGTTCAGGCCAGCATGACGCCTTGTTTCTGGGTTGAGGCCCTGCTCACAGCCGTCATGTTGCATAATCGGCTGCCTTCAAAGGCTATTTCGGATCGTGTTCCCCTCCGTGCCTTACTTGGCGTAGATCCTTCTTATGCTGGTCTTAGGGTCTTCGGATGTCTATGCTACCACAACACCACCGCCGTTGCGCCACACAACCTTGCACCGCGCTCCGTCCCATGCGTGTTCCTTGGGTATCCATCCCGGCATCATGGCTATCGCTGCCTTGATTGCTCCACCCAAAAGATCATCATCTCTCGCCATGTCATGTTCGATGAGTTCACGTTTCCCTTTGCCTCCACTCCGTCCACGTCGTCCCCTACTCCCTCCCTGCATTCGTATGACTTCTTGCAGGAACCTGAGCAGCTGACGTCGCCGACGCCGTTCACCGTGCCAAGCACGGCCTCACCGGCCGTGGGTTCCGCCGCGCCACCCTCGACACCGCCACGGTCGCCGTCGTTGCCAGCCACGGCGCCACGGACGCCTGCCGCGGCCACGTCATCGATGGCAGCATCGCCACCAGCTGCGCTGAGCCCCACCCCGAGCTCTGCCGCCATCGCGTCCCCTGCCTACCGCGGCAACGGTTCTGGCGGTTTTCCTGCCGTGGCAGCCTGACGCGGCAGCGGTTCTGGCGGTTTTCCTGCCATGGTAGCCTGCCGCGGTAGCGGTTTGGGCGGTTTTCCTGCCGCGGTAGGGCCTCCAGCTGCTACGCCGCCCGCTGCAGCGTTGGTCGCCCCAGCACCACCACCACCTTTGCTACGTCGACAGCAGGACCCGCCTCCACCACCGTCTCACCCAATGGTCACTCGTGCTAAACGGGGGATTGTGCAGCCCAAGACGATTTTTGATCTTCATGTTGAGGGATTATCTCCAATACCAAAGACCTATCGTGGTGCTCTCAAGGACCCGAATTGGCACTCCGCCATGGTTGAGGAGTATGGCGCTCTTCTCTCCAACAATACTTGGGACCTCTTTGATCCTCCTCGCAATGCTAATATTGTTATAGACAAGTGGATCTACCGTCACAAGATGAAGTCTGATGGTTCTTTGGAACGATACAAGGCTCGTTGGGTGCTCCGAGGATTTATTCAACGCGAAGGTAATGATTTTGATGAAACTTTCAGCCATGTCGTCAAGTCAGCCACTATTCGCACAGTGCTCTCTCTTGTGTTCTCCAGTGACTGGCCTATTCATCAGCTTGACGTCAAGAATGCGTTCCTCAATGGCACTCTCACAGAAACTATTTATGCTCGTCAGCCTTCTGGGTTCACTGATCTGAATTTCCCTGACAAGGTCTGTCGTCTCAACAAATCACTCTATGGTTTGAAGCAGGCTCCTCGAGCATGGTTTTAGCGGTTTGCTTTGTTCATTGCTTCGGTTGGCTTCATTGGCTCCAAGTCCGACAGTTCGTTGTTCGTCTATCGGCGTGGTGCTGACATGGCCTATCTCCTGCTCTATGTGGATGACATAATCTTGACTGCGTCTTCCTCAACATTGTTGCACAACTTGATTGCCTCTCTTCGTACAGAGTTCAGTATAACAGATATAGGCGATCTTCATTACTTTCTGGGCATCTGTGTGACACGCAGGAAGGACAGTATGTTCCTCTCACAGGAGAAGTATGCATTGGACCTTCTTGACCGAGCTGGTATGTTATAGTGCAAATCCATCTCCACTCCAGTTGATACTGCCTCCAAACTTTCAGCCACGTCTAGCGATCCTGTTGCAGATCCGACCGAGTACCGTAGCATTGCAGGAGGTCTTCAGTACCTTACATTTACTCGGCCAGACATCAATTATGTTGTGCAGCAGATTTGTCTCCATATGCATGATCCTTGGGCTAATCATTTGCTTCTCGTCAAGCGTGTTCTTCGCTACATCTGCGGCACCATAGACTATGGCCTCACCTTGTTCCGACACAGCTCCAACAAGTTGACGGCCTATTCTGACGCTGATTGGGCAGGTTGCCGAGACACTCGACGATCTACCTCAGGCTACTGTGTCTTCCTCGGCGCTAATCTGGTGTCATGGTCTGCTAAGCGGCAGCACACGGTCTCTCCCTCCAGCGACGAGGCCGAGTACAGGGTGGTTGCACATGTGGTGGCAGAAACTTGTTGGTTACGGCAGCTTCTTCAGGAACTTCATCGACCGGTGACTGGTGCCACCGTGGTTTTCTGTGACAATGTGAGCTCGGTTCATATGACACAAAATCCTGTACATCATCAGCGCACCAAGCATGTGGATATCGACTTGCACTTTGTACGAGATCGCGTCACCACCAGCGAGGTCTGGGTTCTACACGTTCCGAGTTCGTCCCAGTTTGCGGATATTTTTACCAAGAGACTACCGTCGCCTCTCTTCTTGGATTTTTGGGACAGTCTTAACATTCGTCGACGCCCGTTTGCGACTGAGGGAGGGTGTTAGAATATATAACCATATTGTATTTGTATAGCTATATGGTTATATATGTGTAGTATGTGTATAACTGTCCGTATATTGTACGGTACGGACTCTAGCCTTGTAAGTCTATATAATGAGCAATACAAGTCACCACAATAAGTGGTTTCCCCTATCTTACTGATCTTTGTATCAAGCGAAATATAATTCAAGTTAAATCTTGGCTTAATGACTTATGGGTGGCATAGGTGGGTCAATATTACCGAACTTTCCGGACAAAGAGTTTTCTTTTGACTTACCGGTGGTTTAGCAGTAATCGGTGGTTTGGTGGGAGGGCCAAAAAAATATTGGACCACGAGAAATAATCCGTCCTTTAGGGGGGAAAAAACGTGCGTTGCCACGGCTGAACAAATTAAACAAAAAAGCTTTCCAAAGAGAGTTGTGTGGTGTACACCGGATGTTCTTAAGCATATTCACATAAGATTCATGTGGAAATCTATCTAAGAAATATAATCTAATTTAATGTGTCAATTTCATTCGAGACTTATCTACTACCCATAATATGGTAAACATAAAAAGTAAAAATTGTAATAATGTTGAAAATGACCGATATAACGTCTGGACAATTGAAATAAGGAAAAATAAATATGAATTCAGTGATATGGCTAACGCAAAGAACAACATATATCTTTTATATGAGAAGTATTGTGACATAATCTCACACATTGTATTGTGACATAATCTCACACGTTAATTTGAAACTTGTTGACGTATAAAAATTTATTGTATCGCTTCCGATATTTTTTCTTATTCCTTTCAATTGGATGATAACATACAATATTAGTATATTGATCTGAAATTAAGTACCAACCACAATAATGGACGTGGTCAACCGGCACCGTGAATGCAAGTCGGGGCTGTCACCGCAAAACAAATACGTAACGGTGTTTGACCGACGTACCGATGTTGTTCTTCTACTGTTTCTGTGGAAGTATAAAGCATTAGTGTTAGCAGTAATCAGCCAATCACGGATGAAAAAAATCTCTCCCAAAGATCGGACTCAAATCCTCCACATGTCTAGAAGGTACATTCATAGAGGTAACTGCGCATTGGTGCCATCTGATACCCCAGTGTAGAAGCTGGATGTTTTGAAGCCGGCGATAGATGAGAGCAACCTATGCATGTCTGTTTCCCGTGTCGCTGAAAATGTGCCGCATACCGGACGTGTTGGCTGGGCTAGACTTCCTCCCCGGCGGCTACCAGGACTGCGGGAGCATGTCCTCGCCGGAGCAAGTGCAGATCTTGTCGATGCAGAGCATGGCCAACCTAGATAGCCTGGAACACAGCAGCTGGATGGCCCGCAACGACTCGCCAGGTCTAAGTGACAAGCCGTCTAGATGGTAGTTGTTGCCGCGGTCTCGCAAAGTTACAGGAGGAAAATATCTGTACAAAACTGAGATCGAGGTGCCGGTTGTTTCTGGACTTCTAGCTGATGAAACCCCTGATTGGCTTCTGAGTATTTCTGAATCCACCAGTGTGTAGCCAGATAGAAACTTCAGATTTACTGGCCGCATCTTCAAACTTTTCATTGATGCGAGGAAACTGATGGCATATGAGATCTCTGGTCGGGGTTGAATGGGGAAGTAGCTTGCTCGGCGTCGACGGACGGACGGACGGTGCTAGTGAGCAGTACGTGCGGAGCCGTGGGAGGTCCAGAGGTAGCGGGCAGGCGACATACTGCCTGGACGGAGCTCCCGTGGCGATTCGGTGGCCGCGGCGCCGTAGGAGATCAGCTAGGTGGTGACGGGTCTGTGCCAGAGAAGAACAAACCCTAGGCGTGGCTTTTTTTTTCGGGACAGGCTCTGTTCGCTCGGTTTGGTCTATATATTTAGGGGGGGAGGAGTCGGAGATTGTTTCCGGTCCGGTTACGATTCAATCGGGAGAGAGCGAGTTGGCGTGAGAGTTTGGTTGACGTAGGAACGTTACGTTCCTTCTCTCTCTAAAAAAAGGAAAGTTATACCACGTATAAAATTGAGACGAGACATATCGGAGACTATACGAAAAGGCAACTTTTTTAATTACCGGTGGCAGATAATGTAATACCTCCGAACACCAGAGGCAAAACTGTCTAAAAAGTTTAGGAACGGTAAGAATCCTTCCTTTATTATTAACTAGCAAAATGCCTGCGCGTTGCGGCGGAAAAAATTAGTCTTTATTGTGCGGGTGGTGAGTTTTTTAAAATCAGTGGCACATCGCAGCATAGATAGTTTTTTAACTTGCTCGGTGACATTCGCTCCTCGATCAATTGTTACAATTCACAAATAGAATATTTCCTTTCTCCAAACCTCCTCTTCCTCTTTTCTTTTCTCTAAATCCCCTCTTTCTCTTCCTTGACGTGCTTTCCTATCATCTCCTCATGAAGTGTGTGCTGCTGCCGGCTCTGGCTGACACCATCCTGCTTAATTACTACACTTATTTAGTTTATTATAAAAATCTCTCACAATTAGTCCCGTTCAATTAGGTAGCCTATAGAGTCCTTTAAATCAGTCCACAATAGTCCACAATCCCTGCACTTAGTTGCTGCTTGTATTCCATAATAAAAATTGTTTGCTATTTTATTTTTCGTATCATCATGCATATTTTTAGCTCTAAAAATATTCTATAAAAGCCTATTTCATTTCTACATTACTTCTTTCCTTTCATTTCAAAATAAAGTCCAAGACTTTCTAAATATTTTATTTATCTAAAAACTATTTACAAAAATCTCTTAGTAAAATAAAATAAATAAATAAAAATATTTTAGTAGGGGAGGCAGCCAGCCTGGCCAGGCCCAAGTGGCCCAACCGGAGGCCACCTCAAAGCCTAAGCTAAACACGGACGCAACCCAGCCACACCACACGCACGCAAACCTGACTTCAACACGTTACACACCATGAACCCATGTAAAAAAACACACCACGAATCCACATCTCACACCCCAGGAACACACACGTGCAACAACAAAGCGAGCACACCTGCCGCCACCACACCTCGCACCACGCATGGCACGATCGTGGCCACCGAAACCTCTCCCCGGTATTTTTGCAACGAGCCCCTCTGCGCCGCTGGAAAGAACACCATCGGGTCCTCCCATCCCCAACCTGTCCTCTCGAATAGAGCCTGAGCCTGAGCGCTCCGGCCGGACATAACCGAACCGAAATCGAAAACCGAAGCCGAGAAAACCTAACTGCACCCGAAAATTCGGTTTTGTCAGTTTTTGGTTAAGGTTACCGTTAGTAGAATTGATAACCATATGATTTTCGGTTTTTTCAGTTATAAACCGGAAAATCGCAGTTATTACCGAAACTAACCGAAGAGGCCCAGCCTGCTAGCCGGCCATCGGCTGTGCCGTGCGAGGCCCAACTAGTGAACCTGCCGAAAGGCCAAACTGCCAAAGGGGTCCAACCGTCCAAGGTTCATCGCTCGTGGCTACTCTGCTCGCGTCGGGCACACGCACTCGCGCAGGCAAAGGTAGACCTTGCGAGTAGAAGGGGAAGCGCAGAATCCTAAATTTGCTGGTGGCGCTCCTTGCTCCGGCCGTCCAGTGACGCGCTCCGCCGGATCCTCCAATACCCAACCTAGCCCGGCTAAATTCCATGTCTCCATGGCTGCCTGACTGGGTGACTGCCTCCACCTTCTCCAGGACGACCCACTGATCCCCACGGCTACATCTCGCGTTGCGCGTTTGAGGCGCCGTCGATCTCCATCTTCACGGACACGGGCCACGGCTTCGGCTTCACCTTGACATCCAGTCTGCGTTCAGGGCTCTGTCGGCGGTCGCCCCCTACTCCGCGCTCACCTCAGGTACCATCGTACTAGTCTAGCTTCTACGGTTCTACCACTCTGGATTTACCTACTCTTCCTTTGAAAAAACTTTGAGAAGTTTCCCTGATTTGCATGTTAGTGTGTATATGAGAGAGGGACTTAAGGCCAGCTTTTCTTTTATCTTGTTTTAGATGTCCGAGAGTGACAGCATGGCACACTTAGGTGATGGTGATGGCACTGGCGTTGGCAGCCACGAAGCTTCTCTTCCTACACCAGTAATTTAGATGTTGTAGACTGTAGTAGTTGTTTCAGAATTTCGTTTAATGTGTGACTATTTGCTGAACTATTTTGATGTATGATCACACTGATCTGTGATGTGTGGAACAGAATATATTATCCTGTGGATCTATGACTATTTGACTTATCTATAGAAAATTCAAGCCAAATATAGTCTGTCTTTCAAAAAATCGCGTCAACTTTGGTTAGTTTGGTTACTACCGAAACCGAACCGAAGATTATTGGTTATTACCGAGACCAAATCGTATTCTCGTACAAAACCGTATTACCGAAGTATTGGAATCGTATTTACCGAAAAACCATATAAACTGAACCGATTTAACCGTTTTAACCGAACGCGCAGCCGGACTGAGCGCCTCCATGTACAATCCCAGCAAAGCACAGACACCTCGCTCACCCGCACGCGAGAGCACGCCCAGCGCCGCCGACCGCCGCCTAAAATCGCATCTCGTGTACCGCCCGCATCGAGCTTCCCAAATCGCGTCTCTCTGGCCATCTAAGGCTGGTGAGAAATCCTCCTCCTGCCCAGCGCCGCCAACCGCCGCCTAAAATCGCATCTCGTGTACCGCCCGCATCGAGCTTCCCAAATCGCGTCTCTCTGGCCGTCTAAGGCTGGTGAGAAATCCTCCTCCTGCCCAGCGCCGGCGACCGCCCCCTAAAATCGCATCCCGTGTACCGCCCGCATCGAGCTTCCCAAATCGCGTCTCTCTAGCCGTCTAAGGCTGGTGAGAAATCCTCCTCCTGCACCGCCACCTTCCTTCCTTGCCCGTCGTTGTTGTTAAGGCTGGCGAGAAATCCTCCTCCTGCGCCACCACCTTCCTTCCTCGCCGGTCGTTGTTGTTGACTCCCTCAACATCTCTGGCAATCTCGTCCCCCCGGTGTCGGCCTTCTTCCTCTGTTGAGAACGTTGAGGACGCCCTCATGCCTGGTATCTGCTTCAATCTTGCCCAGACTCCACTCCGCCATTCCATTCAGTATCTTTCTCGTTGTCCCAGGCATCATCAAATTTCAGAGGCGACTTGTTGATTTCAGAGGTAGCTTGTTGATTCTGGTCAATTTGCAAAGTATATAAATTGGTGGATTTCGGTTTAAGGTAGCGATGTGGGACTATATTCGACAAACACAACAGGGGATTCTATCGGAAAGCTAGCGCTGGGTTGGGCCATTAAGAAACCTGAACAGGGCTAGAGCGGCCTCGATAGACAAAAACAAGAAAACGCTACGGAATTGGTGGATTTTGGTTTAAGGTAGCGATGTGGGACTATATTCGTTTCTATCGGAAAGCTAGCGCTGGGTTGGGCCAATAAGAAACCTGAACAGGGCTAGAGCGGCCTTGATAGACAAAAACAAGAAAACGCTACGGAATTTTAGCGATTACGCGGTGGCTCAAGAAAACGCGACGGCGATTAGGCGGTGGCCTGGTTTTGTGGAGGGTAAAAAAGGTCCAGAAAAGTGTTGAACAAGAAGAAACAATTCGTCCTTTATTATTAGGTGTGGAGGGTAAAAACGTCCAGCAAAGTATTGAACCAGAAGAAACAATTTGTCCTTTATTATTAGGTATAGACTAGGTAAATACCCGTACGTTGTCACGGAAAACAAAAAAATCTATGTTTTAAAACATACACGTCATATGTCATAGATGGTACGAATAACTTCAAACTTCATCTCCATAAGGGTTGGTGTCTTCCTCCTACCATTTGTGGATGGCCATCACAAGGCAACAGTCTAGGTTTGGGGCTTCGGTCTATAAATTGCTTACCCTCTCTCGCTTTCACACACAAATCCTGTTTCATTTTATTATCCAACTCGTTCTTCGTGCTCATGGATGTTTCTCTATGTCACAATTTGCCCCACAAGCCTCTGAATAGTGTTTGAAAATATAATCATTACCCTATAAAGATAGTAGTAGTTCGGTTGCTACGTTCTTAAACATACATATTACAACCACAAAAGAAAATAAGGAAATGGTTTTTTCCCTTTCTCATCTCTCTGTCATCACTCGGTTCAGCTATCTCTAGAGTTACTATACATTTACTAAATTTCCTTTAGACATGGTAAATGATATGCTTACAAATCTAAAAAAGGTCAAAAATGCTATAGTACAAAAAAAGGAGTATAATCTTTAACCGTACAATTGTGAAGAAATGAGGACAACCGTTGATTTGACCAAAAAATTGATACCTGGTGAATTTTGTGTTGCACAATAGTTAGTGCATGAGCAACCATAAATCATATGTAAACTATATTTTACATGGCCTCATGGGTAAGCCATGCATATTTCTATGTGATACATTGCAAATGTATCTATAATTTTTGATGTTTCATGCTTGGTTTTATCCACTTTCTTGTGTTTTGTTTCAACTTTGGAGTACTTTTCATATGATTTCTTGGACTAACCTATTAACAAGAACCACAAAGGTCACCGCCTGCTTTTCTGCTGTTTTTGGTTCCAGGAAAGTCAGAAAATGAATATTCTCGGAATTGGACGGGACAAAAGCCAAAGTGCCTATTTTTCCGGAAAGGATCAAGTGCTAGAATACGAGACGGAGAGGGACCAGGGGGCCACCACACCACCTGGCCGCACGGCCCAGCCTGGCCCGCGCCAGGGGGTGGTGAGGCCAGCCCTGGCACCCCCTCGGCCTCTCCTTCCGCCTATATATTGCCCTCGGGACGAAAACCCTAAGTGCCTGATCAAAAATCGACGAAAGAGTCTGTAGTCGTCGTCATCTCCATCCCTAGATAGGGAGGGATCTGAAGCTCTTCTCGGCACCCTGTCGGAGAGGGGAATTCATCGTGGAGGCCTTCTTCATCACCATTCAAGCCTCCGGTATGATGCGTGAGTAGTTCATCCTTGGACTAGGGATCCATGTAGCAGTTAGATGGCTGGTTCTCCTCCTTTGTGCTTTCATGTTTAGATCTTGTGAGCTCCGTTCATGATCAAGATCATCTATTTGTAATTCTACATGTTGTGTTTGCGGGGATCCGATTGATATTGAGATGCTATTTCAGATTGATTATTGATTATATCATGTCTTTGTTATTTGAGATCTTGCATGCTTTCCGTTGTTAGTAGCTATCTTGGCCAAGTAGATGCTAGCAACTCCAAGAGTTAGTATTTATGCTCGATAAAGGGTTCATGCCTCTGGTAATCTAGGGAAGTGACAGAAATCTCTAAGGTACTAGATGTGATGTTGCTACTAGGGAGAAAACAACAATCGTATTGTTTACTTTACACGCAGTTTGTAAAGCAATAATCTGTTGCTTGCAACTTAATACTAGAGGGGGTTCGGATGATAACCTGAAGGTGGATTATTAGTCATAGATGCAGTTGGATGGCGGTCTATGTATTATGTTGTAATGCCCAATCAAGTCTCAAAGGAGTCAAGATGATTAGTATATGCATGTATTGCTTTCTCGGTGTTTGTCAATTGCCCCGCTGTAATTTGTTCACCCAGCATGTTATCTATCTAAGGAGAGCCACCTCTAGTGAACTATGGATCCCGGTCCTTGTCTTTACATATAATCTACAATCTTTTACTGCTTTGTGTTTGAAGGAAATATGCCCTGAGAGGCAATAATAAAGTTGTTATTATGTATTCCTTGTATATGATAGATGTTTATTTTACATGCTATAATTGTATTGATAGGAAACATCAATACATGTGTATTTAATAAACAAAAAGGGTTTCTAGTCATGCCTCTCTTATAGACTAGCTTGTTGATTAACGAGATGATCAAGGTTTCCTGATCATGGACATTGGATGTTCTTAATAACAAGGTCACACCATTGGTGGAATGATGTGATGAACATTCATCTGAAGTATAGCATTACGATCAAGTCATTGTGTTTATATTGCTATAACATCATATGAAGTAATCTTTATCCTTAGACCATGATATCATGTTAATTGCTAACACCGGAAGAGTATCTTGATAACATCAAACGTCACACCGTAACAGGGTGACTATAAAGATGGGTTCAGTTCTACGAAGGTGTTATGTTGAGGCTCATGGATCAAGAGTGGAATTTATCAATCCAGATGACGGATAGATATACTCTGGGCCCTCTCGGTGATATCACATTAGGATAGCTTGCAAGCAAGTGATGTGATCACTAGAATGTTATATCACGGGAACGATAAAAGAGTGCATGTCGATGCGAGATCAAACTAGGTATGGAGATACCGATGATCGAATCTCGGACATGTAATATATCGAGAGACAAAGGGATTTAGTTACAAGCGTTAAAGGTTCTCACGATCACAGGAGTCATCGTTGAATGTGTAGGAGTCAGTACGGATCTCCAGGTCCCGCTGCTGATTATTGATCGGAGAAGGGTCTCGATCATGTTTGCATTATTCGCGAACCATAGGGTGGCACACTTAAGAGTTACCGGACACCATTTTGGAGCACATATGTTTGCATTTAAAGAATTACAAAGCGCAGGAATTGTTTCAATAGAAACCGGAAATTGTTTCGGTGAAATTGCGAAAGTGGTTCTGCATGTGATATTGAAATATTGCAGGGGCTATATGTGAATGCTTGTTAATCAAAGTAATTAACAAAATTCTGAATAAATTTAATAAAAGAGTTTTATTAAATGAGAGAGCATTAAATTTGGAGAAACTTAATGCATTTAAAGTGGAGACTTTAAAACGGAATGTGAAGCGGTATTTTAATGTGGAGGAGTTACCACCACATGAATGGGGGAGGTGAGGGGTCACCCCCCCATGCGCCGGCCATGGAGAGAGGGGCACCCCCCCTCCTCCTATAAAAGGCCACCCATTCCCTCCTTCATCCTCACACCTCCTTGTGAAGGATCTCTCTCCCCCTCTAGAATTATTCCCCCATGGTCTCGGATTAGCGAGATACATGTTCAGTGGCATTTAAATGCGGAAGGAGTTGCTGCTTCCGCTGGATCGCTGGAGCGGGGAGGTGGAGGTTGTCCGGTGGCTTGAACGTGTATGCGAGTGCGGATGCGCTGCTGAGTTGCGGCGCTCGGACTTCCTTACGATCTTGAGATCGGCAAGTGTACGACTACATCAACCACGAGTTCCTACTCGTTAACAAAGCTCGTTGTCTTCGAAGGTAAGTTCTCTATGGATGTATGTCCACCTGTTTGCTTTGTACCTAGTAGATAGATCTTGGCGTGTTGTTCACACCGTAGGAAAATTTTTGTTTTCTATCTTTGCGGACCAACAAAGGGTATCAGAGCCTGATCTATGCGTAGGTGCTTTGCACGGGTAGTACACATATGTTTATATATGGGCGATGATGATCATGTTATTGCATCTTCTATGTACTTTGGATATTGGTGGCATAGTGGGATGAAGCGGCCCGGACCAACCTTACATGTCATCGTACATGAGACCGGTTCCACGACTGACATGCAACTTGTTTTGCATAAGTGGCTGGCGGGTGTCTGTCTTTCCTACTATAGTCAATATCTGATTTACAACGAGTTACTAATAACTTAGTTATCCTCGTTGTGGTTCATGTTCGTAGGTTAGACAGGTTCTATCTCCGAAAGCCCTAAGCCACGTAAAACTTGCAATTGATAAATTAGAGGCGTCTAGTTTAGATCGTTGTTGGGCTAGTGTTTTGATATGGTAATGTTGTAAGTAGATGTATAATAGATACTCTTACAACTCACTTAACGTGTAAGTTCCATAGACCTTGGCCTTACACACAAAGGAATGATAAAGATCATACCACGATGCAAATGATAGAGATCAAATGCATGGACCATATCATCTCACTTCACACATTAGATGTTAGCATCTTATATTGCTAGTTTGGCGCGTTTGATAGCATTATAAGATGATCCCTCATTTAGATATCAAGATAAAATGTGTTCTTCCTTGAGTATGCACCGTTCTATGGATCGTGTTTCGAGACATCACGTGATGATCGGGTGTACTCGAATCTACGCTTTCATAGGAACGGGTGTAAGACAGTTTTACACACACGAATACTAAGGTTCTTACTTGGCAAGCCTAGCATGTACAGACATGGCCTCGGAACACGGACCGAAAGGTTAAGCATGAGTCATATAGTTGATATGATGCCCATATAGATGCTCGCCTTTGAAGCTACACCGACTCACGTGATGATCGGACTTGGTGTAGTGGATTTGGTTCATGTAATCACCAAAAGGACACGAGGGATGTCGTTTTTGAGTGGGAGTTCATTAGTAATTTGGATTAGTCGAACTCAATCTATCATAAACTTAGTCTAAATATACTTTACAAATTTTGTTGTAGATGGCACCACCTGATTTTTATTTCATTGTGTTCATGGAAAGAGAAACTTGCTCGAATGGTAGCAAGTTCACCAAGCTATGAATTTGAGGATTCTCCTCCTTTGTTGCACAAAAGCAATATGTGCTAGATGCGCCGCTAGGCCCCACGGCTCTGATGCCTGACGAGGAAAAGAACGTCTATATAACTCGTCAGAGGACCACAACTTAGTTCATTATGCGGCATCTTGTATGGGCTAGAGCGAACTTCAAACGTTTGAAAATGGCAATGCCTTTGATACCATGGGAGAATTGAAAATGATTTTCGATACCCATGCTGCCGTGAGAGTTATAATGCTACGAAAAGGTCTTTAGCTGCATGATGGAGGAAAACAGCTCCGTTAGTGAGCACGTACTCAAAATGTGCAGATGCGCCCGATAAGCTTGTGTCCTTGGGAATAACGATTCCCATTGACTTAGGCATACATCATGTTCTCCAATCTGCCACCTAGCTACAAGATCTTCGTGATGAACTATAATATGCAGGGCATGAAGAAGTCTCTTCGAGCTTACATCAATGCTTAAGACTGCGAAGTGGAGATTAGGAAAGAACATCAAGTGTTGATGATCAATAGGACCACCGGTTTCAAGAAGGACAAGAAAGGCAAGCACAAGGGAAAGAAGGGTGGCAAGTCTGCTACACGCCTGAAAAAACCCGAGCTGGCCCTAAGTCGACAAGTGCTACTATTGCAAGGGGATCGCCATTGAAGAAGTTTCGCCCCAACTAAGTATTTGGCGGACAAGAAGTCCTGCAAGGCAAACAAAGGTATATGTGATATACATGTTATTGATGTGTACTTGACTAGTACTCGTAGTAGCACCTGGGTATTTGATACGGCATCGGTTGCTAATATATGCAACTCGGTTCAGGGGCTGCGGAACAAGCGACAACTAGCAAGGGATGAGGTCTCGATGCGGGTCGGCAATGGATCAAGAGTTGATGTGATCGCCGTCGGAACGCGGCCTCTCCATATGCCATCGGGATTAGTTATAAACCTAAATAATTGTTATTTGGTGCCTGCACTGAACATGAACATTGTATCCGGATCGTGTTTGATGCAAAGTGGTTATTCATTTAAGTCTGAAAACAATGGTTGTTCGATTTATATGAATAATATCTTTCATGGTCATGCACCTATGTTGAATGGTTTATTTCTGTTGGATCTCGATAGTAGTATTACGCATATTCATAATGTTGATGCTAAAAGGATTAAACTTGATAATGATATATCTACATATATGTGGCACTGTCGTCTAGGTCGTATTGGTGTTAAACGCATGAAGAAACTCCATTCTGATGGACTTTTGGAATCACTTGATTTTGAATCATTTGATACATGTGAGCCATGCCTTATGGGCAAGATGACTAGAACGCCGTTTTCTGGTTCAATGGAACGCAGGCGAGATCTATTGGAAATCATACATACTGATGTGTGTGGACCAATGAGTGTGTCGGCGCGAGGTGGATATCGTTATTTTGTTACTTTCACGGATGATTTGAGTAGATATGGGTATATCTATTTGATGAAACACAAGTCTGAAACTTTTGAAAAGTTCAAAGAATTTCAGAATGAAGTGGAAAATCATCATAACAGAAAGATCAAATTTCTGCGGTCCGACCGTGGAGGAGAGTATCTTAGTTACGAGTTTAGCACACATATGAAATACTGTGGAATAGTTTCACAACTCACGCCTGCCGGAACACCACAACGTAATGGTGTGTCAGAACGTCATAATCGTACTTTATTGGATATGGTTCGATCTATGATGTCTCTGACTGACTTGCCACTATCAATTTGGGGTTATGCACTGGAAACCGCTACATTCACTTTAAATAGGGCACCATCTAAATCGGTTGAAAAGACACCGTATGAATTATGGTTTGGAAACAAACCTAAGTTGTCATTTCTTAAGGTTTGGGCATGCGATGTTTATGTGAAGAAACTTCAACCGGATAAACTCGAACCCAAAGCGGAAAAATGCGTCTTCATAGGATACCCTAAGGAAACGATTGGGTATACCTTCTATCACAGATCCGAGGGCAAGGTTTTTGTTGCCAAGAATGGATCCTTTCTTGAGAAGGAGTTTCTCGCGAAAGGTGTGAGTAGTCGGAAGGTAGAACTCGAAGAGGTTATTGAACCTTCTCTTCATGGAATGGCGAGTGGCGTAGCACCGGAAGTTGTTTCGGAGTTGACTTCACCTAATGAAGAGAGAGCTAATGATATTGATCATGAAACTCCAAAAGAGGACACTACCGAACCTCGCAGGTCAAGCAGGACACGTGCAGCTCCTGAATGCGGCAATCCTGTTATGAATTTCATGATTGATGAAATGGATGACCCTGCGACATATGAAGAAGCGATGATGAGCCCGGATTCCAACAAATGGCTAGAAGCCATGAAATCCGAGATGGAATCCATGTACGAGAACCAAGTTTGGAACTTGGTGGACTTACGTCACGACCGAAAGGCCGTTGAGAATAAATGGAGTTTCAAAAGGAAAACTGATGCTGATGGTAATGTGACCATCTATAAGGCTCGACTTGTCGCAAAGGGGTTTCGACAAATTCAAGGAGTTGACTACGATGAGACATTCTCTCCCGTAGCGATGCTTAAGTCGGTTAGGATTATGTTAGCAATTGCTGCATATTTCAATTATGAAATATGGCAGATGGATGTCAAAACTGCGTTCCTCAATGGTAAGATTGAAGAAGAGTTGTATATGATACAACCTAAGGGTTTTGTCGATCCTAAGGATGCTAATAAGGTGTGCAAACTTCGGCGATCCATCTATGGACTGAAGCAAGCATCACGGAGTTGGAATCTCCGCTTTGATGAGGTGATCAAAGAGTTTGGATTTGTCCAAACTTATGGAGAGGCTTGTATTTACAAGAAAGTGAGTGGGAGCAATGTGGCATTTCTGATATTATATGTGGATGACATATTATTGATTGGAAATAATTTAGATCTTTTAAACAGTGTTAAAAGTTATCTAAACAGCAAATTTTCGATGAAGGACCTTGGTGAAGCTTCATATATATTAGGCATTAAAATCTATAGAGATAGATCAAGGCGCCTAATTGGGCCATCACAGAGTACATACCTTGATAAGATATTAAATAAGATTAATATGGACAGAAGTAAGAAGGGGTTCTTACCTATGTTGCAAGGCAAGACATTGAGTAAGACTCAAAGTCCGGCTACGGCGGAAGAAAGAGAGATAATGGATAGGATCCCCTATGCCTCAGCCATAGGCTCTATAATGTATGTCATGCTATGTACAAGACCGGATCTGGCACATGCTATTAGTTTGACTAGTAGGTACCAATCTGATCCAGGTTTGGAACACTGGATAGCGGTCAAGAATATCCTTAAGTACTTGAGAAGAACTAAGGATATGTTTCTTATATACGGAGGTGAAGAAGAGCTAATCGCTAAGTGTTATGTTGATGCTAGCTTTGACACTGATCCAGATGACTCTAAGTCTCAATCCGGATACGTATTTCTCTTGAACGGAGCAGCAGTTAGTTGGAGGAGCTCCAAACAACCTGTGGTGTCTGGATCAACAACGGAGGCGGAATATGTTCTTTGCTTGAGCGGTAGGAAGCGGTTTGGATGAAGGAGTTCATTACAGAATTGGGTGTGGTTCCCGTCGCGTTGGACCCGATGGTGATCTATTGTGACAACAATGGAGCCATAGCCAATACAAAGGAACCAAGGTCTCACAAGAATTCCAAGCATATTAAGCTTCGGTTTCACTCCAACCGCGAACATGTCAAGGATGGAGATATAAAGATTTGTAAAGTGCACACGGACCTGAATGTGGCAGATCCGTTGACTAAAGTACTCCCTAGGGCAAAACATGATCAACACCAAAACTCCATGGGTGTTAGATTTATCACTATGTGAACTAGATTATTGTCTCTAGTGCAAGTGGGAGACTGAAGGAAATATGCCCTGAGAGGCAATAATAAAGTTGTTATTATGTATTCCTTGTATATGATAGATGTTTATTTTACATGCTATAATTGTATTGATAGGAAACATCAATACATGTGTGTTTAATAAACAAAAAGGGTTCCTAGTCATGCCTCTCTCATAGACTAGCTTGTTGATTAACAAGATGATCAAGGTTTCCTGATCATGGACATTGGATGTTCTTAATAACAAGGTCACACCATTGGTGGAATGATGTGATGAACATTCATCTGAAGTATAGCATTACGATCAAGTCATTGTGTTTATATTGCTATAACATCATACGAAGTAATCTTTATCCTTAGACCATGAGATCATGTTAATTGCTAACACCGGAAGAGTATCTTGATAACATCAAACGTCACACCGTAACAGGGTGACTATAAAGATGGGTTCAGTGCTACGAAGGTGTTATGTTGAGGCTCATGGATCAAGAGTGGAATTTGTCAATCCAGATGATGGATAGATATACTCTGGGCCCTCTCGGTGATATCACATTAGGATAGCTTGCAAGCAAGTGATGTGATCACTAGAATGTTATATCACGGGAATGAGAAAAGAGTGCACGTCAGTAACGAGATCAAACTAGGTATGGAGATACCGATGATCGAATCTCAGACATGTAATATATCGAGAGACAAAAGGATTTAGTTACAAGCGTTAAAGGTTCTCACGATCACAGGAGTCATCGTTGAATGTGTAGGAGTCAGTACGGATCTCTAGGTCCCACTGCTGATTATTGATCGGAGAAGGGTCTCGATCATGTCTGCATTATTCGCGAACCATAGGGTGGCACACTTAAGAGTTACCGGACACCATTTTGGAGCACATATGTTTCAGACGAAAGAATTACAAAGCGCAGGAATTGTTTCAATAGAAACCGGAAATTGTTTCGGGTGAAATTGCAGAAAGTGGTTCTGCATGTGATATTGAAATATTGCAAGAGGCTATATGTGAATGTTTGTTAATTAAAGTAATTAACAAAATTCTGAATAAATTTAATAAAATAGTTTTATTAAATGAGAGAGCATTAAGTTTGGAGAAACTTAATGCATTTAAAGTGGAGACTTTAAAAGGGAATGTGAAGAGGCATTTTAATGTGGAGGAGTTACCACCACATGAATGGGGGAGGTGAGGGGTCACCCCCCATGCGACGGCCATGGAGAGAGGGGGCACCCCCCTCCTCCTATAAAAGGCCACGCATTCCCTCCTTCATCCTCACACCTCCTTGTGAAGGATCTCTCTCCCCCTCTAGAATTATTCCCCCATGGTCTCGGATTAGCGAGATACATGTTCCCGGTGGCATTTCGTCTGGAAGGAGTTGCTACTTCCGCTGGATCGCTGGAGCGAGGAGGTGGAGGTTGTCCGGTGGCTTGAACGTGTGTGCGAGTGCGGATGCGCTGCTGAGTTGCGGCGCTCGGACTTCCTCACGATCTTGAGATCGGCAAGTGTACGACTACATCAACCACAAGTTCCTACTCGTTAACAAAGCTCGTTGTCTTTGAGGGTAAGTTCTCTATGGATGTATGTCCACCCGTTTGCTTTGTACCTAGTAGATAGATCTTGGCGTGTAGTTCACACCGTAGGAAAATTTTTGTTTTCTATGTTGCAGACCCAACAGTGTTTACTTTCTGCAAACTTTTATTTCTTTCCATTCGATACGTTTAATCCTTTGCTTTCCGCAAAATACGGTGAGATTGACAACCTCATCGCAAGTTGGGGACAAAGTTCTGTGGTTGTGTTATGCAGGTCTCCACGTTGCTACTACCACCAGTAGTGCGCCCTGCCAAAGCTCAGCTAGTAACACCTTTGAGGTGTTTCCTTGCTCCTACTGGTTCGATTAAACCTTGGTTTCATAACTGAGGGAAACTTGCTGTTGTGCTCATCATACCTTCCTCTTGGGGTTCCCAACGAGCTCTACATCAACCACGAGCCATCAACACTTTTCTGGGCGCCGTGCATTGAGCCATCAAGGGATTTTCTAGCGCCGTTTCCGGGGAACAAAGAAGAAGAAACTCCCACGTCAACTACACGCCAGCAAAGATTTTCTGGCGCCGTTGCCGGGGAGTCAAGGACATCTTCATAAGGGGAGTCCCTCATAACCAATCTCTTTACTTTGTTGTTTTTGTCTTGCTTAGTTTCTTTTTTGCCTTGTTTGCTTGTTTTGTTCTTCAAAAACACAAAAAAATAGTTTTACTAGTTTGCTTTCTTATTTCAAAAACACAAAAAAATAGTTCCTATCTTGAGTTGCCACTATGTCTAGCCTTGCTCCAATCACTATGTCACCCAAGGAAATGATTTTCACTTTTAAACAAGGAATTGAGGAAAGTTTTAAGGAAGCTTGGTCTAGAATCTCTGATCTACATGAAAAAACTGAGCCTAAAATGACTCAAAGCTTGTTTCTTAGCAGTTTTTACCTTGGGTTGCTCTTTGCTATAGATATGCTTTAGATGCTGTTGTGGGAGGAGATTTCCTCCAATGTAATGAGGATGATGCTATTAATGATATAAAGAAATTGATCCTCACTTACAACATGCCTAGCCAAACTGATATTTCTTTCGCAAAAATATTTGCTAGGTTGAACACTCTTGAGGCTAGCACTACTAGCTTAGAAAGTTGCTATAATACGCTTAGGGAGCATCACAATTATGTTCCAATAAATTCTTAACCATCAAAGTGGCTCCCTACAGTAAATATTGAGATAAACACTAAAACTTTTCAAGCCCGCTGCGATATCATGTCTGAATTTTGTCTTATGCCCAAAGATATTTATAAATCTTTGAATCTTTGGGGGCTTACTGAAGGAGGAAAAGAAATATCTCTTGCTAATAATGCTGCCTTATTTCCTATTGGAATAGCTGAAGGAGTGTTTACAAAGATCCTTGGGAAAATGATTTCTACTGATTATCTTGTTATTGAATGTGCAGGAAAAGGACAAATTACACTTGGAAGATCCCTATTAGAACTCCTTGAAGCAATAATAGATGTGGGAAAGGGGACCATGCACCTTTATTCTCCACCAAACAATCACATTTTCCAAAAGGTTAAGAATAAAAATAAAAGAGGTAAGGACAAGAAAGTTGGTTTTAATGCTTCTTCATTTGAGAACACTTGATTCTTTCTTTGGTTCTTATGCCTAACTTAAAGACGTTAAAGAAAAGTACTTGATGGGAGATAACCCAAGAGTTTTAGATGAGTCTTGGAAGTTATTACCTCAGTAATAACCTCTCCTTATCCTTTTTATTTGCTTTTTGTGCCAAGAGTAACCTCTATTGAGAGTGAAGTAATGATTGGGAAAGTTGCTGTCCCGAAACAGATTTTTGTGCTTCACCGTAAAAATTCGTGAGAGAGATATGTATGTCGGATTGAGCTGTAATCTTTTGTGATTCTGCCCCAGGTTGTTATCTAACTTTCGTTAGTTCAACACATTTTGATTTGAGCAACAGAAGGTATTCGAAAAAATTTGTCTTTACCTGCTGGTCTGTTTTGACAGATTTCTGTCATTTTCTGCATTTGCTTCTTGTGGGTTCCTTTTTGAGTTCTTTTGGGGAATTGAGATTTTTGAGGGAAGTGTTACAGTAGCTAGTGTTCTAATGGAAGTTTATTTGGTGTTAGAACTGAACCTTGAGACTTATTTATCTTAAGTGCACTAATGTTGCTAATGAGATTGTGTGAAGTTTTGTATGAAGGAAAAATTTCAGGTGTATGGAAGGAATGAGTAATGAGATGAAGAATGGACTAAAGCTCAAGCTTGGGGATGCCACATGTGTCACCCCAAGAAATATCCAAGAAGTACAAGCGTTAAAGCTTGGGGATGCCCAAGGCATCCCCTTCTTCATCAATAAAAAATTTAGGTTTCTTCTAAACGCTTCATTTTTATTGTTTCATGCACAGTTGTGTTTTTCTTGGAGCGTCTTCTTTTTTGTTTTCGTTTTGGTTTTTCATTTGCTTGGTTTGCTTAGTTTTCTGAATAAGTTGGTTGGACCCCCTCTTTCATACTTTGGTTTGCAAATAGTTTGGTTTGGTTTGGAAAAGAGTAGGAAAGTTCATGCTTATGTGGTAAAAAGAGCTCGTTTTTGACTATGACCTGTGCTTTGTCATGCCATGCTTGATATTTTTTTTGGCTTTATGCTTAGTATTCTTTGCTGTAGCATGACTTGTTATAAACAATTGAGATTTCTTAATGTGCCTTGGATGAATCATGCGTTGTTTTAGCATATTAAAGCATAGTATAGTGGTATTCTCCTTTGATGCTTTATTTGGGTTGACTTGGCACATGCTCACACCATGTTATGACTATCTAAAGTCACCATAGCCTTTATGATCCTTTAGTTTTCAACTTGTAATATCACTTTATGCTTTGATCAATGATGTTTTGTCGCTCTGCATGATTATGGCCATTATTGCTCTCTTAGTTTGTCGCTCTCAGTCTTTTGCTAGCCTTCACAACAAAGTATGAGTTCCACTCATGCATCCAACTCCCTAAACCATGTTATTCCAAAGAGTCCACCATACCTACCTACTAGCTTATGCTATTCCAAGTATATTCATGCTTTTGTTTACCTTCCACTTGTTATGAGAAAACTAGTGATTAAAGCTCTCACGAACTTGATGGCACACTTTACTTTACTTGCCCTTAATAAACTTGAACCATTATGTCTTCTATGTTGTATATGCTTGCACTTATTTGTTGGGAATTAGCAGAACCATGCTTTCATGGGGAACGCTTTCAACATTGCACTTGGTACTTGTACCTAGTTGATATCATGCTCTTTTGTATATGGATGTCGTCGGTGTGAAATGAAAGGGGAGCTTGTAAGTCCATGGAGTTATGTATATGTGTTAGAGAAAGCCTGGTGCTGGTCTAATCCATGCCGACATGGTGGAAACCTGCAGCGTAACCATAATGAGTTGTCTATGAAGCATTCTTCTTATAAAAAAGAGTCCTATATTGAGAAAAAAGAGAAAAGAAAAAAAAGATACTATGAAAAGAGGAAAGAGAGAAAAAAGCACCATATTCCCATGGTAAATAAGAAAAATGTTGAGATGCTCGTTGTCTGCTTGCCTTGTCATTTTGATATGGGGATTCTTCCGTATCATCGGGCAAGGGGTACACCGTTGGCGGTTCTCTATGATACACATGTACTTACAATGATAAGAACTTACCGGTGACTAAACTTGAGTAGCATGAGGAGCGGCCCTCGTATATAAGGGACATGAGATTTCTGACTTATACTTCGTGAAGCATGTACACCATAGTTGTTCACTTTAACCTTAATCACTTCAAGATGCTTATGATAGGGGCAATGAGAGCTGAAAGCTATAAGTACTATAATTTTTGGAAGCTCTTTATGAGACTTGAATCCCTACTTCCTTTTACAAAAGCCTTTCTTCCACCATTATATTAAGTCTCCACCTTCTATCTTTATGCACTTACTTTGAGAGCATAGTGGCCATTCTTAGTTCTATGTGCATTGTCCAAAGACTAGTTGATTGATGCATAACTTGTTATTGCTTGTTTTAAAATATTGTATCTAGTCACTCTTATGAACTTTGAAGGTGTGCTATGCATTTATATTTTCTACTCTATTGAGGGACATGCTAAATACTATTATGCTATGTTTTCTTTATGTGAAACAAACAAACGTCTTGCAAATCATTGTTATTCATGAATCTTTTGTTTGTGCCTTTTCATGTTGCATCATAGTTTCTTTGTCTTATTGCTAGAACTTTGTCTTTCATGTTATGATTGAAGTACTATGATCCCAGCTTTGAATGTTTTGCAAATACTTTGATCAAGTCTTTGATGGTGCATGTCACCTCAAAAAATATTCTTTCTTTTTATCACTTACCTACTCGAGGACGAGAAGGAGTTAAGCTTGGGGATGTTGATACATTGCAAATGTATCTATAATTTTTGATGTTCCATGCTTGGTTTTATCCACTTTCTTGTGTTTTGTTCCAACTTTGGAGTACTTTTCATATGATTTCTTGGACTAACCTATTAACAAGAGCCACGATGTCGCGGTTTGCTTTTCGCTGTTTTTGGTTCCAAGAAAGTCGAAAATGAATATTCTCGAATTGACGGACAAAAGCCAAAGTGCCTATTTTTCCGGAAGGGATCAAGTGCCGAGAATCACGAGAGCGAGAGAGGACCGAGGCCACCACACCACCTGGCATAGGTCAGCGCCCGGTGAAAGAACATTTCATGTTTTCCTATGTTTTGCGTGTTACATAACAATACTATGGAGAATTTTCATGTGTGCTAAGTGTGCAGGAAGTTTTGAGGGGGCCGGATAATCCGGCCTACCTCATCTCTCAAGGAAGCCAAGGCGCGTCACTCTGTGTCCAGTCGAATTTTCTCCCGGAAAATCTGAGCTGGGGCGGTTTTTCCTCCCCAGGCCGGATAATCCGGGTTTCGCAAGGGCCGGATAATCCGGCCCCCAGTTTTCGAGCAAAAGGAGCCAAGGCGCGTCGCTCGGTATCCAGTCGGATTTTCTCCCGGAAAATCCGAACCGGGGCGGTTTTTCTTCCCCAGGCCGGATAATCCGGCCTTCACATAGGACCGGATAATCCTGCCCCCAGAAGTTGATCAAGGGCAAGCTCGGCACGATGCTCTGTGAGGGGGCGGATTATCTGCCGGATATTCCGAGTCTGGGATGGTGTTTTCACCAGACCGGATAATCCGGCCCTCACTTGGACCGGATAATCCGGCCCCCAAAATGTGCAACGGCTGGTTTTTGGAAGGGGGTATAAGTACCCCTTCTTCCCCAACGATCAGAACTCTTGATTCATTCGAAATTGACTAGACCTTGTGCAAGAGCTCTCATTCTCAATCTCCCACTTCAACCATTCGAAGGTCTTGATCTTTCGTGGAATTGAAGGAGGAGAAGTTCATCATCAACATCAAGAATCAAGCGCTTCAACTCCTCTCCATTCACTTGGAGAAATCCCTGATCTAGTATTCTTGTCAATACCTAGATCTTGTTATTGTGTTTGGCAACTTTGTTCTTGTGGCAGCTTGTTGTCATTTCGGGAGCCTCCAAGTTGTTGTGGAGTTGTTGCCCCGCTAGTTGTGTAAAGGCGCCGGTGCCCACCTCGAAGGGTACCTATAGTGGAAGGTGGATCAGGCCTGTTGTAGCGAGATCGATCGGAGAACAGGGTGAGGCCTTTTGTGTCGTGGTGGTCTTAGTACCGCCCACCCCTCCAATACAGACGTACTTCCCTTAACAAGGAAGGAACTACGGTCAAACAAATCCTGTGTCTCCGCGTGCTTCACTTCGGTTCACTCGTTCCTCTTCCACTCGCTCCTTACTCGCTAGTAGATAGGTTTGCATATAGGGAAATTCCACATTAGTTTATCTAGAGAATTTACCTTTGTGCTAAGCCTAAATTTGAAAAAGAATTAAAAATTGGTGTAGCACCTATTCACCCCCCCTCTAGGTGCCCATATGATCCATTTCAATTGGTATCAGAGCCCTGGCTCTTAATTCGGGCTTAACCGCCTAAGAGTAGTATGGGTACCAAGGATGATGGAAATGAGGCTGTGGATAAGGTCACAATGGATGATCTCAAGTCGTTGGAAACAACCTTGTTGAAATCCTTTGAGGCCAAGATGGAGGAGATGAATCAAATGATTGCTCGCCTTACATCATCGATAGCCCCATATCCATCCTCCTCTGAGGCTCCCTCACCATCATCTAAGGAAAAGGGTAACACCGGATCCAAGGATGATGATGTGGAAGGTGAAAAACTAAATGGCTCCACCTCCAAAAAGGGAAGTGGTAAGGAGGAATATAGTGAGGTTCGCCACGTATATTCCCCCGACCCACCTATCCCTCATCCTCATATAAACAATAGGGGTGATCCACCCAAGCTCACTTCATCCTCTTTTAACCAATGGCAATTTTTAATGAAATCTCATGTTTGCCGCTCCTCTATTAAATTGTGGAGGATTATTGAAGAAGGTCTTCATATTGGAGATCAAACCAATCTAACAAGAAGGGAAGTTGTGGATAGCCAGTTGAATGCCACTGCTCTCCACATGATACAGCTGGGTGTGGGTCCCAAGGACATGCCACACATTAAACATCTCAACACAGCTAAAGAGGCGTGGGATGCTCTTACGGACCTTTTTGTTGGAAATGAAAGCATGAGAGGAAACAGGTATGATGCCCTTAGTAATGAAGTTGAGGGATTCTACATGTTGGATGGTGAAAACCATGAGGACATGTATAGAAGACTCAAGGGCACCGCAACAACATTTCGGAAGCATGGGGCCACTCACATTGATGATGCATGGATAAAAAGAAAGTATGTGAGTGCCTTAATGCCTTTCGAACCAACGGATTTGAAGAGCTTGCAAGGTAGACACAACTATCATCAAATGACATCCAATGAAGTCATGCAAGAAATGGCGTCATTCAACATTGGAATGCAAAAGGGTGTCAATGTGGCTCTCAAAGCCAATGTTGTTGAGCAAGAGGACGATGAAGGAGCTTTTGAGAGGATATCCATGGACTGCCCCGATGAGGTCAAACGTGCACATGGTGAGTACATGGCATTCTATGCAAGGAACTTTTGGAAGGACCCTGCCAAAGCCAAGTCTGAACTTGAGCACAAGAACGGGTCAAATGGAAGAAGAGAAAGTGGCCCAAGATTGAGAACTTGCTTCAACTGTGGAGATAGACTGCACTTTGTAGCCGAGTGTCCTTATGAAAATAGAGAAGACAATGGTGGAAGGCTCATTCTCAAAGAGAAATCCAAAGCTCCTAAGAAGAAGCCGTTTGCTAAGAAGAATGGCCCTTTCAAGAAGCAACCCAAGATGGTACTTGTAGCTTAAGAGGAATACTCCTCCGCAAGTGAAGATGAAGAGGATGATGATAGTACCCGAGAAGTGGCTGCTATAGCCACCACATTGACTCCCTCCTCTCTCTTCGACTCGCCGAACAAGAACGCCATCAACAACAACGCCACTTGTCTAATGGCAAGAGGATCCGAGGTATCAACTTCTAACTCCTCATTTCCTAAAACTAACATAATTTTGGATATGGATGATCATGACAGTCTTGAAATGAAAGAATAAGTTATTGCCTTGGATACTTTTTTCACTAACCTACAAGGTGAGCACAAACTCCATTTTGATGCTCTTATGAGTCAACTTGCTCAAGCCGAAGATCTCCTTGAAGAAAAGGGCAGAATTGAAAGAGAAGATGCCTTGGAGATAGCCTCTTTGAAGAATGCTTTGGAAGAGGAAGAGGAAGCTCGAGTTTCTTTGGAATAAAGACTCGAATCCCTGGAGGAGTCACAAGAGGAAACTGTAGCTCAGCTCATTAAAGAACATGATCATGCTCTTGCCAAGGTAAAGAAACTAAAGAAAGAAAAGATTGATTTTGGGGCTGTTCATGCTAGACTTTTGGAGAAGTTTGATGATCTTGAAAGTGCTCACAAGGCATTGAAGAGTGATCATTCTACTCTAAATGAGTCTCATGACCAGCTCCAAACTCAATTGAAACGGTATGACGTGCCAAGTACCTCCTCTTCATCCCTTGGAAAAGAAGATCTTACAAGAAGTTCTCAACACAAAGGTAAAGGGGTTATTGATGAGATACTAAGCAGGCAAAGGACAAACCATAGTAAAGAAGGTCTTGGTTACATACCCAAGATAAAGAGCAAGAAAAACAAGAAGAATAAGAAGAAGAAGAAGAACAAGACTGCTCAATCAAAGACTAGCAACATTACTAATGACAAGACTATTTATGATGGTTTTGCAGGGATCAACAATCCTAATTTCGAACTATATTGTGATTCTTATGGTGATGTTTATGCTAGTTATGTAGGGCCTTATGATTGTTACATTCCTTGGTCTATTTGGGTTCCCAAGACCCTTGTTACTAACATGAGAGGACCCATTGAAAAATGGGTACCTAAAACCAAGAAGTAATTTTCTTGCAGGGCTATGCTTCCGGTGGTTCTAAATGGGTACTCGATAGTGGTTGTACGAGTCATATGACCGGAAGCAAGGAGATCATCACGGAGATGCGGCCAAACCGTGATCACATTACCGTCTCCTATGGTGACAAGTCAAAATCTGAGGTATTGGGTCTCGGCAAAGTTGTGGTGGCTCATGATATCTCCCTCGTGGACGTCATGCTTGTTGAGACCCTCGGGTATAACTTACTTTCAGTTCGTGCCCTTGGTAAGATGGGCTTTGCAGTTTACATTGATGTTGTTTTAGTGGTACTCTTGTGGAGCAAGTCTCTAAAAGTCGCTTTCGTGGGATATGTCAAAAACGACCTGTACGTGGTGGACTTTTTGGGGAAAACCACTACAGGCCCGATGTGTCTTTTCGGAAAGGCTGACGCGGGTTGGCTATGGCATCACCGACTAGCCCACATCAATATGAGAACTTTGCAAAGTCTCCACAAGGGTGGCCACATTCTTGGACTAAAAGAAAATGTCTCTTTTGCCAAAGATCGTGTTTGCAGGGCGTGTGTTGAAGGTAAAATGCATGATTCACCTCATCGAAGGAAAACCATTATCTCTTCAAAAAGGATCTTGGAGCTCCTTCATGTGGACCTCTTCGGACCTCCATCTCATGCAAGCCTCGGTGGGAAGAAGTATTGTCTAGTGATTGTTGATGATTACTCTAGATACACTTGGGTTTATTTCTTCAAGTTGAAGAGTGAAACTCAACAAACTGTCATCGACTTCGCCAACGAGGTTCAACGTCAACACAACGTCCCCATTCTGGCTATAAGGAGTGATAACGGCTTGGAGTTCAAGAACTACACCTTAAATGAGTTCCTAAGTGAAGAGGCGATAAGACATCAATATTCCGCTGCGTACACCCCTCAACAAAATGGTGTAGCCGAGAGGAAGAATCGGACTCTAATGGACATGGCAAGATCAATGTTGGCCGAATTCAAATCTCCATATAACTTCTGGGATGAAGCAATCTCTACTGCTTATCATTCATCCAACCGTTTATACCACCGCAAGATTTTGGACAAGACTCCGTATGAAATCTTTACCGGTAACAAGCCAAACATCTCATACTTTCGGGTACTCGGGTGTAAGTGTTTCTTTCTTATTAAAGGAGTTCGTTTATCTAAGTTTGAATCTAAGGCTCTAGAAGGTATTTTTGTTGGTTATGGTGCCGGATCCCACACTTATAGAGTCTACAATAAGCTCTCCGGAATTGTTGTAGAATCTTGTAGTGTGGTGTTTGAGGAAAATGACGGTTCTCGTGCGGAGCAAGTTGGTGTTTGTGATGCAGATGTTGAAATACCCCAAGATGCCATAAGAAGAATGGGCGTGGGATTCTTCCGCCCCATTGAGGAACCCCTTGTGGCGGACCGGTAAGGACAATGCTCTACTCATATAGAGCCCTCATCTACACATACGCAATGTCAACACCCGGATTTTTAATCCCAGATGCCCGTTATGCCATACCTCACAATCCCAGGATTACCATTTTTGCGAGACATAACGGATTGGATATCACAGTACATCATCCATTACAAACCATACATAAGGTTTTACACAAATAAGGATCTCATGATCCAGTCTTAATACAACAAGCAGCGGAAATTAAAGATAGCGTAGCGGTGGGGTCCATCTTCAGGGGCACAGGCAATGCTGACGAAGGCAGATAGTCCTAGTTATCATAGCCGTCCTGCTGACCATCATCTTGATAATCTCCTTCATAGTCTGGCCATGATAATAGCCAGGGACAAAAGCCATGAGTACTCTTTAAGTACTCGCAAACTACTATTAACAGGTACTATAGTTCTAAATTAAAGTGCTAAATCTAAGTTTAAGTATAAAGTTAAGTTTGAAACCTAAGCTGAGTTCAGAAACCAAGAAAGATAAAATAAGGTTCTAGAATCACTTAAGTTGGGAAGCTATTATCATCAACACAACCCTGTTGTGGTCAAGTCAAAGTTCATCATTCATTTCAAGTTATTTAGAAAACATCTGACAACGAAACAGTATGGCCATTCCAACTGTCCATAACCGCGGACGCGACTATTTGAATAGTTTGACACTCTGCAGAGGTGGTACACTTTCACCACAAGATTCAATACATCTGTCAGGGATAACCCTGAATCATCATACTTAGTATGCAGATAATCAAACATAACCTTCCCTTTACACACCCTAGTACAAGCACCCCTCCTATGAGCATGGCCTCCCAACCATGACCATCAGTCATCTTGGGCAATGCATAGGTGGACAACATTGAGAGGTAGCCTCAGCTCAAACCTCTCCCGTGAGGGAACTAATACTAATGCATATAAATTTCCATCTAAGCCTTACCCAGTTCAGGTAATGTGGTTGTACGGTAAATTTGGAATGGTATCGCATCCGAATCCAACCATCATTTTTATAAAAGGGTTAAGGCTCATGCCTCATCATTTTCATCATCATAAATCAGTTTTGTCTCTCAACACATGTCAAAACATCTCAATAGAATGACTCATCATTCCAAGGTTTTCACAATTCATTTTCACCAAGTGCTCCCATCTAAAGTGACTCAAGTTTTTGATCTACTCTAAAATACTAAGTTAAGAGTGTTCACTAAGGTGGAAAGATGGGATCAATCTCATGCCATAGAATGACATCTATAGGTTTCTAAGTAGGTCAAGTTTAATACTTTTTATGCTACCTTCAAAATAAGTAAGGAACTTTGTATACTAAGGGGAGTAAAACTTGTAAGTAAGGCTTGGGGTACTAATAGTTAAAAAGGGGTGTGATCAAAGCATGCCTAAAGCATCCTTGCTCATTCATCTAGCTTAATTCTAGCTGGCTAACAATAGCTTGCCTTGGTTGGTGCAGTGGTTGAAGTTTTCTTCTTCTTCTTCTTCTTGGTAGAACTCCTCCTCCTCGAAAGCTTGGTCGATACTAGCGTCTATAAATACATAGGGAGTAGAAAATCACCAAAAAATACTTAACTAGGCTAAGTAGCATTCTAAAACACATATTTGATGATCTATTATCATCACAAACATCACAAGTTTAATTCAATAGTTTCATCCCTTTTATTTTAGAAAAGTAATTTCTACTCATTGAAATATTAACTAAAATTTAATATTCACCACCAAAATATGGGATCATATAGACACATGTCCTCCCCACATATTCTAACATGTGGGAATGAGATATAAAGGTTGGATCAATATTACTTTAGTTTAAGTTTATTATTTAATGATTTAAAGTGACTAGAAATGCCTATATAGCATTATTTTGGTACTAGCCATAGTCACTGCATGTAATCCTTAATATTATTACATATTTAGATAGATATGATGAAATGTGATTTTTGAGAGTTGGAATCAACTCAAAAGCTAACTTGGTTGATTTTATAAAAATGTTGCAAGTTGCAAAAGCTTCTATCTTCTTATTTTTACTAGGAGAGATCTATAACTCTAATTGAATTAAATCCAACAGGCTTGGATAGATCATTTTAATACCTTTCAGACAAAATTAGTTTCATGCAATTTGGATTTCTAAAACTCTCTGAATTGAATTTTGAAATAGTGGACAGAAACTAGATTTAACTAAAAAGAAAAAATCCAGATTTGAATTGATGGGCTAGCGCGGGAAAAGGAATGGGCCAACCCAGTGGCGCTTCGCGGTGCAGGGCTCAGCTGACAGGGGGGTCCCGTTTGTCAGCGGCACTTAAAACGCGAAACGGTACGCGCGTTGTGGGCCGTAGGATTAGAAGCGAGATCAACGGCTGAGGGTCGTCGTCAACGACGAACAGGTCACTGGCGAGCTCGAACCCTAGCGGCTCGGTGGGGATCCACTGGGGGCGTACCAGGGCTCTAGCGGGGTCGGCGAGGCGGGCAAACGACGTGGAAGACAACGGCGAGGCGAGTCACGGTTGCGGCGGAGCTTGGGGTGGTCGCAATCAACTGCGCCCTTCTCCTCCTGCCGCGGCTGCTCCAGCTCCAATTCCGGCAAGCTGCTGCTCCACTTGCTCCGGCGAGAGGTGGGTGAGGTCCAGAGAGGTGAGAGGAGTGGAATGGTATGGAGAGAAGAGGCTGGGGAGGGCTCCTTTTATAGGCCCGACAGTGAGACCGAGGAGGATGGGCAGGCGACGGTGGCGACAAGGCTACGGCCGGCTAGCGGCATGGCTGGGATGGCGATCGACAGGCGGTCTCCTGGCGGTGCTCTAAGAAGTGAATGCGAGCATAGGGGCGGTGGCACGCAGTCTGGGCGAGGTGGCGCTCTACGCGGCCGAAGCGGCGGTGTCCACGGCGAGCGGTGGCTGTGAGGCTTTGGGCGGCGAGCGGGGATGTCTGGGGTGTTCTCCAGGTCGAGGTGGAGCGGTGGGCGCGGGCTGGTGCCACGGGATGGTCTGTGCGAGCGGGGACAGAGCGTGCTCTGGGGGCGGCACTGGCATGGTGCGGTGGCACTGGCGCGTTTGTGCTCGGTGGTCCACTGCTGCTCTGGGGCGGGGCAAGGGATAGGGGGTGGCGGTGAGCTCTGGCTACCTCCTAGACATGGCATGAGAGGGAGATGGTCTTGCAAGGGCAAAGTTTGGCCGGCGACCATGCCCTCGGGTTGACATGGCAAGAGGGTTAGGGACAAGGGAGAGGGGTGTTAAGGCTTTGGTTAGACTAGGAGGGGACATAGGAGATAAATGAGGATCAATTGGGGGAAAAACCCTGTTCAAAACAGTGAGCTAGGATTAGAGTAGAAATTATGCATGCCAAGTGTTTGATGAAATGGTCGCCTGAAAGAAAGTTTTGAATTTTGGTTTCAAAAATTTTGAGTGATCTCCACTAGTGATAGGTAGTCTATGGTTGCAAGGGTTTTGAAAATGGAGCTTAAATAGATGGTTTTTGAAATAGGGGTGATCTATGCATATGCATTAGATTCAATTTTAAACTGCCATTTAAAATAGTTAACATAATGTTTTTAGCAGATCAAAAGGTGGGCCTTGGTACCTCATTATGTGTACTAGCAAGGGGTGCAAAGATCAAGAATTATTTCTGTTAAGTTTTGAGTACTAGGAATAGCCAAAGTAGGCATGAGAGTTAAATTTGCCAAAATGACCATTCCTTCTTTTTAATTCTTTTTGATTTGATTTTCTTTAGGAAAAGTTTGGGAATGATGTAGATGATGTTTAAAACACCTAAGAAACATTTTACAAGCATTGGATCAATCAATCATGGCAATTCAAACAACTCCTATTTTAAATGCATACATATATGAATGCTTTCATTTTAAATTTGGAAAAGTTTTTGTTAACCCTATTTTTGGATGATTTGATCTTGATAACCTTGGATTAAAGTTTTGGGATGTTACAAACCTTCCCCCCTTAAACAAAATCTCGTCCCGAGATTTACAAAGAAAACTAGGAACTAAAGAGATCTGGGAACTCTGTTCTAATGTAATCTTCGCGTTCCCAAGTAGCTTCCTCCTTGGTATGGTTGCTCCACTGAATCTTGAGAAACTTGATACTCCTGGTCCTGGTGGTTCTGTAGGCTTCTTCTAAGATACGGATGGGTACTTCCCGATAGGTCAGGTCATTGTTGATTTCCACAGCTCTGTGATCAATATTCTTGAAAACTTCAGTCTTCTCAGGCACTTCCAAGCATTTGCGAAGTAACGAGATATGGAACACATTGTGGATGGCTGACATCTCTTGAGCAGTTCAGTTGGTACGATACTTCTCCTCGGTTCGTAATCTTGAAAGGTCCGATATATCTGGAGCTAACTTTCCTTCAGAAGCGTTGAGTTCCCTTCAATGGTGAAACCTTGAGATATACGAAATCTCCGACATTGAAAGTCAGGTCTCTCCTTCTTTTGTCAGCATAACTCTTCTGTCTGGATTGGGCGGTCTTGAGGTGCTCACGGACTTTGTGAACTTTCTCTTCTGCTTCACGGAGAATGTCGGGTCCAAAGATCTGACTCTCTCCTACTTGCGACCAATTCAAAGGGGTATGACACTTTCTTCCATATAGGAATTCAAATGGTGCCATCTGCAAACTAGCTTGATAGCTGTTGTTATATGAGAATTCTGCGAAAGGCAGGCAGTCTTCCCATTTTGATCCGTATTCCAACACACAAGCTCTAAGCATATCCTCTAAGATCTGGTTGACTCTCTCAGTTTGTCCATCTGTTTGCGGGTGATAAGCGGTACTGAAGTTCAACTTGGTTCCTAAACCTTCCTGAACTTTCTGCCAAAATCTTGAAGTAAACTGGGTTCCTCGATCTGAGACGATGGTCTTGGGGGTTCCATGCAGACTAACAATCCTAGCAATGTACAGCTCTGCTAGTTTTGCACTCTGGTAGGTTGTCTTGACAGGTATAAAGTGGGCTACCTTGGACAGTCGATCAACTATGACCCAGATTGAGTCATTTCCCCTACTAGAAGTAGGTAAACCGGTGATAAAGTCCATTCCAACGGAATCCCATTTCCATTCCGGAATCTACAATGGTTGCAATAGTCCTGCAGGTCTCTGATGCTCTGCTTTGACTCTTTGACAGATGTCACATTTGGCGATGTAGCTTCTGATCTCTCTTTTCATCTTGTGCCACCAAAATTGCTCTTTCAGATCCTGATACATCTTTGTTCCTCCGAGGTGGATAGAATAAAGAGTATCATGAGCTTCCTTCATGATAATTTCCTTCGGCTCCGAATCTGCTGGCACACAGATACGTCCTTTATACCACAGTACACCTTCTTCGTCTTCGGTGAATCCAGGTACCTTTCCTGTACCAATATGACGTTTGATTCCGTCGATACTTTCATTTCCCTTTTGGGCTTCCTTGATTTGGCTAATCAAAGTGGGTTGAAGTTCAATGCTAGCTAGGAATCCTTTGCTAACTAACTCAGTCCTGAACTGCTCCAACTCCTCATACAAACTTGGTTGCTTCTCCTTGATCATGGTGTTAAGCCTACACGGCAATCTGCTAAGAGCATCCGCTACCACATTGGCTTTGTCGGGGTGATAGTGAATGTCAAGGTCATAATCCTTGATTAACTCTATCCATCTTCTTTGCCTCATATTCAGCTCCTTCTGAGTGAAGATATACTTCAAGCTCTTATGATCTGAGTAAATCTCACAGCGATTACCCATCAAATAATGACGCCATGTCTTCAATGCTAGAACCACGGCTGCTAGCTCAAGATCATGGGTCGGATAGTTCTGCTCATGTTGCTTCAATTGTCGAGACAGATACGCGATTACTTTGCCTTCTTGCATCAATACACATCCTAGGCCAATCTTGGATGCATCACAATACACATCAAACGGCTTCTTGATGTCTGGCATGATCAAAATTGAGGATGATATCAATCTCTTCTTCAGCTCTTGGAAACTGGCTTCACACTTGTCTGTCCATTCAAACTTCTTGTCCTTCTTCAACAATTGGGTCATTGGTCGGGCTATGCTCGAGAATCCTTCTACGAACTTGCGGTAATATCCCGCTAATCTGAGAAATGAACGAACTTGGGTTTGATTGGTTGGGGCTTCCCATTCTTCGACATCTTTGATCTTGGTGGGATCAACAGAGACTCCTCCAACAGACACAATATGTCCTAGGAATCCTACTTCTTTCAGCCAAAACTCACACTTGCTGAACTTGGCATATAACTGATGCTCTCTCAGGGTTTCTAGCATGATTCTCAGATGTTGCTCATGCTCTTCTTCTAACTTGGAGTAGATAAGGATGTCGTCGATAAACACAACTACAAACTTATCTAGGAAATTCATAAAGATCTTATTCATGAGATTCATGAAATAAGCAGGGGCATTGGTTAATCCAAAAGACATAACCGTATATTCGTATAAACCATAGCGAGTAGTAAAGGCGGTCTTCGGGATATCCGTTGCATGAATCTTAAGTTGGTGATAACCAGTCCTAAGATCAATCTTTGAGAATACCTGAGCTCCAGTCAACTGATCAAATAGGTCCTCTATCTTTGGCAAAGGGTACTTATTCTTGACGGTGATGTCATTCAACTTTCTGTAATCTGTACACAGACGATTGCCTCCATCTTTCTTGTCGACGAATAACACTGGTGATCTCCATGGCGATGCGCTTGGCTGAATCAAGCATGTTGCTAACATGGCATCCAACTGCTTCTTCAGTTCCACTAACTCTGCGGGGTTCATGGTATAGGGTCTCTGGGCTATAGGTCTGGTTCCGGGGATTAGTTCGATAATGAACTCAATATCCCTATCCGGGGGCATACCTGGCAATTCATCTAGGAATACGTCAGGGTATTCACAGACTACTCTGACTTTGTCAATGGTGGGCAGGGCTACACTCTTGTTGCACTTGAATTGACGGGGTAAGGTTTCAGAGATATGCTCTACTGTTACTCCAGAACTACTGGTCATGGTGATGGCTTTCTTAGCACAGTCTATCAGTCCTTTATGCCTTGACATCCAGTCCATACCTAGTACTACTTCCAATCCTTTGGTTCCAAGTACAATTAGGTTGGCATAAAAATCTATCCCATGTATTCTGATAGGTACAGCTTTGCAATTTTTTCTAGCTTTTGTTGTTGAACCAGGGATTTGAACTATCATGACATGCTTCAGGTTGGTTGGGCAAATCTTACTAGTGCATACAAATTCTTCGGTGACAAATGAATGCGATGCTCCAGAATAAAACAATACTCTTGCTAAAACTGAGTTGACAGAAAACATACCCAGCACTACATCTGGCGCTTCCTGGGCTTCTTCTGCGTTCATGTGGAAGAGACGACCGTTCTTGGTTGTCGGGTTCCTGGGCAAATCTTCTTCCTGGTTGAACCACGGCGCTGCTGAGCTGGGGCATTCACAGGGGCATTGGCGGCAGTCTTCTTGGGACACTCATTGGAGTAGTGACCCTTCACTCCACACTCGAAACAAGTGATCTGGGACTTGTCCTTGACTGCGACAGGTATAGCATTACTACCAGTTCTGGGTGCAGGGTTGTTGTTGTTGTTGTTGCTCTTGGGAGGGGCACGGTTGAAATTGTTGGCATTACCGGAGTTGTGATTGTTTCCTCCGAACTTCACATTACCTCCGTTACGGTTGGGGTAACTTGGGCGAGAATTTGGGGGTCGGTTGTTCCTTGGTGCATATCCTGGTGAGGGGTTGGGACGGTACTTCTGGTGACTATCGATCATCGCTGCATCATACGATGCTTGCGGTTGTCGTTTGCCTGGTTAATCTTCCCTTCCATCTGAATGGCAGTCGACTAGCTCTTCGAGATCATCAAAATGGATGTTGACGAGGACAGTCTGCATCTCATCATGCAGTCCATTTAAGAATCTCTCCTTCTTCTTGGCCTCTGTGTTGATCTCATCCGGTGCATATCTGGCAAGTGACAAGAATTTGTCACGGTACTCCACCGCAGTCATTCTTCCTTGCTTCAATTCACGGAATTCATCTCTCATCCTGTTGACAAGACCTTGCGGCACGTGGGTGCGGCTGAACTTGAACTTGAATGCTTCCCAGGTCATCACCTGGCCATGGTTCATATTGCATATGCTATTCCACCAAGCTCTTGCATCTCCCGCCAGATAGTGGGTGGCAAAGAGAACTTTCTCATTCTCATCAACTCTGGCAACCTCTAAGTTGTTTTCCATGGTCTGTAACCAGTCATCAGTATCTAATGGGTTTTCAGATTGGTTAAAGATTGGGGGATTGGTGTTCTAAAAGTTTTTGAGTTTGGATCCTTGGTGATCCTGATTTCTATGTCCTTGGTTGTTGAGAGCCATTTGGGCGATCTGCTGCAATGTTGCTAAGTTAGCTTGACGCTCGGCCCTGCTTGCTTCATGGTCCGCGATGAGATTCTGCAAGATCTGCAGCATTGGGTCCTGCGACGAGCTGCTCCCTCCTTGGTTTCCACGAGTCATCTGAAGATTGAGATAGATATAGGGGTAAGAGGGAAATTCTAAGGTTCATGGTTTTGGGGTTTTCAAAGCTAAAACATTGAGTTAGACTCAGGTTTTTCAACTAACTTCTTTTTCATTCATGCAAGCAAGCACCCGATATAACACACACAACAACAAGCAAAAGGGGAAAACAAATGGTTTGAAGAACCATTCTGCAAGCTACGATACAATGAGATGATACATCTCATGCTACGATAGTGCTCTAGTGCATCTACTCATCGTCGATGAAGTCGGAGTCTTCATCATCAGTGTACAAGTCTACAGCATCCTCCTCCAGAAAGTCATCATCATTGCCGAGGTAAGAATCCATATCTTCCTGGATGTCTTCACCCTCATCTTCTTCTTCCTTGGCGGCAAGCTGAGCTTCCTACTCCTTGACGGTCTTCTCGAGGTCGGCCACCTTCTTGCGAAGACGGGCGATGGTGCGATCCTTCTTTGCACGATGGCGACAAAGAGACTGGCGATCTTGGACGAGCAGTGCGAAAGTCTGGGCCTTCTGGTCGGCAATGGCACGGTTCTGGTTGGCTAACTCCCTAGCATTGTCCAGTTCCTGTTGTCTGTCGTGTAGCAAGAAGTCAAGATTCTCCACTTGACGCCTCAACTCTGGGTGACTTGGCATCTCCATCGGCATTCCCATGAAGTCACGTCTTGCATAGTGGGCAAAACGGGTTCCTTGGATCTTGTTGATACTGAGGGCACATAGACGTGCGAGAGCTTCATGCATTGCCCTAGCTAATCCATCTAGCCAGTTGTTCTCTCTCACAGAGAACTGAATCCTCCCGGAAGTTGGTGCTTCGATGCTTCCCCGAAGATCATGGTGACTAGCCCGTAGGTCTCCTCCTGGGGGTCCTGGAAGTTGAGCTCCGAGAAACTCCGGATGTGGGCCTCCCAGTAACTCCGACAGTGAATCCAAATCCCTCTCGAAGATCAGCTGACCTCCATTTCCCAACTGGTAAAACTTTCTGAACTGAGTCTCCATCTACAAGGATTAAAGATGAGGAAGTTAGTGAAGTGATCAAGTGTGTCAAATTTTAAGTAGTAATGTAAGAATTTTGAGGAACATGTATTTTTGAGAAAGAATGAGTGCACAAGGGTAAGAGGGGAAATAGTTTTTCAAAAATACTCACTTTGGTTTTGAAGCTAAGTTTTTGGTTTGGACGTCCATTCTAACTAGGGTCTCCTATGGTCAGGATGGCTCTGATACCAACTTGTCAACACCCGGATTTTTAATCCTAGATGCCCGTTATGCCATACCTCGCAATCCCAGGATTACCATTTTTGCGAGACATAACGGATTGGATATCAAAGTACATCATCCATTACAAACCATACATAAGGTTTGACACAAATAAGGATCTCATGATTCAGTCTTAATACAACAAGCAGCGGAAATAAAAGATAGCGTAGCGGTGGGGTCCATCTTCGTACGGGCAGTAATGCCGACGTATGAGATAGTCCTAGTTATCATAGCCATCCTGCTGACCATCATCTTGATAATCTCCTTCATAGTCTGGCCATGATAATAGCTAGGGACAAAAGCCATGAGTACTCTTTAAGTACTCGCAAACTACTATTAACAGGTACTATAGTTCTAAATTAAAGTGCTAAATCTAAGTTTAACTATAAAGTTAAGTTTGAAACCTAAGATGAGTTCAGAAACCAAGAAAGATAAAATAAGGTTCTAGAATCACTTAAGTTGGGAAGCTATTATCATCAACACAACCCTGTTGTGGTCAAGTCAAAGTTCATCATTCATTTCAAGTTATTTAGAAAACATCTGACAACGAAACAGTATGGCCATTCCAACTGTCCATAACCGCGGACGCGGCTATTCGAATAGTTTGACACTCTGCAGAGGTGGTACACTTTCACCACAAGATTCGATACATCTATCAGGGATAATCCTGAATCATCATACTTAGTATGCAGATAATCAAACATAACCTTCCCTTTACACACCCTAGTACAAGCACCTCTCCTATGAGCATGGCCTCCCAACCATGACCATCAGTCATCTTGGGCACTGCATAGGTGGACAACATTGAGAGGTAGCCTCAGCTCAAACCTCTCCCGTGAGGGAACTAATACTAATGCATATAAATTTCCAGCTAAGCCTTACCCAATTCAGGTAATGTGGTTGTACGGTAAATTTGGAATGGTATCGCATCCGAATCCAACCATCAGTTTTATAAAAGGGTTAAGGCTCATGCCTCATCATTTTCATCATCATAAACCAGTTGTGTCTCTCAACACATGTCAAAACATCTCAATAGAATGACTCATCATTCCAAGGTTTTCACAATTCATTTTCACCAAGTGCTCCCATCTAAAGTGACTCAACTTTTTGATCTACTCTAAAATACTAAGTTAAGAGTGTTCACTAAGGTGGAAAGATGGGATCAATCTCATGCCATAGAATGGCATCTATAGGTTTCTAAGTAGGTCAAGTTTTATACTTTTTATGCTACCTTCAAAATAAGTAAGGAACTTTGTATACTAAGGGGAGTAAAACTTGTAAGTAAGGCTTGGGGTACTAATAGTTAAAAAGGGGTGTGATCAAAGCATGCCTAAAGCATCCTTGCTCATTCATCTAGCTTAATTCTAGCTGGCTAACAATAGCTTGCCTTGGTTGGTGCAGTGGTTGAAGTTTTCTTCTTCTTGGTAGAACTCCTCCTCCTCGAAATCTTGGTCGATACTAGCGTCTATAAATAAATAGGGAGTAGACAATCACCAAACAATACTTAACTAGGCTAAGTAGCATTCTAAAACACACATTTGATGATCTATTATCATCACAAACATCACAAGTTTAATTCAATAGTTTCATCCCTTTTATTTTAGAAAAGTAATTTCTACTTATTGATATATTAACTAAAATTTAATATTCACCACCAAAATATGGGATCATATGGACACATGTCCTCCCCACATATTCTAACATGTGGGAATGAGATTTAAAGGTTGGATCAATATTACTTTAGTTTAAGTTTATTATTTAATGATTTAAAGTGACTAGAAATGCCTATATAGCATTATTTTGGTACTAGTCCATAGTCACTGCATTTAATCCTTAATATTATTACATATTTAGATAGATATGATGAAATGTGATTTTTGAGAGTTGGAATCAACTCAAAAGCTAACTTGGTTGATTTTATAAAAATGTTGCAAGTTGCAAAAGCTTCTGTCTTCTTATTTTTACTAGGAGAGATCTATAACTCTAATTGAATTAAATCCAACAGGCCTGGATAGATCATTTTAATACCTTTCAGATAAAATTGGTTTCATGCAATTTGGATTTCTAAAACTCTCTGAATTGAATTTTGAAATAGTGGACAGAAACTAGATTTAACTAAAAAGAAAAAATCCAGATTTGAATCGATGGGCTAGCGCGGGAAAAGGAATGGGCCGACCCAGTGGCGCTTCGGGGCGCAGGGTTCAACTGACAGGGGGGTCCCGTTTGTCAGCGGCACTTAAAACGCGAAACGGTACGCGCGCTGTGGGTCGTAGGATTAGAAGCGAGATCAACGGATGAGGGTCGTCGTCAACGACGAACAGGTCGCTGGCGAGCTCAAACCCTAGCGACTCGGTGGGGGTCCACTGGGGGCGTACCAGGGCTCCAGCGGGGTCGGCGAGGCGGGCAAACAACATGGAAGACAACGGCGAGGCGAGGCGCGGTTGCGGCGGAGCTTGGGGTGGTCGCAATCAACTGCGTCCTTCTCCTCCTGCCGCGGCTGCTCCAGCTCCAATTTCGGCAAGCTGCTGCTCCACTTGCTCCGGCTAGAGGTGGGTGAGGTCTAGAGAGGTGAGGGGAGTGGAATGGTGTGGAGAGAAGAGGCTAGAGAGGGCTCCTTTTATAGGCCCGACGGTGAGACCAAGCGGGATGGGCAGGCGACAGTGGCGACAAGGCTACGGCCGGCTTGCGGCATGGCTGGGGATGGCGATCGACAGGCGGTCTCCTGGCGGTGCTCTAGGAAGTGAATGCGAGCGTAGGGGCGGTGGCACGCGGTCTGGGTGAGGTGGAGCTCTACGCGGCCGAAGCGGCGGTGTCCATGGCGAGCGGTGGCTGTGAGGCTTTGGGCGGCGAACGGGGATGTCTGGGGTGTTCTCCAGGTCGAGGTGGAGCGGTGGGCGCGGGCTGGTGCCACGGGATGGTCTGTGCGAGCGGGGACAGAGCATGCTCTGGGGGCGGCACTGGCATGGTGCAGTGGCACTGGGCGCGGTTTGTGCTCGGTGGTCCACTGCTGCTCTGGGCTCGGGCAAGGGACAGGGGGTGGCGGTGAGCTCCTGGCTACCTCCTAGACATGGCAAGAGAGGGGGAGATGGTCTGCTGCGACGGGGCAAAGTTTGGCAGGCGACCATGCCCTCGGGTTGACATGGCAAGAGGGTTAGGGACAAGGGAGAGGAGTGTTAAGGGTTTGGTTAGACTAGGAGGGGACAGAGGAGATAAATGAGGATCAATTGGGGGGAAAACCCTGTTCAAAACAGTGAGCTAGGATTAGAGTGGAAATTATGCATGACAAGTGTTTGATGAAATGGCCGCATGAAAGAAAGTTTTGAATTTTGGTTTCAAAAATTTTGAGTGATCTCCACTAGTGATAGGTAGTCTCTGGTTGCAAGGGTTTTGAAAATGGAGCTCAAATAGATGGTTTTTGAAATAGGGGTGATCTATGCATATGCATTAGATTCAATTTTAAACTGCCATTTAAAATAGTTAACAGAATGTTTTTAGCAGATCAAAAGGTGGGCCTTGATACCTCATTATGTGTACTAGCAAGCAGTGCAAAGATCAAGAATTATTTATGTTAAGTTTTGAGTACTAGGAATAGCCAAAGTAGGCATGAGAGTTAAAATTGCCAAAATGACCATTCCTTCTTTTTAATTCTTTTTGATTTGATTTTCTTTAGGAAAAGTTTGGGAATGATGTAGATGATGTTTAAAACACCTAAGAAACATTTTACAAGCATTGGATCAATCAATCATGGCAATTCAAACAACTCCTATTTTAAATGCATACATATATGAATGCTTTCATTTTAAATTTGGAAAAGTTTTTGTTAACCCTATTTTTGGATGATTTGATCTTGATAACCTTGGATTAAAGTTTTGGGATGTTACACGCAACATGCTCCAACCACGGGGGCAACTTCTACACCATCGCCATCAACTGTTGAAGGTCAAGATGCTCCAGAAAGCTCCAGGACAGATTTTCCAGTGGACACCGGATTATCTGGCCAACCCGCTCCAGCTGACCTTTCTGCTCCTGGTGGTGAAGATATCATCGCAAGCTCCAGGCCAGATTTTCCGGCTGACCCCGGATTATCCGGCTCCTCGCCCGTTCAAGCAAGTCCCAGGCTCCCTGATGAAGATGCTGCAAGTACTCCCAGGTCGGATTATCCGGCCTCTTCATCGGCCGGATTATCCGGCCTCTTCATTGGCCGGATTATCTGGCTCTGACTCTCCAGTTCTGCAGCCTCCTGCTACGGCTACGGACTCACCTCAAGGGCATACATCTCCACCACCGCCATCGATGTTCGATTCTTGATCAAGCGGAGAAAATGCTTCCAATGCAGACTCAAGTGATGAATCTCCTCCACCAAGAGACAATAAACTTATTGAACTTCGTCGCAAGGCTCGTGCTGATCGTAACCTTGAGTTGAGGGGTCACACTCTCGACAAGGTTGTTGGTGATCTTCGACGAAGGGTTTCTACAAGAAGAGAATTGGCCAGTTTTGGTGAGCATCAAGCTCATATCTCCATGGTGGAACCTAAGAAGGTCTTTGAAGCTCTTGAAGACCCAGACTGGGTCGTTGCTATGCATGAAGAATTGAATAATTTCGAGCGCAACAAAGTCTGGAAACTAGTGGAGAAACCCAAAGAGTGTCGCAATGTTATCGGCACCAAGTGGATTTTCAAGAACAAGCAAGATGAGAATGGCATTGTTGTGAGGAACAAGGCAAGACTTGTAGCACAAGGTTACTCCCAAGTTGAGGGCATCGACTTCAGCGAGACCTATGCTCCTGTGTCTCGCCTTGAGTCCATCCGTATCCTTCTTGCTTATGCTGCCCATAACAATTTTAAGTTGCAGCAAATGGACGTCAAGAGTGCCTTCCTTAACGGTCCTCTACATGAGTTGGTATACGTAAAGCAACCCCCGGGGTTTGAGGATCCTAACTTCCCGAACCATGTATACAAACTCGATAAGGCACTCTATGGCCTTAAACAAGCCCCACGTGCGTGGTATGAGCACCTTAAAGAGCTTTTGTTAGATCGTGGTTTCGAAGTTGGGCAAATCGACCCTACTCTTTTTACTAAGAAGGTTAAGGGGGAGCTCTTCATATGCCAACTATATGTAGACAATATCATTTTTGGTTCTACTAACAAAGCTTTTAATGATGAATTTTCAAAGCTTATGACTGACAGGTTTGAGATGTCTATGATGGGGGAACTACGGTTCTTTCTTGGATTCGAGATCAAGCAACTTAGAGAAGGAACATTTATTAATCAAGCAAAGTACATCCAAGACATGCTCAAGAGATTCAAGATGACGGATCTAAATGGTGTCGCTACTCCGATGCAAACAAAGTGTCATCTTGAACTCAACCCTCATGGTAAAGATGTGGACCAAAAGGTATACCGGTCCATGATCGGCTCTCTACCTCTGTGCATCTAGACCCGATATTGTGTTGAGTGTGGGAGTGTGTGCAAGATATCAAGCAGCTCCTAAAGAAAGCCACTTAGTGGCGGTCAAGAGGATCTTTCGATATTTAGTTCATTCCCCCAACTTTGGTCTCTAGTATCCCAAGGGCTCCAATTTCTCTTTATGTGGTTATACTGACTCAGATTGGGCTGGTGATAAGGATGATCGGAAGTCAACTTCTGGAGCTTGTCAATTCTTGGGAAGATCTCTTGTATGTTGGTCCTCCAAAAAGCAGAATTGTATATCTCTCTCCACCGCCGAAGCTGAATATGTTGCTGCTGCCAGCGCTTGTACTCAATTATTGTGGATGAGGCAAACTTTAAAGGAATACGGTGTCAATTGTGACAAAGTGCCTCTTTTATGTGATAATGAAAGTGCTATCAAAATTGCGTACAATCCAGTTCAGCACACAAGGACGAAGCATATTGAGATTCAGAATCATTTTATTCGTGACCATGTTGCTCGAGGTGATATTGATCTATCTTTTGTGAGCACGAAGAACCAACTGGCGGATATTTTTACAAAGCCACTTGATGAAGCAAGATTCTGCTATTTGAGGAATGAGCTAAATATCATTGATTTCGGGAGCTTGTCTTGATTACCCATGCACCCACTCGTACATCTCAATCCTTGTTTGGTCTAGGTGTGGGCATGGATATAGGGGGAGTGTGTCCTAACCTATTGGGCTAACCCTCCCCCCATAATGCCAATAGCAAGTTATATCATTTCTCTTAATATCATGTTGTGATATGTGAGCTTATTGATGAGTATTGGTCGTGAACCCAAGATATATCTTCGCGGTGTCACACCATACACTCCAACAAGGTGGCTTCGGCCACCGCCCTCTCCTTTGTGGAGAATTGGATCTTTTTGGATGTTATTTGCTCTCTCTTGTTCTTATGGGAATCACACTCAATCTTGGCTTTTATTTGATTTATTTTTTTGCAATTTTGAGTGTCTAGTACCATCTCAGTTTGTCTCTCTTAATCCTAAGCCTTCCCTACCTCTAAGCCATCTATTCTTGCACACAAGTCCCTTGTACACCTTGTGGGGGTGTTGTTTGGGGACGCCATGGGCCTGGTTACATGTATAACAGAATCCCAGAATTTAGGCCGGATAATCCGGCCCAAGTATTGGCCGGATAATCTGGCCCTGGCGGATTTGATCTTAAAGGGCAGGGCTCGGGGAGAAGGGCTCATAACGAGCAGCACTTCTCCCCAGCCCCCTCCTTCTCCCCAGCCGCCGCCTGCCGCCCCTCACCCTCCCCGGAGCCTCTCCGGCCACCGGATTTTCCGGGCCTCCCCGGATCTTCTTCTCCGCACCTCCGGGTACCTTCTCCTCCGTGTTCTTCCTCCAATGAGTGAGGGTAACTCCCTCTCTCCCCATCTTTGGCTAGATGTGTATCTTTTTGGGTGGAACGTTGTCTAGAAGGATGTGTTTTCGCATAGAACTCGTAGTCTTGCAGTTTCTAGGCCCGATCTACTTTTTTGCATGCAATCTTGGTGAAATCGAAAATTTCTGCCAGGGGCGGATGATAATCCGGCCTAACAGATTCAAGTCTACTTCAATTTCACTCTGGTGTATGTATTGAGTAGTTTTGACCTATGAACTTTTTGACTACCTTTTCCATGCTCTCTCCTGGACTTGTGTGTATGCTTATCCCCATGCTATCGCCCTTATTCTCCTCACAGGTGGTTCCGGTGTTTCCAAGACCTACAAGCGCCGTCCTCGCGCCAAGTACTTTCGGGACGACGGACAGGGTCACTTAGTGAACAAAGTTGAGGAGAAGGAAGAACAAAGAGAGGCGCATGGCTGAACAATCCAAGAGGTCTCGGAAGGGGGTGTCCAAGAGGAAGGGCAAGGAGCCCAAGATCAACTACAGGGCTCTGGATGCAGAACAGGAAGGGATTTATGAAGACATCTATGCCAGGCTGAACATTAGGCCTATGCACCCACTGGTACTTGCTGAGGCTTTGGAGAAAGCGCATCTTGTGGATGCAATGTATGTGGCTGAGAGGATGGGGTTGCACCGTCTCATGTCTCTCCAATGCTCCTTTGACTCTGAGGTGGTGAAGCAATTCTTCTCCACTCTGGTGATTTGTGGTGATGAGCGTCGCACTATGAAGTGGATGACTCATGACAGGCCCATGACTGCTGATTTTCACGTGTTTGATGAGGTTCTGGGGTACTCCTTCCGCAGCAGGGATAGAGCCAGTGGTCACCGCATCATCACTCAGCCGAAGCCCAACAAGGATGATGCTCTCTCTCCGTGTACTGTGGACAATGGCATTGTGGGTACTGTGGTTGGTCTTGCTCCCATCTATGCTGCTTTGGTGGGTCTCTTCCGTGACTCTATTACACCGAGTAGGGGCAACAATGACAACATCCGTGGTCACCTTGTTCAGCTACTTCAATTTTCTCATGAAGTTGCTTCTTGTGAGGATGAGTCAGTGCAGTACAGGCTGGATGTCATGGACTTCGTTTACCATGAGTTGTGTGATGCTATGTTCAACCGTCTGTCCATTCCCTATGCGCCCTACATTATGATGCTCATCCGCCACCTGCTTCCTGCTGAGGAGTTCCACATTGACTCGCTGCACAAGGCCAAGAAGATATACAACAAGGTTCGGAAGACCTCTCACCCCTCCTCTGCTCCTGAGGGCCTCATGAGGGATGCTCGCAGGCCGCCTGTACCTCCCGTGGCCCGTGAGATCAAGCAGCTGAACTGGTTCCAGCGTCACATTCTCTGCATGGGCGTGGACACGCGCAAGGGTCAGTACGAGGCTTACAGGCAGCGCCATGAGTTGGCTCACTCCCAGCAGCTCGTTCTCCACCATGTGTCTGGCGCTTCGGGTGCTCCTCCGGCTCCTACACCTCCCACTCCGTATGCTTGGTGGAACTCTTCCTCCGGGCTGAACTATGGTGAGCTGGAGGGACACTTGTTCCCGTCTGCGCCTGCTGCTGATGATGAAGATGAGGAAGGTAACACTGAGGAGCTTAATGATGAGGATGAGGAAGAGAATGAAGAAGAGGACAAGGACACGGGCGAGGACTACAATGAGTGATCCCATGGGGCACTAGCATCGCTTTTCTCCCTTTTTGGTGTCTCGATGCCAAAGGGGGAGAAGTAGTTCTATTAGGTTGTCCGTGGATTTGCATGGGTCGGGCATGAGCACTTGCGCTTTTCTATTCGTTATTTCCTGCTTATGCCCATTTAGCGTTGAACTTTTAAATTCGTGGTTTGTGATTTGTGGTTGAGACTTTATGTGGTTGTCTGGATGATACCTATGGTCTTCATATCGTGGATTATGCTCATGGTTATATCTATTCATATCCTATTGCTGGAGGTTTATCACTGAAGGTGCGCACTCATAATGGTTATCTAGTAATAATTGTGATTTATGTCAAGGATGCATATTCTCTACTTCGGTGGTATGTGTTTTTGCCCTTTTTTCTATGAAATAGATTCACCTATTTGTGTGCCTTTGTATTCCAATGCAAAACTCTATTATGCACACATTGAGGGGGAGTCCCTTTCATAGTTATCTCTGTGTGTCTTGTGTCTTTCCCCTGCAAATCCTGGTATTGTCATCTAACACCAAAAAAGGGGAGATTGAAAGAACATTTCATGTTTTCCTATGTTTTGCGTGTTAGATAACAATACTATGGAGACTTTTCATGTGTGTTAAGTGTGCAGGAAGTTTTGAGGGGGGCCGGATAATCCGCCCTTCCAAGGGCCGGATAATCTGGCCTACCTCATCTCTCAAGGAAGCCAAGGCGCATCACTCTGTGTCCAGTCGGATTTTCTCCCGGAAAATCCGAACGGGGGCGGTTTTTCCTCCCCAGGCCGGATAATCCGGGTTTCGCAAGGGCCAGATAATCCGGCCCCCAGTTTTCGAGCAAAAGGAGCCAAGACGCGTCGCTCGGTATCCGGTCGGATTTTCTCCCGGAAAATTCGAACTGGGGCGGTTTTTCTTCCCCAGGCCGGATAATCCGGCCTTCACATAGGACCGGATAATCCGGCCCCCAGAAGTTGATCAAGGGCAAGCTCGGCGCGACGCTCTGTGAGGGGGCGGATTATCTGCCGAATATTCCGAGTTTGGGGCAGTGTTTTCCCCAGACCGGATAATCCGGCCCTTACTTGGGCCGGATAATCCGGCACCCAAATGTGCAACGGCTGGTTTTTGGAAGGGGGTATAAGTACCCCTTCTTCGCCAACGATCAGAACTCTTGATTCATTCGAAATTGACCAGACCTTGTGCAAGAGCTCTCATTCTCAATCTCCCACTTCAACCATTCGAAGGTCTTGATCTTTGGTGGAATTGAAGGAGGAGAAGTTCATCATCAACATCAAGAATCAAGCGCTTCAACTCCTCTCCATTCACTTGGAGAAATCCCTGATCTAGTATTCTTGTCAATACCTAGATCTTGTTATTGTGTTTGACAACTTTGTTCTTGTGGCAGCTTGTTGTCATTACGGGAGCCTCCAAGTTGTTGTGGAGTTGTTGCCCCGCTAGTTGTGTAAAGGCGCCGTGCCCCAAGGGTACCTATAGTGGAAGGTGGATCAGGCCTATTGTGGCGAGATCCATCGGAGAACAGGGTGAGGCCTTTTGTGGCGTGGTGGTCTTAGTACCGCCCACCCCTCCAACATAGACGTACTTCCCTTAACAAGGAAGGAACTGCGGTCAAACAAACTGTGTCTCCGCGTGCTTCACTTCGGTTCACTCGTTCCTCTTCCACTCGCTCCTTACTCGCTAGTAGATAGGTTTGCATATAGGGAAATTCCACACATTAGTTTATCTAGAGAATTTACCTTTGTGCTAAGTCTAAATTTGAAAAAGAATTAAAAATTGGTGTAGCACCTATTCACCCTCCCCTCTAGGTGCCCATACGATCCATTTCAAGGGGGTGGTGAGGCCAGCCCTGGCACCCCGTCGGCCTCTCCTTCTGCCTATATATTTCCCTCGGGACGAAAACCCTAAGTGCCCGATCAAAAATCCATGAAAGAGTCTATAGCCGCCGTCATCTCCATCCCTAGATCGGGAGGAATCTAAAGCTCTTCCCGGCACCCTGCCGGAGAGGGGAATTCACCCTGGAGGCCTTCTTCATCACCATGCAAGCCTCCGGTGTGATGCGTGAGTAGTTCATCCTTGGACTACAGATCCATATAGTAGCTAGATGGCCGGTTCTCCTCCTTTGTGCTTTCATGTTTAGATCTTGTGAGCTCCGTTCATGATCAAGATCATCTATTTGTAATTCTACATGTTGTGTTTGCGGGGATCCGATGGATATTGAGATGCTATTTTAGATTGATTATTGATTCTATCATGTCTTTGTTATTTGAGATCTTGCATGTTTTCCGTTGTTAGTAGCTATATTGGCCAAGTAGATGCTAGCAACTCCAAGAGTTAGTATTTATGCTCGATAGTGGGTTCATGCCTCTGGTAATCTGGGGAAGTGACAGAAATCTCTAAGGTACTAGATGTGCTGTTGCTACTAGGGAGAAAACAACAATCCTTTGTTCATAGAACAATCATATTGTTTACTTTACACGCAGTTCGTAAAACAATAATCTGTTGCTTGCAACTTAATACTGGAGGGGGTTCGGATGATAACCTGAAGGTGGATTATTAGTCATAGATGCAGTTGAATGGCGATCTATGTATTATGTTGTAATGCCCAATCAAGTCTCAAAGGAGTCAAAATGATTAGTATATGCATGTAATGGTTTCTCGGTGTTTGTCAATTGCCCCGTTGTAATTTGTTCACCCAGCATGTTATCTATCTAAGGAGAGCCACCTCTAGTGAACTATGGATCTCGGTCCTTGTCTTTACATACAATCTACAATCTTTTACTACTTTGTGTTTACTTTCTGCAAACTTTTACTTCTTTCTATTCGATACGTTTAATCCTTTGTTTTCCGCAAAACACGGTGAGATTGACAACCTCATCGCAAGTTGGGGACAAAGTTCTGTGGTTGTGTTGTGCAGGTCTCCACGTTGCTACTAGCACCGGTAGTGCGCTCTGCCAAAGCTCAGCTAGTAACACCTTTGAGGTGTTTCCTTGTTCCTACTGGTTTGATTAAACCTTGGTTTCATAACTGAGGGAAACTTGCTGCTGTGCTCATCATACCTTCCTCTTGGGGTTCCCAATGAGCTCTACATTAACCACGAGCCATCAACACTTTTCTGGGCGCCATGCATTGAGGCATCACTATGCTAGCTAAAAAAATGCAGCAAATTTTCCCATTATTCACGACATTTTGAATGTAAATATTTTTGTTTATCCCATCAATGCTATAAATATCGCCTTTTTCTTAATTGAGTACTTGAGTCTATCAATCCTATCTCGGTTTCCAAATATATTATAAAGGAAAATCTTTTTTTCTTCTTTCATTTGTCTATTGGCTATTCCAGCTAGTTGTTGAAAGTAGATCTGGCCTTGACATAGTTTCAAAAACATAGAGCAATATCCAGGCACCTTGCAAATTAAGCTGAACTATATATTCCACCTCCTTGTGCGAAGGACTTGGTTTTGTATCTTGGACAATGATCCAGATATTCTAGACAGTAACTAACTCATGGCAGATGGGTGTCACCATTGATTCACCTAAAGATGAAGTTTAAGTTGCTCATCTAGCATAGATGTTTATGGCATACCATTCTCTTTTCAATTGTTTGCAAATTCAATAGTCAGGTCCGATATAGCAGTAAAGTTCTACTCATTGCTGGAACCATTGTACAAGTTGTATAAGGTGAAACTGCTCATGGATAGTATCTTGAACATGACATAATTTGTTACTCCCTTTTACTAAGTAAACACTTATTGAGAGTACGTAAAGTGGCAACGATAGTTTGCAGTTTAACTCACCCGGTGTGCATCTTCCTATGTACTTGCCCTGTGCATTGCCTGTGTATAGAAATAAAAATGTTTTTATCTTCGTAAGATCCACTCACTGTATGTATGAGAGATAAATGTTGGTCCCTTGTTTTACTTTTGAAGTCCAGCACTTGTTTTGAAGTAATATGCCCAGCGCTCCTCCCCCTTCATCAATTCGGCATCCTCTGTCCTTAGACATCCTTTCTTTAGAATTCCTTAGACATCTTCTAATCGAATGCACCAATGATCAAAAACTAATGTGTTACCATTCCAGTAAATAAAGTTTATCGGGTTTCAATTCAAGAAAATATGCCAAATTAGAATCATAAAGCAAATAGTCTTATGGAGCTCGGAGGAAAAAATGGCAACTTAAATTCTCTAACTCCCTACGGAAAATAGGCTATGTTTTGTATTTTTGGAGATCATTTGAAGTCAGAAAGTATATTGTTAAACCAAATAAGCTAGAGTTACATTGACAACCAATTGTTGTGTAATACCAAAAAGAAGTAATCTTTTCGTAAAACATACTTCCATCGCATGTGTATAGAAAGTGTTTTTATCTTCGTAAGATCATAGAATGCTTCATCGACATCAGTTAAGCACGTGATTCAATAAATCACAGGATCCTACCTCGGAAGCATCATCGCCTCAGCCCGAATCTCCGATCGAGAACTGAGCGGTGCTCATCCAGTTGCTCTTGTCACCAGCGCTGACATCCTCCGTGTCCACTTTCTGATCACCACCTCTCTTCTTCTCCTCCAACTCGTTCTTCATCACATCGATCACTGCATGAATCATTAAAGTACAACAGGAAACACCCCCAAAAAACGAGAAACGTGCGCACAAAAAAGATGGCGAGTATAGTAAGATGACTTTCTCTCTTACCATCGGCGAGGAGGCGCGTGCATAGTGGTAGCTCACGCCGGAACATCTCGCTCTTGCCCTTCTCCTCCTCTAGCCTCTAGATGCATTCATCCATGGTGGACGCCGACACATCCTTGATCCGCCCCAGGCTCTTGGCGGCGAACATCTTCAAATCCAGGCTCAAATCCGTGCCCATACCGATCTCCCAAACACGTGGGCCGGCGTGTGGGCGGTGGTGATAGACATGCACGCAAGCTAAAGAATATGGGTGCCAAGGTGTGCAACACCAACCGGCTCTCTCCTAACTGTCCTCATTTGGGGCCAGATTTTATGTAAGTTTGTTCAGATATTTTTTTGATGCCCGAGAGATGTAGTTTGTTGAGATATCTTTGGCCGAAGTTTGTGTGCAGGGAATATCATGGCTGAGATATCCCTCCCACGCGGTCAAAGACGAGATTTACTACCGGAAATCAGAAAAATCGAAGCGTTTTGGGTGTGTATGTGTGGCCGTTTGTTAGCACGTAAATTTTGAATTTTCGTTGGTTGTTGGTTATTTCGGGGTGGCATTTGTGTGTAATATTATTGAAGTGTGACACCGTGTGACACCACCGTTTTGCTTTTAATAGTAAAGATGTGTTAAGTTCAACTTTATCAAGAGATATTCACAAATATATATATATATATATATATATATATAAATTACTTCCTCCGTTTAGAAATATAAGACATTTTAGTTTGTGAAATAAATGTATCTTTTTTAGTGTATAGGTTTACTCCTAACCTCTATGAACCTATACACTAAAAGACGTATAGATACATTCGATTCACAATCCTAAAACGTCTTATATTTCTGAATGGAGGGAGTACATATATATAAGTCTCCATGACCCTCTTTGAGAAGAAATCTGACATAGACATCGGACCAATCCAGACCCTCGTGGTGCACCATAGTGAACTTCATAAGACCAGTTACATCGAGCCCGGAATGCCCACTTGAAGAGTTTGACTAAGGGCACCTCCGACTTCTTGTTGGGGCACCGCCGGATTCCACTATCAGGGCAACCAGAAATCAAATAGCTCACATACTTTATCATCATTCAGTGAAAAATGTAGAGAATATACTTACATATGCATTGTAGCCATTGTATTGCAAGATAGGTAACTAATACAAATATAGAAATAAACTGAGACTCCCGGCTGCAATAGAAGCGGAACTGCGAAACCATACTCATTTGAGGCCTGCATCTTCACCTCTTCATGCTTGTATCTCAATTCATTCATCAATAACGTTCACGCTTGCATCTGAATTCATCCAGAGGTAATTATTGACGCAAACAGAGTGAGCTAACTGAACGTTTTGTAACGTATAATAAAATTGCTCAAGTACACAAGAAAAATCTGATCGCACCTTGCCGTGAAATTGGCCTGCTCCTCATCGTCCCAAGCGCTGCCGCCGTCCATCATGCTGAAATGGACGTACGCTCATGTTGAGGAGCTTCTAGGTGAGGAGAGAAGACGGAGAGCTAGCTAGAGAACAAGGAAACAAATACTGTAGTTTGGATGGACCGACATTTCACCGAACAACAGGAATGCATGCTGTATCATTTCCTACCGGTGAGAAGGACTAACACCATAAAATTCATACGACTTGGGACAAGAGTGATCAAAACTGAAATTGAAAAAAGAGAACTGGGGACAGAGGGATTAGACGGGACATACCAGGCCTCGGTGACCCAGGCGTCTAGAGAAGGAGCGCGTCAGGCCTTGTCAAGCTCCCCTGCTACGTTCGCTGGTGGCCTTGAGGTTGAGGACGGAGTCCCCTGTGGCCCTGACGACATACATGGCTGTTCCCTTGTGTCTTCCGTTCCAGACTCCATATGGCCTACAACACGCCGCCACCCACGATTTCTGCAGAAATCAATCGAGAAAGATAAATAAAGAAAGAAAGGGGGAGGCGAATAGAGGAACACACATGGTTAGCACTAAGAAAGTTCGACATGATTTCTAAGAAACCGAAAATAGGCCGAGCTTAGCGCATGGATAATCAAATAGATCAAATGGCGTGAGTCCATCGAGATAAAATAAGGAGTTAGAGGGGTAGTCGGGGGCCTCGTTGGTGAATAACAAACAAGAGTAACCGTCAGCGTCCACTTGGCCTAGCCCAGCACTGAGCCTATGTTCTGGACGTTCATGCGTTCACGGCTTAACTATAAGAAGAGAGTCCACTCCATCCCAAAAACCCGGGTTGAAAGAAGGAAGAAATCTCTTTCTTATAAGATGGGTGTGGCCTCCTTCCGTGGACGAGGTAGGACTAAATTTCGTGTAGCCTCACCGATCAACAGCAGGCTAACAGCCCATCCCCCTGAGAAGCCCCTCAGGAAGGCATGGTGATCGCTAGCTCTGATACCAAATGTTAGCGTCCACTTGGCCCAGTCCAGCACTCAGCCTACGTTTTGTACGTTCATGCGCTCACGGTCCAACTATAAGAAGAGAGTCCACTCCATCTCAATAACCCGGACTGAAAGAAGAAAAGAATCTTTCCCGTATAAGATGGGTGTGGCCTCCTTCCGTAGATGAGGTGGGACTAAACTTCGTCTAGCCTCACCGGTTAACAGCAGCCTAACAGTAACAAACTCCATTATCGTTGTGCCGCAACAGACTCGTCAGGTTTTTTTTTTTTTGAATTGGACTCGTCGGGTGTTAGCTGCATGGATAAATGAGCGGGCATTTTTTGTGCAAGTTAGAGGAAGCAGCCGTGCTGATTTTTTGCGGAATAGACAAGTGCGATGGCATTTGATAGGTAAATTACAAGAAGTGTGACACCACGGAAAAGGTGTGACACACCGCTTTGATTTTAATAGTAAAGATTAAGTATCTATACTATTAAAAGACTTACGGTCTTGATGCTACGTTATTTTCAGTTTCCGATTTTACCCCTAAAATTTAGTTAAGTTATAAAAAATTACACCCGTTGCCATCCCTAAATAAAACACACCGAAAAATTACACTTGCCACCCTTAAATAAAACACACCGGTTCAGTTTTAGGTAGTTACGTCACCACATATTTTTGGTCCGAACTTTTCGCCAAGTGGAAATAACACATCCGTTCGGTGAAAAAAATCCCAAGAAGCCCACCCCATCCCTTCTTCCCTCCCGCCGGCACTGCAGCGACAAAGCAGCGACAGGCGCATCGAGGCTGCCCTCCGTCTCTTCTCCTCTCCGTCGGTGCAAGGCCGCCCTCATCCCCCTACTCCTCTACCGCATGTGTTTCTACCCTCCAGTTCCCTCTTCTCTCCGGATCTACTTTTGTTGAAGTATGATCCAAATTCTATTAAGGAGGCTAACTTCTGACGGAGCGGAGCGAGCCCCGTCACCGGAAGGCTTGTGGGGGTGCGGGGGGCGACAGCCCCCGCGGTACGGATCGTTGATGATCTAGGTTGCCACCGCTATATATACCTCTTGTAAGTCGCCGACTGGAATAAGTTGTATCTGTGAAATCCCCGGCATTGTGTAAACACTCCCGTTATAATGAAGATTTACTGGCTGGTGCCCGTGATTTTTCCTCTCTCTTTGTTAAAGGTTTTTTACGTTAAATCTATGTCCCATTTGCTGTGATTTCGTTTTCGTTGTTATTTGATTGTCGCAAAGCTAACAAACTTTCGCTGCAGCCGGCCCTACCAGGTCAGGAGACCAACGCCGTCGCTGGAGACTTCCCGGGCCAGGCCGCTGTTTCCAGGAGCTTCTTCATATCGTCACCCTCATCCACCTACTTCAAGGAATTGAGCCGGGACCTGCGGAATCGAGTGAATCGTCTTCCTCTTCTTCACTACAACCGAGCACCACCACCGTTGTCCCCGCACATCTCGACGCAGTTGCGCATTCGCCGATGATCCCGGTGATATCCCGGCCCCTCCGATCTATCGCCCGACTGTGTGCCGCCGCCGTCTGTCGCTACTGCCGTCCGTCCCGGTTACGACCGATCTGCGATGATAGGCGCGCTCTGGCCTCGATTCGTTGGGCACGAGGGGTAGCGGAATATGGGAGCAGAACCGCCTGGCATCATCCGATACCTCTATCAGCATCGAGCGGCAGCAACCGGGGCGCTCAAGCCGACAATCCAGTTTCACAGGGCTAAATCCCCTGCTCTGCGCTTGCAGTTGCCAACCATGCGCTCACCGCAGTGCGCTTTCGTGAGCTATGAGAATGCTCAGGATTCACATGTTCATGTTCAGGATTGGGCTTAGTTCATGGCATTATTTTGAATCACAAGGAGCTTGTTCTTACCAGGTGATTTCAGTAGCTTCTGTTACAACCTTTTAGAACCGAGGATAAGGATTTACTTCAGAGGGAAAGTCAGAGTTAGACACTTGGAGGCCCTTCTTGTTCCGTGTCGATGCAGTCCAGCAGAACAAAAAAAACTGAATGCAGACTAGGCGTGCAACTTGATGGAAGAAATCATGTAGAATACCTAGAGTGCAAAATTGGTAGGTCAGCTCAGCTTGAACACTACTTTGTGGATGTGAAACTACAATTTACAAAAATGAAAAACTTCTAAATGGCCGGATCTCGGTAAAGACAAATAGATGAGAAAATCAACTACGGAATATGAAAGTGAAAAGTGAAACACTGATATAAGAGCATTGCAATTTTTCTTCGATGATCTATAGGAACTTCTAAATTACATCTTAACTTAATTTGTGTAACTCGCTCTGTATTTGCATGTAATTAGATAAAATAATTATGATGCCGATTGTTCGTAACATACGGAATTAACTATAAGTAGAAAATTTATCCTTTTTACCACATTTGTGGGAATATTTAGGCCCCATATCTTTTATCGTTTTTAATAGTAATTTGTAGCCACCAATTTTATCTACTTAGGAACATTATCTGGTTATCTCTATCAATATGCGTGTATTTTCCTGTGTTATTTTTACATATGTGATAAACACTAAAAGACCGTAGAAGAGAATCAACATGTGGTTGGATGGTTAGAAGGACAATGGTACCTCGAGTCCATGTTTGACACTTTGGTTTCTCATAAAAAGGCGGATATTCTTCAGTGGGAGGTGACGTTGCAGTCGACAGCAAGACGCGTGTCGTGATTTCGTCAATTCAAAACCCGCCGGATCAGTCTCTCACGGAGGTGCTCATAGGGATAGGGTGTCGTGTGTGCGTTCATAGGAATGACTGTAAGCGTCTGTGTTTGTACTAGGTGTCGTGAATACAAGACCGTAGCAACGCACGGACATTCATCTAGTTGATATAAATATAGACTAGGAAACATGCCCGTGTGTTGCAACTGAAGTAAAAAAATCAATGTTTGAACAACTTATTATAGCGCGGCCTCTACATTCCCCCCAGAATCACTCAACTTTGTCCTAGCCCCAGTTTGCCCAATTATCATTTTCTGCTCTAACATAGCACGAGTGGCGGCCCGAAAAGGCAAATTTGGGTCTCTATATGTCAAGTTGGAAATGTCTCTAAAAGTTTTGCCTCTTCTGTTTGCAATGACATTCAGAGGAACTCCCCAATTCTCACTCACCAAGTTCCATAATTTTGTATTGATCGATTTCTTTTAACTATCAAAAGTGCTACAGAACAACTATCCTCATGCACAATTCATACAATGGTTAAAAGTACATTGATCTTTTTTAATAATTTGGAATGTTTTTACAAAAAAAATGTCAGGTCCAGATCATGTGAAGCAGATTTTTATTACTATATATTTTCTGTCAACAATACTACTACCGTGAGTTCAATGTCTTCTCTCCTCCTAATTCCCAAGAAGCTAATTAAGCGACAAACTGGACGTACAAAATATAGATCCATCCAGCACAAGGGACCATATTAACAAGCCCCGTATCAATTTTTTGACACGACCACGACGTCGCCTCCAGCCACAGAGAGACTTCCGCTGCTCACCATCTCACTATCCACGGGTCGCCCCTGCCAGGTTCCATCTCAATTGAAAAGCGAGAGGAGAAAATAGGTGATGGGGATAGTGGTTTGGCCTCTGTATATAATTCCTCGGTTTAGAAATATAAAACATTTTAGCTTTATAAAATGAATGATGTAGACGTTTTTTAGTATAGATTCATTCCGAACATCTACGACCCTATACCTAAAAGAAGTCCAGATACGTTCGATTCACAAAGTAAAACGTCTTATATTTCTGAAGGGAGGAAGTAAAAGACATTTTAGCTTTCTGAAATAAATGTACCTAGACACTTTTTAGCGTATAAGTTCACTCCGAACCTATATACTAAAATATGTCTAGGTAGATTCGATTCAGAAAGTTAAACATCTTATATTTCTGAACAGAGGGAGTAGTTTCAAAGAAAAAACGCTGCTAGATCGGTCTGCTACTTGGCCCGGTAAAGAGCTGTCTCATGCGCCACCTGCTAGTTCAGAATTGGAGAGGGAGGATATTACCCTCAGCAGAGAAGAGAATATATGAGAGCAACGAAATCGCCATTCTAACGCAGGGTCTGATGCATGGTCGCCGGGCCCATTTGTCCGCTAGGCTGAATCAAAGGGTCGGCCGCGGCGCTTAGCCTGCCGTGACGGGCGGTCATATAGGGCACGTGAATTACCCATTTGCGCTATAATCCAATCTAGTTCGTGTCGAAGACCGCTTTCGCACCGATTGTTGCGTCGTCAGCCTCCTCTGATCCTCCCCGTGTTCTTGAAATGTGTCAGCCATGGAGGGAGACCACAACGCGGATGCGGGGATTGGAAGGGAATAATATGGCGACGTATTTTTTTAGGACGGCACTGAGCGTCCACGCGCCGTACGATTGAGCCGCTGCGGACTGTCCGATCTTGCTCCTCAGCACCATCTTCCCGCTTTTGCACCACGCAGCAAAAACCTATTGTTATGTAGCAAAAAAATTGTCAGAAGCTCTGTTATATCCAGAACAGAGGGGCTCTCACGATACGGCGGCCGGAAACGGGAGACGCGGCAGCGGAATTAAAACAACCACCTAGCCGTTCATGGCGCACCTCCTTAGATCCGTCCTATTCCCACCTGCTGGTCATCCTAACCACCTAATTCCTCCACCAATTGTTGCTTCTAGCTCTAGTTCGAACCCTGCTCCACGGCGGCGCCATGAATTCAATTCAGCGACCGGAGACACCGGAGACCGATTCAGCGGCAGGCTGAACAACCCTCTAGTATATTTCGACCAAAACCCAGAAGCCGATGACCCTGCTCCATCGGTTAGCTTCATCACCTCCTGATTTTCAATCTAGGGTCCTATTATTTGTTATATGCTGTCATGACTTGCTTCTATTGCTGAAAATTTGCTGGTTTGATTTGAGATATGCTACTTTGGCAGTTCTATATCACTGGTAATGTGTTGGTTTTGTGGCTGCTTTGAGTAGATATGCTTCTTTGGTTTTAGCTGGAACTTGTTCAGTGTAAATGCTACATTTACTTTGTTTTGCTGCATTGTTATTTATATGTTGGTTTGACTAGTTAAGTTAAGTGCTACTACATACATGTTATATGCTGCTTCTTAAATGTTTGACTTGCTTCTAATTTATGTTGTTGACCTGCTTCTAGTAATATATGTTGCATAGGTTAGTAGAATTAACATGAGCTATTGAATAGTGCTGCATGTGCAATTAGGTACAAAAATAGGTTTTTGCTGTAAGAATTTTCTATTCTGCTACTAATGGTGCAAGTTTCTACTTCTTTTCCATGACAGGTTTTTGTTGCCGATAGTATCCATGTTGGTTTTGACCTCAATGATCCTCCACAAGCAGATGGATTTGCTTCTAACTTGAATCAAAATGGTGATGTCCTAGAATTTGTTCCGGGCCCTCAAAGTGCAGCAAGTGAAAGTGAAGTAAATGTTGTTGTTGAAGCTGGAGAAGAAATCAGTTCATAGCCTGTGGTGCCACATGTTGGTATGGTCTTTGATGATCTCGAAGAGGCCAGGCAAGTGTACAACAATTATGCTTGGAAACTTGGGTTTGGCACACGGATTGGAAACACAAAGTTCAGCACATCAAAAGGAGAACCAAAATCTACAATTCTTAATAGGGTGTTTGAGTGTGTTCATACCGACAAACCAAGTGCTCATGAAGCAAATCTTGAGCGCAGCACGACTGGTGTTGCTACAAAGGTAAAGAAGCTATGATAGACTTGATGTGGCATCCCGCAAAACCACTACTAGAAAATCGCGTTGTTTTTGTGTATTGCATCGTCTTCATCATGCATTTGTTTGTCTGAAACTATTTTCAATAAGCCTATTTTGTTTTCTAAAATTAACCTTCTTTCTTTTCGAAACAAAGTCTCATAATTATCTGCTAAACTATTTAACTAAAAATTATTTGCTAAAAAGATTTCAAACAAAACCAAACAAATAAATATCCTACAAAATAATCAACCTAAAACCTAAACCCTTTTCTACCTAAACCTAGTCTACCCACCAACCGCAGTTGGCCACCTCACCGTCCCTCCACCTCAGCACTTCACCCATCCACCTCACCAATCCCAGACTCCCCCCACTCCCTGGCCCGCCTGGGCCCCACCCAAAGACTACTCACGCCCCAGACACGTGACTCACACACCCCGGTCCCACCGTCCCTGCCACTACCCCACCACTCACACCACGCGCCACGCACCTGTGGACCCAGTTAACCCCCGCCACTTGACCCATCTCCCCGACCCCGCTCTCCTCCTGGACCCACCTCCCCATCGCCTCTCTCTCTCAGATCCTCAAGACGCGAACCACCCACCCCCGTTCGTCCTCCTCGCCTCCCTGAGCTCTCCCGCGCCGCCTCCCTCGGTTCCCGGTGAACCCCGTCGCCTCGAGCTTCCCCGCCGCCCCAGAACCACCCGATCCTTGGCCGGCGCCACCCCCACCTCCATCTTTCTCCCTCCGCCCGGCCGCCTCGGCCGGTGCCCTCCTCCCAAGAATCGCCAGGTGGCTGCAGGCTGCCGCCTCCATCCTCACGACCTCCATCCTCTCCCCTCCTCTGCGAGCCACGACGCCGCCTTCCACCTCCCTTCCCTCCGCCTCCTCCTCACGGAGCTCCTCCAGCCGCTTCGCTTCCTCTCCCACCTGCTGCTCACCGCTCGCCTCCTCGCAGCTCCGGCCGCCTCCCTCCGCCTGCAAGCCGAAGGCCGCCTCAGAGCTCCGCCCGCCACCGCCAACCGCCACCGCAGACTCGTCGCTGCTCTCGTCCCCGGCCGTTGCCCTCAGACGCCACGCGACTCGGCCGTAGGCGCCCATCCTCGCCACGGTGTCCCTCCACTGCTGCCCGGTCTTCGCTTCTGTCAGGAGCCCATGCGGCCGACCACCGCCGGGCCGGGCCTCCTCCTCCTCATGAGCTCCCCGGCCGTCGCCAGGAGCTCGAGGCCCCGCCAGCTGTGACCCCGCCGCCGTCCTTGGCCGGCCCCGCCCGCCTCTGCACCGCCGCCGTTCCCACCTCCACCTCATCGGCCTCCTCTGCCGCGTCGTGCGCCACCGCCTGCGTCGCTCCCCTCGGCAACCGGGCGCCACCGTGGACCCCACCCAAAGGCCTGCTCGACCCGCCTGTCAAGGCCACGCCCCATCTTGGCAGCTTCGTTTTTGTCCATAGGGTGTTTGTGTTGATGTCCAGTGGGACATGCCCCTGCAGCGCTCGTGTTGGTTCCTTGCAGATGGCCAACCGCGAGCATTGCGTGGAGGTGTCGGTGCAATTCGAGCGCCACACTCAAGATCGACTGACCAAACCCGATGAACGCCATTGTTGAACTCGACCGACGATCGTGGCCTCAAGGCATCTCCTTCACAAAAACCGCAAGATCTTCACGGTACGCCAAGTTCGCCAACATGGCAAGTCCGAACCCGGAGACCCCTGTCACGGAACCACAAGGCTTCGAGGGTGGAACCGACAAGATCTACCTCACGGAACACCATGATCTCCAACCCGGAACACCGAGTGCACCGACATGGATCCGAAGGCTGAGCCCTTGACACGCCAAGATCTTCTCCTAACGCCGAAGTTCTCCATCGTGGACGCCAAGAACGTCGGCATGAAACCGTAGGACGCCGAACGCCAAGCTCTTTATTGTATCCGACCTTCGAAGACCGATCCCGTCGAACCCTGAACCCTGAGAACCGACCCCGAACCCCTCGAAGCCCAAGTTCGCCGAACCCAGATGTGTGAACCTTTTCCCGAGCCCCTATTTTATAAATGCTATATATAAAACCTGTTGCATAATAATTGTTCATCTCGCATGCATCTTGGTGTGGTTTGGGGGCCTTAGGCCGATTCACCTAAATTAAATATGGGGCCCATATACGGGCAAATCTAGTCTTATATTGGCCTCATTTAAAACCGTGGACCCCACCCAGTGGGCCTGCTCTGACCTCATTGGCCATGCCCCATCTTGGCAGCTTCGGTTTTTGTCCATAGGGTGTTTGTGTTGATGTCCAGGTGGGACATGCCCCCCCATGCAGCGTTCTGGTGTTGGTTCCTTTGCAGATGGCCAACCGCGAGCATTGCGTGGAGGTGTCGGTGCAATTCGAGCGCCACACTCAAGATCGACCTGACCAAACCCGATGAACGCCGCTGTTGAACCTGACTCCGACGACCGTGGCCTCGAAGGCATCTCCTTCACAAAAACCGCAAGATCTTCACGGTACGCCAAGTTCGCCAACATGGCAAGTCCGAACCCGGAGACTTCGCACGGAACCACAAGGCTTCGAGGGTGGAACCGACAAGATCTACCTCACGGAACACCATGATCTCCAACCCGAACACCGAGTGCACCGACATGGATCCGGCTGAGCCTTGACACGCCAAGATCTTCTCCAACGCCGAAGTTCTCCATCGTGGACGCCAAGAACGTCGGCATGAAACCGTAGGACGCCGAACGCCAAGCTCTTTATTGTATCCGACCTTCGAAGACCGATCCCGTCGAACCCTGAACCCTGAGAACCGATCCCGAACCCCTCGAAGCCCAAGTTCGCCGAACCCAGATGTGTGAACCTTTTCCCGAGGCCCTATTTTATAAATGCTATATATAAAACCTGTTGCATAATAATTGTTCATCTCGCATGCATCTTGGTGTGGTTTGGGGGCCTTAGGCCGATTCACCTAAATTAAATATGGGGCCCATATACGGGCAAATCTAGTCTTATATTGGCCTCATTTAAATTGGTGTAGCGAACCGGTGCTATCTTTTGCCATGTTAATACAACATTTAAATTGCGGGGTATCTAAACAACTTGAACATATTAATTAATTGTCGGGACCCCGGTTCTGCTTAATATTGCCTAATTGCATCGCATCTTTGCCATGTCATCCATCATACATGCATCATGCCCGATCTTCTGTCATAGTATTAAATAGCGCATCCGGTGTTTGTGCTAGTGTTTTGCTTCTTCACGGACTAGGCCGATGAGTTGATGCGAGTACCGACCCGATCTTCGGATGAACCTTCGTCAATGTTTTCAGGCAAGCATCTCCCCCTTTCTACCTATCTTACTTTTATAGTATTTATTCCCTCCTGTTGATCTATTGCTATCCGTGCTGCGATGCTCTAGTTTTCGTACCCGTGATATCCCTTGCAGCCGTATATTGCCTTGGACACATCCTATTACCTGTTGTTTGGTAGATAGTTGGACTTGCGCGTCGTAGTCGCTTGCTCAAGTGTTGTTGCATGTCGCCAAGTACCACCGTTGTTGGTGTATTGCCGCATGTTTATTGATGGAGATGATCATAACTTTGATTACTGTTTAACAACTAAAATTGAAGTAGGTAAATGCAGAGGCGCAGGTGGGCAATAGATGTTATTTGGTTTTTAACCGTCCACTTGTGTCCCGTAGGACCCCGAGTACTTGATACCTGTTCCTTGAATTTTCGCGCTATCCACATCCGGGAGGATTATGGGACCCCCCTAAGCCAGAGCTTGATTCATTCTTATTTCTTGGGGCCACAAACTAGTTTGAGGTTTTATTTACTATCCTGTACTTATGCCATGCTTTACTGCTTTATTTACGACAGCGAGGAGCACTCACTGCTTTAGGTAAGCGGAGTGTTTTATGGTATCGACAAGCCCACCACATTTTCGGGTTCCCGATGCATGTACCACTGACGCAAACCTTGAGTCCGTCTCGGAGTCAGCTAGCTTCGTTGCGGGTGTACTCAATGGGGTGGCCCCCTGAAATATTTCTGAATCCTGTGATTGCTTTGTCGTGAAGGCCTCGTTGGGTTTTGATTTGGTTTTTCCGAGGTTGATCGAGTGTGTGTTGCTATTTGTGCACCCCTGCAGGGTAAAACTTTCTGAAAGCCGTGTCCGCGGTTATGGACGACTTGGAGCACAGTATCTCGATCATAGACAACTATAACTAAAGTAGTGCTATAAATTTGACTTTATAATGACTAGTAATCAGCTTCATTATAATGGAATGACTAAATAAAACTGCAAAGCAATTGCTTGTTTGAGTTGTCGCTTGCAACCATTGTACCTGACTAGTAAGTATGGCAACTATAACGGAATGGCTAAATAAAAGTACCAACAACTGCTGGGTTTTGGGATATCTCATACTAATCGTATATTTGACTAGTAAGTGTTGCAACTACAACGGAATGGTTAACTAAAAGTGCCCACTGCTTATTATATCAGGATGACTCATGCTGTCTATATTTGACTAGTAATTGCCGCAACTATAACAGAATGAGTAAAACTGCCAACTGTGTGAGTTCCTCGGTTGACTTCCTCGTTTGGTCTCGAGGGGGAATACCAGGATGGGATTGTTTGGTGTTAGAATCTGGTTGGTTCCAAATAGGTCTTTCTTACCCCTCTCTGATAGCCGACAGTTATATCGAGTCTCTATAGGTTGTTTAGTGCATGTTGCGCTGCCGCTTCAGTCCACCATACCTATGTAGGCGAGGAACGCCGAATTCTAGCCTCGCTGCACTTGGCCTCGATTAACCGCTTCTCTTTTTCCTTTGCCCTTTGTCGCACCCCTTTGTTTAAGCAGGTTTTGAGATCGACGTCGTTAGCGTGGTTACCTTCCGGCTTGGCTCAGGGTTATGGACGCCATTGGTTATTCTTCAGGGCTCTTAGCCCCATTTGCATCTTGTCCGTAGTTGGACGCTCTATCGTTTTCAAGGTGATTTGGATCTTTGTTTTGTATATCTGTATTCTTAACTCATGGAGTCGTGTTATATATATATATCGGTTCTGTGGGTCCCATCGAGGACTGTTGTGTAATGTTATTACTTCGTTTTCCACCCGCACGCAAGTGCCTGGGCACCTTTGAATCGCTTTCTATGCGGGTTTGGCGGGTTTCGCTTAAAACTTGCATAGGTCCGATTCGAGGTGTTACTGAGTGGTATCGAGCTCAGCGATACGATACCCACTAGTCCAGCCTGTAGGATAACCTAGCTAACGGCCGAAGTAGAGTGTCAAAACTATTTTTGCAAAATCGGTTGGATAGTTCTGATTAGGTCTGATTTTACTCCTTACCCCTCTGCTGCTCTCCTCTCACCTCTGCGTGTTTGAATCCGCTCTCTTCTCTCTCTTCGAGCCCAGGATTTCTCGTGGTTGGGTTCCGTCGTACCTTCGTGGTTTCGCTTCTTCTTTGGTAACGATGTGTCTACATCTGGTCTTCATGCTATCCGAGGAACCTTCGTCTGTGGACTTCTCTTGTTCCTTCTCGTGCCTTCCGGTGTTTTCCGACGCGACGACATCATCTACGCCAGATCCGATGCAGAGTCTGCATCCCTCCTTTGTTCTGCACCTCGATTGTCGAGATCTTCAGTCTAATTCCGAGAGTTGGTTGCATAATCCGCCTATTCGTGTGCCGAGTAATGGTTTGGGTGCGCGATGGACTGATCACCATCCGACTACTCTTATCATTCGCTCTTGTACATCGAATCAGTGGATCCAGCAATTTTACTCCGTCCACGGAAGTTAGAGGTGGCTTTATTTGTTGATACCTCTACCTTCGACCTTTTGTTCCCGGAGTGTTCCCTCGACGATCACTGACAACGACCTCTTGTTAGTGGTGTCGCGAAGATCTACACGAAGCGAGAAGATGCAGATCACCGACCTCCTTCCGGTACCATGAGGCGGATCTCGAGGGCGAGATCCATTGTTAGTGGTGTCGAATTGTGGCATCCCGCAAAACCACTACTAGAAAATCGCGTTGTTTTTGTGCATTGCATCGTCTTCATCATGCATTTGTTTGTCTGAAACTATTTTCAATAAGCCTATTTTGTTTTCTAAAATTAACCTTCTTTCTTTTCGAAACAAAGTCTCATAATTATCTGCTAAACTATTTAACTAAAAATTATTTGCTAAAAAGATTTCAAACAAAACCAAACAAATAAATATCCTACAAAATAATCAACCTAAAACCTAAACCCTTTTCTACCTAAACCTAGTCTACCCACCAACCGCAGTTTGCCACCTCACCGTCCCTCCACCTCAGCACTTCACCCATCCACCTCACCAATCCCAGACTCCCCCCCACTCCCTGGCCCGCCTGGGCCCCACCCAGCACTACCTGCCGCCCCAGCACACGCACTCACACACCCCGGTCCCACCGTCCCTGCCACTACCCCACCACTCACACCACACGCCACGCACCCAGGGACCCAGTTAACCCCCTGCCGCTCACACCCATCTCCCCGACCCCGCTCTCTCCTCCTGGACCCACCTCGGCCCCACTGCCCTCTCTCTCCTCGCATCCCCGCACGCGAACCACCCACCCCCGTTCGTCCTCCTCGCCTCCCTGAGCTCTCCCGCGCCGCCTCCCTCGGTTCCCGGTGAACCCCGTCGCCTCGAGCTTCCCCGCTTCGCCCGAATTCACCCGATCCCACTTGGCCACGCTCGCCCACCTCCATCTTTCTCCCTCGCCCGGCCGCCCGCCTCTGGCGGTGCCCTCCTCCAGAATCGTGGCCGTGGCAGCGCCGTCGTCGCCTCCCCGTCGACCCTCCATCCTCTCCCCCACCAACCGCGCCTCCTCTGCGAGCCACGACGCCGCCTTCCACCCGTCCTCCTCGCCTCCGGCCTCCCTCGCTGGAGCTCCTCCAGCCGCCCCCGCCTTCCTCTCCCCACCCGCGTTCGCTTTTCGCCTCGCCTCCTCAAGCTCGGCCTCCGGCTCCTCCGCCCTGCAAGCCGAGCGCCGCCCCAGAGCCCGCCTCCGGCCACCGCCGCCAACCGCCACCGCACTGTCAAGGTTTCCCTCGTCCTCACCGCCCCTCAGACGCCCGCGACCTCGGCCATGTGTGCCTCCATCTCGCCACAAGGCCCTCTCCATCGGCTGGTGCCCGCTTCGCTGCCAGTGAGCCCATGCGCCGACTCGGGCCTCACTGGCCTCCTCCTTCCCCATGAAGCTACCCCGTCGCCAGGAGCTCGAGGCCCCGCCAGCTGTGACCCCGCCGCTGCCCTGGCCGGCCCGCCTACCAAGGCACCGCTGCTCCCACCTCCACCTCATCGGCCTCCTTCGCCGCGTTGCGTGCGCCATCACGCTCCCCTCGGCAATCGGGCGCCACTGTGGACCCTACCAGTGGCCTGCTCGACCCGCCTCGGCCACGCCCCATCTTGGCAGCTTGGTTTTGTCCATAGGGTGTTTGTGTTGATGTCAAGGTGGGACATGCCCCTGCAGCGCCTGGTGTTGGTTCCTTTGCAGATGGCCAACCGCGAGCATTGCGTGGAGGTGTCGGTGCAATTCGAGCGCCACACTCAAGATCGACCTGACCAAACCCGATGAACGCCGCCGTTGAACCTGACTCCGACGACCGTGGCCTCGAAGGCATCTCCTTCACAAAAACCGCAAGATCTTCACGGTACGCCAAGTTCGCCAACATGGCAAGTCCGAACCCGGAGACCCCTGTCACGGAACCACAAGGCTTCGGGGGTGGAACCGACAAGATCTACCTCACGGAACACCATGATCTCCAACCCGGAACACCGAGTGCACCGACATGGATCCGAAGGCTGAGCCCTTGACACGCCAAGATCTTCTCCCCGGAACGCCGAGTTCTCCATCGTGGACGCCAAGCACGTCGGCATGAAACCGTAGGACGCCGAACGCCAAGCTCTTTATTGTATCCGACCTTCGAAGACCGATCCTCAGAACTCGAACCTCGAGAACCGACCCCGAACCGCCGAAGCCCAAGTTCGAACCGGATGTGTGAACCTTTTCCCGAGCCCCTATTTTATAAATGCTATATATAAAACCTGTTGCATAATAATTGTTCATCTCGCATGCATCTTGGTGTGGTTTGGGGGCCTTAGGCCGATTCACCTAAATTAAATATGGGGCCCATATACGGGCAAATCTAGTCTTATATTGGCCTCATTTAAAACCGTGGACCCCACCCAGTGGGCCTGCTCTGACCCCGCCTCGTCCGCGCCGCTGCCCCATCTTGGCAGCTTCGGTTTTTGTCCATAGGGTGTTTGTGTTGATGTCCAGGTGGGACATGCCCCCCCATGCAGCGTTCTGGTGTTGGTTCCTTTGCAGATGGCCAACCGCGAGCATTGCGTGGAGGTGTTTGCACCGAGCCCACACTCAAGATCGACCTGACCAAACCCGATGAACGCCGCTGTTGAACCTGACTCCGACGACCGTGGCCTCGAAGGCATCTCCTTCACAAAAACCGCAAGATCTTCACGGTACGCCAAGTTCGCCAACATGGCAAGTCCGAACCCGGAGACCCCTGTCACGGAACCACAAGGCTTCAAGGGTGGAACCGACAAGATCTACCTCACGGAACACCATGATCTCCAACCCGGAACACCGAGTGCACCGACATGGATCCGAAGGCTGAGCCCTTGACACGCCAAGATCTTCTCCCCGGAACGCCGAGTTCTCCATCGTGGACGCCAAGCACGTCGGCATGAAACCGTAGGACGCCGAACGCCAAGCTCTTTATTGTATCCGACCTTTGAAGACCGATCCCGTCGAACCCTGAACCCTGAGAACCGACCCCGAACCCCTCGAAGCCCAAGTTCGCCGAACCCAGATGTGTGAACCTTTTCCCGAGCCCCTATTTTATAAATGCTATATATAAAACCTGTTGCATAATAATTGTTCATCTCGCATGCATCTTGGTGTGGTTTGGGGGCCTTAGGCCGATTCACCTAAATTAAATATGGGGCCCATATACGGGGAAATCTAGTCTTATATTGGCCTCATTTAAATTGGTGTAGCGAACCGGTGCTATCTTTTGCCATGTTAATACAACATTTAAATTGCGGGGTATCTAAACAACTTGAACATATTAATTAATTGTCGGGACCCCGGTTCCGCTTAATATTGCCTAATTGCATCGCATCTTTGCCATGTCATCCATCATACATGCATCATGCCCGATCTTCTGTCATAGTATTAAATAGCGCATCCGGTGTTTGTGCTAGTGTTTTGCTTCTTCACGGACTAGGCCGATGAGTTGATCTGATCATTCGACCGATCTTCGGATGAACCTTCGTCAATGTTTTCAGTGAGCATCTCCCCCTTTCTACCTATCTTACTTTTATAGTATTTATTCCCTCCTGTTGATCTATTGCTATCCGTGCTGCGATGCTCTAGTTTTCGTACCCGTGATATCCCTTGCAGCCGTATATTGCCTTGGACACATCCTATTACCTGTTGTTTGGTAGATAGTTGGACTTGCGCGTCGTAGTCGCTTGCTCAAGTGCTGTTGCGTGTCGCCAAGTACCACCGTTGTTGGTGTATTGCCGCATGTTTATTGATGGAGATGATCATAACTTTGATTACTGTTTAACAACTAAAATTGAAGTAGGTAAATGCGAGGCGCAGGGCAATAGATGTTATTTGGTTTTTAACGTCCACTTGTGTCCGTGGGACCCAGTACTTGATACTGCTCCTTGAATTTTCGCGCTATCCACATCCGGGAGGATTATGGGACCCCCCTAAGCCAGAGCTTGATTCATTCTTATTTCTTGGGGCCACAAACTAGTTTGAGGTTTTATTTACTATCCTGTACTTATGCCATGCTTTACTGCTTTATTTACGATTGTGCGAGGAGCACCTGTACTGTTTAGGTAAGCGGAGTGTTTTTGCGGTATCGACAAGCCCAGTCACATTTTCGGGTTCCCAGTCGTTTCTACCAGCAGCGCAAACCTTGAGTCTGTCTCGAGTCACTAACCGTTCTATGGTGTACTCAATGGGGTGGCCCCCTGAAATATTTCTGAATCCTGTGATTGCTTTGTCGTGAAGGCCTCGTTGGGTTTTGATTTGGTTTTTCCGAGGTTGATCGAGTGTGTGTTGCTATTTGTGCACCTGCGGTAAAACTTTCAAAGCCGTGTCCGCGGTTATGGACGACTTGGAGCACAGTATCTCGATCATAGACAACTATAACTAAAGTAGTGCTATAAATTTGACTTTATAATGACTAGTAATCAGCTTCACTATAATGGAATGACTAAATAAAACTGCCAACAATTGCTTGTTTGAGTTGTCGCTTGCAACCATTGTACCTGACTAGTAAGTATGGCAACTATAACGGAATGGCTAAATAAAAGTACCAACAACTGCTGGGTTTTGGGATATCTCATACTAATCGTATATTTGACTAGTAAGTGTTGCAACTACAACGGAATGGTTAACTAAAAGTGCCCACTGCTTATTATATCAGGATGACTCATGCTGTCTATATTTGACTAGTAATTGCCGCAACTATAACAGAATGAGTAAAACTGCCAACTGTGTGAGTTCCTCGGTTGACTTCCTCGTTTGGTCTCGAGGGGGAATACCAGGATGGGATTGTTTGGTGTTAGAATCTGGTTGGTTCCAAATAGGTCTTTCTTACCCCTCTCTGATAGCCGACAGTTATATCGAGTCTCTATAGGTTGTTTAGTGCATGCTTACCGCCGCTTCATCCACCATACCTATGTGAGACCGCCGAATTCTAGCATCGCTGCAGTGTCTTGGCCTCGATCTTGACCGCTCTCTCTTTTTCCTTTGCCCTTTGTCGGCACCCCTTTTGTTTAAGCAGGTTTTGAGATCGACGTCGTTAGCAGGGTTACCCTTCCGGCTTGGCCTGGGCAGGGTTATGGACGCCATTGGTTATTCTTCAGGGCTCTTAGCCCCATTTGCATCTTGTCCGTAGTTGGACGCTCTATCGTTTTCAAGGTGATTTGGATCTTTGTTCTGTATATCTGTATTCTTGACTCATGGAGTCGTGTTATATATATATATCGGTTCTGTGGGTCCCATCGAGGACTGTTGTGTAATGTTATTACTTCGTTTTCCACCCGCACGCAAGTGCCTGGTGGGCACCTTTGAATCGTTTCTATGCGGGTTTGGCGGGTTTCGCTAAAACTTGCATAGGTCCGATTCTGAGGGTGTTACACTTGAGCAACTTTATTGGACAGAAGTCACGTAGCAAACATGCCGGATTGCAGATGGATGTGAAGGACACGAGGCAGCGAAACAGAATTTTACGTCACGATTGTAAAGCACACATGCATGTTGGAAAGCGAGATGGGGTTTGGAAGGTGACCGTATTCAAAGCAGAACACACCCATCCAATGGTGAAGCAAATAGGTCGCCGGAGGTACTATCATTCTCACAGGAAGGTCCCGGAAGAGGACTATCAATTTATCCAAACTTTGCATCAACAAAACATCAACACTGCTAAAATCATGGGATGCTTGGGGAGTGTTCATGATGGTGACCCTAGGTGCCTAGGATATGTGAAGAAAGATGTTTCTAACATCAGAACTATGCTGCAAGAAGAGGTGTCACTGCGAGACATGAACATGATTATTGAGTACTTTGAGAAGCGGCAAGCTGAAAGTCCACACTTCTTTTATGCAACACAACTTGACCAAAACAATGCCGTACGTGCACTTTTTTGGGTGGATGGAAGGACGAGGGCACTGTATCCAAAATACAAGGACTGTGTCTTCTTTGATAAAACATTTTGCACCAACAAGTACAACATGCCCTTTGCTCCAATTGTTGGCATCAACAACCATACACACTCTGTTGTTTTGGGATGCGCTTTGCTACCAGACGAGACAGTTGACACCTTTGAATGGGTATTCAAAAAGTGGAAACTAGTAGTGAATTTGCCTCCTGACCACATCATGACAGACCAGGATAAGGCCATGGGCACAACAATTTCCAATGTTTTTCCTGCTTCAATCCGCAGGTGTTAACTCTATCATGTGCTTGGAGTAGTAAGAAAAAAGCTTGCCCCTCTTTTGGTAGATGGAAATCCGTTTGCAGATGCGTTTTACTCATGCATATATGGCATAGACACTGTTATCGAGTTTGAGATATGCTGGCAGAACATGCTACAAAGGTTTGCAATGACTGATAACACCCACATAGATAACATGTGAAAAAGCAGAAGCAAATGGGCCCCAGTGTATTTTCGGCGCAATTTCTTCCCATTTACAAGCACAATGGGAAGATCTGAGGGTCTGAATGCCTACTTCAAAACACCGGTTCAACTGAGCGACTTGGTCTTCAATTTTGTGCAGCAATATGATGTAGCACCCTGGTAAAACCACTACTAGAAAATCGCGTGTAGTTTTTATTTTGTGCATCATCATGACTGCATGCTCATGTCATCATGCCACATTGCATTTGAGCATCGTCATGTCATCATGCATCTTTGGAAAAAAACTATTTTCTAAAAGCCTACCTTTGTTTTCTAAATATCCCTCGTCTTTATTTCAAATCAAAACCTCGGTCTGCCCGGATCTTTTATTTGTCTAAACTATTTTTAAAAAAGAATATTTCAAACTAAATAAAAATATAAACTATTTTTACCTAGGGAGGCCTCCACCAGCCAGGCCCAGCTGGCAGCAGCCTACTACCCAGCCCAAAACCCACCTAGCCTCTAACCAAACCCTAACCCTAACAGTCCCCACCCCACACACTACCCCGCCACCGCCGACGCGCACCCACGCATCAAACGCACTCCCCCTGGCTTGCATACGAGCGACGCGTGAGCACCCCGCTGGCCCCGACAACCCCTGCCTGCACCCGGTCCCACCCTATCGCAACGCGCTCGATCGCTCTCCCGTCCCGCGATCCCCATCTCCCTCCTCCGAGATTCCCTCTCCCTTCCGTGCTTTCGCCGCTTCCTTTCAGCCACCGCTCTCTGCCTCGGCCTTGCCTCACCGCTTCTCTCCTCCCCTCCTCGCTGCATCTCTCCTCGCCCGGCCTCGCGCCGCCACTAGTCACTGCTCCGCCTCGCCTCTGCTCCTTCCCTATGAGCAACAGCGCCTGCCGCTGATGACCCACAAGTATAGGGGTGTATCGCCGTATTTTCAATAAGTAAGAGTGTCGAAGCCAACGAGGAGCAGAAGGTGCTGGCTAGTGGTATGGATAAGGAATTCTCTACAAATACTTAGCAAACGGATTTTTAGGGGGTTTTGATAATGCAAGTAAACAAAGTATGAGTAAATAAAAGACGGTAGGAATAAATGCAGCAAGTGGCCCAATCCTTTATGCAGCAAAGGACAAGCCGGTTGTATTACTTAAGATGACCAAACGTTCTCGAGGACACATGGGAAGACTGTCAAGTGCTTTAAGCCAGATAGTTGATTAATCTTCTTTAGCTTGCTAAGTGTTGTGTGGGTGAACCTGTGCTAATGTACCGACCTTCCTAGGACTAATACATACTTGTGATTATACCCCTTGCAAACATTCGTAAGTACAAGAAAGTAATTAAGGTAGAAACCTAACCACAACTTTAAAATCTAAGACCCTTACGTCCCTTGTGCAATGGTTTCCTAACGGGGGTTTAGGTTTCTGTCACTCTGGCAACCCCTACGATTAGTAGCCAAATACACAATGCATTCCCCTAGGCCCATATAGGTGAAGTGTCATGTAGTCGATGTTCACATGACACCACTAGAAGAAGTACACCACAACTTAAATATCAAACTATTGAATCCTTCTCAACACAGCTCCACTACTAACAACATGACTTCTCCCATGTCCTCAAGAACAAAACGAACTACTCACAAGACATCATATGGATCATGATCAGAGATGGAATAATGATGTATAACAATCTGAACATAAACAATAATTCAATGGTTCACTCAATAGCATCAACTACAAAGAGTAATCAACACCGGGAAAGTTTTCCCTATGAACTAATGCAAGATTCAACCCAATTGTTACAGCAATATGGAGATGGTGCTGATGGTGATGATGGTGGTGATGATGATGATGATTATCCTAATGAAGTCCAGCTTCATGGTGGTGTTGATGGCGACAATCTCCCCTCTCCGGGAAGGATTCCCCAGTGAAATCATGCGCGGAGAGATCTTTCTCTCTCGGTGTTTTCTGCCCTGCAGAGGCGGCGTAATCTTTCTGTGGTTGCTCCCCGAGTCTTAGGGTTTTGGGAGGATAATATCGCCATGAGGAGTGCAGGGTGGACCAGGCGGCCACCACACAGTGGCGCACTAGGCTGGCCACGCCGAGGTGGTGTGGGCCCCTGTCCATCTCCAGCTTCCTTCGTCTTCTAGAAAAATAGGATTTTCCGTATATTTTCCCGGGTTTTCTGATCTTAGCGAATTTTGCCTCCAAATAGCACCTTTGCCATCAGAATCCTGACTGCAGGGGTCTATGCTCCAAAAGTCATCAACCATGCAAAAACAGATAAAATAACATAAGTATCACCTCTCAATACGAAATATATCAATGAATAGCAGTGAATTATGACACAGAATAGTGATGCAAAATGGACGTATCAACTCCCCCCAAGCTTAGACTTCGCTTGTCCCCAAAGCCCAGGCTCAATAAACATGGCCTCAGGTTTATGGAGTGAAGAGTCGATAAAAGAATACAGACAAGAAGCATCACATTCATCAATACATAGATCATAATAGAAGACAACTCACTATTATATAACTCAACTTGCAATGAGTAAAGGAAACACAATAAAGATACATAAAGTAAATCATAATTGGTAATGGCAAACTTAGCTCTTGGTCGAAGAATAGTTTATAATTTGCTGGAGTTCACAAATAACTGGTTTTCAATGATAGATTTCAAAGTAGTAAACATCAAGATAAGAGCAATGTGCAAAACAAGGAACATAAGCAACATGATTGAATAAATCATCATATGAATGAATGAAACACAACAACTCAAAATACTTGCTGAGATAGAAGGGAATAGGTTTACTGACTCAACTACAAAATAAAAGAAAGGCCCTTCGCAGAGGGAAGCAGGGATTGCAAGTCTCATAAAGAGCTCCCAAAAATTATGATACTTATTAGCTTTCAGCTCTCATTGCCCCTATCATAGGCATCTTTAGGTGATTAAGGTTAAAGTGATCAAAAATGAGGATATGCATTGACAAGTTGTAAATTGAGAATCTCATGTCCCTTGAATACGAGGGTCGCTCCTCATGCTACTTAAGTTTAGTCACCAGTAAGTTCTTGTCATCGTAAGCATATGTGTATCATAGAGAACCGCCAACGGGGTATCCCTTGCCCGATGATACGGAAGAATCCCCATATCAAAATGACAAGGCAAGCAGACAACAAGCATCTCAGCAATCTTCTTATTTACCATGCGAATATGGTGCTTTTTTCTCTCTTTCCTCTTTTCATAATATCTTTTTTCTTTTTCTCTTTTTCCTCAATATAGGACTCTTTTTTTATAAGAAGAATGCTTCATAGATACTCGTTATGGTTACGCTTCAGGTTTCCACCATGTCAGCATGGATTAGACCAGCGGCCCAGGCGTTTCTCTAACACACATGCATAACTCCATGGACTTACAAGCTCCCCTTTCATTTCACACCGACGACATCCATAGACAAAATAACATGATATCAACTAGGTACAAAGTACCAGTGCAATGTTGAAAGCGTTCCCCATGACAACATGGTTCTGCTAATTCACAATTTACAAAGCGCAAGCATATACGCAACATAGGTGAGCACAATGGTTCAAGTTTATTAAGTGCAAGAAAGTAAAGTGTGCCATCAAGTTCGTGAGAGCTTTAATCACTAATTTTCACATAACAAGTTTAATTTGGGAGGTAGATAAAACAAGAATTTACTTGGAATAGCAATAATGCTAATAGGTAGGTATGGTGGACACAAATGGCAAAGGTTTTGGTTTAAGGGATGGATGTACGAGAAGAATTCCCTCTCAGTACAGGTTTTTGGCTAGCAAGGCTGGGTAGCAACTATAAGAGTTGAAGGAAACAAACAAACATACGAGTGATAAAGACAAACATGCAATCTTCCTTGGAAGCACAAAAGATCTTAACCAGAGAAAACTAAACTTATGAGCAAATCAAGAAAGAAAGATGATGAAATTATTTTTCTTTAGAGTACTTTTATCTTTTCATTCAACTCTCAAAAATAGTGTTGCTACTGACCGAGCCAGGTTTGCCAAAACCAACTAAATTAACTCAATGATCCCAAAGTGATACCAATACTAACAACAAGATCAATCATATAACCACGAATTGAAAACTAATATAAGCTATGCAAAAGAGTAAATGATAGAACTTCTCATTAATATTCCATAACGACAACTCACACCAAGGGATACATATCTAACGAGAGAGGGGACACTTCCATAATGCAAACCATCCTACATAATAACTTCTCTATTCATGATATGACTATACTAATAAGGTAAAAAATATAGAAGATAGTGATGTGATACCACGACACTCCCCCAAGCTTGGAACAAACCAAGGGGATGCCAAACCTGATGACGAATTACTCCTTTGGTGGTGGTGGTATCCTCTCATGTCCGTCTGACTTCCAAGGTAAGGGCTTCCCATCAACAAAGGACATCGTGGTTTCCAGCATCCTAAAACTTGCAGTAGCACTTATGCGTTTAAACCTAACCTCATACTTACAGTTTTGATTTTGAATGTCATAGAACTGTGCTTGAAGTTCGTTGGTTTTTTGGCGGAGTGAGAGGACTTCATCCTTGAGTTCAGCAGTCTCCTTTTGGTGCTCGGTGATGAGTTCGGAACAAATCTTATGGATGATATCCACTTCGCGCTCCGCCATCTTCTTGTACCTAAATACTTCTTGCTCTAGTGCTTCCATCCTGTCCTCCAGACTTCCTTCACCTTTAGGGCCTCAAACCTCTTTTATCCAGAGTTCCCCATCTTCAAGCAACAACTCCTTGGGATGAATCTTCAAATCTCTCATGTATGGGTTGATGATATCCTCTAAAGGATCTTCCTTGGCTGGTTCAGAGGAAGACAATGTAGCTCCAAATCTGGGACTCTACCTGTCAGAAACAGATCGAAACAAAAACACGACAAAAACACGATATACGAACCTCGGGAGATCCGGGGGATTATATATTACGAAGTTTCATGACGAAAGGAAGGTACTGGGAGAAAAGCGGGTGGAGGAGTGCAGGGTGGCCACACCACCTGGTGGCGCGGTCAGGGGTGGGCCCGCGCCACAGGGTGGTGTGAGCCACCCTGGCTCCATTTCCGTCCCTTTTTCTCTTCGTAGCTTTCCTTATTGGCTAAAAACTGCAAAAATATAGTTGGATAGTATTTTCGTGGAACTTTTCTTACCAGAACTGTTACCTATTTGAAAGCGGACTCTGCAGGTCTCTGAATTTGGTGCTTGATAAATTTTTCCGGAGTTATAACTTGAAAGGCATCAACATCTTCATTATAAGAATCCCTAGCAATATAGTGTTTGAGTCGTTGTCCATTCACTACTTGTGTAGTGTTATCTTTTAAAGAAGAAATTTTTATTGCTCCTGAACGGTATACTTCTTCAATAATGAAAGGTCCTTCCCATTTTGACAGTAGCTTTCCTGCAAAAAATCTGAGACGAGACCTATACAATAGAACTTTCTCACCAACATGAAATTCTCTCTTAAGTATTCGCTTGTCATGCCATCTTTTAACTTTTTCCTTAAAGAGCCTAGCATTTTCATAGGCTTCACTCCTCCATTCATCTAAAGAACTTAAGTCAAATACTCTTTTCTCACTAGCGAGCTTACAATCTCTATTTAGTTCTTTAACTGCCCAGTAAGCTTTATGTTCTAATTCTAAAGGTAGGTGACAAGCTTTCCCATAAACCATTTTATAAGGAGACATCCCCATAGGATTTTTGTAGGTAGTTCTATAAGCCCATAAAGCATCATTCAACTTTTTAGCCCAGTTTTTTCTAGATCTATTAACAGCCTTTTGCAAGATGGATTTAATTTCTCTATTTGATAACTCTACTTGCCCGCTAGTTTGGGGGTGATAGGCTGAAGCAATTCTATGAGTAACATCATATTTAGCAAGGGTCTTTCTAAAACCACCATGAATGAAATGAGAACCCCCATTAGTCATGAGGTACCTAGGCACTCCAAACCTAGGAAAGATAACATCCTTAAGCATTTTTAGAGAAGTTTCCTCGTCAACACTGTTCGTAGGAATGGCTTCTACCCACTTAGTAACATAATCAACGCCAACAAGAATATGGGTATACCCTTTTGAGGGAGGGAAAGGACCCATAAAGTTAAATCCCCAGCAATCAAAGGGTTCAATAACTAGAGAGTAGTTCATAGGCATTTCATTGCGTCTAGAAATATTACCAACATGCTGACATTCATCACAAGCTAAAATAAATTTTCTTGCATCTTTAAAAAGGGTAGGCCAGTAGAAACCTGATTGTAGCACCTTTTGTGCAGTTCTATCTCCTGCATGATGTCCTCCATAAGCACTACCATGACATTTACGCAATATCTCCTTTTGTTCATATTCTGGAACATATCTTCGCATAATACCATCCACTCCTTCTTTGTATAAGTGTGGGTCATCCCAAAAAATAATGCCTCAAATCATAGAAGAACTTCCTTCTTTGCTGAGCTGTAAAAGTTGGAGGCAAATACTTGGAGACAATAAAGTTAGCATAATCAGCGTACCAAGGGCTCCCTCGCGAGTTTACCCCTACTGCGGCTAACTGCTCATTTGGGAAACTATCATTAACAGGCCTATGATCAAAAGAGATGTTTTCCATTCGAGATAAATTATCAGCTACAGGGTTTTCAGCACCTTTCCTATCTACTATATGTAGATCAAACTCTTGTAAAAGCAGCACCCATCTAATAAGCCTAGGCTTAGCGTCCTTCTTCGTCATAAGGTATTTAATAACAGCATGATTAGTATGAATGGTGACTTTTGAGTCTACAATATAGGGTCTAAACTTATCACAAGCAAAAACGACAGCTAGAAATTCTTTTTCAGTAGTAGCATAATTCCTTTGAGCAGCGTCTAAAGTCTTACTAGCATAATGAATAACGTTTAAATTTTTATCAATTCGTTGCCCAAGGACAGCACCTACAGCAAAATCACTAGCATCACACATTATTTCAAAGGGTAAACTCCAATCAGGTGGTTGAACAATAGGGGCTGTAGTTAAAGCCTTCTCAAGAGTTTCAAAAGCTCCCTTACAATCATGATCAAAAACGAAGGGTACATCTTTTTGAAGAAGATTAGTGAGGGGTTTTGATATCCTAGAAAAGTCTTTAATAAACCTTCTATAGAAACCAGCATGACCAAGGATGCTACGAATACCTTTGATGTCTCTTGGGCATGGCATCTTCTCAATGGCCTCAACCTTAGCTCTATCAACTTCTATGCCTCTTTCAGAAACTTTATGCCCAAGGACAATCCCTTCATTAACCATGAAGTGGCATTTCTCCCAATTAAGAACAAGATTAGTTTCTTCACATCTCTGCAAAACTTTATCAAGGTTGTGCAGACAATTATCAAAAGAAGTTCCATAGACAGAAAAGTCATCCATGAACACTTCTACAATTTCCTCACAAAACAATGAAAGATAGCAGACATGCACCTTTGAAAAGTAGCAGGAGCATTACATAAACCAAAAGGCATACGTCTGTAAGCATAAGTTCTGTAAGGGCAAGTAAAAGTAGTTTTTTCTTGATCTTGTTGTTTAACAGCAATTTGAGAGAAACCAGAATAACCATCAAGAAAACAAAAATGGGTCTTTTTAGACAACCTTTCCAACATTTGATCAATAAAAGGAAGCGGGTAATGATCTTTATTAGTAACTTTATTGACTTTCCTAAAATCAATGCACATCCTATAGCCTACTACTATTCTTTGAGGAATAAGCTCATCATTATCATTAGGAACAACGGTAATACCTCCTTTTTTAGGAACACAATGAACAGGACTAACCCATTCACTATCAGCAATAGGGTAAATAATACCAGCATCAAGGAGTTTCAATACCTCATTCCTTACCACTTCCTTCATCTTAGGATTTAAACGTCATTAGTGCTCTACTACTGGCTTTGCATCTGGTTCTATGTTGATAGAATGCTGACATATAATAGGTGAAATCCCTTTTAAATCATCCAGAGTATAGCCCATAGCTCCTCGGTGTTTCTTCAAAACCTCCAATAACCTTTCTTCTTCCTTTCCTGAAAGTTAGAGCTAATAATAACATGATATATCTTTTTATCATCAATATAAGCATATTTAAGATCATCAGGGAGAGGTTTTAGATCGAAGACCGGATCCTTTTTAGGTGGCAACGTGGTACCCAAGTCTTCTATAGGCAAATTATGCTTAAGCATCTTAGGCTGGTCACGGAGAATCTTGTCAATCTCATTCCTTTCTTCCATGAAGATTTCACTTTCATGTTCTTCCATAAATTGCTGCAAAGCATTGTTAGGAGCAAGAGAAATAGAAGCAAGTTATTCAACTCTAAAATCCTCATTATGGGTTTCCTCTTCACAAGGTTCTTTAGCGAATTTCGAGAAATTAAACTCATAAGATTTCCCATCAAACTTAGTCAAGATTTTCTCCCTTTTGCAATCTATAATAGCTCCACAAGTACTCAAGAAAGGTCTATCAAAAATAATAGGATAAGTTTTACTAGCAGCTGAACCGAGTACTAGAAAATCAGCAGGGTACTTAATCCTACCACAAAGAACTTCCAGGTCTCGTACAATACCAATCAGAGAGATGGTCTCTCTATTAGCAAGGTGAATAACCACATCAATCTCTTCCAATTCGCAGGGACTGATTTCATGCATAATTTCTCTGTAAAGCTCATAAGGAATAGCACTGGAACTTGCACCAATATCACATAAACCATAATAGCAATGATCACCAATTCTAACAGAAAGCACAGGGACACTAGCTTTTTTAGTTCTATTGGGGTGTGAAATAATATTAGAAGCATCCTCACAAAAGACTATGTGTCCATCTTCTATGCTTTTAGTGACAAGGCCTTTCACAATTGCTACCACGGTTCAATGTTTATTTGTTCATCAGGTTTTACAGTTCTCTTTTCACTTTTGGTGATTACATTAGTTATCATAGGATGATCCTTTACCTTATCTGGGAAGGGAATCTTCTCGATATAAGGTTCAGGTAAGATGGGATCAATAGTCCAATACTCAGCACTTCCAACAGGAACACAATCAACAATATCTTTATAAGGTTCATGGTACTTGTTCCATCCCCTTTTTGGAATTTCAATATAAGAAGCAAAAGCCCTAAAGCAATTCGTAATAACTTGTAAATCAAGACCATAAGCATTTTTAATGTTTTGAAAGTCATCAGTTCCCATAAAAGATTCAATGCATTCATAATCATAATTTATACCAGACTTTCTACCTTTGTCATTCTCCCAAGCTTTAGCATTGTCTTGAATACGGTCCATAAGATCCCATTTAGCTTCTTCTTCCATGCGAGTGAATGATCCAGCACAAGAAGCATCCAATAAATCCTTGTCATGAAGAGGGAGTCTTGCATAAGAGTTATTGATAATAATATTGTTGGGGAGCTCATGAATGGGACATTTGAGCATTAGTAACTTCAATCTCCCCCAAGCTTGAGCTGTACTCTCTCCATCAAGAGGCCAAAAGTTGTATATTTGATTCCGATCTTTATGAATCTCACTAGGAGGATAAAACTTTGAATAAAAGAGAGGCACTATTTCCTCCCATTCCAGAGCTTGACCATTCTTCAGCAGCTTATACCATTCCTCAGCTCTTCCTTTCAGCGACAATGAAAATAACTTCTTCTTAACTTGATATATAGTAATACCTGCACACTTGAACAACCCGCATAATTCGTGTATAAAGAGTAAATGATCACCGGGATGGACAATTCCATCCCCAACATAGTAGTTATCCATAACACGATCAATAATCCTTGTAGGTATTTTAAAAACATCATTCTCAGCAGGTGGTGGCTTATCTACTACCTTAGCAGTGGTAGTAGCATTACCAAATAAGAAACTCAGCGAATTATCCATCACGAAAATAAAGCAACTAGCAGAAGTAAACAATACTCACGGTAGAAGTTTCCTTTACCAGTTCCACTCTCCAATAGCACTTCACTCCCTGACAACGGCGCCAGAAAATAGTCTTGATGACCCACAAGTATAGGGGGTGTATCGCAGTATTTTCGATAAGTAAGAGTGTCGAACCCAACGAGGTGCAGAAGGTACTGGCTAGTGGTATGGATCAGGAATTCTCTGCAAATACTTAGCAAAACGGATTTTTAGGGGGTTTTGATAAAGCAAGTAAACAAAGTACGAGTAAATAAAAGACAGTAGGAATAAATGCAGCAAGTGGCCCAATCCTTTATGCAGCAAAGGACAAGCCGGTTGTATTACTTAAGATGACCAAACGTTCTCGAGGACACATGGGAAGACTGTCAAGTGCTTTCACTTCGTATAGTTGATTAATCTTCTTTAGCTTGCTAAGTGTTGTGTGGGTGAACCTATGCTAATTTACCGACCTTCCTAGGAATAATACATACTTGTGATTATATCCCTTGCAAACATCCGTAAGTACAAGAAAGTAATTAAGGTAGAAACCTAACCACAGCTTTAAACTCTAAGACCCTTACGTCCCTTGTGCAATGGTTTCCTAACGGGGGTTCAGGTTTCTGTCACTCTGGCACCCCTACGATTAGTATCCAGATACACAATGCATTCCCCTAGGCCCATATAGGTGAAGTGTCATGTAGTCGACGTTCACATGACACCACTAGAAGAAGTACACCACAACTTAAATATCAAACTATTGAATCCTTCTCAACACAACTCCACTACTAACAACATGACTTCTCTCATGTCCTTAAGAACAAAACGAACTACTCACAAGACATCATATGGATCATGATCAGAGATGGAATAATGATGTATAACAATCTGAACATAAACAATAATTCAATGGTTCACTCAATAGCATCAACTACAAAGAGTAATCAACACCGGGAAAGTTTCCCCTATGAACTAATGCAAGATTCAACCCAATTGTTACAGCAATATGGAGATGGTGATGATGGTGCTGATGGTGATGATGGTGGTGATGATGATGATCCCGATGAAGTCTAGCTTGATGGTGGTGTTGATGGCAACGATCTCCCCTCTCCGGGAAGGAATTCCCCTGGCAGAAATCTGTCTGCCGGAGAGATCTTTCTCTCTCGGTGTTTTCCGCCCCGCAGAGGCGACGGAATCTTTCTATGGTCGCTCCCCGAGTCTTAGGGTTTCAGGAGGATAATATACGCCAGAGGGGAGTGCCAGGGATGGACCAGGGCGGCCACACCACCTAGTGGCGCGACCTAGGCTGGCCCGCGCTAGGGGGTGGTGTGGGCCCCCTGTGGCCCATCTCCAGCCCCCCTTCGGGCTTCCTTCATCTTCTGGAAAAATAGGATTTTCCGTATATTTTTCCGGATTTTCTGATCTTCGCGAATTTTGCCTCCAAACAACACCTTTTCCATCAGAATCCTGACTGCAGCGGTCCATGCTCCAAAAGTCATCAACCATGCAAAAATAGATGAAATAACATAAGTATCACCTCTCAATACGAAATGTATCAATGAATAACAGTGAATTATGACATAGAATAGTGATGCAAAATGGAAGTATCAGCCGCCACCACGGATGGACACCTCCTCGCCCGTGCACATCCCTGCTGAGCCCCGCCGCCTCCCTGATCCCCGGCGGCCACCTCGACCCCGAGCTCGCCTCCGAGGGACACCGTCGCGCGCCGCCTCTCCGACCAAGCTCGCCCCGCCGCCTAGATTCTATCCGCCTCTGCCGTTTCCTGCGATCCCGCGAGCCGTGGCCTCGTCCCCAGTGTCTTCCACCTCGGTCAACCGTCGCCCGTCCTCTAGTCGTGGCTGCTGTCTGCACCTCGATCCCGCAGCGGCTCCGACTCCTTCACCGCCAGGACCGCCCCTGCGCCCTCCCTGCCGCCGCCGCCTCTCTGCAGCATGGCGCTGCCCCCTCGCGTCATTGCGTGTTCGAGCCACCTCCGTTAAAATCCATGTGCGCTCGTTGAATGTTGAAGCCACTTACGTATGTCTATGCTCGGGTATTGCAGTCGTTGATGTTGGAGGACTCATGTTTGTGAACCCCTAGCTCGTCGTCGATCGATGCCAAGTACATCACTGCCAAGATCTGCAGCATGTACACGAATCGAGAACCTTCGGCGAGGTGGAGTGTCGTGTGTTTGTGTTGTCTCGAGCCACCCGAGCCTCCATGTTCTGCGTCCGCTCCCTCGTCGACCAAGGCCAGTCCTGACAAGATCCGCATGGAGGATGTGCACTCGTTAGGTGAGCCGACACCACAAGATCTTCGAAGCGGACTCCGAACACTTCCACGGGGAATGCCAAGATCGCGGACGCTAGGACCCACACACGGAGACCGAAGACCCCCGATCCACGGATCTGGTGATGCCGAACACCAAGTTCTCCAACACGGACCCGATGGCCGAAACCCCGAAGACTGATCCCATAGATCCCGAGACCCTCGGAACCCAAGATCATTGACCCTAAATATGTGACCCTTATCCTAGACCCCTATTTTTTTTATAATATTGACATATACTTGTTGCATACTAAATTGTTCATGATTGCACACATATTTTTTCATTTGGGGATATTTTGTCGACTCACCTAATTAAATATGGAGGCTATATGCGGGCTCTTCTAGTCTTATATTGCTTCTATTTAAATTTGTGTAGCAAACCGGTGCCATGTTTTGCCTTGTTAAGACAACATTTAAATTGTGGGGTATCTAAACAACATGAACCTCTTAACTAATTGTCGGGACCCCGATTCCGCTTAATATTGCCTAATTGCACCGCATCTTTGCCATGGCATGCATCATACATACATCATGCTGGATCTTTTGTCGTAGTATTAAATAGTGCATCCGGTGTATCTTTTAGTGCTTTGCTTCTTCACGGATTAGATCGATGAGTGGATGCGAGTATCTACCCGATCTCTGGCATATCTTCATCTTTGTTTCCCAGGCGAGCATTCTCCCCCTTTTTTACCTATTTTGCGTTTATATTCTTTACTTCCTCCTGTTGATCTATTGTTATCCTTGTTGCGATGCTTTAGTTTTGGTGCACCATTTATATTTCCTGCAGCCACTATATTGCCTTGGACACATCCTATTGTCGTTGTTGATAGACTCGGCCTTGCGAGTCGTAGTTGCTTGCTCAGGCGCTGCTTCGCATCATCGATGATCCATCGTTGTTGGGAGGTTGGCACATGTTTAACGTTGGAGATGATCATGGCTTTAATTACAACTTGTTAAATAAAATGTTGGGAATAGATATAACTAATGTAGAGGCACTGGTGGGCAATAGATGTTATTTGGTTCTTCCACGCTCACTTGTGTCCTGTAGGCCCCGAGTACTTGATACATGTTCCTTGACTATCGCACTATCCGCATGTGGGACTATGAATCCCCTTAGCCAGAGCTTGATTCATTTCTTATTTCTTGGGGCCACAAACTAGTTTGGGGCTTTATTACTATCCTATACTTATGCCATGTTTTACTGCTTTATTTACGATTGTGCGTGGAGCACCTGTACTGTTTTGGAATGTGGAATGTTTTCGCGGTATCGACAAGCCCAGTCACACTTTCAGGTTCCTAGTCATTTAAAGCCATTGTCATAAACCCTGGGTCCGTCTCAGAGCCGGCCAACTTCGTTGCGGGTAGCTTAGTGGGATGGCCCCCTGAAATATTTTATGAATCTTGTGATTGCTTTGTCGTGAAAGCCTTGTTGGGTTTTTATTTGGTTTTTCCGAGGTTGATCGTGCGTGTGTTGCTATTTGTGCACCCCTGCAGGGTAAATCTTTCTAAAAGCCGTGTCCACAGTTATGGATGACTTGGAGCACAGTATCTCGATCATAGAGAACTATAACTAAAGTAGTGTTGTGAATTTGACTTGATATGTCTAGTAAGCAGTTTCACTATAACAGAATGAGTAAATAAAAGTGCCAACAACTACTGGATTTGGGATGTCTTATGCTTAGCATATCTTACTAGTAAGTATTGCAACTACAACGGAATGGTTAACTAAAAATGCCCACTGCTTATGATATCAGGATGACTGATGCTATCTATATATGACTAGTAAGTGTTGCAACTATAATGGAATGAATAAAACTGCCAACTGTGTGAGTTCCTCGGTTTGACTTCCTCGTTTGGTCTCGAGGGGGATATACCAGGATGGGTATGATTGGTGTTAGTATCAGGTTGGATCTGAATAGGTCTTTCTTACCCCTCTCTAATAGCCAACAGCTATATCGAGTCTCTATAGGTTGTATAGTGCATGTTTCGCTGCCGCTTCAGTCCACCATACCTATGTAGGCGAGAGCCGCCGAATTCTAGATTCGCCATGTACTGGCCTCAGTACTGACCGCTCCCCTTTTCCTTTGCCCTTTGTCGGCACCCCTTTTGTTTAACAGGTATAAGTTCAACGTTGTTAGCAGGGTTACCCTTCTGGCTTGTCCTGGGCAGGGTTATGGACGCCATTGGTTATTCTTCAGGGCTCTTAGCCCCATTTGCATCTTATCCGTACTCGGATGTTGTATCATTCTCAAGGTGATTTGGATATTGGTACTATATATCTGTATTCTTGACTCATGGAGTCGTTGTTGTATATATATGTTTTGTGGGTTCCATCGTGAACTATTGTGTAATGATATTACTTCGTTTTCCACCCGCACACAAGTGCCTGGTGGGCATCTTTGAATCATTTCTATGCGGGTTTGGCGGGAATCGCTAAAACTTGCATAGGGCCAATTCGAGGGTGTTACACATGAGTTGTGTCAGAATCTGATGCTTGATAGGGAAGATAATGCAAGATTCACGATGGAGACGACTACTGCACCGCTATGGGGAATGTGAGACCACATCATAACAATTTCTAAAAAATGTAGCATATGTTTTACAACATTCTGTTTGCCCTGTTGTAGCATTTTTATGCTATTTTCAATAATATACTGTTGCAAGTACAAGATAGAAAGGCAGGGTTTGAAATTCTACACCAGGGAGATATTTGAAAGGTTCCGGGTCATAATATAGGCATCAACGTTGTTTTATCCACAACAGGTTGAGGGGGAAGAACTGTGTTGCGATCTTGTTCCGAATGAAGGTCTCGATGTGAAAACATATCGGGTTCTGGTTTTCGCTGTAGAGGGGCTTTATTCGTGTGGATGCAACGAATTCGAGATGTGTGGGTTGCTCTGCCCACATATCATTAGGGTGATGGTCCAGTTAAATGTTCAAGAAATCTCTGCGAGGTACATGCTTGAGCGGTGGTCTGCAGCAGCGACAACACCTGCTCCTGACCCGGGCACTAATACAACCAGGTTTGGAGTACCACCAACAAATACACCGAGGTACAACTCATTGTGTATGAAGATGAATAATTTGGCCTCTGATGCTTGCTTCAATGATGATGCATATGCAATGGTGTCTAGCATGGTAGACGAAGCAGCCAAAGTTATTGCAATAATGAGAAGATCGCAACATCCTGTGCATCAGCAAGAAGAAGAGAATGGTACATCTACGCAATAACCTGAAACGCAATACCGAGAAAAGGATCAACAACAGCCTGCTCCACAAGATGCTCCTTCAACTAGCATGTTGCAAAACCCTCCCTGAACCAAGCCAAAAGGCCGACCAAAAGAGAGTGAAAAAAGAAGGAAGCCGCTTATTGAGATCCGCGATGAAGCAAACAAGAAGAGGAGGAAGAAGGCAGGTGAGCGAAGAAGCCAAAAGAACCAAAGCCACCTAGGAAGTATAGAAAAAAGAAGTGCCCATACAACAATGAGGAGGGACATACTGTGCAAGAGTGCAAGTATATGAAGGTTGCATTGGCAAGAGATGCCGAGCAAGAAGCAGGAGTGGACTTGCATTTGTAGATGATTACATTTTATAGATGATTGCAACACATGCTTGATACATGGGAGGAAACTGTTTGGTATTTTGGATTGGGATAGACATATATATACTTGTTTTCAGTAGCTTCGTATTTGTATCACTACCTGGATTTTGCTGCTACTTGTGGGAAACTGATCAAATGATGTGTTCCTGTACAAACTTTATATAGCATCTCTGAGACACATATGTAGCAATTAATTTTGTCTAAAGTAGCAAGTATATTTTGTGTTTACAATATATTTTCTGTTTTGTAAAAAACCTGAAAAATTGAAGTCAACATTATAGTATGGTTTAGCATCATACATTTCTTTTGTGTACAATACTTGTTTATGATTCATAAGAGGAAAACATAGACAACAGAAAGAATACGGTTAGGGTGTTCCCATTTTTGAAATATTACATATATTCTATGATCCCCAGATATAATAGCAAATCTTAATAATATATGCAGCAATTTGTATATGGATATATAGCACAAAAAAAAGGAACACAAGATGGTTGATAATAGATATTTTGTAATGTAGCATTTTTTGTCCTACCTAACATAAATTTTCATTGTTTACTGTATTCTATTTGTTCCCAAAATGATGATCCTCTTTAGTTCCTAACAAATTTTTTAGCACTCAGATGAGAACAACATTAAATGCAATATGAATCTCATTAACAACATGTATGAGAGTAACACTGAAATTTCCATGATCGCTACATATATTCTGTGATCCCCAGATATAATAGCAAATCCGAATAACATATGTAGCAATTGGTATATGGATATACAACACAAAAAAGGAACACCGTAATGCTGATATATGTAGCACATTGATCCATCAAACTATTCCCAGATTTGTTCATACATAAGTTTTGTTCGACAACCATTCATCTTACAAAGTCTCACAAAAATAACGATATCCATCTAACATGATTCGAGCATTACATGTTTCAAAAGGATGAACGACACAAGTGAAAACAACATGGCTAGTTGCCAATCAACTCCTCATCCATGATCTTGTCGACATCTCATTGTGGTTCTCTCTGCCATCAATAAGTATTGATGCTAAGAACTTGCGGAAGTCCATGACTGCATCGCTGTCAATCTCCGGTATTATCTTGGCATTGTAGTGCTCCATGTAAAGAATGCTGAAGAAGCCGCAATCATATCTACAACGAAAAAAGCAAAAAAGAAGGTTTGAACTATTAGCATCACAAATACATATGAAGATGAAACATGTAACAAGAAATAAAGTAGACATGCATGTAGAATTTTACAATGTTTCTTGCTGTGAATGGGTGGGAGTGATATGCTTGAAAGTAGCAAAGTCAATGTTGCATATCTCTAATTCAATTGCAGTCCTGACAAAGTTGGTGAAGTACAAGAGAACGGTACATATATAATCAGTCCTAAAAAGAATAAACATAAAGAAAAACAAAGAAAGCCAAAGTGTCGAAGTTGTTACGGCTAACATGCTAACCAGGTTGTTTGCGAGATTCTGAAGCGTGCTAACACCATTGGCCAGTGTCATGGAATCAAAAGTGTGAAATTTTTTGTGCAGCAAATTGACGCAACATACAATCCAATGCTGTTGTGCTACAATTGGAAAATAAAGCTACATACACAAGTAAGAAAAAAAGAAGCAAAACTGATTAGTCATCTGGTAAACATAAAGAAGCAATTTTTTGATGGAAATGCAGCACTATATAATATCATATATAGCATAAAATAACATTGTTTGTAGTGGTTCAAGAGGTGATACATGATTCAGTGGTACAGGGGTGTTTATGTAATCTATATAGCATACTTGGGATACAAATGCAGCAATAACTATGTTCTTAAAGAGCAAGAAGATGTAATCATTTTAACTCACAAGGTCATCCTTTAGGATCTTAAACTTGCTGCAGGCTTCCTTGAAATCTCGCATGATTCCCTAGGGGTCAAATATTGATGGATCAGCAACCAGCTTGTCCTAAAATTATTTTTTAATGGATCAGCAACAAAGCAATACTGATCATGGATCAGCAACAAGCAATATTGATGGATCAGCAACAACATAGAAATCGATGCATCATGATGCTTACCGTGTCATATGTTGAGAAAGAGTACTTCTTCTTTGCGCATGTGTTCTTGTCAGCATATGCTTTTGCTACATTGTTGAATTTCTCTACGAACATGTTCATCACCTCGCTGCTCAGATATTGGCGTGGGCAGAGAGACTCTTGGAAACCTCTGTAAGAAGTATAGAACCTACCATACTTCACAAAACATTTGCTGAACAAAAAACAAAGCCAAAGTATTATTTATGGCAACCAGAATGTACATATGAAGCTACTATTGATTGTGCATTAATGTAGAATATGAAAATAACACAGAAGGGTTGAAAAAACATGATTTGTAAGAAAGAAAACCGTAAATAGCAAGTACAACAAATTAATGTAGCAAGAATAGAGCATTAATGTAGTAGTATGACATAATATAGCATTAATGTAGCAAAGAAAGAAAACTGTAAGTAGAAGAAAAACTTTAACACAAGTCCCAATCACAAAAAAAGTGGTATGCAAAAATAAATAACCAATGTAGCATCTGGTAGAACATAATAAAGCAATAGTATACTAAAAATTGATGGGGGGAACATAATAAAGCACATTATTGTAGCATATGAAATGTGGATTGTTGAATAACGATAGCAGAAAATGATTGGGGGAACTCACGGTGCATTTGTCTTATCCCTCTTGAATTTGCGACCATTCATGACAAATTTGTCATATGTGTCTATCATATCTTGAGAGATCTTAATCTTTTTCATCTTGGGAGGTGAAAGCACTTCCTTGGCTGCCCTTTTGAACCTATTCTTCTTCTTGAGCATTCCAACACCAATACTATCATATTTTGTTACATCATCTGAGAAAAATATAGCCAAAATAGGTAAGAAGCAAATGGAAGTAATTAGGCATAACTTAATGCAGCATAACTTACATAAGAAAGAGTCTATGCAGAATGTGCAAAAAGCAATTAAAACTTCTAACCTATGCTCGTGGGGTGGTTTGGGCTTGTAGGCTTGTTCAAAACCTTGAGTGATTTAATTTCCTCGGAAGCTTTTGGTGACAATGCTGCATTGGTAATGTCATCGGACGCTTTAGGTGACACTGACTTGGCTTCCTCAGAGGCTTTAGGTGACACTAGTACAATGTTTGTATCATGCATGTCTTTTGCTTCCTCAGTAAGACCTATGGGAAACAATGAAGCAAGAAAAGAATATATAAAAAATAATCTAGTAAAATGTAGCAGAATCACATGGTAAATGCAGCAAAATTAATAGATGAATGAAGCAGGATGGTAGAACAGAATGTCTAGAGGAAAATGTGAACAACCATGAAATCTAATAATGAAGTTGGATGAAGCAAATCCCATGAACTAATATAACAACAATATAACATTAATGCAACAATAATGATTTAACTACACATCTGTTAAGAAAATAATTTGTGCAAGCAAGATAAAGAAACTTATGCAACTAGAATTCTATACTAATAATGCCATATAAAAAACTGATGCAGCATGTTGTGCATCTCCTGAATGGAAAACATAAAAAAGGCATGAAAAAACGTACCTGCTGTAGCACCACGGTAAAATCACTACTAGAAAATCGCTTGAATTGTATACTACTTTATGCACCATCATGATAGTATGCTCATGTCATCATGCCACATTGCATTTGAGCATCATCATATCATCATGCATATCATTTTCCTAAAACTATTTTACTAAAAGCCCTATTTTGTTTTCTACATTAATCCCTCCTTTTTATTTCAAAGTACAAATTCCGATCTTTTCCGGATCTTTTGTTTGCCTAAAAACTAATTACTAAGGCTTTCTAAATAATAAATAAAAAATTATATTATTTTTGGGAGCCAGCTAGCCCGGCCCAAAAGCCCAGCCGGCCACCTCCAAACTACACCTAACCCTGAAACCCTAAAACCTGCCCTAAACCCTAACCATCTATCCCCACCCGCCACCACTCCCCTAGCTACGTGGCGCGCACACACGCGCTGTAGCGCAACACACACAGCACCCAGCGGTGCATCATGACACACACGCACGCGCAGTAGTGGAGCAACACATCCCAACGCCCGCGTCCCTGGCCCCACATCGTTGTCAATGTCACCAAGCCCCGCTAGGTGACCCACCACACCATGTAGCGATTCCCCACCCTGATGAAACCGTCCCAAGACATGTCTCTCCTCTCTCTGCCTCACGCTCGCTCCCTGTCGCCGCTCTCTGCCTCGTGGCCACCTCCTACCGAAGCTCGCCCTCTGCGCGACCTCGCCGACCAGCGTCGATGTCGGGTCCGAGCCGCATATATGCGAGTCCCGCCACTGCCGTCTGCAACCAGGGCGCCCCACGCCGCCACCGCCTTCCCCGGCGCCCTACTCCCGCTGTCGAGCCCACCTGGCGGACTGCACCCCCTCTCGCCGGAGCACGGCCTGGTCCTTCGGCGCCCCGTCCCGCAGCGGCCGCGCCGCTAGGAGCTCCATCGGTCCCGTGTAAGTCTTGCTATCCGCCTCCCTGCACCAAGCCATGTCTCCGGCTGCGCCAGCCACCACCATCAGTGAGTTCCGATCGCTGTTGTCCTCCTCGGCCTCACCTCCGGCCGCGACCACGTCCGCCCATCCCCGACCGCATGCGCTGCTCCCTCGAGCCACGGCCAAGAGCTGCGCCAGTTCCCGTCCTCCCCTCGTCGATCCCGTGCAGTTCATTGTCGACCTGTTCTTCTGCACGCCTCCTATGCTCGTGCTCGTCGCTGAGGGCCACTGATGCGTGATACCGGCCCCGTGTTGTTTTGTTCATGTGAAGTGGTGAGAGTTGTATGTCCCGATGTGGTTCAGGTGTACAAACATGGTAACATTTGTTGCTGAGAGATATTGTGATGATGTGGTTGTTCTAGGCTCTCTCCCGATGGACAAGATTGAGGGGCGTTTGTACAAGATCTACAATACCGCGCGGGTGACTGAAACTGGTGGTGGAAGCGAAGCCGAAGAACCGTGTTGAACCGGGATATCTCGTTGATACATTGGAAATGTATATATAATTTTGATGTTCCATGCTTGGTTTTATCTACTTTCTTGTGTTTTGTCCACACTTTGGAGTACTTTTCATATGATTTCTTGGACTAACCTATTAACAAGAGCCACAGTGCCAGCTGCCTGTTTTCTGCTGTTTTTGGTTCCAGAAAAGTCAGAAAATGAATATTCTTGGAATTGGACGGGACAAAAGCCAAAGTACCTATTTTCCCGGAAGACATCTCAAGCCAGAATACGAGAAGGATAAGGGCTGGAGGCCGGCCACACCACCTGGCCACGTGGCCAGGCCTAGCCCGCCAGGGGTGTGCAGCCGACCCAAGACGCCGGCCTCTCCTTCCGCCTATATATTGCCCTCGGGACTAAAACCCTAAGTACCGATCAAAATCCACGAAGAGTCTCAGAGTCGCCGTCATCTCCATCCCTAGATCGGGAGGATCTGAGCTCTTCCGGCACCACCTGCGAGGGGAATTCACCATGGAGGCCTTCTTCATCATCATGCAAGCCTCCGGTGTGATGCGTGAGTAGTTCATCTCTGGACTACGGGTCCATGTAGTAGCTAGATGGCTGGTTCTCCTCCTTTGTGCTTTCATGTCTAGATCGTGTGAGCTCCGTTCATGATCAAGATCATCTATTTGTAATTCTGCATGTTGTGTTTGCGGGGATCTGATGGATATTGAGATGCTATTTCAGATTGATTATTGATTCTATCATGTCTTTGTTATTTGTGATCTTGCATGCTTTCCGTTGTTAGTAGCTATCTTATCCAAGTAGATGCTAGCAACTCCAAGAGTTAGTATTTATGCTCGATAGTGGGTTCATGCCTCTGCTAATCCGGGGAAGTGACAGAAATCTCTAAGGTACTAGATGTGCTGTTGCTACTAGGGAGAAAACAACAATCCTTTGTTCATAGAACAATCATATTGTTTACTTTACACACAATTAAGTAAAGCAATAATCTGTTGCTTGCAACTTAATCTTTGGAGGGGTTCGGATGATAACCTGAAGGTGGATTATTAGTCATAGATGCAGTTAGATGGCGGTCTATGTATAATGTTGTAATGCCCAATCAAGTTCCAAAGGAGTCAAGATGATTAGTATATGCATGTATTGCTTTCTCAGTGTTTGTCAATTGCCCCGCTGTAATTTGTTCACCCAGCATGTTATCTATCTTAAGGAGAGCCACCTCTAGTGAACTATGGATCCCGGTCCTTTCTTTTACATTCAATCTACAATAAAGCATTTCTTTGCTTTGTGTTTACTTTCTGCAAACTATTACTTCCTTCCATTCGATACGTTTAATCCTTTGTTTTCAGTAAAACCGGTGAGATTGACAACCTCATCGCAAGTTGGGGATAGAGTTTTGTGGTTGTGTTGTGCAGGTCTCCACGTTGCTACTAGCACCAGTAGTGCGCCCTACCAAGGCTCAGCTAGCAACACCTTTGGGGTGTTTCCTTGCTCCTACTGGATTGATAACCTTGGTTTCGTAACTGAGGGAAACTTACTGCTGTGCTCATCATACCTTCCTCTCGGGGTTCCCCAACAAGCTCAACATTAACCACGAGCCAGAACTCGTCAAGACCGTCATCGATGGCAAGACCAAACCTGGAGCCTTCTTCCTCTTGGATCCGAGATCGATCCCGTCGAACCCCCTCCGAGCCCCAAGATCTCTAGACCTTGATGTATGACCCCTATCCGAGACCCCTATATTTTATAATATATGACATCTACTTGTTGCATATAAATTGATCATATCACATACATCTTCATATGTTTGCGATATATTGTCGATTCATCTAATAATTAAATATGGAGACTATATGCGGGCTATTGTAGTCTTATATATATCGCCTCCATTTAAATTTGCTTAGCGAACCGATGCTATGTTTTGCCTTGTTAATACAACATTTAAATTGCGGGGTATCTAAATAACTTGAACCATTAATTAATTGTCGGGACCGCGGTTCCGCTTAATATTGCCCAATTGCATCGCATCTTTTCCATGTCATGCATCATACATGCATCATGCTCGATCTTCTGCCGTAGTATTAAATAGTGTAGCCGGTGTTTCTTCTAGTGCTTTGCTTCTTCACGGATTAGGCCATTGAGTGGATGCGAGTGTCGACCCGATCTCCAGATGAATCTTCAGCTATGTTTTTCCAGGCGAGCATCTCCCCTATCTACCTATCTTGCATTTATAGTCTTTACTTCCTCCTATTGATCTATTGCTATCCATATTGCGATGCTTTAGTTTCCGTGCACCATTTATATTCCTTGCAGACTCTATATTGCCTTGGACACATCCTATTGCCTGTTGTTTGATAGATAGTTGGCCTTGCAAGTCGTAGTTACTTGCTTAGGTGCTGCTTCACGTCGTTTTTGTTCCACCATTGTTGGAAGGTTGGCACATGCTTAATGGTGGAGATGATCATGACTTTAATTTCAACTGATAATTAAAATGCTGGGAATAGATATAACTAATGCAGAGGCACCGGTGGGCGATAGCTAATATTTGGTTCTTTCACGCTCACTTGTGTCCTGTAGGCCCCGAGTACTTGATACCTGTTCCTTGACTATTCGCACTATCCACATACGGGAGACTCTATGAATCCCCTTTTGCTTGAGCTTGATTCATTTCTTATTTCTTGGGGCCACAAACTAGTTTGGGGCTTTATTACTATCATGTACTTATGCCATGCTTTATTGCTTTATTTATGATTGTGCGTGGAGCACTGATGTCTATGCACTTCTATTCTTGTAGACAGTTGTTGGGCCTCCAAGTGCAGAGGTTTGTAGAACAGCAGCAAGTTTTCCCTTAAGTGGATCACCCAAGGTTTATCGAACTCAGGGAGGAAGTGGTCAAAGGTATCCCCTCTCAAGCAACCCTGCAATCAAGATACAAGAAGTCTCTTGTGTCCCCAACACACCCAATACACTTGTCAGGTGTATAGGTGCACTAGTTCGGCGAAGAGATAGTGAAATACAAGTGGTGGTAACGGTGATAGAAAATAGCTTGATGGCGTGGAAAAGACTAAAGTAAAACTGAAATAAAGATAGAAGCAAGCAAACATGTAACAGATCTAGTAGCAAACGGTGTTTCAGTGCTTAGAAACAAGGCCTAGGGATCATACTTTCACTAGTGAACACTCTCATATAAATATCTTCTCTTCATGATACTACTCTTAACTACTCTCCGGTTGGACACTCTAATCATTGGTAGGGCTATAACAACACACCTCAAAGTTCATCTTTCCCATCTAGAAAACCCCACACTGTCACCTTGAGTACTAGATGATTCCAACAAACACCACAATTTCATAAAGACATCCAACTCCAAATATAACTCATAACAAGTATTTGTAATCTCTAGCCTAAGTGCCACCATGGTGTGCACGTTATCACTTTCACACACATGGGAGAGCAGAGATCTATTAAAGCACTTGAGTAGCAAGGTAGATCTATAGATTACAAGCTCATGATCTCATAAGATCACGCATAGAGAGAGATGAACACATAGCTACTGGTAGAACCCTTAGCCTCGAGAGAGAACTACTCCCTCCTCATCATGGGAATCAACAACGGCGATGGAGATGGTGGTAGAGATCGATGGAGATGGCTCCGGGGGCACTTCCCCGTCCTGGCAGGGTGTCGGAATAGAGACTTTCTATCCCCCGAATCTCCCCTTCGGTGGTGGCGGCGCTGTGGAACTTTTCTTGGCTGGAGGCTTGATGATTTAGGATTTATGCATCGGGAGGCTTCTTATAGGCGAAGAGGCAAGGTCGGTGGGAAGCCAGGGGGACCACACCACCTGGTGGCGCGGCCAGGACTAGCCCGTGCCACCACATGGTGTGGCCACCCCGTGGCCCATCTCCGTCTCGTCTTCTGACTCCGTGAGTCTTCTGGTAAAATATCGACTTTGGCTTTTGTCCGGTCCAATTCCGAGAATATTGATTTTCTGACTTTCCTGGAACCAAAAACAGCAGAAAATAGGCAACTTGCACTGTGGCATCTTGTTAATAGGTTAGTCCAGGAAAGTGTATAAAAAGTACCCCAAAGTTGGAACAAAACATAAGAAAGTAGATAAAACCAAGCATGGAACATCAAAAATTATGGATACGTTAGCAATGTATCAAGCACATGTACTGTTTTGGATCACGACACGATTTCGCGGTATCGACAAGCCCAGTCACACTTTTGGGTTCCCGATGCGTTCTGCCGTTCGCAAACCACGGTGCTGCGGGCGAGCCGCCTTCGTTGCGGGTAGTTTAGTGGGGTGGCCCCCTAAAATGATTTATGAATCCTGTGAATGCTTTGTCGTGAGGCCTTGTTGCGTTTTATTTGGTTCTTCCCGAGGTCGATCGTGTGTGTGTTGCTATTTGTGCACCCTTGCAGGGTAAATCTTTCTGAAAGCCATGTACGCGGTTATGGACGACTTGGAGCACATTATCTCGATCATAGACAAGCATAACTAAAGTAGTGCTATAAATTTGACTTTGACATGTTTAGTAATCAGATTCACTACAATAGAATGAGTAAATAAAAGTGCCAACAATTGCTGGTTTTGGAAGGTCTCATGCTATTTGTATCTGACTAGTAAGTATTGCAACTACAATGGAATGGTTAACTAAAACTGCCCACTGCTTATGATATCAGGATGACTCGTGCTATCTATATCTGACTAGTAAGTGCTACAACTATAATGGAATGAATAAAACTGCCAACTGTGTGAGTTCCTCGGTTTGAATTCCTCGTTTGGTCTCGAGGGGGAATACCAGGATGGGTATGATTGGTGTTAGTATAAGGTTGGTTCCGAATAGGTCTTTCTTATCTCTCTCTAATAGCCGACAGTTTATCGAGTCTCTATAGGTTGTTTAGTGCATGCTTCGCTGCCGCTTCAGTCCACCATACCTATGTAGGCGAGAGCCGCCGAATTCTAGCCTCGCCGTGTACTGGCCTCAGTACTGACGCTCCTCTTTTTCCTTTGCCCTTTGTCGGCACCCCTTTTGTTCTTAGCAGGTTTGAGATCGACGTCGTTAGGAGGGTTACCCTTCCGGCTTGGCCTAGGCAGGGTTATGGACGCCATTGGTTATTCTTCAGGGCTCTTAGCTCAATTTGATTCTTATCCGTACTCGGATGTTGTATCATTTTCAAGGTGATTTGGATCTTTGTATTGTATATCGGCATTCTTGGCTCATGGAGTCGTTTGTTGTATATAAATATTCTATGGGTTCCATCGTGGATTAATGTGTAATGATATTACTTCGTTTTCCACCCGCACGCAAGTGCCTGGTGGGCATCTTTGAATCGTTTCTATGCGGGTTTGGCGGGAATCGCTAAAATCTGCATAGGGACGATTCGAGGGTGTTACACCTGCTTCAGCTGGATTTCCTCCGGCATTATCCTCTTGAGAAAAAGTTCAAATGATGGGGCATCAGGAGCTGCATTCCATGCTTCGATCGATATACCAGGAGGTGGGATCGACCGGTAAGGCGACATAACTGGGCTGTTAAAAGCGGGAAGGCCACCAACATCACCTCCAGAGGTCAACGAGTCCATAATTTCTGTTGGTTGCGGAACTTCTGAAATTTTTGCTCGTGCACGCTTGATCAACCTAAATTTTTCTGCAAGGTTAACTTGGTCATCATCGTCAATTTCCTCATCGGTGCTTTGATCATCCCCATGTTCCATTTCTTCATCTTCCTTTGCTTCAATCTCGAGAACCTCTCCCTCTTTCTCTGTGCCCTGCTCTTCAGATCCCATATCAATAGGTACGGATCCAACATCAGCATGTCTAGTGGGCTCTCTCTCAGGTGCAGCTTCTGTTGGGAACATGACGCTTGGATCTTCTTGTGAATTCTGCGCAACATCAACATCAATAAGCAAAGAAGCCATTCGGTGTGAATTCATTTGTTTTAACCCAATAGCAAAGTTCTTTAGAGCCATATCAATATACGCACCGTAGATGGCCTTATGCTTGTCATACAAATGCTTGAAGCGATCAGGAACCTGTAAGAGATAGACAAAAGTAATGTGGAAAAGTGACATTAAAGAACTGCCTAAAAGCAAAAATGACGCAGCAACAATACAATATGATTATGAATGTAGCAATATCATATGGTTGAAGTAGCAAAACACAGATATGAATGAAGCATAAATGTAGCATATGAAATAAAAAAGTGTCGTGGTGGTGGCACGACAGATGCCATGGATAGGCTAAAGATGGGGAAAATGTATGCTAGGGGAATCCAGAGAGGGAAAATGTGGTGATTCCACGCACAGAGGTTCTTGTATTCTCTCTATCAATGGTGTTTACAAGTCCTCTTCAAGCTATTGGTGAGAAGGAGACTACGTCTCTTACCCCCCACAACCTAGCTCTAGAGTTCTATCTTAGACAGAGAAAATCATCGATCCCCTTCTATGGAGGCATCGGTGCTCCTTATATAGGGGAGCCCGGGTTACAATGTTAGGGCACACGTGGGAGAATATTCTTCGAATATGCCCCTCGACTAAAGCTAGATGCTTCTTTATTCTCTTTAACGGCTCGTCCGGGCTTTGGATGTAACCCACAACATAATCCCCGTCTTTAAGCGTCACCAGACATGGGCTATGTCAGCCGACATTGCCCGCATCATCTTGGTCACCCCTGACCCGCTAGTCCTGCTCTCTGCTTTGCTTCGCTCATGCTACAGCTAATAAAGCCACCTTTTGACCAGCGGGAGATTTCCTCCTTCTCTTGGAAGCCATATGATTGTCTGGCGAGCACGCGGCTAATCCGGCTACGAAGGTACCTGCATAATAGACAGACTAACATGGCCGGCATATATTTTATGCCGGCCGGGCTACGACTAAGGAGATGCTCCACGGGCCGGATCACTCCGTGGTTCGGCCTGCCTTGAGGTGACCCGGCCAGCACTTGCTTTGACCGTGCCGTACCCCGGCTAACTCAGCCTTTATACTCTGGCGCTACCCTACCCGGGGGTATCCCCCCAACAAAAAGATAACTGTAAGTAGAAAAACTATAAATTAATGTAGCAAAAATATAGCATTAATACAGCAATATAACTGTAAGTAGCTGAAATACTTTAACACAACTCTCATGGAAAAAAGAGTGGTATGCAAAAATATATAACAAGTGCAGCAACTGGTAGACCATATTAAAACAACAGTATATGCAAAATGCAACAGTAAATATCAAAATACATGTTAAAAAAAATTGTTATGAGGAAGCAACTAGATGTACCTTTCGAAGCTATAAATTTATACTAATAATGCAAAAATAAGAACCTAATGAAGCATATAATGTACCTCCAATTTCTGATTACTAGGGAACACTAGCCATTCGCTTAGAGAGGCGGATAGGTTGCCTTCTGCTGCTTCAACAGTCTCAGCCACAGGTGGTTCTGCTTCATAAGGAGTTGTTGATATTTAAAGAAACTACACACAAAAAATAGATGTTGTTACTTCATAAGATTGTGCTTCATAAGGGAGATAAACCACCAATAAAAATAAAAAAGTTGTTGGTCAACTTACCGGACGCCTTCCAAAAACAAAAGTATTGTTGAGAATCTTCCTTTCAATATTTGTATTCACTACAAACTTGAAGTCGGAACTTGTCACATGACACACTCTAGGGAGCGAGTAGTCAAAGACATGAGAGTTAGGTGGAAATTGAAGGTGGTCCATGTATTCAATCTGTTGAAACAATAAGCAGCAAAAATAAACTAGTTCGTCAACAATGTTAAAAGTGAATGAATGCAACATGTGAAACACCAACTAAAAAAGAAAAGATCAGGGCACGAGATAACTTACACCAAGCATTGAATAAGGACCGGTGATCCAGAAATCAAATTTAGGAGACTTGTCACCTTTCTCATCACCCTCCTCATCACCCTCCCCCACAGCCTCCTTTGTTCCTTTCTTGGGACTTTTCTTAACACACTCTTTCGCACCTTTCTTGTTGGCTTTCTCATCCAGTAATTCAGAGGCATGGCTTTGTGGTTCTGAATATTTGCACCAAATCCATAGCTAGCTGCAGCAAGTGCTTATCCCATGCAAACTCCATGCTGGCTAGATAATCCAATGCCAACATGTTTCCACTGGTAGGATCAACCGCAGTTGCCAAGCAAATGAGATCCCATGATCTAATAATTGTTGCTTCATCTATAACAAGACACTTCAGTAGAAAGTCAATATCATTTTGTATATCAGGCCTTTGCTTGGGATTACCATTCTTGTACACATCTCGAAGCTCGTGCTGCTCACTCTTCTTCAAACGTAAAACCGTCTTGTTGCCGTAGAGGATGCCATAAACTTTCCTCACCATGTCCTTTGTGAAAATTATCTTGTTATTGTTGAATTTGAACTCACGCAGCGCATGGGTTGTATTAGTAGCAATGAAATCGATCAGCTTGTTCGGTATGATGAATGGGGATACAGAAAGCAATGCTCTGAATGCGCTCTTATTTTCAATAACTCTTCTCTTATCGGGGAGAATTTTATCAACAAGAGTATGAAGTCGCTTCGCAGCAAAACGGTCCTTTGAAGTCCACATAGGTGTCTCCTACTCGACAAAAATACAAGAAGGAAAAAATGTCAGAAACTATGAAAATGTAGCAAAAACTGCCTCAACAAACAAAACAACACTTCTCCACATATAAATCAAGGTTACAACACAACAGCCTAGGAAGCATATCCCAATATGCACAACTACCAAACCAAAAAATGCTACAACCTAACAGAAACTATGCACAGCCTAAGCAACTGTAGCATCCCATCTGTCTAACATCTGTAATGCTACATGGTCTAATAATAATATGCTACATTCCTACATATAATTGTTGCATCATAATTATATCATGCTCATGTCATCATGCCACATTGCATTTGAGCATCATATAAAACCCTTTTCATTTGGTTTTTGTCTCATATGCATTTATCAATTGTATTTGGTTCTTAATAATATGTAGTTGCTTCTCGATGAATTGCTCATGCCCAAGTTGAGTTGGGGGCATCTCTCTTTTAACTCCACCACCTTTCTTGTCACCACCCCATAATTCCCCCATCCAGACTACATATGAACATTTGCATTTCTTTGGGTATCATATCTAGCTCATATGTATTAAGATGGATCCACTTCTAATTCTACATGCTCCCATATATTATCTCTATTATTTTCACAATATCAATTATGAGGAGACACATGGCCACCTTGCATGTCATGTGAGTAGAAATGCTTCTATTAAGCTCCCATATGGTTTTAGTTACTATATGCTCATGTATGATGCTATAGTTGGCTCCAAGTTGATCTAGTGGAAAATACACAATATTAAGGCCATTTAGTTTCATGTATGTGCATATGATAATTATTCTCATATGATATGCAAGATTGTGGTTTTGTATGGGGTATAAACTAAAATTGGAATGCATGTATGGGAGATAGGGCCACAATATCCTCTATTGTCTTCACAACTAGTACTTGGTCATTATGGATCATGCATGGCCCCTGCAACATCATCATTCCTCCTCCCTTATTTCTTTCATGTAAGTTTATTTCGATGTTATTTGAATCTTGGTGGATTTAACCCACATGGACATCTTCCGCACAAGTGATCATCTCTCCCTCCCTCTAGCTATCTGTTATTTTGTTTCCTACCTACATCTCCATTCCAGTATTTATGCCCAAAGGGAATCTATATGTGGAAATCCTCCTCAGACCGTCCTTATCTACCTTTTATCTCTTTGAGGTGTTTCCTGCCTCTCTATTCAATGTCCTAGCAAAGCAGTCTTCGACATAGTACAATTTTTCTAGAAATCGTCTTTGTGCTAACTCCCTAAATTCTTGTTCCATATGCCTTCTTTTCCTTTTACATATGTTCAAACTATCAATAGTAGATGTTCTACCGATCCTAGTAATTCTAAATGCCTCCCTATTTTCAAATATTCTTGGCCGCTCAAATCTGGGTTTTGCTTTTCAAAAATCTAGACAGTTTTGCGTCTGTCCTTTTTTGCTGTTTTGTCTCTGACAAAAGGTTTTGTAGAAAACATCTCCTAGATAAGACCCCAAATCATGCCCCAAATGGAAAAACTTTTAAAAAGAAAAGTGTTCAGTTTTGTATAAACCTTGCAAATATAAATTTTGTTCTCTGTTGGTTTATTCTAAATACATAAACAATTAACGTTTGGCTAGTTCCAATTAAAAGTGAAATAATTCATAACTTTAATTCTATAACTCCAAATTTGACAAATAATATGTCTAAAACGATCAGCTCGACGAGCCCGTTCTGTTTATGCATTCTATGACATGAATTGAAGCATGCATCATGTAAATATTAATTATACAACAATGTTTATGGGAGCAAAACATGACTAAAAACCTAATAAAATGCTTTATTCTTGTACCCCACACCTCACCCATGCCATGCTATGCTATGCCATGTAAATTGTGCATCATTCATCATGGCATGCTTGGTTGCTTGTCGCATTTTATTTATATGCTTGCGCACTTTATTTATGTTGACCCTTGTTTGTTTGGTTCTTCGTTCGAATAGACGCCGAGCAGGGGAATTTACAGGAATCCCAGGAGTACTACCTAGATCCATCCTTCGCTTCAACTGAGCTGCCAGGCAAGCACTACCACATGCTTGCATACATATAGTACCTATTGCTTCTATCTTATTCTTGCATCATGGAGTCGCGATTACATTAAACCGAATCTCAAGTATTGCATGGCCTTTACTTTTAAACCCCACCGAAGCTTGTTCCTCCATCCTATGAGCCATTACTACAGGAGTTGCTTGATCCTTTCGAGTCGTAGAATTGCATGTGTAGGGTTTGTGAGTGTCTGATGGATAACGAGGCACCTAAACAACTTAACCTGAGTAGTAATGGGATAACTAATGAAAGAGGCACCGGTGGGCAATATATGTTATTTGGTTTTTCATGCTCACTTGTGTCCCGTAGGACCCCGAGTACTTGATACCTGTTCCTTGACTATTCGCACTATCCACATACGGGAGACTCTATGAATCTCCCTTTGCATGAGCTTGATTTGCACTTTATTTCTTGGGGCCACAAAGTAGTTTGGGGCTTTATTACTATCCTGTACTTATGCCATGCTTTACCGCTTTATTTACGATTGTGTGTGGAGCACCTGTACTGTTTAGGATCGCGGCACGATTTCGCGGTATCGACAAGCCCAGTCACACTTTTGGGTTCCCAGTCGTTTACAACCGTTCTCGCAAACCCTAGGTCTGTCTCGGAGCCGACCAACTTCGTTGCGGGTAGCTTATTGGGGTGGCCCCCTAAAATGATTTATGAATCCTGTGATTGCTTTGTCGTGAAAGCCTCGTTGGGTTTTGATTTGGTTTTTCCGAGGTCGATCGTGTGTGTGTTGCTATTTGTGCACCCTAGGTAAATCTTCCAAAGCCGTGTGTCGGTTATGGACGACTTGGAGCACAGTTTCTCGATCATAGACAAGCATAACTAAAGTACCGTCTTTAATTTGACTAAATATCTGACTAGTAATTAGTGCAATACTCAAGGAATGCTTAATAAAACTGCCAATGGATGGGTTGTTCGTCCGCCTTCTCGTTGGTAAGCGGGAAGGAGGATGGATCTGTTACTTTATACTGTTATAACTGTTGTTTCTAATTAACGTACATCCGTCTATCATTGGTTAGGCGGATGGTTAGCGAGTATCTATAGACTTGTTAGTTATTATCTGTTGCTGTAATTGCGTCATCCTAGGTATATGCCCCCTTTAGAGGCATAAAGACTTGCTGAGTACCCCTAGGGTCTCACACGATAAATTGTTTGATTCAGATGAACAGGTGTATTCGCAAGATGGATACTGGGTGGAGGAAACAGATGATGTTGGCAACGATCACTCGGTGTAGAGATTCCGGGGATGGGGATCCGTGAGATCTGTGGGCGGGATGTGCTTATTTATGTGGCATCTTATGCCGATTTGCTTCTTATCCGTACCCGGATCTTGTTTCCCGCTTCCGCTTGATACTCTGTTGATTGATGTATGAGGAGCTATCCTAAATTATTAACTCTATCTAGGATATTTGGATCTTGCCGTATGGCGTTGCCATATTTCTATTTCTTTTAGATGGTATGGCTCTGAGAACTGTTGTAAGGTAGCTTGCATACATACTCACTTGTGTATGTATTTGATCTCTTCGCCTGTCGCCTACGCCGCTCGCTTTTGTACCGATGTTCTTGAAAGTGGTTAGGGCGGTCGACGGGCCTACACGTGGGTGGCCCTGGGCCCCCGCTGTAAAATCCCTTATCCACTTTCGGTTCATCCAGGCTTGAACTTAGAGCGTAGGGTCCGAGGTAGTTACAGCAACAAAAACAAACAATGAACCATATCCTTCCTGAATAAAACTACACATTGCCTAAAAAGCAAACAACATTAATCTAGGAAGCAAATCAAGCAAAAACTATGTTGTAACCTTAGAAAAACTATGCATATATAAAAAAAACAAATAGTCAATGAAGCAAAATTGGGGAAGCACAATATAGTAAGAACATCAACAAGAATAGATCACTACAGGCACAACAACAAGCATTAACCTACAAAGCATGAATTCATCTGTATCCTAATGAGCTACAAAATTGGGGAAATCTACAAAAAACCTAATCCGTATGAGCAGGGTCCATAAGGAGCGGAAGCAACTTACAGCCATGGCGCTGACCCGATGAACTTGCTTCTCCATGGCAGAAATGCTCCCTCGCCGTGGATTTCTTCTCTTCCCCCTGTCCAGGAATCAGAATCGGGGAAGTTAGGGTTCCGTTGGCGCATAGGACGCGAGGAGAATCAGAGATGCACGAGGAAAAACTTACGCGGAGAATCGGCGTGCATCCGCGCCGCCGTTCGCAGGTCCCAGTAGTCGCCGGAGGAGGCGGTGGGTTCGCCCCTGCGGTCGCCTCTGCGGTCGCCTTGCTTCTATCTGGGTGCGGGTAGGAGGTCGAAATGCTGCGCGTTAGGTGGATATGCGACGGGAGTGTTGTACTACATGGCGGAACGATGGGCGTTCGATCCAGACGGATCCAACGGCTCATGATCCGAAGAACGAGATCGACGTGCCCTCCAAAGGAAACGGAGCGTTTTTCTTTTTTTAAGCTATAAATACTTAGCGGTGGTAGTGGTGGATAATTTTCTCTAAACTGTAGAGGTAAAGCCGTCCAAAAAGAGCGAAACCTCGTAAGAAACATTTCGTACTTTATTTTTAGGTATAGATTAAGGATATAGATAGATATAGATATAGATACATTGAAATTTAGCCAAATATAAATCTGAGAACGGAGGGAGTAGCTGTTTTTAAAGGCTCGAAATAATGGATCGGCTTAGAGTTGCTTTTATAGGGAGTTAACGCGAAAACACTATTCAGGCAAGCAAGTCGCGCACTGCGCCACTGCCCGCTAACCTCCGTGCTGAAGATTCGGCGGTTTCAGTTCATTGTCTGTAACGACCGGCACATCCTCTACGAGGCGGTTTGCCCATGCTGCGATCACCTTCATCGTCCTTGGGCGACGGGGCATTGGACGGATCGACCCCGCTCCACCCGACCACCACTACTCTCATAGTCTCATGTCTCTCGCACGGCACCGAGCCATTCGTGCGCGGGCAGCTCTCGGAGCGCCGCGCGGCAGCAGCAGGCCAGCGCCGACCACCTCCCAAGACTCCAGTGAGCGCGTCCCTAACCGGCGCAGCAGCCTCACGGAACGTGTCATGGCCCCACCAGTCTGACGAGCAGCGCGTGGGGCCCCGCCTGCGGTTCCCACCCCGACCGCGACGCCGGTAAGCTATTCGCTCTAATGCCCGACAGCCAGCCCGCGAAGAGAAGAGCTGGCCGTGCGTTCTCGTGATTCTCTTGTCTCCTTCTATGTGGTACATCAGCAGCCACGGACGCTTCACTTGTTCTGATTTTGGATCGATGGAATCAGTCCCACGGGATCAGTGAATCTGCATCTACGAGGCGTCTGGACGCGCCGGCGTCTGCGTGGACAGCGGGATCGCGCGCCATGCGTTGGTTGGACAGCAGGCGCGCCCGATTCTCCGATCCGATGGGCGCTATCACGGGCTTTTGGGACCATGGAAACTGGGCGGAGACGACGTGGTCGCCAGCAGCGCGAAGCCAAAGCAGGAGACGGCACTTTACTTACCTACGGTGGGTAACGTAGCCGCGCCCTGCGCCACCAGTCACCCACCAAGCTCCCCCTCTTCACCCATGGGATCCCTGAGAATATCAACTGGCCAGTGAGGATTCACCTGCCGAGGCCGTGCTGAGTCGCCGGTCTGTTCCTTGCTTCTTTCCCTCCTCGGCTCATTTCCTCCGCCGGCAGCTTGGGCTGTGGGCGAGCATGAGCGGCATGTCTCTTGATCTCCTCTCCTGTAGATTCTTGTTCTCTTCGTGCGCTGCAAAGAAGCCCTCGAGCAGGACAAGGCTCACGTTTCTTGCTGCTGCTCCTTCGTCTCCGTCAACACCGTCGCGGTCACCGGGTAACTCATCTCCCAGGCAAAGGCCTGTGCGAGGTGTGCCATTCGTTCCCAGCAAAGGTGCGTCTCGACCTGTCGGTAGCAATGGCAGGACTAGGAGGAGGAGGCGGAGCAGGACGGTCGAAGGAGAGCAAGAACAAGGTGGGTGCGTGCCGTCGGTGGAGGAAGCGTCCATAAGGGTGGGGACGCTGTATGAGAACGGCGATCCATTAGGGCGGAAGGAGCTCGGCAGGTGTGTTGTTGAGTGGCTAAGGCAGGGGATGCAGTCCATGGCATCCAAGTTCGCTTCGTCCGAGCTGCAGGGTGACATGATGGACCTCGGCGCAGCGGCATTGACTCTGGATTGGGGATCGGCAGAAAGCCAGCTTGGGTTTGTGATCCAGGCACAGCCTTATCTCTCAGCCATCCCCATGCCCAAGGGTCTGGAGGCACTCTGCTTCAAGGCCTGCACACACTACCCCACCCTGTTTGACCATTTCCAGCGTGAGCTTCGTGATGTCCTGCTGGGTTACGAGAACCAGGGGCTCATCTCCGACTGGCGTTCCGCGCAATCGTGGAAGCTGTTGAAGGAAATGGCCAATTCCACGCATCACCGGGCGGCTGTGCGCAGGACGACACCACGAACTAAAGCTGTGCACAGTAGCATTGGCATAAGCCTCAAGAAGGTGAGACTGATGCAGGATAGGATTGAAGACTTTGTGAGGCATATGTCAGACCTGCTGCGCGTTGAGCGAGATGTAGAGCTAGAGTTTACACAGGAGGAGCTCAATGCTACCACTATGCTCGAGAACAATTCTGAGCCACCCAAGCCAGTTGAGTACTTGGTGACCCATGGGCAGGCTCAGCAGGAGCAATGTGACACCATTTGCAACTTGAATGTAGTCAGCAGTTCAACTGGTGAGAGCAAAGAACTTGGCTACTTTCTTTTCTTTGTATTGTTCACATTTCATCCTCAATTACTTAGAAAAACTGAATAAGACTGTGTTTGCTCTTATCTCCTGGTTGTAGGGTTGGGAGGCCTACATTTGGTTCTATTCCGAATTGAAGGTGAACACAAGCTGCCTCCAACCACTTTGTCACCTGGGGACATGGTTTGTGTGAGAACATGTAATAGCCGTGGTGAGGGGGCCACTTCTTGTATGCAAGGCTTTCTTTATAATCTTGGGGAGGATGGTTGCAGCATAACTGTTGCTCTAGAATCCCGTCATGGTGACCCAACCTTCTCCAGGTTATTTGGGAAAAGTGTGCGCATAGACCGGATACAGGGATTGGCGGATGTACTTACTTATGAGGTATTTGAATTTCGCACCTGAACGTTGAGTCTAGTCAATGAATGAAGGGTCTTAAATTCTGAATGACTGTCTGCTTTTGGCATGTTTAGTGTCAAGCTTTCTGAAACCATGTTGCCAGGAGCAAGTATAGCTTCTGGTTCTCACATATTTATTTTAGTATAATCTTTCGATTCGATGATCTGCAACCATGCTCTATATCTGTCATTCATCGTATATTAGGGTGGATGAAATGCACAAAGCCAAAACTCCAGCCTTATGAAAGAATAGTGAACTATGAAATCCCGATGTCTTCTATGACAGTGTTATTCTTAGCTTAACGACATGAGTGATATATTCAGATGACTCACCTAACTATTTTGTTTGGCAGCGGAATCTTGAAGCACTGATGCTTCTCCAAAGGAGCGGTTTGCAGAAAAGTAATGTTTCCATTGGCGTGGTAGCTACTCTGTTCGGTGACAGCAAAGATGTGATGAAGATGGAGCAGAATTGCCTGATTGATTGGGGCGAATCGAGTCTTCATGATCGAAAGCTATCAGAGAGGTATGCATTTGACGACTCCCAGTTAAGGGCCCTCTCATTAGGCTTGAACAAGAACAGGCCTGTTCTAGTTATCCAGGGGCCTCCTGGCACGGGCAAGACAGTCTTGCTCACAGAACTCATTGTTCGTGCTGTCCGACAGGGTGAGAATGTCCTTGTAACAGCTCCAAGCAATGCGGCAGTTGATAACATGGTTGAAAGGTTGTCAACTACTGGCTTAAACATTGTGCGTGTTGGAAACCCTGCTCGGATATCACCATCTGTTGCTTCGAAGTCCTTGGCAGAGATTGTGAATGGAAGGCTTGGTCAGTTCAGGAAGGAGCTTGAGAGAAAGAGAACTGACTTAAGAAAGGATTTGAGGGACTGTATAGTGGATGATTCTTTAGCTGCAGGCATTCGTCAACTGCTGAAGCAACTTGGGAGGGATCTGGAAATGAAAGAAAAAGAAACGATCATGGAAGTACTATCTGATGCACAGGTTGTGCTTTCTACTAACTCGGGGGCAGCAGATCCACTTATCAGGAAAACTGGTTCCTTTGACTTGGTAATTATAGATGAAGCAGGTCAGGGAATTGAGCCCTCTTGCTGGATTCCCATACTGCAGGGGAAGCGTTGTATTCTTGCTGGTGATCATTGCCAACTTGCACCTGCAATATTGTCAAGGAAGGCCCTGGAAGGCGGGCTTGGTAAATCTATGATGGAAAGGGCTTCATTATTGCATGATGGATTACTTACGACAAGACTGACAGTCCAGCATAGAATGCATGATTCAATAGCGAGTTGGGCATCTAAAGAGATGTATCAGGGGTTGCTCCAGTCGTCTCACTCTGTTGCTTCACATCTTCTTGCTGACTCTCCAGTCGTGAAGGTACATACATACATACTTTCTGTTTCAGCCTTTCAGGTGTCAGTTCTGCATGATCATGACTATATTTTCTGGTTCAGTGCTGAAGATTGAACTTTGGCATGATTGAGCAATCTTCAATTTAAAAATACTCCGCCGAGCATTGCTCTAATCGCAAAGTTGATATCAAATTTCACTGAATAATTTACCTTGTTGTTCCAGTGAATCTGAATCATACGCCGTTTGGTTTTTTAATCCTTTCCCAGCTCATTGGTTGACTACCTTTTTAAGAACACAACTTTGTTCTACACTGTAGTTGTAGATCATTTTGACAGAGCTCAGGGTTCTTGCTAGTTTCCGTGTACTATTCTGAAAATAGAACACTTAAGCATAGCCAATACTTAGCAACCATGGCTAACTATTTTCTTCTCGCTGCAGTTTTTTTAAGATCTTTCTAAATATGTCTATTTCGAGAACCGAGCCGTGCTCTGGTGATTATCGTCGCGGTGGTGCGCGCAGCCCCCCAGATTTCGATCCCAATCTTGGGCGAATTTCTGCTGTCTCACCTCTTCTATTTAAAAAACTGTGGGGCCCCTCCCCTGCTGGGTTAAAAAAAGCATCTATTCCTATTGCAGCACATTTTAGATGCGATATTGGCATTTTAAACGTTGTTGTCTTGCAATATCATATGATCCAGAGCTAGTCAACCCACTTCCTTTTTCGTTCTTGTGCTCAGTGTGTATACCTATTCAAGCTGTAGGTTTATTTTTTCAACTTTAATTATTCCATTGGAATTTTTTTTCCAAATAAAGGTGATTCACAAGGATATTTAAGAGCAAATTTGTTCTGATCTTTTAGAAAAAGGAAGACCTAAATATTTACCAGCTGTCATGGTTTTACTCAACTCGGAGTGTAAGAACCATGATCGTTATTTCAGAAGCAAATCCTTATATTAGTTTCTTCAGTTTTATGATAATACCCGTCCAGCCTCCCTACTGAAATTTTGGTAAAATCCACTCGAGTCACCAAATAGTGCAGACGGGATCCACACACACTCACTGTTCATGTTGGATGGTCAACCACATGTCTGTACGGCTCATGATGAATCAGTGTTTACAATATTTATGATTACAAGAAGGTTGGAATAGCCTCCAGTTCACTCATATACTGAAGAATTTCCAATCCAACTGTTGAAATGAGGTTAAAGCTTTATATTTCACATATAGATGTCATGGGTAGAGTGTTATGTGTGAAGCATATTGCAGGACTCTTAGTCCTACTGTCTAATTGTCGTGCCTATTCATTTTAAAATATGTGTTTAAAGATTTCGGTCATGGATGCATCTATGTGGACTGCTTCTGTATTGCTACCGTGTAAGTTGTACCTAAGATGTACCTGTGTGATTTCAGGATACATGGATAACACGGTGTCCACTGCTTTTACTTGATACCCGAATGCCATATGGAATTCTGAACATGGATTGTGTGGAGCATTTTGACCCTGCTGGCACAGGCTCATTTTATAATGATGGAGAAGCAGATATAGTTACGCAACATGTTCTCAATCTTGTACATTGTGGTATGTACATATCTTTTGCTTCTCTAATCCTAACACATCAGGATGATCGTTCAGCATTCTCACTCACTAGTCAGACTTTCCCCTAACTTCTACGCTCAGATTCTTGAACTTACGAGCATGCTGCAATTATGATTGCAGGAGTATGTTCGAGTGAAATAGCTGTTCAGTCACCGTACATTGCTCAAGTGCAGTTACTGAGGGAGAAGTTAGAAGAATATCCAGGGCTTTCTGGGGTTGAGGTTTCAACCATAGATAGCTTTCAAGGGAGGGAGGCTGATGCGGTGGTCCTATCAATGGTAAGCACTGCATGGTAACTTACATCTTTCTGATGATTATGTCACCCAAATACTCCCTCCGTTTCAAAATATAAGATGTTTTAGCTTTATGAATGGAGTGTATCTAGACTCCTTTTAGTGTGTAGGTTCATCTATGTTTGAAGTGAACCTATGCACTAAAGGGGGTCTAGATACACTCTTTTCACAAAGCTAAAACATCTTATATTTTGAAACGGAGGGAGTACAATACTGAAGCAAGTGACACTTATAAGGGCAACCACCGACCAGATCACAATCATTGCATACTCCATTTCCAGCTCCATGAATTTCTAACCTACTTCCAGTGATGTGTATTTTGTCTGCTGGCTTGTAGGTTCGATCAAACCCACTAGGAGCTGTAGGGTTCATGGGTGACAGCAGGCTCATGAATGTGGCTATTACAAGGGCACGCCGGCACGTCACCGTGGTATGTGACACCTCTACCATTTGCCACAGCACCTTCCTCGCCCGGCTCCTCCGTCATATCAGGCGGTATGGACAAGTAAAACATGTCGCACCTGGTTCCTTGGATGGAGTTTCTGGCCTCGGTTTCAACCAACCCTCTCTCCCTTCCATCGGTTAGCACTCATCATCACAGGTTACTCACCTCGTGACATCATTCATTCATATGCTCATGTGAGCATGTATATATGCAAAGAGCCAAAGGATGTACATACGCACAAAGAACTCAAGGACGAGAAACCAGAGTGATTATCGTGGAAAGACATGGAGGAGCTTTGCCAGCCACCAGGTTTGTGGTGTGGTTGACATGATGTGTGACCAAACGATCTGTCGTTGAACTTAACTGAAAGGCTAGCTGATTCTGCATTTCTGAACTGCTGGCTCACGTGATTAATTAAGCAGCAGGAAGAGTTCCACTGTTCTGGGTTTCTCTAACCTTATGCTTGCCTGGTACGATACTCATACTCCTGTAGATTCCAATGCTGTTGACATGGATATACCCAACACAAACATGTATAGCAAATTGACAATTCAGTGTTGAACTGCAAAAGAAAAAAAAGAATTGCATTGTTTCAAAATTCAAGCCTTTCAGTTTTTCTTTCTGTCAAGTTACAATATGTCTTTGTCTCTCCCTTCACATGATTGTTGAATTATGTGTGGTAACGTCCGTTTCATATTATGTGACAGATGTACATATAGTCATGGCTCTTGCGAAAAGTAGGTAAACCAGCTAACCAAGTTTCCGTACGCATCGCAGATAGACTTCACTTGCACTGGTATACGGTATGGTACCCGTGATCTTGTAAAATTCTACTACTGCTGACATGGATATGCCAACACGTATTATGCATAGAGAATTGACAATTCAGACGTATAGGGGTTCTTGGAGAAACACTCGAGAACACAATATTTTACCCACGTTCAGACCGCGCGAGGCTAACAGCACGTGTTTGATGATATTGCTAAGTGGGAGGTTCGCTGGATATGGATGTTCTTCCCAGGGGAGATGTTCTTCCCAGGTTCTCCAGGAAGGATTCTCTCTCTCTGATGGCCTCTCCTCTCTCTAAAGTTGGGGATTTATATCTCTCTATCTCTCAGCCATGGCCCTCCTTTTATATCTCAACGGGTAACCATAGGGGCCGGTCCTACCCGAACCACCTTGCACGGTGAGACCGTATGGTCAACTACATAGCGTTCATCATACGTATCTATTTTGGTCTTGGTCCTTGCGCTCCTTCCCTTTTGGCTCCCGCGATCTCGTCCTTCTTTGCGGACTGATCATGCGTCTTGTCTTCTTCTGTGGTCTCGGTCCCTTAGGCAGAGGGGACCAACACCCTGTGCCGCCCGAGGTGAGGCTTGCTGCTTGCTCTGTGTGCCCGACAACTGGTCCTGACGGGACAAGGCCGTGGCTGGTCTTGTCCTGCTGGGGCGTGGGAACTGAAAGAGATATGCCCTAGAGGCCAATAAGAAAGTTGTTTTTATTGATATATCTCACATGTTCATAATAGTTTTATATTATGCTATAACTGTATTAAGTGAAAACATTAATACATGTGTCGTATATAAACAAATCAAGTCCCTACTATCCTCTAGACTAGTTCGTTGGGTAGCCGATGATCGAGGTTTCCCGACCATGGACTTTTCCATGTCAACTGACAATGAGGTCACTGTATTAGATGAATGAAGTGATGGACACACACCCAACCATAGTGTTGCAATATGATCTAGTCACAAAGTTCAATATTGCAATATCTAGCAAAACATAGTAACTCAATTCTTTGACCATAAGATCATGTTTAATCACTATCACCCGCGGCTGTTTTGATCACATCAACCGTCATATCGTAACATGGTGGTCATAAAGGTGTGTGTTGGGTATTCCAAAGGGATATGTTGAGGCGTATGCATCAAGATCGGGATTTGCCTATCCGAGTACGGATAGATACTCTAGGCCCGTTCGGTGAGATTACATCAATGAGCTTGCAAGCACGTGACTAGTTCATGAGGATGTGATATCACAAGAATGAGTATATGCGTCTGCCGGTAACAAGATCGAACTAGGTATAGTGATACCAGAGATCAGATCTTGGACAAACTAGTATCGTATTACAAAGGGAATGGGACACAATGTTTAAGGTTCAAGCGATCAATCATTTCGTGGAATGCAAAGGGGCCATCATGAGTTTCCAGACACCGATGTTGGTCATTGATCAAAGAACAGTATCGATCATGTCTGAGCATTCCTGAACCGTAAGGGTGTTATGCTTAAGGGTAGAGACGCTTAGGGTTGATCCGAGATCATAAGAGAAATATGATAGAGAGAACCGGAATCACTTCGGAGAAATATCGAAGATGTTCAGAGGACTTCAAAAGGTGTTTCGAAGTGAAAGGTATTGTTTAATTTGTATTTTATTATTAATTAAATGAATTAATTAATAAATAGATATTTAAATAAATAAAAATAGCAAAGCCCACCTCATGGGCCCTCCCGGAGGGAGGGGCCTAAGAGGGCAAGGAGGCGCGCGGGTGGGGGAGCCCCCCACCAGCCGGCCATGGGCCATGGCATGCATGGGTGGGGCCCACCCCACCGCCGGCGTCCAGCCCCCTCCTCTCCCTTGGTTTAGTCCCACATCGGGACTTATAGGGAGGGAGTGCTCTCTTTTTCCTATATATATGTGGGAGGTCCCTTCTCCCACATCATCCCATTAATTGGCTTTTAGCCTTCTCTCTCTCTCTCCCTCTTGTGCGTGTTTCCCAGTTAGGAACATGCGCTATGAGGTAGAGACTTCTCCACCATATGCACACCATCGTACAATTGGAGTCGATCCGGATATTTTTCTTCCGCTGTCTTGCTAGACCGGGGCCCGGGGGACGTCTTTACACCAGACACCAGACATGTGTAAAACTTCGGAGGCAGCGCCACTTGTGGTCATGGACGCTTGAAGCCTTCTCAACCTTGAGGTTGACTACGCTTCGGCTACATTAGCAACATTTGTGCGGGAACGTAATCCCGCTCTCGGTCTTCTAAGGTATGATCACCGAACCCCTCTCATCACTATACATTTGTATAGATGGATCTTGGCTATGGTGTCCGTTGTTAGGAATTTTTTGTTTTCTGTCACGGAACCCCTTCAGTGGTATCAGAGCCGATCTATGCATAGATGTATTGGTACGAGTAGAACACAAAGAAATATGTGGGAATATATTTTTTAATTGCTACCCTCCCACGCGTACTTGTCCATATCGTGGCAATGTTGGATGAAGCGGCATGGACCGTCCTTACCCGTAAACTTACACGAGACTGATTCCATGAATACATATGACTTGTACCATATAAGTGGCTGGCGAATGTCTGTCTCTCCAACAATAGTTGATATGGCATTTACAAAGGACGGCCCTGGAAAGGGACTTAACACAACAACTAGTCAATCCATGTTGTGGTTGATATTCGTAGGTAAGAAACGGTTCTTATGCGGATGCCCAAACAGCCACGTAAAACATGCAAAGATAAAATAGAGGCGTCTAACTTTATTTTGCAGGGGCTTGTGATATGTATGGTCAAAGTAAGTGTTTATGAGAGGAACTGTCGAAGGCAAGGTGGCACCGTGAAACTAATGCAACTCCAACGCACTCGATAGAGATCAAGGCACGACGACCATGACATATCGACGACCATGACATATCGACGACCATGACATATCGCATAAATTATTTACATTTGATGTTAATTACTTATACATCTTATTCTGCTAGTACTAGACTTACGGCGGTAGCATTATAAGATGATCCCTCAAATATAATTTCAACGTTCGTGTTCTCCCATTAGTGTGCACCACCAAGAAAGTCCATCGTTATGAAGCAAGTCGTGATGATCGGGTGCTAGACATATCGATGTTCGCATACGATGGATGTAAGCCATGTATGCACTACAATACACTATGGTTAAAGTTGGCAAGCCTAGCATGTACAGACATGGCCTCAGAACACAGATGACTGAAAGGTTAAGCATGAGTCACATGGTGATGTAATCGATATGACTATATCCACCTTTGAAGCTATAACATCGGCTGTGATGATCGGGGATGTTATAGTGAATTAGGATCATGTAATCACTAAACAAACATTGGGAATGTTCATTTAAGTGGGAGTTCTAGTAAATTAGTTTGACTAAAAGGAACTCATATTATGAACATAAGGTTAATGACTTTACAAATACCATTGTAGATATCTCGCTCCACCTTCAACCTAGGCCCTTTCCTTGAGAAAGAAAAGCTTAAAATGATGGGTCAAACTTTATTGTCTGGTCCCGCAATTTGAGGATTCTTATCGTTCCCCGGAAGCTCTCCTACATACTAGAAGCCGCGATAGGTAACCCACCTGCTGACTCCGCCTCCCAAGCTGATAAAAATGTTTATCAGATGAAGGCGGATGATAACGCTTGTGTCCAGAGTGGCATAATCTATGACATGGAGGCCAAACTTGCAGAAGCACTTTGAAAAGATGAGTGTGTTTGAGATCATAACTGCTCTCAAGGCTGTCTTTGCGCCCCAGGCCATGGAGGAACTCATATTATGAACATAAGGTTAATGACTTTGCAAATACCATTGTAGATGTCTCGCCCCACCTTCAACCTAGGCCCTTTCCTTGAGAAAGAAAAGCTTAAAAATGATGGGTCAAACTTCACCACCTGGTCCTGCAATTTGAGGATTCTTCTCGTTCCCTGGAAGCTCTCCTACATACTAGAAGCCACAATAGGTAACCCACCCGCTGACTCTGCCTCCCAAGCTGATAAAAATGTTTATTAGACGAAGGCGAATGATAATGCTTGTGTCCATAGTGGCATAATCTACACCATGGAGGCCTGACCTGCAGAAGCGCTTTGAAAAGATGAGTGCGTTTGAGATCATAACTACTCTCAAGGCTGTCTTTGCGCCCCATGCTAGGTCTGAGAGGTACGAGGTTTCGAACATGTTCTTCTCGGCCAAAATGGAAGAGCACAATAGCTTGAGCGAGCATGTGGTCAAAATGTCTGGCTACGTTCAACACCTAAATGCCCTTGATTGCAAAATCAATGACGAGCTGGTGATTGATAGGGTGCTGTAATCGTTACCTCCTAGCTACAAAGGATTTGTCCTGAACTACAACATGCAGGGTATGACCAAAACCCTGTCTGAGTTATTTGTTATGCTCAAGAACGCTGAGGTGGAGATCAAGAAGGAGCACATTGTCTTGATGGTCAACAAAACTGTTGACTTCAAGAAGTATGGCAAGAAGGGAAAGGGCAAGAAGATAAAACCAAGGAAGGATGCCATATCTATTGTCGGTTCCTCCAAGGCACCCAAGTCCAAGCCTGACGTCACGTGCTTCTACTGCAAGGGTGAGGGTCACTAGAAGTGCAACTGCTCCAAGTATCTGGAGGATAAGAAGGTCGACAAGATTGTCGCCAAAGAGAAAGGTATATATGACATACTTGTTATTGATGTTTTCCTCACAAGTGCCAGGAGAAACACCTGTGTATTTGATACTGGCTCTGTTGCTCATATTTTTAACTCTCACTGGGAGTTGCGGAGCAAGCGACGCTTAGTGAAGGACGAGGTGACGATGCGTGTCGACAATGACCACAAAGTTGAAGTGATGGTTGTCGACACTCTCCCTCTGCATCTCCCCTCGGGATTGGTTTTGATTTTGAATAATTGTTACTATGTACCAGCATTGAGCATGAATATTGTCAGTGGACCTTGCTTGTTTGCAAGATCATTATTCGTTTAAATCACAGACACGTGATTGTTCTATTTACATGAATAGTGTCTTTTATGCTCATGCACGAAAAGATAAAGGTTTATTCTTATTGAATCTTGACTGTACTGACACACACATCCATAACATTGATGCCAAGCGATGTAATCACAGTAATGATATTTCCATGTATATGTGGCATTGTCGTCTGGTTCATATCGGTGTAAAACAAATGAAGAAGCTCCATTATGATAGACTCTTGGAATTGTTAGATTTTGCATCTCTTGGTCGATGTGAACCGTGCCTTATGGGCAAAATGAGCAAGATGCCGTTCACTAATATGATGGAATGGGCAACAAACCTATTGAGAGTCATACATTCAGATATATGTGGACCAATGAATGTCTCTACGTACAATGATTATCATTACTTTGTCACCTTCACTAATGATTTGAGTAGGTATAGAAGCACCTTCGAACTGGTCGAGGGGGCGAGTATTTGAGTTACGGGTTTGGCACACATCTGAATACTTGTGGCATCGTACCACAACTTACGCCAGCTAGAACACCATAGCGTAATGGTGTGTCTGAGCGACGTAATCGCACTTTATTGGATAGTGTGTGGTCTATGATGTCTCTCACCGACTTATCTGTATCATTCTAGGGATACACAGTAGAAACTCATGCATTCATTTTAAATAGAGCGGCATCCAAGTACGTGGAGACAATGGCGTATGAGAAATGGCATGGAACAAAGACAAAGTTGTCTTTCATGAAAGTTTGGGGATGTGAGGCTTATGTTAAGAAAGTACAACCTAACAAACTTGAACCAAAAGCAAAAAAGTATATTTTTGTAGGATATCCAAAGGAAACTCTTGGATACACCTTCTACAACCAAGCTAAGGGTAAAACATTTTTTGCTAAGAACAATACCTTCCTCGATAAATAGTTCCTCGCGAAAGGTGTAAGTGGAAGGAAAATAGAAATCGATAAGATTGTTGATCCTGATCTTCAAATACCGAGTGGTGCAACAAAAGTTTTTCCAGAACCGTCCTCATCAATTGAAGTGGGATCAAATGATGATGATCATCAAACTCATGACGAGATACCTATTGAACCTCGTAGGTTAACAAGAAGGTTTACTACTCCTGAGTGGTACGGCCAACTTGTAAACATGGTCATGTTGATTGAACATGATGTTTTCCTTGAGACCATCAAAAGTTTCAAGGAAGCCAATGCCGAAGGCCTCACCCACCTCAGAGTGCATGGATCTCACTTCGTCGGCTACGTCAGCTCTGGATCCGGATCTACCGATACTGGTGATGACAATAACTCAGTTTTGGACGCCATCGGAACAAACACCAAAACACTGGCCTCCCTAGGGCAATCCATGACATCGAAAGATTTTTGGGCGTACGAAGAAGAATTCGGAGAATAAATCAACTCTAAAGCTGCACAGGAAGGAAAAGGGTCACATCCGAGTCCGTACAACAGTATGGACGAGGATTACGACGAAGAGCATCCTGACTCGCAAGATGACATGGATCTCGGAGAAAATCCTAGGGTCCCAATGTCTCAAAGTACCAATGGAAGTTTATCTCCAGGAAATAGACCTAAAGCTATCTTTGCCACTAGTGACCAAAGGACCAACAAGGCAAAGAAGAAGAAGAAAAACAAGACTCCAAAACAAGACATTCTAGCGGAAGAAATAGAAGTTGATGAGAGTATCCATATGGAGGACACGGACGGCGCTTTGGTCCCCCATGAACCAAAGAAATCTCCGGTGGATGGCCACGTGGTTACCCCCAGTGCCCGTGAATCTATGGATAAGCATTAACAACACCAATCCCTACCACTTCAAAGCTTACCCCGAAGGAATTGGAGCAAAGGGTGGAAGCCCTGGAAGCACATTGTTTATGACTCCTTGATGAAGCAACCCATATCATTGAGGAAAAGCAGCGCCTCAATGCAAACATTGCAGATATAGAGCAGTTCAACTCCTTGTAGCATCAGAAGACTCGGAATGGCCCTGTACTAACCAATAAAAATCTGGATGTCCATAAGACCCTCTTTTATGGGAAAATCAATGACATTGTCATAGGTCAGCCTCGGCTCGACAATAAAGGAAACTGGATCTACAATACTCCAGAGGAAAACACGGTTGCGACCCGAGAGATCCTTATGAATAATCCCAGCCCAGAGCAGGTCCAGCGATGCGTAACATTGCTCAATAAGGGCCTAGAGCAATAAAATGCCGCTACGTCTTTCAGCAGAAAACTAGTCTCAAAATCTGACCAATCCGACCAAACTGAAGACTTCGTTCATCACCCCCTTCGGAACCTTCTCCTACGTAACGATGCCCTTCGGCCTCAAAAACGCATGAGCTACATATCATCACACTATGCAACGTTGTCTCTACGACCAAATCGGACGCAATGTACATGCATATGTGGACGAAATGATGTCAAAAAATAAGGAAACATTAATTTCTAACTTGGAGGAAACATTCGCGAATCTATGAAAATATAACATAATGCTTAACCCGAAGAAGTGTTTCTTCGGAATTCCAGCCGGAAAATTGTTAGGGTTCATCGTGTCTCAAAGAGGCACAGAGGTGAACCTGACAAAATAAAGGCTATACTCAACATAACCAGGCCATCTCGCCTGAAGGACATACAATGGCTCACTGGCTGTATTGCAGCAGTAAGTCGGTTTGTCAGCCGGCTCGGTGAAAGAGCCGCACCATTATACAAACTCTTGAAGAAAATTGACAAATTTATCTTGACCGACAAAGCTGAAGTTGCACTCCAAGACCTGAAAGCAGTACTCTCATATGCCCCTATTCTTGCGGCTCTGGAACCTCAGGAACCTATGCTGCTTTACATTGCTGTGACAAAATAGAGTCGTCGGCATTGTCATGGTGGTAGAGCAAAAGGAGGAAAAACAGGATCACTTGGTGTAGGGTCCAACTTATTAACTTAGCGAGGTCCTGATAGAGTCAAAACAACGGTATCCACATTACCAGAAGTTAGTCTATGGCATATTTTTTGCTGCCAAAAATCTACGACACTATTTTCTACAACACAAAATCACAGTGGTGAGCACATCTCTCACGAGAGATATAATCAACAAAAGCGATGCCACCGGACATGTTGCTAAGTGGGGTATCGAGTTAGCAGCTTTCGACATAGAATACAAGCCACGAACATCCATCAAATCCTAGATACTTGCCGACTTTGTTGTTGATTAGACAGAGACGGCAGAAACTACTAGCACCCTAGAGTCAGAATATTGGACCCACCACTTTGACTGGTCTAAAGCACTCGGGGGCTAGCATGGTGCTCAAATCACCCCAAGGATATAAATTGTTCTATATGTTGCAGATTCACTTCACGGTGACCAATAACATTGTCGAATATGAAGCACTATTACATGGACTTTGAATTGCTAAATACATCGGCATTTGCCTAATCGTGTGCTACAAAAACTCAGATTTAGTTGCCCAACAAGTATCCAACCACTATAGAGCAAACAAACACATGGAATCATATCGAGCTGTTATGGAGGAATTATCTAGATCGTTCGAAGGGTTTGAGGTCCAACATATCCCTCAAACAGAAAACAAGTAAGCAGATGCACTATCAAGAATAGGCTCTACACGGAAACAGGTCCCAGATGGTGCTTTTTTGGAGAATCTCAAAGTTCCCTCTATCATAGGAGTTGATGAGGAGTACTCGACCAAATCCGACTCACCACGCATAGTAGTTCTGGCTATTATTCCTAGCTAGATAAAACCCTACCTTGATTTCTTGGTAGATGGAAAATTACCCGAAGAAGAAGTTCTGAGCCGGCAGATAGTCTGATGAGCGAAATCCTATACGATAATCAGTGGTGAGCTCTATAAGCGGAGTGTATCTGAGGTTTTTCAGCGTTATATTTCTCCAAAAGGAGTCGAAATCCTAAGGAAAATCCATGAAGGAATGCGGTCATCATGCCACAGCCAAATATTTAGTGGCAAAAGCTTTTCGACACAAATATTTTTAGCTTACAGCTAAGGCAGATGCCGAGAAGCTGGTCAAGACATGCAAAGACTGCCAAAAATACGCCAAACAAGCTCATGTTCCGGCTGATCAACTATGGATAATTCTGATTACATGGCCCTTTGCGGTCTAGGGGCTTGACATGGTAGGATTGTTTAAATGGGCACCAAGTGGATTTATCCACCTACTAGTGATGGTGGATAAGTTTACCAAATGGACTGAGGCTAAACCCGTAATAAGTTGCGATGGATCCACAACCAAAAGATTCGTTGAGGACGTCATAATTTGATTCAGCTATCTGCATAGTATTATCATAGACAACAAGAGAAAATTTTCAATGGGAGAACTTGCCGAGTTTTGGGAAGAGCAAGGGATCCGGCTCGATATTGTATCGGTCGTGCATCCACAAGCCAACGGGCAAGTCGAAAGGGCTAATGGTCTAATCTTACAAGGCCTCTGACCTCGCCTCGAAGCACCACTTCATCGTGCTCTGGGGGCTTGGGCGGATGAATTACTGTATGTTATTTGGAGATTGCAAACTACTCCTAACAGGTCAACCGGATACACACATTTCTCCTTGGTCTACGGAGCAGAAGCAATACTTTCGAGTGATCTCATCCATATTTCTACCTAAGTCGCTGCATTTGTCGAAGAAGATGTCGAGGATTCTTGACAAGATGACCTCGATGTACACGAGGAAGTTTGCTTTGTTGTTGAAGAGAGATCTACAATCTATCGACAGAAGTTACGCAAGTATCATAGTCAGGGAGTCAAAATCGTTCCTTCAGAAAGGGCGACCTAGTTCTCTGGCTAGTGCAACAAAGAAAGCACAAACTTTCCCCAATTTAGGAAGGACCCTTTATGATTAGCAGAGTACTGCACAATGGGTCATACTATTTAACTGACATGAGACCAGTCAAAGAAAGACATGCTACTAGGAAAAGAAAGAGAGCTGGAGCTAGTACAGATCGAGATGAGTTAGACCGTCCATGGAATATTGCTCAGCTATGTCTCCCTTTTCTTAAATTTTCTTTCTTTGTAATCATATCAATGTAATGTTCAAAGTGAAATAAGTATTGGTGCCCTGTTTTTTCTAAGATGTTTTAATACCATCTTTTTTTCCGAATGATCATGTCAAAAATCGAAAATCCTAGAATATTTGAAAGTACTTTATGCTCATATTTTTTCTGGTTAGATTTCTGATTCTATAAAAATGCTACCTTCGGATGTAAGTCTCATTTTTTCTATTTATACTTTCGTTTTTTTATCTAATTGCTTAGACGCGGGTATTTTCTGAGTAGTGAATTGTTGGTACTGGAAGCCGGCTTTGTTCTCAAGTTTAAATTGGTTTAGCAATTGAGCTCCATTGCTCATCAGTGTTTTCTGTGCTAAAGGTTTGCCGGCTCACGAAAAGGACAAGGCAGAAGAGCCAGATAAAATGAGAAGTATGAACAAAAAGTGCTTAAATAATTTTCGAGCATAGCAAAAACAACTAAGTGCTAGAAGAAATGCATCAGTTCTTACATAACAACACAACAAAATAAATTATTTATATTACACCACTTGTTCCAGAATAATGCATAATTTTTTTGACCCTATGCTACAGGTGGAGGAGACGGAGATCTTGCCGGATTACTAGTTCCAGCATCAAAGTCACCCTGATCCTTGTCCGAGGCGATGATGTCAGACTTAGTCTTTTCATCATCGGGCTGAGGCTTTACTTTCTTCGACTGGGGGGCTTGGTGGCACCTCGACAGACCGAAAGAACGGCTTTTCATAGTTGGTCATCTCAACCACTCGACAAGCGTATTTGGCATAAGAATCACAATGTCTTGTCCGTTGTCGTCTTCAACAATATTCGAAATATCCTTCATGACTTACTAGATTTCCATACTATCATGGTGACTCATCACCATGGTAAGGGTATTCTGGACAGCCATCCAAGCATACGACATCTTCCAGTCCTCAACAAGTTTTGGAAATTCCTTGGCCTTGTCCCTCACCTTAAAAGCCAGAAACCTTGTCTAGGTCGGAGATATTAACGGTTTCACCAGATTCTTCAAGAATCTGGCGGAAGTCATGGATCAGATCTCTGACTACAACAAGTCGGCTGATGTGGGACTCGGAAGAAGATGAATCCAAAATATTGAGGGGTCCTATGGAAAGACAAGATTAACAAATCTGACAAAATTAAGTCAGAAAACATTGAAGGAGGAAAATATATGGCGTTGGCAACAAACTTACCAAATATAGTTTCATCTACTTTGGTTTCTCCTCTCTCAAACTCCGGAGTTCTTCTCGAAGAGCTTGGGTAATATCACCTTGCCTGTTCATTTCCGCCTTTAAATCGTCAATTTCTTTGCCTTGGTGGGCAATGACTCGGTCATGCTCCTTGGTGGCCACATTACTGGATTCGAGAACATTTCTAATACTTCTCTCGTGGTCATCCTTAAGTTTTTTAAACTCGGCTCGCAATTCGACATTCTCCATCTCAAAGACTTTGAAATTCTTTGCCTCTTCCACAAGTTTGCAAGAGAGATAACCGCACTAGCGGTCCTTATTCTTTGTTGATACCTTTAATTTGGTCCTAAATCTTTAAAATTGCATATCCGAGTCCTAAATCTTTCGAAAGTGATTCACCTGAGGTCCTATTTTGCTCTGACCGCTTTGACCTATCTACGTGGCGCTTTGACCACTGCCACGTCAGCGATAGTGTCCAGGAGGGATACCAGTTGGACATGTATATTTGCGAAAAGGTCCCTGTGCCCTCAGGTGAACCACCATATGTATTGGAGCGGCAAGATGGACTGCCTCTACTGCTCGACATGCGCCCACGGGCTCGACCAAACCATCGGCGTCACTTCTAAAGACGTGGTCCTCGACCCCATAGATGTTGATGCCGAGGTAGGAATCTATGACCATGGCCTGCGCGTACGGGCCCTAAGGCCAGCAGAGGAAGGTGCGGGTGCTGCTGCCGGCGAGCAGCTCCAGCGATGCCTCCATGGTGCAGCTGTGCACATCGAACCCGGTGTCCTGGTCCTCCACGGCACATCGGTACATAGTACTGTCATGTCCGCGCTCACGTCGGTGACGCCTCCACAGCTTGACGGTACAAAGTGCGACCATGTCCGTTCTCACATCGGCGAGGCCTACATGACACATCAGTACATGGTGTCGCCATGTCCGTGCTCACGTCGATGATGCCTCCACGGCTGCCAACGGAGGCGCGCTGGCGCACAGGTTGCCTCACCTGCCTCTCGCGTGACCAGGCCTCTCTCGCACGCGAACAGAAATTTTACTGCACAACCTGTTCCTATTTCAAAGCGCGTCGGAGGGCAAGGACCCGCTTCTAAAGTACGACATGCTCAAGAGCGGCGGCGGTGATGGCAATGCTTCCATCCGAATCAAGGGCAGGGGCTCGGCGGCGTCGGCGAGCGACATGGCGCTATACACGGTGAGCAGGGTAGCCACGGAGGAGATGCGGCGGCGCACGATAACTCTACTGCCGTTCCACCGGAACAACCTGTTCGGGTACCTCAGGTCCAACCCGACCATCCACACCATCAGCAGGAAGCTCAGTATCTACTCATCATCGAAGCGCGTCATGAACCCTTCTTGTACCGCAACTCCTGCTGCAGCTGCTCCTGGATACCAGCATGCATGAATCATGACTGGTGCTGCCGTGAAAAGAGAAGAGTTTGATTCGTTTGTTTCTCTTCTTGATGATTTGCTCCTCCTCCGTGGGTGAGCCTTGATGCTCTACAGAAGGTGGCGTTGAAGAAGCTACGACGCTGGACATCAGTGGTGACTCTGGTTCTCTATCAGAGCTTCACGGCGGCACCTTTGGTTCAGTGGCGGGTCGAGCGGTCCGCCATTGGCGAGAGCGGCTTGGCAGTGTGGTGATGGCGGGCAGAGTGGTGGTCGTGGCAAGGAAGACGAGAAGTGGGTCAAGTAGAAGAGTAGCTATGTACCACATGGAAAAATATAATAAGGGGGAATTTTCATAAATATACTATCGACGTGGTAGAGGTCAAAACTCCACATAGATCGGTCAAAGCATTCAGACAAAAATAGAACCTTGCATGAATCACTTATCAAAGATTTAGGATCTAGATGTGCAGTTTTAAAGAATAGGGACCAACGTGAAGGTCAGGCGAAAGAATTAGGACCGTCCGTTTAGTTTACTCTTTGCAAGATTGATTCAACAAGTCTGAAATGGCAGAGGAAAGGTCAGTTGAACCAAAATTCGGCGCATAAATTAAACAATGCAATAGGAGAGCCGACAATGTTTACCTTCTGCCTCATCCTTCTCAACTTTGAGCTGCGCATTTTCAAGCTGGAGAGATTTGACCTCTTTCCGCTTGTTGCTTATATTCTTCAACAATTCCTAGTTGTAACTAGTAACTGATAATAACAAGAGTTAGAAGGCTACTAAGACCCAGGCTATTATTTTAACTAAAGTTAAATGCCAGCATGAGCCTTAGGGGCTACACTACTTTATTCTTTGGCATCCTAAAAGCATGAATTTGGATTTCTATACTCCTAGTTCTTATCTGACTTCATGCTTGGGGGATAGAGGATAGGATATAAAGACAATTAAAAAAAGTCAGATAAAAGACTTACAATGTGTTCATGGTGCTGTTTGTTAAGGATGGTGTTTATCTTAGCAAAAACCTTCTCGGCTAAAGTTAAGGGATGTGTCTGTGGAGGCTGAACTCCAGCAGCCCTTAGTCTTTCGTCTTGAAGATGAATCTGATCTTCAAGCTTGGCATCTTCAGCTTCTTGAGCCTCTTCCTCAGCAGAAATATTCATGGATTCTAGGCAAGCGAAGGCAAGTTTACGAATCTCTTATGTACTTTTCTTGGTAAGGACAAGGTTGGCAGCACCAGGAATCTTCAGAAGGTTCTCGACAAAAGTGTCAGCTGAGGGATCATTACCCTTAAAGGGTTCACCCTTATCTATTCTCGAGTCACCAATGGTGATGTCGACTTGTGAACTATTGTTCACCCGCTCTTCAATTTGAGCACCAACATCTCCAGCGCACGAAGATAGAATATCCTCCGGTGCTGATGATGTGTTGGGTTGGGATTCGGTGGAGCGATGGCCGGTGAAGTCAAGGTTAACTTCTACTGGCGCAACGTTTTCTCGGATTTCCTCTTCCCCTTCACTAATGGCTTAGATATGAATTATAAGATAGATACTATTATGATTCGGAAAGAATATAAATAAAAATACAAGTAATGATGGAAGAACTTACTTCTTGATGAGTAGCAATGTCTGCGGGCCAGCCGAAATAGCTGAGTCTTACGTTTTCTAGTAAGCGCCTCCGATAATTCCACTATCTCCTCTTCCTCGTCAAGAGGAATCGGATATTCTGGTGGATAACCCTCGATCGGAGCAAGCTCCGACTCGGGGAGGTCAGCAATCCGAAAGTCAGAAATATCTCAGCATTGCATAATGATAAAAGATAAAGATTGACATAAATACAGCAGGTTAAAGTCGAAAGACTTACCAGGATCAAGGGATTCTCCACCATGTACATGCGCATGGAGATCTTCGGAACTTTCTTGTTAATCTGTTCCTTGATCAACCACTGGATCTGGGTCTTATAGTCCTTAGAAGGAACCTGAAGTGGGCTAGCGCTCAAGCTGTCGTGCTTATTGGAAGTAACCGAGTGCATCAGCCGGTCGCCATGGTACTATATAGGCTGGATCCGATGTTCCAACCAGCGGTGCACTCAATCAGATCCCTTGAGACCTTTATTCTTGACCAACAACTTAATCCGCCTTTTGGCACAGATCAAATCTTCCGTCAAAGCTGATGCTTCTTCATCCCAAGATTCTTGATAGGTTGCAGCACCATCGACGAAAGCTGACAAACTTCCTAGTTTGCTGGGAGCCATCATATCCTTGTGATAAAAGAAGGTTGTTGGCCACTTCTGCACTAAATCCCTAGCCAAAACTTTAGGGTAGATTCGGTCTCTTCTAAGGACTAAGCTAAGTGTTTCGGTGTTATAAGGAACACCGACAGTGATAGAGTTCTTCCGTGTACTAAAATAATATTGGAAAAGTAGCAGACTTGGCTTGATGCTGAGAAACCCCTCACAAAGAGATACATGGGTCCTAAGCTCTAACAATGAATTGGGGGGGGGGGGAGATTATGAAGTTGAACGCCGTAATGGTCTATTACCTCAGAAAATAATTCCGATGATGGAAGGCTGAGACCGTGGTCGACATGGGTCATGAAGTAAACCCGCTCGCCTTTGCATGGTGCAGGGATGGCCTCATTGAAGCAGCTCTGCAATGGGCTAGGACGGAGATAACCTTCATCCTCCGTATACTTGAGCTTCTCATCGTTGATGATACTGGGGATCTAGATCCTGCGATATTTCTTGTCTTCTATTGCTGATGAAGACGTCTCGCCCGCCGAACTAGATGCATCGGCCATCACATCGGAGATTGACCAAAAACACGTGGCGGTGGTGGATTCGGTGGAGGAGATAGAAGGATATGTGAAGCATAAGGTTTCATGAGGAATAAGAAGTACTGGAGCAACGATGGAAATAAAAATGAGGATTTTCCCCTCTTATATCCCATCTGCACCAAGATTAGTGATTAATGCGCCGGATTCGGCCACACGTCGTGGAATGAGAGAGACAGCTTCCTCGCAAAGTCTCCACCACCTCGATCTCTACATTCGCATTCAAATGACGCCTCAGTTCCATGCGATGTGGGACCCACCAACGGTCACGCTGACAGAATAATTGTCAGTGACGTGACAAGACCTGAAAAGTTGTCGAGTTACGTCACTGGACCATATTCTGGCTCAGTTTGAATCGAGCATGGAAACGAAGATAATTCACCAACAATCCAACTCACTCGTGACTCGGATCCTATCCTTTTATTTTGAAGTTTGAGGAACCTGGGTAAGCTTGTGTGATCACCATCCCGGACAACCATAAGTCTCACACCCCACCTTTTCCCACGCCTTGAGGACCCCCTCATGGCGTACTTTTCCTCATTCCGATGATATTGAGGTGTTGCAATATCTCCAGGAAGGGCGAGACTCTTTGATGATGATGTTGTCTCATGTTAACAATGGATTTGTTGACGAGGCGTACATTGTTGCCTCGGAGGCGACACTTTCCCTTCTTTGTGGGCGAGTTAATGGTGTACATCATGTTCCTGATGGGCTTATCCCACTGATCCCTTGGAAGTCTCGCACAATCCACCTCGGCTCTCATGAAGAACTTTTGCCCCAATCTTGCGAGCGGTTGATGTCACCTGGGGGCAGGTTCTGGTGGTGGCCTCCAAAGGTATTCTGGTAGCACGTCGGGGGTGTTGGGCTCCGGGGTCTCTTCCTAGACTATAGACCATTTCTCTGGCACCGCTTCACGTGTGGATCCGTCTCTAGCAGCCTGGTCGTGTCCTCCAATGAGGTCCCCCATTATGGCAACCATGTGCCTCCCGTACTTACGCTTGAAGTGTCGGAGGGTCCTTGTTGCTACTTTCTTCATGCCATAGCTGGCCCTTCTGAGTGGTCTGATCATTGGGTTGGTTCTCCGTTTATCTAACGTGGTCCGTTCATCCTCCCCTTCGGATGCTCCCATGTATGCAGAGGTGAGCGTGAACACCTATTTGCTTGGCTCAGACTATGAGCTTGTCTCCAACATGTCCACATCCCTCACTTCCTTTTTGGACCAGTGATCTCAAGGTTTTTAGGGTGAATCTGTGGGGTTTGCCTCATCTCATAGATGAGATGGTCACATTCTACTGTGTTCTTCAGAGAGGCTTTGGCGGTGATTACCCCCTTGGGGCCTGGAATCTTGAATCATGTAGGTGTAGTTGGTGATGCCCATGAACTGAGAGATATGAGGTCTCCCGAGAAGAGCATTGTAAATAGGGATGTTGACGACCTCTAAGACACACTATTCCGTTTGGATGTTGTTCTTGTTCCTGGACGTCACCGGCAGGGTAATATGGCCCGCTGCTTCGTGGTAAACACCAGAGATCACCCCAAAGAACTTATTTGAGATGGGCAAGATGTAAGAGTTGGGCACTTGAATTTTCTTGAGGGTATCCATGGTGATGATTCCAAATGAACTTCACCGTCGGTGAGGAACTTGTGTACCATGGTGTTGGAGATCACGGGGAAGATGACCAACTATAGTCTGCCCGGGCAGGTAAGATTATCGGGGCAGTCACTAAACCCGAAGCTGAAGGTGATGGGTATACTAGCCCATGCTAGCCTAGAAGAGCTCCCTCTCTCTGTGTTTAGGATGACATTGCATAACTCTTTGACCTTCCCGTGTGAGGAACATCCATTAGAGCATCCCCATAGGTGGTTCACGTCTGAGCTTGTTTTGTACTCATCAACTCCTTACAGGAAACCAATACTCCCCCGGGCGCACAATTAGTGTCACCAGCCCCCGAGTCTGGCTGCTAAGGTTGGTCCAGGTGTCTTTGGGTCCATCACACCTAGGGTCATCACGTCGCTGCTGGTTGGTAGAGGCACCCCATGAGGGCTTGGGCGGTGGTGGCTTTCATTCCTACACTTTCTTGGCCACGTCGTGTAACCATGATATCGGTATGTGACAACTGTTTCGTCCGTCAGAGGCTATTGCATGGAGGTTGCACTAGTTTTCCACTATGCGTTCTTGTGGGGTAGTCCGCCACCGCTAGGGCTCCTTGTTGCAAGGCCCACCGGGTAGTGAACCCTGATAATGTGGGTATGCATATTGGGTCCACTGTTGTGGTTGTTGAGCTATGACGACCTCCTGTTGCTGCCCCCAAGTCACCTACGACACGGGCCCTACGCTGATGAGGCTGCGTGTGGAGTAGAATTGTCTTGTTTTTTCTTTACATGACTTCCTAGGGCGTTCGTCTAGAGCTCGGAAGAGTGGAAGGCCTCGATCTGATTCATGTTGCCTTATCATCCTGGGTGATGGCTTTTTAGTACAGCCATGAGATGACCCAATGTCCTAGGCTCTGTGGAGTTGATGAGTGTGGCACAATTTTGGTTGCAGACCCCATTGGTCAAGGCCCAAACGATGCCTCGGTTAGAGAGGTTGGGAGTGGTTTTCACTAAAATGCTGAAATGCTTCACGAAGTCCTTGAGCCTCTCGCTAGGGTCTTGCCTCATGTTCTTGAACTCCTCATGTAGCATGTTGGCATCATCTTTGGTATTGAACTCTTGAATCAGCCCCCTAGTGAAGTCGCCCCACATTTTGATTGACCTAGGAACATTGTTCCGGAGCCATTTTAGGATGCTCCCCTTCAAGCAGGCGGGAAGGAGATTCCCCATGTGTCGTGAATCACCTCCCATAATGTTTATGACTTGCACAAAATTTTCCAAGTAAGGGATGGGGTCTTGGATCCGTCGTACTCCTCGTAGTTCCTGGATCGTGGGAACCTCAATGCACGCAAGCTCATGTGACAGAGCCCTGCATCCGCTGATGAGTCGAGCTCCCAGTCTCTGTCTTCAAGATTTGAGCCCTTCCCGACATAGCGGTGCTACTCGTGATGCCTTTCATGATGGTTGTGCCTTTTGTCTCGGGGTCAGGATTCATTGGCGTCATCATGACCTGGTGTCGGGTCCCACCGCTACAACCTTCTGGATCCCCTTATTCTTCATTTCTCGAGTCATCACCTGTGTTGGGGCGAGCCCCCGAGTCATGCACGGGTTGCGTCATTCGGTGTTGGGGTTATACCTGAGCCAACTCTCGTTTTCTTAGGAGGAGCTCCCACTAGAGATCGATTGGGCGTGCATGCGATTGTTCTTGCTAGTACCTGGTTTTGGTGTGCGAGCCGTGTATTCCTCGGCTCGTTTTTCTAGGTCTACCACTGCCTTGGAAGCTAGCTCTTAAGTTGTTTTGAGCCCTACGTTTATGCCAACCTTCTCAGCTTCTGGGGCCTCCGCCAATCATCTTTGGAGGTCTTCGATATGTAAGAACCGCCAAGCTGACTCGCCTACGGCTGGTCCAGTAGGGAGGGACCCAGTGCAAGTGAAGCACTCGTATGTGCAAGGTCCCCATGCTGCCTACGGGTTGTAAGGTGTGGTGTTTGCCCACGATGACCCTGAGTCCACCGATGTTCCGACAGAGACGGAGCATGTTTCTTCTTCCATGTACCCTATGTCGTAGATAGGAGAGGGACTGGTTACATAATAACCCAAAGGCACAAGGCTAGGATAACCTGCGTCGATGCCCGACGACGCCAGAGTAGCTCGTCGTAGGGTTGTACACATATGTCGCGCTCGTGTACCCATAGGAGGGTACCGCGTACCCGAGACACGAGAGGTCTGCCGAAGGAACGAATCTAGGGTTGAAGTATTTAGCATCCAGCGCCACATAGTAGGCTGCAAGTAGCAACAATACACAGGCCCAAAGATTGCCTCGATGATGTTGAAGTAGTTCTTGCATGAGGTTGACGGTGTGCTTGGGTTGTACTCCTCTCCTGGAGTGGAGATCCTGGGGACGATAGCGACCTGAGTTCCGCATGAAGGAAATATGCCCTGAGAGGCAATAATAAAGTTGTTATTATATATTCCTTATACATGATAGATGTTTATTTTACATGCTAGAAATGTATTGATTCGGAAACATCAATACATGTGTGTTTAATAAACAAAAAGGGTTCCTAGTCATGCCTCTCGTATAGACTAGCTTGTTGATTAACAGGATGATCAAGGTTTCCTGATCGTGGACATTGGATGTTGTTAATAACAAGGTCACACCATTGGTGGAATGATGTGATGAACATTCATCCAAAGTATAGCATTACGATCAAGTCATTATGTTTATATTGCTATAACATCATACGAAGTAATCTTTATCCTTAGACCATGAGATCATGTTAATTGCTAACACCGGAAGAGTATCTTGATAACATCAAACGTCACACCGTAAAAGGGTGACTATAAAGATGGATTCAGTACTACGAAGGTGTTATGTTGAGGCTCATGGATTAAGAGTGGAATTTGTCAATCCAGATGACGGATAGATATACTCTGGGCCCTCTCGGTGATATCACATTAGGATAGCTTACAAGCAAGTGATGTGATCACTAGAATGTTATATCACGGGAACGAGAAAAGAGTGCATGTCGGTAACGAGATCAAACTAGGTATGGAGATACCGATGATCGAATCTCGTACATGTAATATATCGAGAGACAAAGGGATTTAGTTACAAGCGTTAAAGGTTCTCACGATCACAGGAGTCATCGTTGAATGTGTAGGAGTCAGTACGGATCTCCAGGTCCTGTTGCTGATTATTGATCGGAGAAGGGTCTCGATCATGTCTGCATTATTCGCGAACCGTAGGGTGGCACACTTAAGAATTACCGGACACCATTTTGGAGCACATATGTTTCAGACGAAAGAATTGCAAAGCGCAGGAATTGTTTCAATAGAAACCGGAAATTGTTTCGGGTGAAATTGCAGAAGGTGGTTCTACATGTGATATTGAAATATTGCAAGGGGCTATATGTGAATGTCTGTTAATTAAAGTAATTAACAAAATTCTGAATAAATTTAATAAAAAGAGTTTTATTAAATGAGAGAGCATTAAATTTGGAGAAATTTAATGCATTTAAAGTGGAGACTTTAAAAGGGAATGTGAAGAGGCATTTTAATGTGGAGGGGTTACCACCACATGAATGGGGGAGGTGAGGTCACCCCCATGCATGACCATGGAGAGGGCACCCCCCTCCTCCTATAAAAGGCCATCCATTCCCTCCTTCATCCTCACACCTCCTTGTGAAGGATCTCTCTCCCCCTCTAGAATTATTCCCCCATGGTCTCGGATTAGCGAGATACATGTTCCCGGTGGCATTTCATCTGGAAGGAGTTCTTTGCTTCACTGGATCGCTGGAGCGAGGAGGCGAGGTTGTCCTGGCTTGAGCGTGTGTGCGAGTGCGGATGCGCTTGGTTCTTGGCGCTCGGACCTCCTCACGATCTTGAGATCAGCAAGTGTATGACTACATCAACCACGAGTTCCTACTCGTTAACAAAGCTCGTTGTCTACGAGGGTAAGTTCTCGTTGGATGTATGTCCACCCATTGCTTTGTACCTAGTAGATAGATCTTGGCGTGTAGTTCACACCATAGGAATTTTTTTGTTTTCTATGCTGCGGACCCAACAGTGGTATCAGAGCCTGATCTATGCGTAGGTGCTTAGCACGGGTAGTACACATATGGTTGATATGTGGGCGATGATGATCATGTCATTGCATCTTCTATGTATTTTGGATATTGGTGGCATAGTGGGATGAAGCGGCCCGGACCAACCTTACATGTCATCGTACATGAGACCGGTTCCATGACTGACATGCAACTTGTTTTGCATAAGTGGCTGGCGGGTGTCTGTCTCTCCTACTATAGTCAATATCTGATTTACAACGAGTTGCTAATAACTTAGTTATCCTCGTTGTGGTTCATGTTCGTAGGTAAGAACAGTTCTATCTCCGAAAGCCCTAAGCCATGTAAAACTTGCAATTGATAAATTAGAGGCGTCTAGTTTAGATCGTTGCTGGGATAGTGTGTTGATATGGTATTGTTGTAAGTAGATGTATGGTGGATACTCTTACAACACACTCAACGTGTAAGTTCCATAGACCTTGGCCTTACACAGAAAGGAACGATAGAGATCATACCATGATGCAAGTGATAGAGATCAAATGCATGGATCATATCATCTCACTTGACACATTAGATGTTAGCATCTTATACTGCTAGTTTGGCGCGTTTGATAGCATTATATGATGATCCCTCTTTTAGATATCAAGATAAAAATGTGTTCTTCCTTGAGTATGCACCGTTCTATGGATCGTGTTTCGAGACATCACGTGATGATCGGGTGTACTCGAATCTACGCTTTCATAGGAACGGGTGTAAGACAGTTTTACACACACGAATACTAAGGTTCTTACTTGGCAAGCCTAGCATGTACAGACATGGCCTCGGAACACGGACCAAAAGGTTAAGCATGAGTCATATGGTTGATATGATGCCCATATAGATGCTCGCTTTTGAAGCTATATCAACTCACGTGATGATCGGACTTGGTATAGTGGATTTGGTTCATGTAATCACCAAAAGGACATGAGGGATGTCGTTTTTGAGTGGGAGTTCATTAGTAATTTGGATTAGTTGAACTCAATCTATCATAAACTTAGTCTAAATAAACTTTACAAATTTTGTTGTAGATGGCACCACCTTCTTTTAATTTCAATGTGTTCATGTAGAAAGAGAAACTTGCTGCGAATGGTAGCAACTTCACCAACTGGGCTATGAATTTGAGGATTCTCCTCACTACTGCACAAAAGCAATATGTGCTAGATGCGCCGCTAGGCCCCCCACCATCTCCTAATGCCCCTGACGAGGAAAAGAATGTCTATGTGACTCGTCAGGAGGACCACAACTTAGTTCATTGCGGCATACTGTATGGGCTAGAGCGAACTTGAAAGTGTTTGAAAATGGCAATGCCTTTGATACCATGGGAGAATTGAAAATGATTTTTGATACCCATGCTGCCGTAGAGAGTTATAATGCTGCTGAAAAGTTCTTTAGCTGCATGATGGAGAAAACAACTCCGTTAGTGAGCATGTACTCAAAATGTGCAGATGCGCCGATAAGCTTGTGTCCTTGGGAATAACGATTCCCATTGACTTAGGCATACATCGTGTTCTCAATCTCGCCACCTAGCTACAAGAGCTTCGTGATGAACTATAATATGCGGGGCATGAAGAAGTCTCTTCCCAAGCTTCATCGATGCTTAAGGCTGAAGTGGAGATTAGGAAAGAACATCAAGTGTTGATGATCAATAGGACCACGGTTTCAAGAAGGACAAGAAAGGCAAGCACAAGGGAAAGAAGGGTGGCAAGTCTGTTGCCACTCGAAAAGAAACCGGGCTGGCCCTAAGTCCGACAAAGTGCTACTATTGCAAGGATCGCCATTGGAGCGCAATCGCCCAAGTATTTGTCGGACAAGAAGTCCAGCAAGGCAAACAAAGGTATATGTGATATACATGTTATTGATGTGTACTTGACTAGTACTCGCAGTAGCACCTAGGTATTTGATATCGGATCGGTTGCTAATATATGTAACTCGGTTCAGGGGCTACGGAACAAGCGACAACTAGCAAGGGATGAGGTCGAGATCTTGGTTGACAATGGATCAAGAGTTGATGTGATCGCCATCGGGACGCTACCTCTCCATTTGCCATCGGGATTAGTTATAAACCTAAATAATTGTTATTTGGTGCCTGCACTGAGCATGAACATTGTATCTGGATCGTGTTTGATGCAAAGTGGTCATTCCTTTAAATCTGAGAACAATGGTTGTTCGATTTATAAGAATGATATCTTTTATGGTCATGCACCTATGTTGAATGGTTTATTTCTATTGGATCTCGATAGTAATATTACGCACATTCATAATGTTAATGCTAAAAAGATTAAACTTGATGACGATATGTCTACATATATGTGGCACTGCCGTCTAGGTCATATTGGCGTTAAACACATGAAGAAACTCCATTCTGATGGACTTTTGGAATCACTTGATTTTGAATCATTTTATACATGTGAGCCATGCCTTATGGGCAAGATGACTAGAACGCCGTTTTCCGGTTCAATGGAACGGGTGACAGATCTATTGGAAATCATACATACTGATGTGTGTGGACCAATGAGTGTGTCGGCGCGAGGTGGATATCGTTATTTTGTTACTTTCACGGATGATTTGAGTAGATACGGGTATATCTATTTGATGAAACACAAGTCTGAAACTTTTGAAAAGTTCAAGGAATTTCAGAATGAAGTGGAAAATCATCGTAATAGAAAGATCAAGTTTCTACGGTCTGACCGTGGAGGAGAGTATCTAAGTTACAAGTTTAGCACACACATGAAAGAGTGTGGAATAGTTTCACAACTCACGCCTGCCGGAACACCACAATGTAATGGTGTGTCGGAACATCGTAATCATACCTTATTGGATATGGTTCGATCTATGATGTCTCTGACTGACTTACCTCTATCATTTTGGGGTTATGCACTAGAAACAGCTGCATTCACTTTGAATCGGGCACCATCTAAATCCGTTGAAACGACACCGTATGAATTATGGTTTGGAAACAAACCTAAGCTGTCATTTCTCAAGGTTTGGGGATGCGATGTTTATGTGAAGAAACTTCAACCGGATAAACTCGAACCCAAAGCAGAAAAATGCGTCTTCATAGGATACCCTAAGGAAACAATTGGGTATACCTTCTATCATAGATCCGAGGGCAAGGTTTTTGTTGCCAAGAATGGATCCTTTCTTGAGAAGGAGTTTCTCGCGAAAGGTGTGAGTAGTCGGAAGGTAGAACTCGAAGAGGTTATTGAACCTTATCTTCATGGAATGGCGAGTGGCGCAGCACCGGAAGTTGTTTCGGAGTTGACTTCACCTGATGAAGAGAGAGCTAATGATAATGATCATGAAACTCCGAAAGAGGACACTACCGAACCTCGCAGGTCAAGCAGGACACGTGCAGCTCCTAAACTATACAGCAATCCTGTTGTGAATTTCATGGTTGATGAAATGGATGACCCTGCGACGTATGAAGAAGCGATGATGAGCCCAGATTCCAACAAATGGCTAGAAGCCATGAAATCCGAGATGGAATCCATGTACGAGAACCAAGTTTGGAACTTGGTGGACTTACCTCCGCACGAAAGGCCGTTGAGAATAAATGGATTTTCAAAAGGAAAACTGATGCTGATGGTAACGTGACCATCTATAAGGCTCGACTTGTCGCAAAGGGGTTTCGACAAATTCAAGGAGTTGACTACGATGAGACATTCTCTCCCGTAGCGATGCTTAAATCGGTTAGGATTATGTTAGCAATTGCTGCATATTTCGATTATGAAATATGGCAGATGGATGTCAAAACTGTGTTCCTCAATGGTAAGATTGAAGAAGAGTTGTATATGATACAACCTAAGGGTTTTGTCGATCCTAAGGATGCTAATAAGGTGTGCAAACTTCAGTGATCCATCTATGGACTGAAGCAAGCATCACGAAGTTAGAATCTCCGCTTTAATGAGGTGATCAAAGAGTTTGGATTTGTCCAAACTTATGGAGAGGCTTGTATTTACAAGAAAGTGAGTGGGAGCAATGTGGCATTTATGATATTATATGTGGATGACATATTATTGATTGGAAATGATATAGATCTTTTAAACAGTGTTAAAAGTTATCTAAACAACAAATTTTCGATGAAAGACCTTGGTGAAGCGTCATATATATTAGGCATTAAAATCTATAGAGATAGATCAAGGCGCCTAATTGGGCTATCGCAGAGTACATACCTTGATAAGATATTAAAGAAGTTTAATATGGACAAAAGTAAGAAGGGGTTCTTACCTATGTTGCAAGGCAAGACATTGAGTAAGACTCAAAGTCCGGCTACGGCGGAAGAAAGAGAGATGATGGATAAGATCCCCTATGCCTCAGCCATAGGCTCTATTATGTATGCCATGCTATGTACAAGACCGGATGTGGCACATGCTATTAGTTTAACTAGTAGGTACCAATCTAATCGAGGTTCAGAACACTGGATATCGGTAAAGAATATCCTCAAGTACTTGAGAAGAACTAAGGATATGTTTCTCATATACGGAGGTGAAGAAGAGCTAGTCGCTAAGTGTTATGCCGATGCTAGCTTTGACACTGATCCGGATGACTCTAAGTCTCAATCCAGATACGTATTTCTCTTGAGCAGACGTGACTAGTTGGAGGAGTTCCAAACAACCTGTGGTGGCTAGATCAACAACGGAGGCGGAATATGTTGCTGCTTCAGAAGCGGCGCAGGAAGCATTTTGGATGAAAGAGTTCATTACGGAACTGGGTGTGGTTCCCAGTGCGTTGGACCCGATGGTGATCTATTGTGACAACAATGGAGCCATAATAGCATAAAGGAACCAAGGTCTCACAAGAATTCCAAACATATTAAGCGCGGTTTCACTCCATCATGAGCATGTCAAGGATGGATATATAAAGATTTGTAAAGTACACGGACCTGAATGTAGCAGATCCGTTGACTAAAGTTCTCCCTAGGGCAAAACATGATCAACACGAACTCCATGGGTGTTAGATTTATCACTATGTGAACTAGATTATTGTCTCTAGTGCAAGTGGGAGATCAAGGAAATATGCCGAGAGGCAATAATAAAGTTGTTATTATATATTCCTTATACATGATAGATGTTTATTTTACATGCTAGAAATGTATTGATTCGGAAACATCAATACATGTGTGTTTAATAAACAAAAAGGGTTCCTAGTCATGCCTCTCGTATAGAATAGCTTGTTGATTAACAGGATGATCAAGGTTTCCTGATCGTGGACATTGGATGTTGTTAATAACAAGGTCACACCATTGGTGGAATGATGTGATGAACATTCATCCGAAGTATAGCATTACGATCAAGTCATTATGTTTATATTGCTATAACATCATACGAAGTAATCTTTATCCTTAGACCATGAGATCATGTTAATTGCTAACACCGGAAGAGTATCTTGATAACATCAAACGTCACACCGTAACAGGGTGACTATAAAGATGGGTTCAATACTACGAAGGTGTTATGTTGAGGCTCATGGATCAAGAGTGGAATTTGTCAATCCAGATGACGGATAGATATACTCTGGGCCCTCTCGGTGATATCACATTAGGATAGCTTGCAAGCAAGTGATGTGATCACTAGAATGTTATATCACGGGAACGAGAAAAGAGTGCATGTCGGTAACGAGATCAAACTAGGTATGGAGATACCGATGATCGAATCTCGTACATGTAATATATCGAGAGACAAAGGGATTTAGTTACAAGCATTAAAGGTTCTCACGATCAGGAGTCATCGTTGAATGTGTAGGAGTCGATCTGGATCTCCGGTCCATTGCTGATTATTGATCGGAGAAGGGTCTCGATCATGTACGCATTATTCACGAACCATAGGGTGGCACACTTAAGAGTTACTGAACACCATTTTGGAGCACATATGTTTGACGAAAGAATTGCAAAGCGAGAGAATTGTTTCAATAGAAACCGGAAATTGTTTTGGTGAAATTGCAGAAGGTGGTTCTACATGTGATATTGAAATATTGCAAGGGGCTATATGTGAATGTCTGTTAATTAAAGTAATTAACAAAATTCTGAATAAATTTAATAAAAATAGTTTTATTAAATGAGAGAGCATTAAATTTGGAGAAATTTAATGCATTTAAAGTGGAGACTTTAAACGGGAATCTGAAGAGGCATTTTAATGTGGAGGTTACCACCACATGAATGGGGAGGTGAGGTCACCCCCATGCGCCGCCATGGAGAGAGGGGCACCCCTCCTCCTATAAAAACCACCCATTCCTCCTTCATCCTCACACCTCCTTGTGAAGGATCTCTCTCCCCTCTAGAATTATTCCCCCATGGTCTCGGATTAGCGAGATACATGTTCCCGGTGGCATTTCGTCTTGAAGGAGTTGCTGCTTCCATTTGGATCGCTGGCTGGAGGAGGTGGAGGTTGTCCGGTGGCTTGAACGTGTGTGCGAGTGCGGATGCGCTACTGAGTTGCGGCGCTCGGACTTCCTCACGATCTTGAGATCGGCAAGTGTACGACTACATCAACCACGAGTTCCTACTCGTTAACAAAGCTCGTTGTCTATGAGGGTAAGTTCTCGTTGGATGTATGTCCACCCGTTGCTTTGTACCTAGTAGATAGATCTTGGCGTGTAGTTCACACCGTAGGAAATTTTTTGTTTCTATGCTGCGGACCCAACACCGCAGGCATACCCGAGCTCCCGGTGATGGGGAAGTCGGTGACGACCTTCTCCCCTGGTGGGGTATATCTGATCCGTATGACGCGGGCACCCCCTGCCTAGTGCGCCAACCGGCGAAGTATTGCTTTCACGATCCCATGGCAGGCTCAGTTTCGAAGATCGAAAGAGAGTTGATTTATTTGAAAATCGGATCGGGTCAGCAGGTTTGGATCTCAAAACAAGGATATGTGTATAATGGGGAGGATTCCCTCAAACTTTATTCATAAAGTCATCAAGATATCATACAATGTGGTTACAAGATGATCTCGACGGGTTTATAACAGAACCCAACGAAAGTAGATGAGTCTAAGGTTTATGACTAAGGGTAAAGGCTACGACTTGAGCTTTTATGGTGTCTCCCCTTTAGATAAATATCTTAAAGTATATATAGCTGTCGGTGGTGTAAGAGTTTCCCTTAGTCACGACAGGTCTGCATGTTAGGTTGATCTTCGACCTCCCTTAGATGCATGTCTGGTCTTCGGGAATCTCCAGATAGCCATCTTGCATCCCCACGGGTCTGGTCGATTGAGACCTTCTGGGTACAGTTCTTCGAGTCTTGAACGTTGAGGTCTTCACGCGCAGGGATCGTGGATTAAGCCTCGTGTGATGTCGAGGCCAAAATCCACCCATCACCAACAAATCCCCAGACCTTAAGAAGAGAAAATGTGTATGTTTGCTAAAGAACAAAAGAGCGCTAGAAATGATGTGGGGCATGCAATTGGTGTGGTACAATCTCAATCTCATTGGGATATTGTCCGACACACTGCTAGAACATGGAGCACTGAGGCAATGTGGGAGGTAATAACTGCTTGCGTGATCATGCACAAAATGATAGCTGAGAAGGAGTGTGATGATCACCTCTATGAAAAAGGGTGAGAATATCAGGGTGAACTGGTTGCGCCCGTGCTTGCCTTGGCAATGTTCCAGCAGTTCCTCCGTGTCCATAATGAGATTCGAAATCAGACAACTCACAATCAACTTCAATATGTATAAAATCACTAGTGGTCTGATCTCATCTAATTTGATTTGTATTTGATTGTGTGATGCAAGAACAAAATTTAAATTTTGTTATGTGTGAACTATGTTGTTTAACTTATTGTATAAACTATCTGATGATGTTTTATTTTACGTTGAAATGTTATAAATGTCCTCAATAGACAAAATGTGCAGAAAAAATTGCCAACCCTAGACCAAATGGGTTGATGTCGTCGTGTGCGGTGCCATGGCCAAGACGGATATGGGTTTTTGGCATGTCCGTGGCACACCCAAACGAGCCCTTAGGTCCTATTCACATCAAAAGTTCTTCATGTTTGATGTGTTGTTAGTATTTGAATTATGCCCATATTATGTCGATGTTGCCGATTGTTTTTGGAAGTTTTGATGACTTTTCGGGCCTCCATCTCGCCTTCATCTCGTGGATCTCACCCAAATTAAGTTCTAGTGGTGTTTTCACATAGGTTGGTCAGATTCTAAAGCTTTCAACCCTGCAAACTGTGGCACATCATAATTAGGGGTAGAGAAACAAAACGCCTCCCGAAGCAGTCCAGTTTGCGGGGCATCTCCACCGGCAACACCCAAACGGGCGACCCGAGCGGTCTAATTATGTCCGTTTGGTTAGGCCGCGGATAATTTTGAGTTATGGTCCGGCTTATCCGGTCAACCGCGTCCAGTGAAGCGACCCATCTATTCACGCTGGCCAGAATTTTTATCTCTTTGCACACTTGAGCACAAAGTATATAGACAAATATACAATTTGACAAGCAAATAAACTAGATTACATAATCAAATTAAAATGGTGCTTACATATGAATATTTCACACTCACATGGTTTGATAAAAACAACCAAACGCCATTCAAATTACAAGAAACAAATAAGGGGTTAACCATTTTGGTTTCCCGCATAAGCCCATATATACTCAATCAAATCTAGTTGAAACCGGTCATGGGTGTGCCTGTGACGCAAATTTTTATGTACATGCATGAAATCTTCCCAAGACGCTAGACCTGGCTTTGGCTCAACCAACTAACCCTGAAAATCCCATCCTTGGTTGAAGATGCTGTCATCACGCTCGTACTCGACGATCATGTTGTGCATGATCACACAAGCAGTCATTACATCCCACATCCTCTCCATCATCCGGGTTCTAATCGGGTATGGAACAATAGGCTACCTTGACTGAATCACACCAAATGCTCGCTCCACATCCTTTCTAGCGACCTCTTGCTCTTTTGCAAACCTCTTGCATTTCTCATCTCCAGGGTTGCGGATTGTCCTTACAAAGGTGGACCAGGAGGGATAGATACTGTCAGCTACATAGTAATCTATTTCATAAGGATTGCCATTGATCTCATAGGAAACATGTAGGGCATTGCCTTCTGCCAGCCTAGCAAACACCAGAGACCGCTGCAGCACATTGATATCATTGTTTGATCCATCCATGCCAAAAGAATAGTGCCAAATCCAAAGATCCTGTGATGCAACAGTCTCTAGTATGATGGTGCATCCCTCCGTATGCCCTTTGAACTGCCCTTGCCAACCAAAAGACAGTTCTTCCACTGCCAATGCATGTAGTCGATGCTGCCAAGCATCCCAGGAAACCCCTGCTCTCATTGATGGACAAAAGGCGGGTAGTGTCTTTGATGTTTGGCTCTCTTAGGTAAACTTTTCCAAACACCGCAATAATTGCGGTACAAAATTGGTACATGGTCTCATGGCATGTGGACTCGCTCATGCGCATGCAGCCATCGAGGAGATCACTGGGCACTCCATATGCAAGCTGCCAGAGGGCAACGAAATATTTCTGGTAAGAGGAGAAGCCAATCTTACTGGTAAAATCGTACTTGGCCTCGAAGTAGCCAGCGTACTCTCTCACCCCATTGAGAATGTCCAAGACCAGGTTCTTGGACATCTGATAGCAGTGATGGAATGTCTTCTCTTTGAAGACCGGATCAATTGGGTGGAAGTAGTACTTGTAAAGGCGCAGGTGGCCAGCTTCTCGGTCGCTTTCATGGTTAGCTTCATGCCGAGCCACCTCTACGTGGCGGCAAAAGGTACTGGTTGTGCACCATTTGTGCAGTGGCCAGCAAAAATTCGGTATCACCGTTGGACTCCTCTTCGGACGATGACTCGACATAATTCTTGTATAAAAACTCAATTACCCTTCGACTACTACCCATTTGTTAAAGTATACGGCCATCAATGGCCATGCCAACTCTCGGGGGACCAGATAACCTATAAATGACCGGCGAACGTACCTCAGGCATGGTCAGCAAAAGACCGAGCAGGTTGTGCGTGACGCACCCCAGAGGTTGGCGTGCGTCCAGTACATAGGAGGTGGGATGTACACGCTCAACTCCGGCAACGCGCGTGGCCTGCGGTGCTGCTCAATATTGCACGGGCGATGGTGGCAGCGGGAAGTGGCGGCAGCAGCAACGGCTGTGCCTGCTCTGGTCGCGGATATGGAGAGTGAGGGTTTGGGGAAGGAGAGTGCCTCTTGTGATACTAGCGAGAGGGCCTGGGTGGACTAGGAGGAAAAGCGCGCTGTCCGGACCGACACAACCGTGGCCCAATTTGGTGCATGGATGGGTTGGTCCGCGCGAGTTGCCTAGATGGGTCGCCCTGCTGGGCCGGTGCGCAGCTGTCCGCCAGTCCGCGCGGACCGGTTCGGAGGCGTTTGGACCGTGCGTCGTACAGGTGTAGTGAGGCCTGTATACGCGGCCTGGCCTGTAATTTTTTTACTGTAGCCCGTTTAGCAGCCGCTTCGGCCGGTACATATAGCGCATCATTGAGCAAGTGAGGGTTCAAACCCGCACTCCTCCGCCGTCCCAACCCTAGTGCCGCCGCCGTCAGCCCACCGCTCCGACGACAAATTCCGGATGATGTCGAGCCACAGCAGCAGCTTTTGGCTTGGAGACCGCGAGGAAGCGGGCATCTTGCCGTTGGACTAACCACAAGGAGTCGCCGCCACCGAAGCTCCACGCGTACGCGCCCCCGAGCTTCGTCTTCGTGCATGCTCATGCGGCCAGTGAGGGATCGTACCGCGATGGGAGCTCCTCGCATGGACCCTCCGTCCCCGTCACGGTGGAAGCTCCCATGAATCGTGACGATCGAGCTCCCTTCTCCACCGCGTCTGCGTCCATTTTGCATCACTATGCTATATCATAATTTACTGTTATTCATTGATATATTTCATATTAAGAGATGATACTTATGTTATTTCATCTGTTTTTGCATGGTTGATGACTTTTGGAGCATGGACCGTTGCAGTCAGGATTCTGATGGAAAATGTGCTGTTTGGAGGCAAAATTCATGAAGATCAGCAAATCCGAGAAAATACATGGAAAATTCTATTTTTCCAGAAGACGAAGATTGCCAGAAGGGGAAGTGGAGATGGGCCACAGGGGGCCCACACCACCTCCTAGCGTGGGCAGCCCTAGGCCGCGCCAGCAAGTGGTGTGGCCACCCTGGCCCACTCCAGGCTCTCCCCTCTGGCATATATTATCCTCCCGAAACCCTAAGACTCGGGGAGCAACCATAGAAAGATTCCGCCACCTCTGCATGGCAGGAAAACACCGAGAGAGAAAGATCTCTCCGGCAGACAGAATTCTGCCAAGGGAATTCCTTCTCGGAGAGGGGAGATCGTCGCCATCAACACCACCATCAAGCTGGATTTCATCGGGATCATCATCATCACCACCACCATCATCTCCACTAGCACCATCATCACCACTTCATACCGCTGTAACAATTGGGTTGAATCTTGCATAGTTCTTAGGGGAAACTTTCTCGGTGTTGATTACTCCTTGTAGTTGATGCTATAGAGTGAACCATTGAATTATCGTTTATGTTTAGATTGTTACATATCATTATATCATCTCTGATCATGATCCACATGATGTCTTGTGAGTAGTTCGTTTTGTTCTTGAGGGCATGGGAGAAGTCATGTTGTTAGTAGTGGAATTGTGTTGAGAAAGATTCAATGGTTTGATATTTAAGTTGTGGTGTATTTCTTCTAGTGGTGTCATGTGAACGTCGACTACATGACACTTCACCTATATTGTTGGGGATATACTTTCCGGGTATCCTCACAGTTCCTCACTGACCAGGGTGGCCCACTTCGGGTTAGAGCTTTGCTTCACGGGCGGCCCAGTCAGGGAGAAAGACGGAGTCCAATCTGGCTACGGGAAGGACCAGAAGACTTACCGACTTAGGCCCATATTGTTACTTGTAGTTCAAGATGTACTCTGTAACCGACTCTTAGTCGTAGCCGGATAGATCTCTCCTGTAAACCCTAGGCCGGATATCTATATAAGCCGTCCTAGGGAGAGCCTTTAGGGAACCCAATACTTTAGACCCTCAAGTCGCACAGGCGAAACCTTGTAACCCATATTCCGGCTCTGCCGTATTACTGGATTGCTAGCAGGAGTAGGATTCGTCCAAAGCCGGCGGATTCGAACCTGGGTAAACTTGTGTGCTCACCATCCCAGAACACCGTACGTCTCACACCCCTCTCTTCCGCATGCCTCGAGGACCCCCTCATGGCATACTTGTCATCAATCCGACGACCGTTGGCGCCCACCGTGGGGCAAGTGAGCTTCGGATCTGCGTTTCGAGCGGAATATGCAAGAATCGGAATCGGCGAGACTATCACCGTCGGTCGCATCCTCTACGCCAGCGACGTCCCTCTCATCATTCTCAATGAGACTTGGATTCCGGCAAGGGAGGCTGTGACTGCCTACACAATCATGTATTTTGGTGAGATCGATGTTTACATCGGTTTCGCTGAACCTGCCCAACCCACCCCAATGGTGATGATAGAGGCAGAAGAATTTTCTGGGTCCCCTTTGTCCATGAGGCGCGTAGTTCTGGATCTCGAAAACCCTAATCCCACCCAGCCCGCATTCACATGGAGATAGTGGAGAAACCCGAACTCGAGGAAGACCTAGCGGACCAAGTCGAATCTGGAGTGGATCTCCCGGGAGGAGCGGATCGGTCGGCCTTTTCGTGGAAGTCGACATCCGAGGAGCATATCAACGACACCGATTCCGGCTCTAATGATGCGGAGCATGTGCCTTTTCTAAGGTACACACTACGACGTATGATACTGCAAGGCGAAAGCACAGATGCAATCCTCGAGACCATCAAAAGTTTCGATATGGCTGATCGCGAAAACCGCAGGTACCTCAGGAAGCACGCGTCACACTTCGTCGGATACGTGGGATCCGGATCCGACTCTGCCGATGCTGGAGAAAACACCGACTCGGTGCTGGAGGCAATCAGAACAAACGCCGACGTACCCGCATCCTCGGATGAGTCGATGACGTCAGCAAATTTCCAAAAGTTCTCCGCAGAATATGAAGAGGAGTATAACTCCAAAGCTGCAGAAGAAGGAGAAGCCATGGATGAAGGATCCGGGGAACACTCTCCCAAAATGCAGGATGACATGGACGTCGGAGATAATCCCGAAGTCCAAATGTCTGAAAGTACCGATCAGAGCTTGACTCTGGGAAACGGACCCAAAGCCGTCTTTGCTACCGGCGCTGCCAAGAAGGCAAAGAAGAAGAACAAGAAAAACAAGACCCCGGCAAAAGACCCTCTGACAGAGGAGCTGATTGCCGAGGAATATGAGGAAGACTCGGATGGAGCACTTATCCTAGACGAGCTGAAAAAAGAAGCATCGATGGATGGACACGTGATCACTAAAGGTGCGCGTAAACTCATCGATGCCGCATTAACCACACCTATCCCTACAGCTGCAGAACTTACTGCAGATGAGCTGGATGAAAGGGCGCAAGCCCTAGAAGCGCGTCGTCAACAACTCCTCGATGAAGCCAAAAACATCGAGGTAGAGAAGAAACACATGTCGAACAAGGAGTACATGTCTCGTCTACATCAGAAGACACGGAAGCGTCACATAGATGACAGCCAATTCCCACGTGTCCGTGCCGTCCTTTTTGGAGATGAGATGGGGAAGCCACAGAAAGATAGCAACGGAGATTGGGTATACCCAACACCAGTACAAAATACCGTGGCAGCCCGAGAAATTCTATCGGCTAATCCAGGACCAGAGGAGATCCATTTGGGTATCAAGCTACTCAACAAGGGACTGGAGCAGCAAAAGGTCGCCCTGTCCGGAAGTCAAAAACTGGTCTCGGATTCTGACCAATGTCGCACAGATCCGGCATGGGCTGGCGTAAGATCCCATTATGTTCGGGCGCAGTATCTTGACCCCGAACGCAGGGAAGACAATTATTCAAGGACCGGATCTTCAGGACAGCATCACAAAACTTCGCGTAACTGGAGCAACGTCGCCCCAGCAGCCGAGAAAGATGCCATTGCTGCCCTGAATCCGACGAACCCTCCCCGATGAGAATCTAAGGATCGAAGGGGAGAAGATAAAGAGAAACGTCAGGAGGAGGATCGTCAGAGAATGCCACCTCCTAGACATGAGAACCGTCCGGCTGAGCCTCACCATGGTGGGAACGACGGATGAAGAAACGACAGAAACCATGCCGGTACAAGCCGGCAGGGGGCTCGTCGTAGTCAAGCTGCTCCACCCTCTCCACCACAAAGTTATAACAACGGCTCCCATGGAGGTCAAGGAGGACGACATGGCGGAGGAGGTGGTGGTAGAAGCCGAAGTCCGGCTCCACGGCACCGCAGCCACAGCCGGCACTCGGGACGATCTCTATCCCCGAACAACGCAAGGCATAGGATCAACTCCAACATAGAGGCTCGGCGCTATGAAAGCGATGACATGTACGTCGTCCCAAAGTGCTTCGGTCCATGCATCAGAGCTACAAAATTCTCGGAAAGATTTGTCATCGCAAGACATATCCAAGCCTACGACAGCATTGCTCGGCCAGACACCTAGTTACAGGATTTCTTCCAAGCTTGCTGCATTGCCAAAGGCGGAAACAGCCTGGTCGCAACCCGATATCTCCCACTTATGTTGCGGAAGACGGCACGATCATGGCTCAATGAACTTCCGGCAAACACCATCCATAACTGGTATGATTTACAAAGCGCGTTCTTTCGGAATTTCGAAGGCACATATCGGAGGCCCTGTACGGTTGGAGACCTACAGCGTTGCACCTAGAAAGCCGGAGAAACTTGCCGAGATTACCTCGGATGATGGATCGACACCAAGAACTCCTGCGAAGGAGTAAATGATCAAACTGCGATTGAAGCTTTCATCGCAGGTCTCCCTATTGGTTTACTGCGCCATCGCTTCAAGTGTGACAAGGTTACTGATTTGGGAGAGTTGATAGAAACAGCGAGCAAGTATGCAGATGCTGATGACGATGCAGAAGGACTACTCAATGCCCTAGTTATGCCTTAGTCGGCAAAACAACCAAAGCAACAAGCTCAGAAGCGCAAAAGTACCTCGGAAAAAAAACCCAACGCGGAAATAGCGGTAGTCACTACTGTTTCTGGGTCTGGAGGACTAGGAGGACATGGCGGAGGCCGCGGGCGTGGCCGTGGGACATCAAGGGTTCAAGGTAGAGGAGAACAACAACCAGGCAAAACCTACTCTTGGGCCAACATTGCCAATATCCCATGTGTGCATCACTTAGACGCCAATGGGGGCTCGTCCCACACCAACGCTGAATGTCGTTTTAATGATGACATCAAGAGAGATGATACCGCAGGCTACAAAGCTAAGCGGAAGAAGGGAAAGAAAAATCCCGAAAAAGACAAAGAGACCAAGGAAGATTCCGACATGGAGGAAGCTGATGCTTCAAATCCCAAGTCGGAAGGGAAGAAGACTTTTCCCACCAAGAAGGACACTTATGTCACCTTCCTCGGATCTCAACCAGCAAATGTCAAGAAAGCAGTTCTACACAAGCTCAATGCAACAGATCTGGCTGTCCCCCAATATCTGGACTGGTCGGAAGTGGCAATCACGTTTGACCGTGATGATCATCCGCCTAAGTTACACAGGCGAGGAAAATACACCTTAATCGTCAACCCGCTTATTGACGGTTATGGTTTCTCCAAGACCCTGATGGACGGTGGTAGCAGCATCAATATTCTCTATGTCGAAACTCTACGCCGGATGAAGATCTCGGAGACCCAGCTGAACCATAGCTCTGTGATTTTTCACGGAGTTGTCCCAGAAAGACAAGCTAATTCCCTGGGAGAGATCACTTTGGATGTTACTTTTGGAACTCAAAAGAACTATCGAACGGAGGCACTTTCCTTCGAAGTGGTCCCATTCAAGAGCGCATACCACGCTATATTCGGGCGTCCGGCTTACTGGGCTTTTATGGCTCGTCCGTGTTACATTTACAATATGATGAAAATTCCAGGTCCCAACGGCGTAATCACCATCAGGGGAGACCCGAAGAAAGCGCGAGAGTGCGAGGATGGAAATGCCGCCTTCTTAAGCCGTCTTTGCGCCCAGGAGTACCAGGAGATCAAGAAGAGCATAGATCCGTCCGAGATGCCCACAATGAAGAAGGAGGTTACCAAGCCAAATCCGGAGTTCAAGGCATCAGAAGAGACGAAGAAAGCGCCATTGAAGGATGATGACCCCTCCAAGGTGACCCAGATAGGCGTAGGCCTAGATAGCACATAGGAAAGCGCGCTCGTCAAGTTCCTCCAAGCAAATCAAGATATCTTCGCATGGCAACCATCTAACATGACTGGAGTACCTAGGGAACTTGCCGAGCACTCTCGAAATGTAAACCCGAACGTTAAACCCATCAAACAGTCCTTACGACGGTTTGGCGACGAAAAGCGTAAGGCAATAGCTAAGGAACTAGCATGGCTCGAGTTAGCCGGATTCATAGAAGAGGTCATCCACACTGAGTGGTCGGCCAATCCTGTAATGGTCCCTAAAAAGGACACCACTGATTTAAGTATGTGTGTTGATTATACTGCCTTGAACAAGGTGTTGGGGGGATACCCCCGGGTAGGGTCACCCCGGGGTATAAAGGCCGAGTTAGCCGAGGTTCGGCAAGGCTAAAACGGATGCTGGCCGGGTCACCTCAAGGAAGGCCGAATCACGGGGTAACCCGGACCAGGGGCGTCCACCTAACTAGGTCTCAACCGACTTAAGCTGTAAGTCGGTATGGCGTATTTAACTTGTATGCAGGAACGGGTGTGGCCGGATCAACTATGATCCGGGTCATATCTAGCTTCTAGGAGAAGCAAGGAATCTTGCTGGTCAAAAGAAGCCCCGGTACGCACTGCATGAGCGAAGCGAAAGAGGGCAGGACCACCGAGGCATGGCCGACAGAGGTGACGATGCCCGTGTCGGCTGACGCAGGCGCCGCAGAGGCTCATGTAGCCTCTGCATGGGTGACACAGGGGAAAAGTACCCCGGTCGGTTTGCTATTTTGGGAGGAGGCATATTCCCTGGAATATGCCTCCACGTAAGCCCTAAGTGGAGACCTAGCCACTCCTATATAAGGAGGGCTAGGGCCTCTGTAGAAGGGGTTCCTCTATTCTAAAAGGTTCTAGGTTCTAAGGGTCTTGTACGGGTTAACTGTGGGTGAGAGTAAGAGAGCTCCTTCTTCCTCCTCTCGCCAATACAGCTCTAGGAGCACTTGTAATATGTGAACTGAATCGAATACAAAGCTTCTGTGTGGGGAATCACCTCACTATCCCTCCCTGGATTCCCCTAGTGCTATTAGTCCCCGCCTTTAGCCTATCCATGGCATCTGCCGTGACACCACCACGACAGTTGGCGCCTACCTTGGGGCTAGCGGCGCTAAGAGGGGTGAAGATCCGGACGGGAAACCTCATCGGCACCGGCAACCGCATTGTCTCCAGGCTCGTTCAGCGCTTTGGAGCGCTGGACTTCGTCAGCGACAATGCTGGCTACTTCGGCACGCGCCCACTTCCGTGCAACGGCCTCTTCGTCAAGTTGGGTGCGCACAAGGTCTACGTTGCTGTGGACGTATCGTGTGTTCATCCGCGGCACATCGTCGAGGCAGGGGAGCCCCGGACCGTGCTGAGGTGATGATGACTACGCCAGGTGCAGGCGCGAGCAAGGATCCAGCACCGGATCCGGAGGTAACACCTAAGGCACCAAGGAAAGGTAGATGACCTCCACTAGAGAGGCCTGAGAATGTACTGAGGGAAGCTATGGATAGCTTGGCAAACCCGGTAGCAGCAGTGGTAGATCCGGCTCAGGCACAGGCCGAGCTGGAGGAAACTAGGCAGAAAATTCTAGAGGGAGCAAAAAAGATTGCTGCGGCTCAGCAGTCGTTGAATATGATGCTGCGTGAGTACGCAAACGCAAATAAAGTAGATGCTGTAAATGTGAAGGGGAGAAATCTCATGAGTGAAATGAACAAAGAAGGTGATACTCGGATTCAGGAGTCAGAAAACTGTTTGTCCGTGGGGCTGCCAAAGTACAGTACCCCGACGAAAAATCTCAGAGCAGCGGATGCAGCTGCATCCGAGCTAGAGGGTCTAACGGGTGAAGCACGTCAGAGACAGCAAGATCGGGTCAATGAGTTGGTTCGGATCGCGAATAGGCAAAATGAGGAATTGCTCAGGTCAAACCCGGAGAGAGCTGGGGCCTCCAAGATCATTCATTTGGCGGTGGGTAACCCGGAGAAATCCGCTGCAGCCGCATCGTCTTCTCATGGTGGTCCAAGGAGAGAGGAGGTAGTAACCTCGGCCAGGAGAAACAAGCAGATTGTTTCGTATGACCCGACAAGGGCAGGAAAGGCAAAAGAGGTACAAAGAAATGACGATCGACGGAGTGTAAGCCGAGGTGAAGCTGTCCGAGGTAACCGTGACCAAGGCAATGCCGGTCAAGGAAACGCTGTTAACGGCAATGCCGGACAGCGCAACTCTGCAGGACAACCGCAGCAGCGGAATATACCAAGGCAAGAGCAAAGTGCCGGCCGAGGTATGCAACAGAGAGATGCGCCACGAGAGCGAGACCGGTATAACGATGGAGATTCAGAAATGGTGAATGCAGGATACCCAATGCCGGACTATCATGTGGTAGGGTCGAGATTGGGAAGCAGGGATTTGATGCCGGTGATGCCAGGTTGAAACTGGATCGACTGTATAGGTCGGAGCAGATTGAAAGTCAAGGTCCTCCGGGTCCTGCGTATTTTGGACCCCAGATCATGAAAGAGCCACCGGTACCTAACTTCCAGTTACCCAGAGGCATGAAGACGTATAACGGCAGCACTAAGCCGGAGGATTGGTTGATAAATTATGCTACGGCTGTGAAAATTGCCACAAGTAACTTGCGATGGGCTATGAGATACGTACCCCAGATGTTGGAGGGGGCAGCAAGGGTATGGTTGAACAATTTGCTGCCCGGAAGTATTAACTGCTGGATCGATTCTGAGGAAATGTTCGTCAGCAATTTCTCGAGTACATATCAGAGGCCAAATAGGCCACAGACCCTAGCTATGTGCAAGCAAAGACCGAATGAGACGGACCGGGAGTTCTTGACCCGGTGGTGTACCGTGAGAAACTCGTGTGAGGGCGTGATAGAGTCACAGGCCATAGCGTGGTTTGCGCAAGGATGCAGATATGCAAGCGAGCTGTGGCAAAAGTTGCAAAGGAAAATGCCAACTACGTTGGCAGAGATGATCCGGATTGCTGATTCGTATGCTTTGGGTGATCCGACTCAATCTAGGCTCGTGTCCAATGAGTCGAATGAGGAGTACTACCAGAGAGATGGAGCCGGATCATCCTAGAGGAACGATTACAGGGGTAAAAGGAGAGATGATAGACCGGATCACCGGTACAGTTCGCAACAAGTTGCAGCTGTGAGTCAAGATCAGCCAGGAACAGGGAGCAATCAGCGTTAGAAAACTGGAGGGCAACAATGGACACCAAGGAATGATGGCAAGAAAACTTGGACGCCGTAATGTAAGAAAGCGTGGCAAGAAAAGAAGGACCGTCCGAGGTATACTTACGAGTCGATGTTGGATCAGCCGTGTAAGTTTCACACGCCAAATCCGAGTAACCCAGTGGGTCATACAACGAGGCAATGTGAGTGGATGCGTAAGATAGAACAAGGTGGTTCGGGGAATGCTCAGGCACCCCGGAATGATCAACCTCGGCAGGAGTTACCCCGGCAACAATTGCTCTCCAGAGCGAACATGCAACAGCTAATGTTGCCTCCCCCTCCGCCGAGGTATGATAACCGCGAGAGAAGGGATGCAGTGCATCAAGTAGAAAACCAGCATTAGCCGGATCAGAGGTACCCCGGAAATGAGGGGAGGAATGAGTACAGGGAGCATCATCAGAGTTACTGTGTATTTACCACCGAGGAAACAGATAGGAAGAGTTTGCAGCGCCGACATATGGAGGTCAATGCGGTAATGCCAGCGGTGACGAGGTATATGCCTTGGTCAGACCAAGAAATTACTTGGAACATCAAAGATCATCCCAAGCTTATGCCAAGTCCTGGTTCGTATGCGTTAGTGCTGGACCCAACATTCATTGGGCCTAACATCAATGTGAGGTTCTCCAAGGTACTGATTGACAATGGCAGTAGCATTAACATCATGTATGCGGATACAATGCGCAAGTTGGGTATCTCGGAGAACATGCTCCAGGCTACAAGGATAACTTTCCATGGTATTCTACCAGGCATTTCTTGTGAGCCCATAGGCAAAGTCCGGGTTGACGTGTTATTCGACACGAGAGATAACTGCCGAACTGAGAATCTAGAGTTTGAAGTGGTGAACTTGGAAAGTGCGTATCACGCGTTACTCGGAAGACCAGCATTGAACAAGTTCATGGCGAGCTACCACATCAGTTATTTGAAGATGAAGTTGCCCGGGCCAAATGGAGTGATCACCATTGCTGGAGATTCCCGACGTTCCATTGAGTGTGCCTCAGACGGGTCTAACCTAGCCGAGTCACTTGTGATTGCGCAAGAGAAAAGAAAAATCCAAGAGGTGGCGGCATTAGCTCAGTTCGCGCAGCATTATATGCCGGGTTGAGTAACCCGCATGGTAGCGTTTCGTTCCAAGCCGCAAAAGATACTAAGAAAGTGCCTGTTGATGATATGTTCCCAGAGCGCACCGTAACAATTGGTGCCGGGTTGAATGATAAATAGGAAAGCGAGCTCGTCAACTTACTCCGTGAGAATCGGGACATTTTTGCTTGGTCTACACAGGACTTGCAAGGTGTTCCGAGGGAGTTGGCCGAGCACTCCTTGAACGTGAGACCCGGAGCAAGGCCGGTGAAGCAACCTCTCCGCCGCTTCGCCGAGGATAGGAGAAAGGTCATTGGAGATGAGATAGCTCGCTTTCTAGCAGGAGGATTTATCATGGAAGTGCTCTATCCGGATTGGCTCTCTAATCCGGTGCTGGTGGAGAAGAAGAAGGATGACCCGAACGTGGCAGTAGTTTGGCGTATGTGTATCGATTACACGAACCTGAACAAGGCGTGTCCAAAAGATCCATTTCCACTGCCGAGGATAGATCGGGTCATAGACTCAACCGCGGGATGTGAACTGTTGTCATTCATTGATGCATATTCTGGTTTCCACCAGATACCTCTGAATCCGGATGATTAAATAAAGACCGCATTTATCACCCCGTATGGGGCTTATTTCTATCGCACCATGCCGTTTGGTTTACGTAATGCAGGTGCAACGTACCAAAGATGTATGCAAAAATGTTTGCACGACCAAATAGGTCAAAATGTACAAGTGTATGTGGATGATGTGGTTATCAAGACCAAGGAAAGCGAAACGCTCCTTGACGACATCAGGCAGACATTCGCGAACTTAAGAAGGTTCTGGATGAAGCTTAACCCAGAAAAATGTACCTTCGGTGTCCCGGCTAGAAAATTACTCGGATTTCTCGTCTCCAGCCGAGTTATCAAAGTTAATCCAACTAAGATCCGGTCCATTGAACGAATGGAGTTGCCGAAGTGCCTTAACGATGTCCAGAAGTTCACTGGGTGCCTGGCATCATTAAGTCGGTTTGTATGTCGGTTGGGAGAAAAGGCATTGCCTCTCTACCAACTCATGAAAACGTCGGATAAGTTCGTTTGGACGCCACAGGCCGATGAAGCCTTTGCCCACTTAAAGAAGATGTTAGCCACTGCACCAGTGTTAGCCTCTCCACTATAAAAGGAGCATATGTTGCTCTACATAGCCGCAACCAACCGAGTTGTAAGTGCAGTGATTGTGGTAGAGCGCGACGAAGAGGGCAAGTCGGTGCAGAGGCCAGTGTATTACTTGAGCAACGTATTATCTGCCTCAAAGCAGAACTACCCACACTTTCAAAAGGTGGCATATGGTGTCTATATGGCAGCTAAGAAGTTAAAGCATTACTTTGAGGAGCACCCCATCAAAGTAATATGTGAAGCTCCCATATCCGAGATAATGAGTAACAAGGATGCAAGTGGTCGAATCGCAAAATGGGCAATCGAACTAGCTCCTTATGCGCCACAATATGACAAAAGAGAAGCAATCAAGTCTCAAACTGTAGCGGACTTTTTTGTGGATTGGGCCGAGGTACAGTACGAACCACCGCCACCAGATCCGAACTACTGGAGGATGCATTTTGATGGGTCAAAAACAAAAACCGGGCTAGGCGCCGGAGTTGTGTTTACCTCGCCAAAGAAGGACCAGCTGAAATATGTGCTGCAAATCCATTTCGCGGCATCGAACAATGTCGCTGAGTATGAAGCACTTGTGCATGGGCTCAAAGTGGCAAAAGAGATTGGGATACGTCGGATACTATGCTTTGGTGACTCGGATTTGGTAATACAGCAAGTGTCGGGGTTGTGGGACGCCCTTGATCCAAACATGGCTGTCTGATTTCATGTGCAGAAGATATCTGGTTACTTTGAGGGGTGTGAATTTCACCATGTACCCCGGGTGGAAAATGAGGCTGCCGACATGCTGTCGAAGCTCAGATCAACCCGACAAGCAATTCCACCGGGTGTAGCATTGGAACACCTCAGAAAACCATCTATCAGGCCGTCCCCAGGAACCGACTCAATCTATGTCCCGGAAGATACAGAATCTGGGGCTGAGCCCATGGACATTGACATGGGAGGTGGTGCACGAAACCCGGGGACTGCATCAGCAAACCCGGGGACTGCCTCAGCGAACCTGGGGACTGCCTCGCAGGACTCGGGGAATCTCAGCGTAATCCGGTTGAAATTATGCCGGTGGATCAGATGGAAATTGATGAGGATATGTTCCCTGTGCGAGCAATACCAGCTTGGGCACTGCCTATATTTCAATTCCTGAAAGATGGAATATTACCCACTAAGGAGGTGTTATCCAGGCAAACTCAGAGGAGAGCAAAGGCATACACAATTATCAATTCTGAGTTGTACAAACAGAGCGTGACGAATGTCCTCCAGCGATGTGTTGACCCGGAAGAAGGGCTTCACATCCTCCGAGATATACATCAAGGGGAGTGCGGGCATCATGCCTCGTCCCGAGCCTTGGTGGCAAAAGCGTTTCGGCATGGATTCTACTGGCCAAGTGCCTTAGAACAAGCAGAAGATCTGGTGAGAAAATGCAATGGTTGTCAGAGGTATGCTACCAAGACGCAAATGCCAATGTCGGAACTCAAGACCATACCAATTACATGGCCATTTGCCGTATGGTGCTTGGATATGGTTGGCCCATTTAAACCAGCAAGGGGAAATATGACTCACATCTTGGTCATGGTGGATAAGTTTACAAAATGGATTGAAGTGAAGCCTATAAGAAAGTGTGATGGAGCTACGGCCATAACATTTCTCAAAGACATTATCTTCAGATACAGTTATCCTCACAGTATCATAACTGATAATGGCACAAATTTTGCTGAAGGAGCATTCACGCGATTCTGCCGGGATAAGAAGATCCGGCTGGACGTTGCCTCGGTAGCCCACCCCGCATCGAACGGACAAGTAGAAAGATCCAACGGATTAGTATTATCCGGGATAAAACCCCGGCTCATTGAGCCGCTGCAAAGATCAGCGGGGTGCTGGATAGAAGAACTACCAACGGTACTGTGGAGTTTAAGAATAACTCCGAATCGATCAACAGGCTATACGCTGTTTTTTCTGGTACATGGGGCAGAAGCTGTATTACCAGCCGACATAGCGCATGATTCGCCTAGGGTCACCCAATACACAGAAGCCGAAGTGCAAGAAGCCCGGCAAAATGATGTTGATCTGCTGGAAGAAGCGAGAGAATTGGCATTGTCCAGATCCGCCATATATCAGCAAAATCTCCGACGCTATCATAGCCGGAAAGTAAGCCCCCGAGTCTTTCGGGAAGGCGATCTGGTGCTCCGGTTGGTACAACATACTGCTGGCATGCATAAATTATCCCCCCATGGGAAGGGCCATTCATTGTGAGCAAAGCATTGCACAATGATTCTTATTATCTTATCGATGCAAAGCCACAGGAAAAGAACAAGGCAGACAGGTCCGGCGAGGAATCTAAGCGTCCATGGAACGTAGCCCTACTTCGTCCTTTCTACACATAGCAGAGAAGTGTATGTATCCGAGTATTCTCATATGTCGGTATGTATGCCGGCAATGAGCTTATCAATGAAATGTTGGCACCTCGGGCAGTAACTCGGGGACTGCCTTAATAATATTTGTTGTCTTTTATTATTTATACGTCAGTTGGAGTAAGTTGTTCTACTTAACTCAGATTAGTAATATGTGAGCACCAAAAACCCAACTCTTCGACTTGCTGCTGTCCAACAAGAATTGGCTTCATGGCAAGCAAGAGAACAAGTTTGGAATTGCATAGCACATGAAAAACGACTAAGGAAAAGAACTTAATCGAGCCGACGTTTGTTTTTCGGACTAACCTTGTATTTACTTTCAAATTATTATGCTGAATTATTTTGAGCTAAGCCTAAAAGTTTCTAAGTATTGTTAAAAGAATTTTGGAAGCTCGGATTCGTTAGTCGTAAAACCGAATCAAGGTTGACACGAACCGAGCCAGAAGATTGGACGAACAAGAAAATGAAACTCGGGGACTACGCCCAAGTTAATCCGGCATACAAACTTAGTAGCAAAATATCACATAAGTACGGGATACAATTCCACCCGGCATACCGGAGATCTGATAAGTTTTCACGTGTTTTTACTTAAGGAGCAGCAGGAGGAGGAAGTTCGGCGTCATCTTCGCCTTCTTCGATATCCGAGGCATCGTCCTCTCCATCCTCGTCCGAACCATCTTCAACATTTTCAACCTCTTCGTCGCCAGCGGCTTCCAGGAAGCTCGGACCCTCAGTCCATTCGTGAATGGGAGCATATTCAATAAGGCTATGGGCGCAAGCTTGGCGCCGAGCTACCCATTCCGGGTCATTGGTCCACTTGGATCCGGTCTTGAAGCGTCAGGAGGCTGAGATCGATCTTCTCATACCACGTGAGTATGTGGTGAAGAACGGTCTCAGCTGCAGCACGTCCAGCGGACTCCCTCCAAAGGTCGAGCTGGGTTTCGATCTCCGTCAGCTTTTCGGCAAGGATTGTGATTCTCTCCGGAGTGTCCTCGCCAGGCCAGAACGTGTTGAAGACTCGGACTAAAATGTCGAGGAGATCCTTGCCGTAGTTCTTGATGATTTCCACGCGAGATGACAGGCTGACCAACAGGTCCTCCATGTCATAGGGAATGTCCTCACCGCCAGGAGCAACGGGAGTACCCCTCTCTCGGCAGAAATTGGCAATAGTGGCGCTCGCAATGGGAGTACCATCTGGAAATTTGCCTAAAAATGGGACAAGAGAAGCAAGTAATGAAAAGACATGTGAGGTAACCCGAAGAAATATGCCGGATAAGGAAAAGGAACTTACGTAAAATGTGGCTGTGGATCTGGGTCAATTCATTGATGCAATTATCACGTCTTTGGCGGAGCTGCACCAGTTCAGCGTTTGCCGACTCGAGTTTGACGTCGGCCTCCTTGAGAAGTTCGCGGTCCTTAGCAATTTGGAGATTGAGGCACTCGTGCTCTTCGGTGTAGTCCTGGCCAGCCTTGTCAAGCTCGGTTTGGTGTTGCGCCTTCATCTTCTTCATTTCTGCCTTTAGCTTGGCAATCTCATCGTTCTTGGTTCGGAGGAGGGCAAGCTCATCGTCTTTCTTTTTGAGCTCGGCCTAATGCTGCCCTGCTTGTTCGAGAAAATGCAGCATCATGTTAGGCACGGGCACACTATCTTCAAGAGATGCTGAAATAGCGTGTTGATCCGACAAAGCCAAGGTATGAATGTTTGCCGAGCCAAGAAGAAAAGGAGATGGAAAGCAAAGTAGGGTCGGACAAAAGTAGCTTACCCTTAATCTGATCCAGATTCTTCCTCATGAGCTTGTTCTCAGCCTCCACCCTAGCTGCGAAAACCGAATGACGGATTAGTTCTGCAGAAAAAGATGAAGGAAAACAGAAAAATGTGAAGAAGGGAACTTACCCCTTTTCTCATGCTCAGCGAGATGTGCATTGTGCTTTGCGAGCAGCATCTTGTGGGTATCCAGGAGACGCTGGAACTCAGCACTCCGGCGGTTGGTGGTCACCTGAAAAAAGTACAAAAATTTGGCTTAAGCCTTGTGCATATTCGAAGTGTACAAGATCCAGGCCAAGTGGAACTTAACCCGGCTCTAGGTGTGTGCATATTCGAAGTGTACAAGATCCGGGCCAAGTGGGACTTAACCCGGCTCTAGGTGTGTGCATATTCGAAGTGTACAAGATCCGGGCCAAGTGGAACTTAACCCGGCTCTAGGTGTGTGCATATTCGAAGTGTACAAGATTCGGGCCAAGTGGAACTTAACCCGGCTCTAGGTGTGTGCATATTCGAAGTGTACAAGATCCGGGCCAAGTGGAACTTAACCCGGCTCTAGGTGTGTGCATATTCGAAGTGTACAAGATCCGGGCCAAGTGGAACTTAACCCGGCTCTAGGTGTGTGCATATTCGAAGTGTACAAGATCCAGGCCAAGTGGAATGTAACACCCTCAGAATCGGCCCTATGCAAGTTTTAGCGAAACCCGCCAAACCCGCATAGAAACGATTCAAAGGTGCCCACCAGGCACTTTCGTGCGGGTGGAAAACGAAGTAATAACATTACACAACAGTCCTCGATGGGACCCACAGAACAGATATATATACAACAGCGACTCCATGAGTCAAGAATACAGATATACAGGACAAAGACCCAAATCACCTTGAAATTGATAGAGCGTCCGACTACGGACAAGATGCAAATGGGGCTAAGAGCCCTGGAGAATAACCATTGGCGTCCATAACCCTGCCCAGGCCAAGCCGGAAGGGTAACCACCTTAACGACGTCGATCTCAAAACCTGCTTAAACAAAAGGGGTGCCGACAAAGGGCAAAGGAAAAAGAGAGAGCGGTCGATCGAGGCCGATTACAGCGAGACTAGAATTCGGCGGTCTCGCCTACATAGGTATGGTGGTGAAGCGGCAAGCAAGATGCACTAAACAACCTATAGAGACTCGATATAAGCGCCGGCTATCAGAGAGGGATAAGAAAGACCTATTCGGAACCAACCTGATGCTACCATCAAACAAACCCATCCTGGTGTTTCCCCCTCGAGACCAAACGAGGAAGTCAACCGAGGAACTCACACAGTTGGCAGTTTTATTTATTCAGTTATCGTTGCAGCAATTACTAGTCAGGTATAGATAATCATCCTGAATTAATAAGCAGTGGGCAGTTTTATTTAACCATTCCGTTATAGTAGCACCACTTACTAGTCGAATCGATTAGCATGAGATATCCCAAAACCCAGCAGTTGTTGGTACTTTTATTAAGCCATTCCGTTGCAGTGAAGCTGATTACTAGTCATATCGGATACAAGCCAAATTATAACAGTAAACTTTAGTTATAGTTGTCTATGATCAAGCACTGTGCTCCAAGTCGTCCATAACCACGGACACGGCTTCTCGAAAAGATTTAAACCTGCAGGGGTGCACCAAAGTATCCACAAGCACTTCGACCCTTTTTGCCAGATCAATTAACATACACCCATCGGTATGTCGGCGGGGCCTAAGTCATGACGTTTCCCAGACCCAAGCAAGCACGGGCCACCCCACTAAGTACACCCATAGCAAGTCGGCCGGTCTCGAGACGGACTCGTGGTTTGCGCCGATGGCTGTAAACGACAGCAAATCCCAAAAGCTGGGGACTCGATACATGAAAACACTCCGCTCACTAAACAGTACAGTGTGCTATCCATCGCACAATTTAAATAAAGCAGTAAAGCATGGCATAAGTACAGGATAGTAAAAAAAACCTCAAACTAGTTTGTGGCCCCCAGTACAATACTTTGAAATCAGGTACTAATCGATGGGGGGCCCATATCTCCCCACCTGTGGTTAGCGCGCTCGATCTCGGAACAGGTGTCAAGAACTCGTCTCACGGGACACCAAAGGTGATCGAAACCAAATATTATCTATCACCCACGGTGCCTCTGCATTTACCTACTTCAATTTTAGTTATTAAACAACAATTAAAGTAACGATAATTAAAGCCATGATCATCTCCAACATTTAACATAACGGCAATACTCCAACAAGCTGTGGTACTCGACGACCGCAGCACTCAAGCGACTTTCACGACGCATAAGTCCAACTATCTACCAAACAACAGGTAATAGGATGTGTCCAAGGCAATATAAGGTTGCAAGGGATATCACGCACGAAAACTAGAGCATCGCAACACGGATAGCAAAGATCAACAGAGGGAATAAAGACTATAAAAGTAAGATAGGTAGAAAGGGAAGGTGCTCTTTGAAAACATTGCGAAGGTTTATCCGAAGATCGGATCGACACTCGCATCAACTCATCGGCCTAGTCCGTGAAGAAGCAAAACACTAGCACAAACACGGATGCCTTTGCTTAATACTATGACGAAGATCGGGCATGATGCATGTATGATGTATGACATGGCGGGCATGCGATATAATTAGGTCATATTAAGCGGGCGAGGCCCCGACGGATAACTAATAGGTTCATGTCATTTAGCTACCCTGCAATTTAAATGTTGTTTTAACAAGGCAAAATTATATTACGGTTTGCTACACAAATTTAAATGGAACCAATATGAGACTAGAAATGTCGCATATGGTCTCCATGATTAATTATGAGGTGAATCGGCATAATGCCCCAAACCACACAAATATGCATGCAGTATGATCAATTTACTATCGACGAACGATAATGTTATATTATAAAAATAATGGGGTCTCGGATAGGGATCACATTAGGGTTCGCGAACTTGGGCTCGAGGGGTTGGGTCGGTCCAGGTCCGGATCTAGGGTTCGGTCTCGGCGGGATCGAGGTTCGGACTCGGGATTAGGGTCTTCGGATCTGAAGGAGATCATGGCGTTCGGCGAAGATCTTGGCGTCTTGAGGGTTTGGTCTTCAAATCCCGGGAAGGATGTCTTGCGGTTTCCCGTGTAGGCGATCTTGACGCTCGGTGCCCATGAAGTAGAACTTGTCGTCCGTCTTTGTCGGTGGTGATCTTGACCGATGGTCTTGGTCCGGAAGGAGCACTTGGCGTGGCGCGATTCTGGAATCGGCCTTGGGTTCGGGTCTCGGCGTCGAGAACAGGTCTTGAGGATCGGTCTTGGCGTTCGAACCAGGGCCTTGAGTCCATGTAGCAGATCCCGCGTTCCGTGACGGAGGTCTCGGGGTTCCGCGGCGGTTGTCAGACGACCTCGATCAACATACTCAACTTGTTGGGGAAAAGGACTCGCGACTTGTCGGTGGAGGAGCTCTCTGTGATACTCTTGGAGAGGCAGCGCCGAGGTCGAGAAGGCGGCGTCACAGCGGTGGGCGAACTTGCGAGGACCGAGCGGCGGAGCAGGGGCGCCAGCGCGCGCTGCCTCCAGCTGACAACGGAGGAGCTGCAGACGGAGAGGCGCCCGAAGCGGTTGGGAGGCCGATGTGCGAGCTCGAGGCGGCTTGGCGCCTGTGATCGGGAGCTCGAGGCGAGGCGGCTGTGACCTTGGCGCAGCGGGCGAACTTGAGGACAACGGGGAGTTGGCGGCGGGGTCCCGCAGGGAGAGGCAGCAGGCCACCGCGGCGGCTTGAGCTCGGGCACGCAACCTGTGGGAGCCTGGGGCGGGAGGCGGTCGCAGCTGTCCGGCGAAGGAGGAAGACGGGGCGACGCGGGTTGGGCGAAGCGGAGGGCAGCCTTGAGCAGGCTCGGCGGAGAGCCTTGGAGGCCGGAGGCAGCGAAAGAGGCTGGCCCGGGAGAGGCGGCAGCGGCCAGGAGAGAGGTGGGGAGGGAGAGAGGTTGGGGACAGGCGGGTCGGGGTAGGCCAGGGGGTGTGTCGGTGGGGTGGGGCCTGCTGGGTCGGTAGGACCGGCTGGCAGTGAGACAGAAGGTCTTGACTGGGGTGGGGAGGCAGGGGCCGGTGGCGGACCCAGGTGTCGGTGGGGTGGGTCGGTTGACATGGGAGAGAGAGAGAGGAGTGGGGCTGGGGAGTGGAAGGTGAGGTGGCAGATGAGTGGTTGGGGGGAAGAGAGAGGATGAGGTGGCAGCAGGAGATTGGTGGGGGTGAGGTGGCTGGTTGGGTGGGTAGACTAGGTTGGGTGCAAAAGGGGTTTAGGGTGGACCGATCTGTTTTGTACGGGGGTGGTCGACTGGGTCGAATCGGCCCGTTCGACTGCCCCCTAAAAATAATTAAATATTTTATTTATTTCGAACAGGGCTTTTGCAATCCGATAGCACACAAAACAAAATAATCCGGAGACCCGGGTTTGCGTTTGAACAAAGACGGGGCGTTTAGAAAACAAAACAGGTTTTTCCGCAAATAGTTTTATGCAAGCAAAATGCAAGATGATGACAATGCTCAAATGCAATGTGGCATGATGACATGAGCCTGCGGTCATGATGATGCAATGCACAAAAACAACGCGATTTTCTAGTAGTGGTTTTGCGGGATGCCACATGGAACTTAACCCGGCTCTAGGTGTGTGCATATTTGAAGTTGTAAGGGAGCTACGTTAGTTTTCTAAGGAGCATCCGGCCGAGTAACAAGTTACTCCCTCGGAGGCTCGGGGACTAATGGTTATATCGCTAGTGCATGCTAAGGAAAAGGTGAAGTAACGTACCTCCATCATCCGGCCCACGAGGTTAATCGCCTTAGCGGCTGTGTTCATCTGAGCAGCAAACTCGGCGGGACCGAACTTCTCTAGGAGATCGTCGTTATAGACGAACTCCGCCTTGTTCCAGTTGTTCATAAACTCGATCAAGGTCGGAGGATATCTCTCACCGCTGAGCATGTGGGGCGCCACCAAGCCCTTCGCATGTGACTCTCTCCTCTCAACCTGAGCAAGGGCCAGATTGGTGTGCAGAACAAGTTGCTGCGCACTAGTTTTCTCGGCAGGGGCGTCCTTCGGTGCTGGAGCTTTCTAGGCAAGCATGGACGCGAGGGTGCGCTGTCCAGACCCGGTGGACGCTGCCTTGGTGACGTCAGGGGCTTTCTTGCCTTTGGCTTGCTGAGAGGAGGAAGTGGTTGCTGCAGATTTCCCCTTAGGAGCTGCCTGGGTACTTCCTCGCCGAGACTGAGAAGACTCGGACGAGGCGGAGGAGCTTGGCGATGGTGCCCTTGTTGCTGGAGATGGTGCTGCTGCTGAAGTCCTTGCTGCCGAAGTTGGTGATGGTGCTGATGTTGGTGCTGGTGCGAAGGTAGTCTCGGTAGTTGCTGGTTGTGGCGGAGCCGGAGTTGTGGATGCCACTGCCTCGGCTGGGTCCGTCTCCCCCGCTCCGGGGTTGCCCCCTCTTGACGAGGTGAGCTGGAACCCGGAGCAGCCACAGAACCCTCTGGAATAGGGCTCAGCGGGCGTGACTCGTCGTCACAAGGAGGAGAAGGGCTAGGTCGGAGCGGTGAAGAGATGCTAGATCCACTCTGGGGAACATCCTCCGCAGCACTGCCAAATCAAATAATGTCAGAAGAGAGACTAAAACAGTGCAAGGAAGAATAAGTTGCAGAGGGAAAAGAGGCTTACGCATCCGAGGTCAGGGGCTCCTTGGGTTTCCGAGCCCTTCGTGCTGGGGCCTTGCCTGCTGGCTTGGAAGCAGTTTTGTCTCCGGACTTCTTTCGCCTTTTGGAGGGCTGAGAAGGTCCGGAGGAGGAACTTGATGCAGCTCCACGCCTCTTCTTCGGCGCTGCCGGAACAGGTTCACTCGTGGCAAGGGGAGGGTCCTCGTGGATCTGCCCACCAGGGTTAGCTGATGTCAGAAAAGCATAAGAAAGGGGGACAGCGTCAACAGCTTCCATCACCTCAATATCCGAGTCATCCTCATCATCGGGCCAATCTCTAATAGAAGAGAGTTTACCGGTGGGTCGCTTGGTCGCGTCGGACATTGGGAGGAATATCTCCTGGTCTGGTTCTTCCTCGTCCGAGCTCTCCCGGTCAGGCGCGCATTTGAGGGTAGGGTCGGGGCCATCCTCAATTGTCTGCTGAAGGAATTGCTAAAGGAGAAAAAAGATAACGGAGTTAAAAATAAGACGACAATCGACATAAGATCTAATCCGGAGAGAGTTGGTGGCACAAAGCTTACCACGGGAGGAAGCCTATCCCGGCAATAATGCTCAATTCCCCACGTCCACTCAGAGGAGAAGTCCTTGTGGGTGGTGAAGAGCGCCTTGACCCAGCAGTAGATTTCGGTGTTGCTAAGCTCAAAGGACGAGGTCGGTTAATTGGGTCGACCCAGCTCATGTGGCACACCTTGTGAGTGCGCTTCTAGAGAGGGGAGATCCGGTTGCGGACAAATGTGATCATGGCGTCCTTGTTGCGCAACCCGAGATGCTTCAGCTCCTTGAACCTTTTGTTGACCTGGTTGGCCAATACTGTAGGCTTCTTGGGGACAACATCCCACAACTCCGGGTTAGGTGGACCCGGAGCATAGGGAAGCAGCCGGATCAAGTCTTCAGTGCCCTCGTTCTGGACATAAAAGAAAGTCCGGGCCCATCCTTTGCAGGAGTCCAGCCCGGTGACTCGGGGGAAAACGGATAGCCTCCGGGGTGAGATGGATGCAGCTCCGAATTGAGTGAGCTGCTTGTCCTCCGGATCGAGTTGAATATTCGGAATGACATTACGACGAAGGCCGAAAAACCGGATCCATAGCTCCTTCATGGGCCATAATACGGCGTAGCCCTCGATCGTAGAGGCAAAAGCAGAAAGAGAAGTGATTGCGTTGGCAGGAAGGTGGTGCAGCTGGAGTTCGTATGTGCTTAACCAATCATGGAAGAAATCGCTGACCGGCAAACCAAATCCCCGTTGGAAGTGCGACAGGAACACAACGTACTCACCCGGATTGGGTGAGGGGGCAAGTTCGGCGGAGGCGAGGCGCGTGATGACTCCGGCGGGAATGCGTCTGGTGCGGTAGAGCCAGTCCAGGTCGTCTTGGCAGACCCAGGACCCGGCCCACGCACCGCGGTCCGCCGTGGCGGTGTCTTCCTCCATTTCTTGCTTGGCGACGGAGAGCTCCTCCTCTGTCATCTCTAGTTCGTTGCCCTCGCTGTCGCTAGCAGCGGTGGGGGGCAGGGGCCTAGATTGGCAACGACCCGTGGCAGAGGAGGCGCGTAGCGGTGGCGGTGATGCACAGGCGCAGGGAAGCAGTGCGGCGGCGGCGCTGCTACTTGGAAGCAGTGGCGGCAGCACTGTCGCTGGGAAGACGACGAAGAAGAAGTGCTAGAGGCGGAGGGGCGCGGAAGGGGGAAAAGACCTAAGGGTGCACCCCTCCCCTATTTAACCACTCCCTCGAGGGGGAAGTGGGATCGTGTCAAACGAGTACACCGCACGGTGTAGCCGTGTATTGCCCGCGTCGACCAATCAGCAGCAAGCCACGGGAGGCCACAGGTGTAGATCCCATGACGTGGCCTTGACCGATGCGGTTAACGAGGAGGCGGGCGAGATGTGGCGTGCGCCACGGTGATAATCGACAAATTATCGCGAAGCATCGCTGGCCCTTAAAATGAGGCAATCTAATGATTAGCCTCCACGTGGGCTAGCGTACGAGAGAAGGAAAGAAGACCCGGATGAGACCGTGGTAACCTGGCCAGCAAGTGAAAACTTGGAATGTGCCACGGGAAAGTAAAACCATGAGGTCCGAGTTAGGGTGGTAACCCGGCCAGCAAGTGAGAGCTTGGAACGTGCCAAGGGAAAGTAAATCCAGAGAATCCGAGACAAGGAGGAAACCCGGAGAAGGAGCACAAAGCTCGGTGGAATTGAACCTGCTGTGGCCTTAGCGGCTAAGGCAGCTAAGACCGCACCAGCTTCGGGGACTAATGTTGGGGGGATACCCCCGGGTAGGGTCACGCCGGGGTATAAAGGCCGAGTTAGCCGAGGTTCGGCAAGGATAAAGCGGATGCTAGCCGGGTCACCTCAAGGCAGGCCGAATCACGGGGTAACCCGGACCAGGGGCGTCCACCTAACTAGGTCTCAACCGACTTAAGCCGTAAGTCGGTATGGCGTATTTAACTTGTATGCAGGAACGGATGTGGCCGGATCAACTATGATCTGGGTCATATCTAGCTTCTAGGAGAAGGAAGGAATCTCGCTGGTCAAAAGAAGCTCCAGTACGCACTGCATGAGCGAAGCGAAAGAGGGCAGGACCACCGAGGCGTGGCCGACAGATGTGACGCCCTTGTCGGCCTTGAGCGCCCATAGAGGCTCACGTAGCCTCTGCATGGGTGACGCAGGGGAAAAGTGCCCCGGTCGGTTTGCTATTTTGGGAGGAATATGCCTCCACGTATTCCCTAAGTGGAGACCTAGCCACTCCTATATAAGGAGGACTAGGGCCTCTGTAGAAGGGGTTCCTCTATTCTAAAAGGTTCTAGGTTCTAAGGGTCTTGTACGGGTTAACTGTGGGTAAGAGTAAGAGAACTCCTTCTTCCTCCTCTCGCCAATACAGCTCTAGGACCACTTGTAATCTATGAACTGAATCAAATACAAAGCTTCTGTGTGGGGAATCACCTCACTATCCCTCCCTGGATTCCCCTAGTGCTATTAGTCCCCACCGTTAGCCTATCCATGGCATCTGCCGTGACACCACCACAACACAAGGCTTGTCCAAAAGATCCGTTCGCTCTGCCTAGAATTGATCAAGTTATCGATTCTATGGCAGGCTCGGAACTCCTCTGTTTTATCGACGCATATTCCGGTTATCACCAAATCCGGATGAAGGAATCTGACAAAGTCAAAACTTCATTCATAACCCCGTTCGAAACCTTCTATTTTGTTACGATGCCCTTTGGGCTGAAGAACACAGGAGCTACGTACCAGCGCACAATGCAGCGTTGCCTCCATGACCAACTCGGACGCAATGTACATGCATATGTGGATGATATAGCGGTGATGTCCAAAAAGAAGGAAACACTCATTTTCGACTTGGAGGAAACATTCGCCAATCTACGAAAATACAACATCATGCTTAACCCGAAGAAATGCTTCTTTGGAATACCAGCCGGAAAATTGTTAGGTTTCATCGTGTCTCAAAGAGGCATAGAGGTGAACCGCGACAAAATCAAGGCTATACTCAATATTTCTAGGCCAACTCGCTTGAAAGACGTACAAAGATTAACTGGTTGCATTGCTGCGGTCAGTCGATTTGAAGCCGGCTTGGTGAAAGAGCCTCACCATTATACATACTCCTGAAGAAGACCAAAGATTTTGTCTGGACTGACGAAGCTGAAGCTGCACTGTAAGACCTAAAGAAAGTACTCTCATCTGATCCTATCCTCGCAGCGCTGGAACCTCAGGAACCGATGTTGCTTTATATTGCTATGAAAAATAAGTTCGTTAGTATCATCATGGTGGTGGATAGACCAGAGGAAAATCAGGAACACTTGGTGCAGCGTCCGACTTACTTTGTCAGCGAGGTCTTGACAGAATGAAAACAGCGATATCCGCACTATCAAAAGTTGGCTTACGGTGTTTTCCTAGCATCTCGTAAGTTACGACACTATTTTCAGGAGCATCCAATTACTGTGGTGAGCAAAGCTCCCATGAGAGACATAATCAACAACAGCGACGCCACAGGACGTGTCGCCAAATGGGGCATAGAGCTCTCAGCTTTCGATATTGAGTATAAACCTCGGAAATCAATCAAATCCCAAATCCTTGCCGACTTTGTCGCTGATTGGACAGAGACGAAGGAGAACATGGTCCTCCCTGAGTCGGAATACTGGACCCTCTTTTTCGATGGGTCTAAGGCTCGAGGGGGCTCGGGGGCTGGCGTGGTGCTCAAATCACCCCAAGGAGATAAACTATTATACGTGTTGCAGATCCACTTCACAACGACAAACAATATTGCCGAGTATGAAGCACTGCTGCATGGAATCCGGATTGCCAAAGATATTGGCATCCGACGTTTGATGTGTTACGGAGATTCGGATCTTGTTGCTCAGCAAGTCTCGGATATTTGTAATGCAAATAAGCACATGGCAGCATATAAAGTTGTCGTGGATGATCTATCTAAATCGTTCGAAGGGTTTGAAGTTCAACACATCCCTCGAGCAGAAAATGAGGAAGCAGATGCACTATCTTGAATAGGCTCTGCATGGAAAGAGGTCCCGGATGGCGCATTTTTAGAGCACCTCAAAGTTCCCTTGATAAAGGGAGTAGATGAGGAATATCCGACCAAATCCGACTCACCTTTAATAGCAGTTCTGGCTGTAATTCCCAGTTGGACTCAACCCTACCTTGATTATTTGGTAGATGGCAAATTACCCGAAGACGAGGTGCTGAGCCGGCAGATTATCCTACGAGCAAAAGCCTATCCTATTGTTAAGGGTGAGCTCCATAAGCAGAGTGTTTCTGGGGGGTTTCTGCGCTGTGTATCTCCGGAAGAAGGAATGGAAATCTTAAGGGAAATCCACGAAGGCGAGTGTGGTCACCACGCTGCAGCCAAATCTTTAGTGGCAAAAGCTTTTCGACATGGATTTTTCTGGCTTATAGCTCAGGCAGATGCCGAACTATTAGTCAAGACATGCAAAGGCTACCAAAAGTACGCCAAGCAAGCTCACGTTCCGGCTGATCAGCTGCAAACAATACCTATAACATGGCCTTTTGCGGTCTGGGGGCTTGATATGGTAGGACCTTTTAAACGAGCTCCAAGTGGATTTACTCACCTCTTAGTGATGGTGGATAAATTCACCAAATGGATCGAGGCTAAACCTGTCACTAGTTGTGATGGAGCAACAGCTAAAAGATTTGTCGAGGATGTTATAATCTGGTATGGTTATCCGCATAGCATTATCACGGACAACGGGAGTAACTTTTCTATGGGAGAACTGGCCGAATTCTGCGATGAGCAAAATATCCGGCTTGACATTGCGTCAGTCGCACATCCACAGGCTAACGGACAAGTCGAAAGAGCAAATGGTTTAATTCTGCAAGGCTTGAAACCAAGACTCGAAGCACCACTACGACGTGTTGCGGGGGCTTGGGCAGAGGAATTACCCTTTGTAATTTGGAGTTTACGAACAACTCCGAATAGGTCAACATGATACACACCTTTCTTCTTGGTCTATGGCGCAGAAGCAGTTCTTCCTAGTGATTTAATTCATACTTCTCCTAGAGTGGTCACGTATATCGAAGAGGATGCCGAGATTTCTCGACAAAATGATCTCGACTTAGTCGAAGAAGTTTGCGCCATTGCTGAAATGAGATCTACAGCCTATTAGCAGAAGTTACGCAAGTATCACAGCCAGAGAGTCCGAAATAGATCTTTCAATAAAGGTGATTTGGTTCTCCGGCTTGTGCAACAAAGAAAGCACAAACTTTCCCCAGTATGGGAAGGTCCCTTTTTAGTTAGTCTAGTGTTGCACAATGGATCGTACTACTTAACTGACATGAGGCCAGTCAAAGAAAGACCTGCTACTAAGAAGAGAAAGAGAGCTGGAGCCAGTACAAATCCGGATGAGTTAGACAGAACGTGGAATATTGCTCAACTACGTCCCTTTTATTCTTAGTTTATCCTTCTTTGTAATCATACATATGTACATGTTCTGTGAGAAATAAAAGTTTTGGTTGCCTCAAGTTTTTCCTGAGAAGTTTTTAGACCATCTTATTTCCGAATGATCATGTCATAGTCGAAAATCCTAGAATGCTTGAAAGTACTTTATGCTCATGTTCGTTTTGGTCTAGATTTCCGATTCTAAAAAACTGCTACCTTCAGGTATAACTCTAAAATTTCTAGTCTTTACTTTGGTTATTTGTCTGATTGCTGGATGCGGGCATTTTCCGAGTAGTGAATTATTGGTACTGGAAGCCGGCTTTGTTTCCGAGTTTAAACTGGTTTAGCAATTGAGCTCCGTTGCTCGGCAAAGTTTCCGGCTGAAGGTTTAGCCGGCTCACGAAAAGGACGAGGCCGAAATCCAGATAAACGATAAGTAGAGACAAAAAAATATAAGTGCTTGTGTAAATATTTCAGGCACGCAAAAATTTCAAAAGTCAAAAGTGCTGAATAGATCAAAAGCTTAGCACTTGCAAAGATAAATAGTACTTAATATTTACAATCACATCAGTTTTTCCGGAATAATACATAAATTTCTGGTCTATGATGCAGGAGAAGATGAAGGATTTGCCGGCTCGCTGGTCACTCCGCCTTGATATCGTTCCGAGATGTCCGCATCCGAGTTGGTGCGTTCATCATCGGAAACTTCTTTGGCTTCTTCTGCAGGAGGAGGCGGAGTATCCACGCGGGTGAAGAAGGGGATCTCATAGCTGGTCAGATCAGCTATGTGGCACCCGTATCCGGCGCAGGAGTGCATGATGGCTTGAAGGTCCTGCTCCTGGCCGTCTTCGTCTACCTTGCAGTACCCTTTAGTCACTTGCCATATTTCCATGTTTCCATGGTGGCTCATGACCATGGAGAGGCGTTACTGGCATCCGTAGCGTAGGACATGTTCCAGTCCCGAACAAGCTGCGGCATCTCCTTGGCCCTGTCCCGCACTTCAAAATCCGACATGCTTGGCATGTCCGGAATCCTGAGAGACTCGCAAATGTCCTCAAGGGACTGGTGGTAGTCATGAAGAAGATCACCGACTTGGGTAAGCCGGTGAGTGCGGGGCTCGGACGAGGAAGAGTCCGTCAACTTCAGGGACCTATACACAAAACAAGTCAAGAAAAACCGACATTGATAGAAGTCGAAGAAAAGATAAGTCAGAGAGGAGGAACGTACCAAAAATGACGTCGTCAATCTTGGTCTTCTTCTCCAGGAGACTCTGGAGTTCAGCCTGGAGTGCCTGGGATATGTCCTTCTCTCTGCCAAGCTCATTCTTGAGGTCCGAGATTATTTTATCCTGAGCAGCAATCTTTCGATCACGCTCATCCATGGCCATGGAGGAGGATTCAAGGACTTGAGCTATGCTCTTTTCATGATCTGCCTTGAGCTTATCCAGCTCTTGGCGAAGTCCCTTGTTCTCCACCACCAGGGTCTTGAGGTTCTCGGCCTCTTCAATCATAGCGATGGATTGTTTCACCAGCGCTGTAAGACAAAAAAGAACAACAGTTCAAAAAATTCGACATTGAAAAAAGCAAAGACAAGGTTTGAATCTCGGAATGTTTACCTTTGGCTTCATCCTTAGCAACTTTGAGCTCAGCATTTTTAAGCCAGAGAGCTTTGATCTCTCTCCGCTTATCACAGACATTGGTCAATAATTCCTGGTTATAGGAACATACTTTCTGTAAGTCAGAATACCCAAAGTCAGAAAGCTACTTAAGACTCGGGCTAATATTTTTGCTAAATATCAGCACGAGCCTTGAAACTACACTAGTTCGTTCTTTGGCATCCTAATGAAGCATAAACTCGGATTCTATATCCTACTTCATGCTTGGGGGCTAGAGGATATGATATAACATAATGGAAAAAAAAGGAGTTGGAATTCTGACTTACATATTGCTCGCGGGTGAGCTTATCTAAACCCGCGTTCACTTCAGCGGCCACCTTCTCGGCAAGAGTAAGAGGGATCACTGGGGCTGTTGGAAGCTCACCAGTCCTAATCCTCTCGTCGCGAAGGCGGACTTGAGTGAGAAGGTCAGAGAACTTGGCGTCCTCTACTTCTTGCGCTTCCTCCTCGGGGGATAAATGGCTTTTGTCCAGGACTTGCCTGGCCAGCCGCTGGATCTCCTCTGCAGATTTCCGGGTCAGGCCAAACTTGGTAAGACCCGGATTGTTGAGGAGGTTTTCGGCGAAGACTTCAGCCGAGGGATCATTACTCGAAGAGGGTTCACCCTTATATTGACCTGACACACCTACAGTGACGTCAGTTTGCGACCCAAGGATCGCAGGCTCCGTTTGAAGAGCCGGATCTTCTGCAGCATCCGACGAGATAACCAGAGTTGCAGAAGGTTGAGGGGTCGAAGTCGGAGGAGCCACGGCAGGTGAAGCTATGGTAAGCTTCGTCTGGCGTAAGGGCTTCGAAGAAATCCCTTTCCCCTTGCCCTTGATGATCGATTTTGCTCTGAGAAGGTAACAAAGTCTGAAATGTTACATCTCGGAAAGAAGTTTGAGTACAGTACAAAGACAGAAAAGTTGTGACTGAAAGTATACCTCTTCACGACAGGCACCTCCTTTGTGCCAACAGCTACTGTCAAAGCTTTGCACTTCTTGAGCGCAAGATCCGACAGTGGAACTACTTCCACCTCCTGAGAGAACTCCGGAGGGTATCCTTCGAGCGGAGCAAGTTCCGACTCGGGGATGTCAGCAAGCTGAAAACAAGAAAACATATCAGTATTGCAATGTAACTCGAAGATAGAAAACACACAAAAGATGTGATGATGAAAGCTTACCGGCACCACGGGGTTTTCTGCCGTGTGCATGTCCAGAGAAACCTCCGGAATCCGCCTTTCGATCCGCTCCTTGATTAGCCACTTGATTTGGCTTATGTAGCCTTGAGTGGTGTAGGCCTTGGGGCTGACGCGGAGGGAGTCGGTTGGAGAAGACGTGATGGAGTGCATCAGTCTATCCCCGTGGTACTGAAGTGGCTGGATCCGACGTGAGACCTAGCACTGGACCAAGTCGGATCCCTTCAAACCATTGTGCTTGATCAGATATCCGATCCACCTCTTAGCGAGGATCCGATCATCTGTGAGAGCCGGAGCAGCCTTGTCCCAGGAAGGCTGGGTCATGGCGGCTCCGTCGACAAAAGCCGGCAAAGCAATAGCTTTGCCGGGAGCCAGAATATCCCTATGGTAGAAAAAAGTGGCTGGCCATTGTTTGACCGAGTCACTGGCAGAAATTTTGGGATATGCCCGGTCTCGTCTAAAAGAAAAACTAATGGTGCCAGTGATGTAAGGAACACCGGCAGTGATGGAATTCCTCCGGACATGAAAGTAAAACCAGAAGAGAAGCAAACTCGGCCTAATGCCGAGAAAGCCCTCGCAAAACGCAGCATATGCGCTCATTTCTAGAAGAGAATTGGGAGGAAGATTGTGGAGTTGAACTCCATAGTGATCTATCACCTCGGAGAAGAACTCTGAGGGAGGAAAAGACAGACCTCGGTCCAGATGAGTGCCGAAGTGGACTCGCTCGCCCTCGTGTGGGTTGGGGACGGTTTCGCTGGAGCCGCTCCGCCAGTCGTCGGCGACGAGAAGCCCCTCCTTCTCCACGTTCTTGAGGCCCTCCTCATTGAGGGCGCAGGGGATCCAGATTCCCCGGAAGCTCTCCTTCTCTGCTGCAGCTTCCGCCTTCGCCGCCGCTGCTGCCAAGCCAGAGGAAGAAGACGATGAAGCCATTTTTTCTCCGGTGAGAAAGTGACCTTAAAGGGGCGGCGCTGGGAGTTTCTGTGGGGGAAGGACGAGGAGGCTCCGTGCACGCAGAAGGATTGGGAAGGAAGGAAACGGCAAAGGACTGGTGGAAAGGAGAAGAAGAAATCTAAACCCCTTATATCCACCTACCTGCGCCAAGATTCGTGCAAACGCAACAGTGCAACCGCCACGCATCGTGGAAAGAACTGGGAAGGACCCGCGCGATGATTGCGTCGCCTCGATCTCCACGCACGCATTGAAACGGCGCCTCGGTTCCCATGGACTGCGGACCCTGTGATCGTCTTGTGCGCTGTCAGATGACGTGACTTGACCATGCTTGTGTCAGGTGGCGTTAGAGACCAAGTTCCAGCTTAGTTTAAAAGCGAGCTGGAAAATCCGAGTAACCAACTGAAAGGTCCGGCCTATTTTTTAAGACCCGAATCGTATCTTTTGTTGTGAAGTTTCAGGAACCCTTCAAGATTCTGCAAGCCGAAGATCAAGCTAGACGATGGTAAATCCGACTTTGGATCTTGGAGGCCTCTGGGGCTGCTGTTGGGGATATACTTTCCGGGTATCCTCACAATTCCTCACTAACCAGGGTGGCCCACTTCGGGTTAGAGCTTTGCTTCACGGGCGGCCCATTCAGGGAGAAAGACGGAGTCTAATCCGGCTACGGGAAGGCCTAGAAGACTTACCGACTTAGGCCCATATTGTTACTTGTAGTTCAAGATGTACTCTGTAACTGACTCTTAGTCGTAGCCGGATAGATCTCTCCTGTAAACCCTAGGCCGGATATCTATATAAGCCATCCTAGGGAGAGCCTTTAGGGCACCCAATACTTTAGACCCTCAACTCGCATAGGCGAAATCCTTGTAACCCATATTCCGGCTCTGCCGTATTATTGGATTGCTAGCAGGAGTAGAATCCGTCCAAAGCCGGCGAATTTGAACCTGGGTAAACTTGTGTGCTCACCGTCCCGGAACACCGTACATATCACACCCCTCTCTTCCGCACGCCTCGAGGACCCCCTCATGGCGTACTTGTCATCAATCTGACGACATATATGGGCCTAGGGGAATGCATTGTGTATTTGGCTACTAATTGTAGGGGTTGTCGGAGTGATAGAAACCTGAACCCCTGTTAGAAAACCTTTGCACAAGGGACGTCAGGGTCTTAGAGTTTAAAGCTGTGGTTAGGTTTCTACCTTAATTACTTTCTTGTACTTGCGGATGCTTGCAAGGGTATAATCACAAGTATGTATTAGTCCTAGGAAGGTCGGTACATTAGCACAGGTTCACCCACACAACACTTAGCAAACTAAAGAAGATTAATCAACTATATGAAGCGAAAGCACTTGATGATATTCCCATGTGTCCTCGAGAACATTTGGTCATCTTAAGTAATACAATCGGCTTGTCCTTTGCTAAAGAAAGGATTAGGCCACTTGTTATATTTATTCTTATTGTCTTTTATTTACTCGTACTTTATTTACCTGCATTATCAAAAACCCTTAAAAATCCGTTTGCTAAGTATTTACAGAGAATTCCTGCTCCAAGCCATTCGCCAACACCTCCTGCTCCTCATTGAGTTCGACACTCTTACTTATCAAAAATACTGCGATACACCCCCTATACTTGTGGGTCATCAAGACTATTTTCTAGCGTCGTTGCCGGGGAGTGAAGCGCTATTGGAGAGTGGAACTGGTAAAGGAAACTTCTACTGTGGGTATTGTTTACTTCTATTAGTTACTTTATTTCAATATGGATAATTCACTTAGTTTCTTATTTCGTAATGCTACTACCACCGCTAAGGTAGTAAATGAACCACCACCTGCTGAGAATGATACTTTTAAAATACCTACAAGAATTATTGATCGTGTTATGGATACCTATTATGTTGGAGATCGAACTGTCCATCCCGGTGATCATTTGCTCTTTATACACGAATTATGCGGGTTGTTCAAGTGTGCAGGTATTACAATAGATCAAGTCAAGAAGAAGTTATTCTCATTATCATTGAAAGGAAGAGCTGAAGAATGGTATAAGCTGTTGAAGAATGGTCAAACTCTTGAATGGGAGGAAATAGTGCCTCTCTTTTATTCAAAAGTTTATCCTCCTAGCGAGATTCATAAAGATTAGAATCAAATATACAACTTTTGGCCTCTTGATGGAGAGAGTACAGCTCAAGCTTGGGTGAGACTGAAGTTACTAATGCTCAAATGTCCCATTCATGAGCTCCCCAACAATACTATTATCAATAAGTTTTATGCAAGGCTTTCTCTTCATGATAAGGATTTATTGGATGCTTCTTGTGCTGGATAATTTACACGCATGGAAGAAGAAGCTAAATGGGATCTTCTAGACCGTATTCAAGACAATGCTGAAGCATGGGAGAATGACAAAGGAAGAAAGTCAGGTATAAATTATGATTATGAATGCATTGAATCTTTTATGGGAACTAATGACTTTCAAAATATTAGTAATGCTTATGGTCTTGATTCTCTAGTTACTACAAATTGTTTTAAGGCTTTTGCTTCTTATATTGAAATTCCAAAAAAAGGGTGGAACAAGTATCATGCACCATATAAATACATTGTTGATTGTGTTCATGTTAGGAGTACTGAATTTTGCACTATTGATCACATCCTACCTGAACCTTATATCGAGAAAATGCCCTTCCCGATAAGGTAAAGGAGCATCCTATGATAACTAGTGTAATCAATAAAAGTGCAAAGAGAACTGTAAAACCTGATGAACAAATAAACATTGAACCTGCTGTAGCAATTGTGAAAGACCTTGTTACTAAAAGTGTGGAAGATGGACACATAGTCTTCTGTGAGGATGCTTCTAATATTGTCTCACATCCTAATAGAACTAAAAAGGCTAGTGTCCCTGTGCTTTCTGTTAGAATTGGTGAACATTGCTATTATGGTTTATGTGATATTGGTGCAAGTTCAAGTAATATCCCTTATGAGCTTTACAAAGAAATTATGCATGAAATCAGTCCCTGCGAACTAGAAGAGATTGATGTGGTTATTCACCTTGCTAATAGAGAGACCATCTCTCCAATTGGTATTGTACTAGATGTAGAAGTTCTTTGTGGTAAGATTAAATATCCTGCTGATTTTCTAGTACTTGGTTTAGCTGCTAGTAAAACCTATCCTATCATTTTTGGTAGACCTTTCTTGAGTACTTGTGGAGCCATTATTGACTGCAAAAGGGATAAAATTTTAACTAAATTTGATGGGGAATCTTATGAGTTTAAGTTTCAAAATTTACTAAAGAACCTTGTGAAAATGAAACCCATAATGAGGATTTTAGAGTTGAGCAACTTGCTTCTATTTCTCTTGCTCCTAACAATGCTTTGCAGCAATTTATGGAAGAATCTTCATGGAAGAAAGAAATGAGATTGATGAGATTCTCCGTCGTCAACCTAAGATGCTTAAGCATAACTTGCCTGTGGAAGATTTGGGTACCACATTGCCACCTAAAAAGGATCCGGTCTTTGATCTAAAACCTTTACCTAACGATCTTAAGTATGCTTACATTGATGATAAAAAAATATATCATGTTATTATTAGCTCTAAACTTTCAGGGATGGAAGAGGAAAGATTATTGGAGGTATTGAAGAAACACCGAGGGGATATGGGCTATACTCTAGATGATTTAAAAGGGATTTCTCCTACTATATGTTAGCATGCTATCAATATAGAACCAGATGCAAAGCCAGTGGTAGAGCACCAACGTTGTTTAAATCCTAAGATGAAGGAAGTGGTAAGAAACGAGGTATAGAAACTCCTTGATGCTGGTATTATTTACCCTATTGCTGATAGTGAATGGGTTAGTCCTGTTCATTGTGTCCCTAAAAAAGGGGGAATTACCGTTGTTCCTAATGATAATGATGAGCTTATTCCCCAAAGAATAGTAGTAGGTTATAGGATGTGCATTGATTTCAGAAAAGTTAACAAAGTTACTAAGAAAGATCATTACCCACTTCCTTTTATTGATCAAATGTTAGAAAGGTTGTCTAAAAAGACCCATTTTTGTTTTCTTGATGGATACTCTGGTTTCTCTCAAATTGCTGTTAAACAACAAGATCAAGAAAAAAACTACTTTTACATGCCCTTATGGAACCTATGCTTATAGACGTATGCCTTTTGGTTTATGTAATGCTCCTGCTACTTTTCAAAGATGCATGTCTGCTATCTTTCATGGTTTTTGTGAGGAAATTGTGGAAGTGTTCATGGACGACTTCTCCGTCTATGGAACTTCTTTTGATAATTGTCTGCACAACCTCGATAAAGTTTTGCAGAGATGTGAAGAAACTAATCTTGTTCTTAATTGGGAGAAATGCCACTTCATGGTGAATGAAGGGATTGTCCTTGGACATAAGATTTCTGAAAGAGGCATAGAAGTTGATAGAGCTAAAGTTGAGGCAATTGAGAAAATGCCCTGTCCAAGAGACGTCAAAGGTATTCGTAGTATCCTTGGTCATGCTAGTTTCTATAGAAGGTTTATTAAAGATTTCTCTAAGATATCAAAACCCCTCACTAATCTTCTTCAAAAAGATGTACCCTTTGTCTTTGATGATGATTGCAAGGAAGCTTTTGAAACTCTAAAGAAGGCTTTAACTACTGCTCCTATCGTTCAACCACCTGATTGGAGCTTACCCTTTGAAATAATGTGTGACGCTAGTGATTTTGCTATAGGTGTTGTCCTTGGGCAACGAATAGATAAAAAGTTAAATGTTATCCATTATGTTAGTACGACTCTTGACGCTGCTCAAAGGAATTATGCTACTACTGAAAAAGAATTCTTAGCCGTTGTCTTTGCTTATGATAAGTTTAGACCTTATATTGCTGACTCAAGAGTTACCATTCATACTGATCACGCTGCTATTAAGTACCTTATGACGAAGAAAGATGCTAAGCCTAGGCTTATTAGATGGGTGCTGCTCTTACAAGAGTTTGACCTACATATTGTAGATAGGAAAGGTGCTAAAAATCCTGTAGCTGATAATTTATCTTGATTGGAAAACATCACTTTTGATCCTATGCATGTTAATGATAGTTTCCCAAATGAACAGTTGGCTGCAGTAGGGGTAAGCTCGCGAGGGAGTCCTTGGTATGCTGATTATGCTAACTTTATTGTCTCCAAATATTTGCCTCTAACTTTTACAGCTCAGCAAAGAAGGAAGTTCTTTTATGACTTGAGGCATTATTTTTGGGATGACCCACATTGATATAAAGAAGGAGTAGATGGTATTATGCGAAGATGTGTTCCAGAATATGAACAAAAGGAAATATTGTGGAAATGTCATGGTAGTGCCTATGGAGGACATCACGCGGGAGATAAAACCACACAGAAGGTACTACAATCAGGTTTTTACTAGCCTACCCTTTTTAAAGATGCAAGAAAATTAGTCTTATCATGTGATGAGTGCCAATGAGTAGGTGACATTTCTAGATGCAATGAGATGCCTATGAATTACTCTCTAGTTATTGAACCATTTGACTGTTGGGGATTCGACTTTATGGGTCCTTTTCCCCCTTCAAAGGGTTATACCCATATTCTTGTTTCTGTTGACTATGTTACTAAGTGGGTAGAAGCCATACCTACAAAAAGTGTTGATGGGGAGACCTCTTTAAAAATGCTTAAGGATATTATCTTTCCTAGGTTTGGAGTGCCTAGGTATCTTATGACTGATGGAGGTTCTCACTTTATTCATGGTGGTTTTAGGAAGACCCTTGCTAAATATGATGTTAATCATAGAATTGCTTCAGCTTATCATCCCCAAACTAGTGGACAAGTAGAGTTATCAAATAGAGAAATTAAATCCATCTTGCAAAAGACTGTTAATAGATCTAGAAAAAATTGGGCTAAAAAGTTGAACGATGCTTTATGGTCTTATAGGACTACCTATAAAAATCCTATGGGAATGTCTCCTTACAAAATGGTTTAAGGGAAAGCTTGCCACCTGCCCTTAGAATTAGAACACAAATCTTATTGGGCAGTGAAAGAACTTAATAGAGACTGTAAACTAGCTAGTGAGAAAATATTGTTTGACTTAAGTTCGTTGGATGAATGGAGAAGTGAAGCATATGAGAATGCTAGACTCTTTAAGGAAAAAGTTAAAAGATGGCACGACAGGAGAATTCTTAAGAGGGAGTTCCATGTTGGTGAGAAGGTTCTATTGTATAGGTCTCGTCTCAGATTTTTTGTAGGGAAACTACTTTCAAAATGGGAAGGACCTTTTGTTATTGAAGAAGTATATCATTCAGGTGCAATAAAAATTTCTTCTTTAAAAGATAACACTACATAAGTGGTGAATGGTCAGCGACTCAAGCACTATATTGCTGGAGATTCATACAATGAAGATATCGATTCTATTCAAGTAGTAACTCCGGAAAAATTTATCAAAGACCAAATTCAAAGACCTGTAGAGTCCGTTTTCGAATACGTAATAGTTCTGGTAAGAAAAGTTCCATGAAAATTCTATCCATGTATATTTTTGCAGTTTTTATCCAACAAGGAAAGCTACAAAGCGAAAGAGGGAAGGAAACGGAGCCAGGGTGGCTCACACCACCCCCTGGCGCGGCCCCCCTGGCCGCGCCAACAAGTGGTGTGGCCACGGACTCAAATCTCCGAATTCGCTTTCTCCCAAGACCTTCCTTTTGTTGTAAAACTTAATATATAATCCTCGGATATTCAAGGTTCGATATCGTGTTCTCGTCGTGTTTTCGTTTGATCTGTTTTACGGGTAGAGTCCCAGATTTGGAGCCATAATGTCTTCCTCTGGATCAGCCAAGGAAGATTCCTCAGCGGAAATCATCAACCCATACATGCGAGAGTTGAGGATTCATCCTAAGGAGTTATTGCTTGAAGATGGGGAGGTACGGATAAAAGAGGTTCAAGGCCCCAAAAGTGAAGGAAGTCTGGTGGACAGGATGGAAGCACTGGAGCAAGAAGTCTTTAGGTACAAGAAGATGACGGAACGCGAAGTGGATATCATCCATAAGATTTGTTCCGAACTCATCGCCGAGCACCAAAAGGATACTGCTGATCTTAAGGATGAAATTCTCTCACTCCACCAAACAACCAACCAACTTCAAGCACAACTATACGACGTTCAAAATCAAAACTGTGAGTACGAGGTTAGGTTTAAACGCATAAGTGCTGCTGCAAGTTTCAGGATGCTAGAGAGCACAATGTCTTTTGTTGATGGGGAGCCCTTACCTTGGAAGTCGGACAATGACGAGAGAACACCACCACCATCTAAGGAGTAATTCGTCATCAGGTTTTGGCATCCCCTTGGTTTGTTCCAAGCTTGGGGGAGTGCCACGGTATCACATCACTATCTTCTATCTTTTTACCTTTTTAGTAGAGTCATATCATGAATAGAGGAGTTATCATGTAGGATGGTTTGGATTATGGAAGTGTCCCCCCTCTCGTTAGATATCTATGTATCCCTTGGTGTGAGTTGCCGTTATGGATTATTAATGAGAAGTTCTATCATTTACTCTTTTGCATATCTTATATTAGATTTCAATTTCTGTTATATGATTGATCTTATTGTTAGTATTGGCATCACTTTGGGATCATTGAGTTACTTTAGTTGGTTTTGGCAAACCTGGCTCGGCCAGTAGCAACACTATTTTGAGAATTGAATGAAAAAGATAAAAGTACTCTAAATAAATATAATTTCATCATCTTTCTTTCTTGATTTGCTCATAAGTCTAGTATTCTCTAGTTAAGATCTTTTGTGCTTCCAAGAAAGATTGCATGTTTGTTTTTATCACTTTTATGTTTGCTTGTTTCCTTCAACTCTTATGCTTGCTACCCAGCCTTGCTAGCCAAAAACCTGTACTGAGAGGGAATGCTTCTCGTGCATCCAATCCTTAAACCAAAACCTATGCCATTTGTGTCCACCATACCTACCTATTAGCATTATTGCTATTCCAAGTAAATTCATGTTTTTATCTACCTTACAAATTAAACTTGTTATGTGAAAATTAGTGATTAAAGCTCTCACGAACTTGATGGCACACTTTACTTTCTTGCACTTAATAAACTTGAACCATTGTGCCCATCTATGTTGCGTATATGCTTGTGCTTTGTAAGTTGTGAATTAGCATAACCATGCTGTCATGGGGAACACTTTCAACATTGCACTGGTACTTTATACCTAGTTGATATCATGCTCTTTTGTCTATGGATGTCGTCGGTGTGAAATGAAAGGGGAGCTTGTAAGTCCATGGAGTTATGTATATGTGTTAGAGAAACGCCTGGGCCGCCGGTCTAATCCATGCCTAATCATGGTGGAAACCTGCAGCGTAACCATAATGAGCATCTATGAAGCATTCTTCTTATAAAAAAGAGATAGAGATTGAGAAAAAGAGAAAAAGAAAAAATAGGAAAGAGGAAAGAGAGAAAAAAGCACCATATTCCCATGGTAAATAAGAAGATTGCTGAGATGCTCGTTGTCTGCTTGCCTTGTCATTTTGATATGGGGATTCTTCCGTATCATCGGGCAAGGGGTACCCCGTTGGCGGCTCTCTATGATACACATATACTTACTATGACAAGAACTTACCGGTAACTAAACTTGAGTAGCATGAGGAGCGGCCCTCGTATTCAAGGGACATGAGATTTTCAACTTGCAACTTGTCAAGCATATCCTCATATTTGATCACTTTAACCTTAATCACCTAAAGATGCCTATGATAGGGGCAATGAGAGCTGAAAGCTAATAAGTATCATAATTTTTGGAAGCTCTTTATGAAACTTGAAATCCCTGCTTTCCTCTGCGAAGGGCCTTTCTTTTACTTTTTAGTTGAGTCAGTAAACCTATTCCCTTCTATCTCAGCAAGTATTTTGAGTTGTTGTGTTTCATTCATTCATATGATGATCTATTCAATAATGTTTCTTATGTTCCTTGCTTTGCACATTTGATCCTATCTTAGTGTTTATTACTTTGAAAGCTATCATTGAAAACCCGTTATGTGTGAACTCCTACAAATTGTCAACTATTCTTTGACCAAGAGCTAAGTTTGCCATTACCAATTGTTATTTACTTTATCTATCTTTATTGTGTTTCCTATACTTATTGCAAGTTAGGTTATATAATAGTGAGTTGTCTTCTATTATGATTTATGTATTGATGAATGTGATGCTTCTTGTCCGTATTCTTTTATAGACTCATCACTCCATAAACCTGAGGTCATGTTTATTGAGCTCAGTTTTCTCTTGGAGACAAGCGAAGTCTAAGCTTGGGGGGAGTTGATACGTCCATTTTGCAACACTATTCTACATCATAATTTACTGTTATTCATTGATATATTTCATATTAAGAGATGATACTTATGTTATTTCATCTGTTTTTGCATGGTTGATGACTTTTGGAGCATGGACTGCTGCAATCAGGATTCTGATGGAAAAGGTGCTATTTGGAGGCAAAATTCGTGAAGATCAGAAAATCCGGGAAAATACATGGAAAATTCTATTTTTCCAGAAGACGAAGATTGCCAGAAGGGGAAATGGAGATGGGCCACAGGGGGCCCACACCACCCCCTGGCGCAGGCAGCCCTAGGCCACGCCAGCAGGTGGTGTGGCCACCCTGGCCCACTCCAGGCTCTCCCCTCTGGCGTATATTATCCTCACAAAACCCTAAGACTCGGGGAGCGACCACAGAAAGATTTCGCCGCCTCTACGGGGTGGGAAAACACATAGATAGAAAGATCTCTCCGGCAGACAGAATTCTGCCAGGGGAATTCCTTCCCGAAGAGGGGAGATCATCGCCATCAACACCACCATCAAGCTGGACTTCATCGGGATCATCATCATCATCATCACCACCATCATCTCCACCAGCACCATCATCACCACTTCATACCGCTGTAACAATTGGGTTGAAACTTGCATAGTTCTTAGGAGAAACTTTCTCGGTGTTGATTACTCCTTGTAGTTGATGCTATTGAGTGAACCATTGAATTATCGTTTATGTTCAGATTGTTACATATCATTATATCATCTCTGATCATGATCCACATGATGTCTGTAACACCCTCGAATCGGCCTAATGCAAACTTTAGCGTTTCCCGCCAAACTCGCATAGAAACGATTCAAGGACACCCACCAGGCACTTGCGTGCGGGTGGAAAACAAAGTAATACCATTACACAATAGTTCACGATGGAACCCACAGAACATATATATACAACAACGACTCCATGGGTCAAGAATACAAATATAATATACAAAGATCCAAATCACCTCGAAAACGATAGAGCGTACGACTAGGGAAAAGATGCAAATGGGGCTAAGAGCCCTGAAGAATAACCAATGGCGTCCATAACCCTGCCCAGGCCAAGCCGGAAGGGTAACCCTGCTAACGACGTCGATCTCAAACCTGCTAAAACAAAAGGGGTGCCGATAAAGGGCAAAGGAAAAAGAGGAGCGTTAGTACTGAGGCCAGTACACGGCGAGGCTAGAATTCGGCGGCTCTCGCCTACATAGGTATGGTGGACTGAAGCGGCAGCGCAACATGCATAAACAACCTATAGAGACTCGATGCAACTATCGGCTATTAGAGAGGGATAAGAGAGACCTATTCGGGACCAACCTTATACTAACACCAATCATACCCATCCTAGTATTCCCCCTCGAGACCAAACGAGGAAGTCAAACCAAGGAACTCACACAGTTGGCAGTTTTATTCATTCCATTATAGTTGAAACACTTACTAGTCAGATATAGATAACATGGGTCATCCTGATAGCATAAGTAATGGGCAGTTTTAGTTAACCATTCCGTTGTAGTTGCAGTACTTACTAGTCAGATACAATCAGCATGTGACATCCCAAACCCAGCAGTTGTTGGCACTTCTATTTCATTCCATTGGAGTTGCGATACTTACTAGGTAGGTATAACATGACATGATACACCGCAGTTCCACCAATTGTGAGCACTTTTAATATCCATTCCATTGTAGTGAAGCTGATTACTAGTCACATATTAAGTCAAATTTATAGCACTACTTTAGTTATGCTTGTCTATGATCGAGATACTATGCTCCAAGTCGTCCATAACCGCGGACACGGCTTTCAGAAAGATTTACCCTAAGGGGTGCACAAATAGCAACACACACACGATCAACCTCGAAAAAACCAACTCAAAACCCAACGAGGCTTTCACGACAAAGCAATCACAGGATTCATAAATTATTTCAGGGGGCCACTCCACTAAGCTACCCGCGACGAAGTTGGCCGGCTCCGAGATGGACCTAGGGTTTGTGTGGACGGCGGTAAACGACTGGGAACCTAAAAGTGTGACTGGGCTTGTCGATACAGCAAAAACGTGTCACGATCCAAAACAGTACAGGTGCTCCACGCACAATCGTAAATAAAGCGGTAAAGCATGGCATAAGTACATGATATTAATAAAACCCCAAACTAGTTTGTGGCCCCAAGAAATAAGAAATGAATCAAGCTCTGGCTAAGGGAATTCATGGTCCCATATGCGGATAGTGCGATAGTCAAGGAACATGTATCAAGTACTCGGGGTCCTACGGGACACAAGTGAGCGTGGAAGAACCAAATAACATCTATTTCCCACCGACGCCTCTGCATTAGTTATATCTATTCCCAGCATTTTAATAGTTGCATTTAAAGTCATGATCATCTCCACCATTAAGCATCCCCACCATTTATCATGTGTCAACTTGTCGTTAACGGTGAAATGACAACGACGCGAAGAAACACATAAGCAAGCAACTACGACTCGCAACGCTGACTATCTATCAAACAACAGGCAATAGGATGTGTCCATGGAAATATAGAGGCTGCAAGGAGTATAAATGGTGCACGGAAACTAAAGCATCGCAACACGGATAGCAATAGATCAACAGGAGGAAATAAAGACTATAAAAGCAAAATAGGTAGAAAGAGGGAGATGCTCACCTGGGAAACACTGCAGAAGATACACCGGAGAACTTGTCGATACTCGCATCTACTCAACGGCCTAATCCGTGAAGAAGCAAACACTAAAAGAAACACCGGATGCACTGTTTAATACTACGACAAAAGAATCGGCATGTTTATGATATGATGCATGACATGGCAAAGATGCGGTGCAATTAGTCCATATTAAGCGGAACCGGGGTCCCGACAATTAATTAGATGGTTTATGTTGTTTAGTTACCCCATAGTTTAAATGTTGTATGAACAAGGCAAAACATGGCATCGGTTCGCTACACAATTTAAATGGAGGAAATATAAGACTATAATCGCCCGCATATAGCCTCCATATTTAATTTAGGTGAATCATCCAAATACCCCCAAACGACCACAATATGTATGCAATCATGAACAATTCAATATGCATCGATATATGGATGACAGTTTATAAAATAGGGCTCGGAAAAGGGGTCACACATTGGTTATCGGCGATCTTTGTGCTCGAAGGGGTTCGGGTTCGGTCTCGGCGGGATCTTCGGGGTTCGGCGAGATCGGTCTTCGGCGTGCATGAAGAAGACCTTGAGATGTGTCGCCTTCACCTTCAAGTTCCATTTACGAGTGACGTTGTCGATCTTGGATTAACAACGATATTCTTCGGGCCATGCCTTATCCAATCTTCAAGGTGTCTACCTTGGGTTGGCCTGGTCAAGCAGAAGATCTTTTTCACCATTTACTCAAAGATCGGAGTACTCGAATTAGATGGCCACACGATGATCACCGTATCCTCGCGTCATTTCTTCTAGGACACACATGTAGACTCCAGGAGGTCAAGAAAAGGAGAATAGTTGCACATACAACATATCTGAGTGTAAAAGTTACAGACATGGATGGGGCAGAGGCATGCGAGCTCGGCCGGTGAGAGGCACACCGCGGGGCAAGGCAGGGTCGAGCACGCCGGGCCGGAGTTCGAAGAAGCGTAGCATCGGCGGCCAGGGAGTAGCACCGGTGAGGCGTGGGGCGAGCCCAAGCGCAATCAGCGACGGAGCTTGCGACTACAGAGGGCAACGCAGAGAGCGAGGAAGACCACGGTTGGTGGCGGAGCTTGGCAAGGGCGACGAGGGAGTACAGCGGTCGCTGGCGAGACGACGGCCGGAGCGAGACCTGGCGATGGTGGTGCAGATGACGACCGAGGAACTCGGGCTCGCGCTCGGCCGGAAGGGAGCCAACAGCGAAGCACACGGTGACGAGAGGGGGCGACGAGAGGGTGAGCGGAGAAGGAGGGCGCCGGCCTTGGCGAGCTCGAGGAGGAGATGCCATGGCGGTGTCGGAGCCCAGGGCAAGGTCAAGCCGGGGGCCGTCCACGGTGGCGGAGCTGCGGAGGCGCCAGATGCGAGACGGGGCGAGGTCGGCGACGCGGATGGCGGCAGGGAGAGGCGTCGAGGACGGCAGCGAGGTGGTGGCGGCTCTTCTCACGGTGGAGGAACACGAGCGGGCGGCGGCTCGAGATTCCGGCGAGAGGGCGGCGCTGGCGGTTCCGCGACAAGAGGAGAGCGCGCTAGCGGCGGGAGCTCGAGGGAGATGAAGGTGACGCTGGCGGCAGTGAATTCTTTGCAGTGTTGAGAAGACAAAGGCGAGACGGCGGTCCTGTCTGTAGAGGCGCGATCGGTGAGACGCGGATGATAGGGGCCTGTGGAGGGGAGGCGTCATGCTGGAGGCATCCGGGGAGGATCCTTGGCTGGAGCACGCGGGGCGGAGGGGATCCGAGGAGGCAGGGCGGCGAGCGGCCAGGGCAACGGCGCCATGGGGATCGAGCAGGGCTCTCCCTATCGGCGGTTGTTGATGGAGAAAGGGATCGTGGAGCCGAGAGGGGGGCGTGGTTGGTGGGGCTTGGCGAGGGAAACGATGCAGAGGTGGGGTGCGGGACGGGACGTGTACGACATGCGACACGTGGGGTGGGGCCAGGGTGTGCGAGCGGGGCGTGCACTGCTGTAGCGTGCGAGTCGTGTTGGCACGCGACATTGACCACGTCGAGCGGGTCGGGGCTAGGGCGTTGCAACGCGGTGCGGTGCGCTGCGGGTCAGGTGAGGGTCTAGGGGTTAGCTAGGATAGATTTTTAGACGGCCTGGGTAGTAGGTAGTCTGGCCCGGTTAGACCTTTGGTCTGATCGGCTGGATTGCCTCCCTGGAATTTTCTAAAATATGTTTTTGTTTATTTATTTTGTTTTAAATATTCTTTTGGTAAATAGTTTAGCAAAAATAAGATCCGGAAGAGACCGGGTTTTACATTTGAAATACAGAGAGGGTATTTAGAAAACACAGATAGGCTTTTGGAAAATAGTTTTAGGCAACAAATGCAGGATGACATGACGATGCTCAAATGCAATGTGGCATGATGACATGAGCATGCGGTCATGATGATGCACAAAATAAAAACACAACGATTTTCTAGTAGTGATACAACCGGCTTGTCCTTTGCTAAAGAAAGGATTGGGCCACTTGCTGCATTTATTCTTATTGTCTTTTATTTACTTATACTTTATTTACATGCATTATCAAAAACCCTTAAAAATCCGTTTGCTAAGTATTTACAGAGAATTCCTTCTCCAAGCCATTCGCCAACACCTTCTGCTCCTTGTTGGGTTCGACACTCTTACTTATCAAAAATACTGCGATACACCCCCTATACTTGTGGGTCATCACGTGTGCGCGTTGTCTCGGTCGCCGACTACGCCAACAACTCCGATGAGGAGCGTCTCGCGATGGAGATCGTCATCCATGAGTCGGAGCTAGAGCGGGAGGCGGAGGAGATCGAGGCCGTGGACGTGCGTCGGGCAGTGAAGCTCGTCGCGGCGCGGCTGGCGTGGGAGCCGGAGGAGGAGGGCCTGGCGAGGGAGCGCACCGCCGTACCGGTCGTCAAGATGGAGCTCGTGGACCTAATCGACCTCACGGACTGAGGTCGACGCCGCCCCCAACGCCGCCGCAACCTGCAGCTCCGGCCATTGCGGGAGCTCAATTGTAGCTTTTGTGAAGCTACACTATGTGTAATTAGAACTAATTCGCGCCAAAGTCTTCTCTGATCAATGAACTATGTCGTGATATCTTCAAATTCGAATATACAGTTCGGTTTTTACAGTTATCGTTCTGCGCCATGAGAAACGTGGCCCGTTTTCTGTTTTCGGAAGCCTGTATTTAAGGTTTTACAGTTCGGCAATTTATAGGCTTTTTTTAGAGTTGCTCTTACAGTTCTGCCATGCCAGGGGAAACCCTAGGTCCGCTTCGCCGGACCGGGCAGTGGTGGCGCTCCTACGTCGTCTTCCTTCTTGAAGGCGCTGCTTTGGCTACAAGGGGTATCCCCATGGTGGCACTCGCTGATGGTGGACTAGCCGATGTTGGATACTACTGCAGGTATGAGTCTCCGGGGCGCTATGTACGGAATCGCCGACACTCTCTTGTCGACTCCTTCCCAAGTGTGGCCAGTCCCTACCACTCGCTCGCTTCATCTTCTAGGCGTATGCAGTGGCGCATTGGTCTGGGTAACCTTGGTGTTTTTGGTCGTCTCCGGTGGTGCTTGGCGTTGGTTGTGACGCGGTTTGGTGTTCTTTGCCCTGGCTCTAGCCATTCTTGGTTGGAGTGTGGGCTAGACGAGCTTGTCGTTCGTTGTTGTAAGAGTGTGTTGTATGCCGAAAGACAAGTGTGAAGTTGTAGCCATTCTATGGCGTTCTCATCAACTTAATATAAATATAAAGACGCGCCATCCATTGCGGGTTCTGAAAAAATAATAGTTCAGAACTGAACCAAACTGTCTCTGCAACCAGGCGAGGCAACGCATCATCACAGAACATGTCTGCAGAGCAATGTCCCACCACCGAGCCAGCTAGCTCTCCACGCTTCGCCGAGAAATATCGGGTCCCGATCCTGAGCTCCAGAACAGCCTGAAACTGGGCACCGCTGAGTGAGTCCCGCCTCGCCGATCGCTCGTGAACAAAATACGCAGCATCACGATGTTTACAGCATCTTGTCGCCTGCCATCGGTGGCGGCCCTTGTCCACAGGTCGGTCGTGCGTTAGGTGATCGATCCAGATATGTTAGTGCAGCAGTACGCTAGCGCGCGGAGATATTGCCGCGTCGCCGTCGCTGCCGTTATCCCCTCCTCTCCCTCCGGCCAGTTTCACCTACTCCTACCAAATTACCACGGCCTCCAGCCAGGCGATCGTACCGGGATCGATCAGGATATAGATATGCTCTGCTCCGAATTCTCGTGCGCTTAAAAATGTTATACCGTCGAGATTGAGTGGAAGCAACGGCAATCCGCGACCGACTCGTCCATTTCAGTGCGCGTGAATTGTGAGGGAGACAGCAACGATGGCGTAGGCCGATGTTGCCCGGCCCGGCACCTCCACTCGCTCCCGATGCGACCAAGCTCTCTACTGTTGCCTGTCCATCCCAGAGACTGCTCCCGCGCGTGGTCGGTCCTCCTCGGTTTTGCCGGTCCACTGCATTATTTCCGGAGGAGTACGTCCCCGGTATTATATTCTGAGACCGATGATACTGATCGGTTGCGTCAGACGAGACCCGGTTGCTTCTTGGGCTTCAGTTTTGCTCTGTTTGGGGTTATTACAAGGCGAGCATGATTTGTGCTAATTATGCTTCTTGTGAAACAGAGGGCGCACCTATTGTGAGGTCCCGCAGGGCCTCGGATCCTTGCCGTGTAATATTGATGCTGCTGCAGTGTTGCGTGCACGCGGTCACGGCTACCTGGTTGTGTCGCTTCGCTTTCTGAACATGGATGGTAGGCTACCAAGAAACCTTGTCATGTTCTTGCAAGTGTTTCATCTTCTTCACAAATTAAACGAAGGGGCTTTTCCCTCGTAATACTACCACCCATAAGCTACAGATATTGCTGAGATGCAACTCGCCAGAGTGCATTATTAAAAAAAAGGTGGAATATCAGGAACAGTGTTCTCCACTTGAGGAGTCTTGCCTGATATTCCGAGGTGGATAGAAATGGGAAGGAGGATGGGGACGAGGAAGCAAGCAGTAACCATGGATCAGTTCTGGCTGGGGCCGGCCATTGATGGCTGATATGGACCGTGGGTCCCTTCAGTCCCCGTCCGTCCAAATAATTATACTGTAGGTAGATGATAAATTGGGAATATGTGCCGCTGGAAAATGGGTGTTCATTATCCTGTCCTGCCCAATCATGTCTCGGATATTAACAGCGATCCCAAAACGCTTCTGTGGGAAATTCAGAAAATCGTTCGTAGGGATACTCTACCATATTCATCGTGGCCACTCCTTTAACACTTCATTAATCTACGTAAATTGACCCAGCCAACCAATAGGATTTCTTTCGAGTAAAGGAGCCGCTGAAAAGTTCAGATATTACAAGCCCAACCGTCCACTCACACTCCTTTTAACAGATCCAAACAACTTGCTCAAGAGTACGAAGTCCAGTCCCCCCCACCCACCCACACACACACACACACACATTGAGGCAAAGTACACTTAGACAAATATTTTGCCCTGATTAATTTCTGCCACCTCACATCTCTACTTTCCAACTTCCAAATTTTGGTTTAAGAGGTGAGCTTAGCTCATTTGGTTAGGAAAGTGGATGTACAATCCAGTCACCCAAGTTCAAGTCATCATGGACGCAAATTTAGATTATTGTTGTTCCAAAAACCAAAACCACTATATGGGCTTCTCCTACTGTATTACTTTAAAAAGTCAGACAGTGGTTCATAGTATCTAAATCTACCACCCCCAGACCCCCTTGATCAAGAGGCTGGCACACTACTTCCAATTCACTAAATGGTACTCCCTCCGTTCCAAAATATAAGTAACATTTTCATTAAAAAGGCCATCCTTTTACCTGGTCCCTTAGGCAGTCTAAACAGGGATAAAAGATACAAAGGGATACTCCCCAAACAATCTTTTAAACAAAAGCAATTTAGCACCATAAAACATTAATAACTTACCTTCCCAAGTATGTAATTTATTTTCTATTTATTTCCTCTGTTCCTCTCCCCATTCACTATTTTCTAAGTCTAGAATGATGAATAGCAATACCTAGACAAGGAAATTATTTTTCAAACCAGATAAATGCTCAAAGATACACAACATATGAGTATGTCCGTTTGGCGGAAACTTCACAAATATGAAGGATACGGAACCGTAAACCGGTAGCAGCCCGAGGAATTGATCACCGCCTTGCCAGCCGTGTTGTCAGGGGGATGATCTCCGGATACCCCACCCGAGTAAGAAACAGGACAGTCGGTCTCGGCCGGCTGACCAGATGCAGCCGGACAGGACAGGAGGGACCGGCTACCACCCGGTAGCCGGACCCTGAAGAGGTAGCCGGATACAACAACGTAGCCGGATCCAATCAGAGGGACAGGACGACGTGCGTATCAGTGCACGGTACGTCCCATACGACGACAAGACGGGCAACCACCTGCCCATACCGAAGACTTGGCGTGGCTGACGCGGAACGATGGCCTGTCTTTGACGACGGCTCGCACGGCGTCAGCTGCCTACCATATACCGCTCATACACCGATGTGACATACCATGCCGGGATCAGATGACTTGCCGACTGGGACCGCTTTGGGCTGCCGGTGCCATCGGCTACTAGCATGAGACCCTTGCCTCTCTTCCTATATAAGGAGAGGGAGGGCCTCAGTAGAAAGGGTTGGTCTCAGTTTATTTAAGGCAGTAGCTAAAGGATACAACTCAAGGAGCACTTGTAGCTCGTATATTCCACATAGTCAGATCGGGAAGGAGTAGGGGCTTTACCTCACCACGAGGGCCCCGAACCTGGGTACTTCTTGCGTCCCGCTACGCTCGCTCGTATCCAATCTCGCCTGCGGACGCCGTCGATAGCTTTCCTGCTAGTCCCCACACCTCTATCTAACCTTTTTAGGTATTGCCGTTCCCAATACAACGACATTGGCGCCCACCGTGGGGCGGATGGCTTCGACCGGAGTCACGTTCCGCACGGGACCCCGCACTTCAGCCGGAGAGCGCGTGGCCTCCGGCCTGGTGCTCACGCTCGGCAAGTTCGACTGCGTCATCGACAACGCCTCCTGCTTCACCGGAACTTCCTTCCCGGCAAACGGCACCGTTCTGCTATTCAGCAATCTCCCCGTCTACATCGCCACCGTCCCGGAGCGTTTCCCCAGGGAAATCGTCTCTGTCGCGGGGCCGCCATGCTCAAGCGGCGGCACCTCCGCCGCACCTCGCGGCGTGGAGGTCATGATGGCCGGATCCAGCTCGCAGCCCCGCCGGCCGCGGGAGCGAGGCGCGAACGAGGTCGGAACTTCCGTTCCCTCGCAACCTCGGAACCCGGTCGAGGATGCCATTGATCGGCTCCTGGCGCCGGTTACCCTCGGGGACAACCCGGAGGAGAGGGAGGCCAACTTCACCATGGAGAGACAGATCCTCCTCCAGGAGGCCATGGAGCTAGCAGCAGCGCATAGCCGGAGATCGCCAGGCCGAGTATGACCGCTAGCCGCGGTCTCACCCCGGCCATCAGAGCCGAAGCCGGGCGGCAGTGACGTCAGGCGGTGAGCTAAGCGGCGAGATGGAGAAGACGGAGAACGGATCCGCGCCTGCCCTACACGCCCACCTACAAGACGCCCATCAAGAACTTGCGCGGCGCCCTGTGAAGAACTACCCAGCACGGAGGCGAGGAGCGGGCCGCCAGCATGCTCGCGTCAGAGCTCCTCCAGCGTCGCGGAGCAGCAGCCGGCGCCAACCAGCGACGCCGGAGGACCTTAGCTACTCGGAGAAGCAGGCTACCCGCCAACAGCGAGGCGCACCACGTGACACGCAGCGGCGTCCTCCTCAGCCCGGCTAGGGCCTGCAGCGGCGTCGCAGCTCCGGCAATGGGCCAGCCGTGCGAGGCGAGCGGTCAACAGCAACCCGCCACCTCCACCCCCAGCCGGAGCACCTGCACCAGCCGGTTCCGCCTCTCGGTCGGGTGGTGCGCCAACCCGGATTGTCCGGATGCCGCGACCATCGAGCTGCTCGTTCAAGCAGCGTCACGAAGGAGGAAGATTCTACCGACCAGTTTGTTTGGACCCGCATCCGAACGAGCCGTTTCGGATAAATTCTCCCTGCCGGGGACACTCCCTGACAGCAGCATGAAGCCGGAAGACTGGCTGACCGACTACGCCACGGCAGTCGGCATCGCCCACGGGAATAAGCGCACAGCCGTGCGTTACGTCCCTCTCATGCTAACCGGGTCGGCAAGGACCTGGCTCAATAGCCTCGCGCCCAACAGCATCAACGCCTGGAATGATTTCGAGAAGGTTTTCGTCCGCAACTTCAGCGGCACGTACAAGCGCCCAGGGCGCCCGTGCGACCTGGCCTTGTGCGTCCAGGGCGACCACGAGACCGACCGCGAGTACCTCGCCAAGTGGAAGGAGCTCCGCAACACTTGCGAGGGCATCCTGGAGAGCCAGGCCATTGGTTTCTTCATCGAAGGATGCCGAGAAGGCACCATGCTTCGCCACCGGCTACTGTGTGATGAGCCGAAAACCATGGCGGAGCTCATGACGGTTGCCGACCAGTACGCCACGGCAGATGCCGCCATGCAGAAGCCCCTCCGAGTAAACGCGGAAGGCCGTTCGACTCCCACGGAGCCAGCTCGCGACCGTCCGAGCAATCCGGCTGGTGAGGCCGGATCCTCCAGGCGCCACGGCAACGACAACCGGTTCCACGGGGACCGCCAGGACAGGCAACAGAAGCCTCGCTACCACGCGCGGCAGGTCAATGCCGTAGAAGGTGCGCCCGACGCACCGGCTAATGACACAAGAAGGCAGAAGCCCCGGATCACCTTGACCGGATGATTGGCCGTGCAAGTGGCATAGCGGTCCTTCAAACCGGCTACGCACACCACGGAACTGCAGCTGGACTCGCCCGGCTAAAGGACGGCGGCAACAACAACGGCTACCCGGACGCCGCCTACCACATCTTCGAGATTTAGCGCGACAAGCACACGCGGCGATGCTCAAGGAGGTCAACACCATCGTTTCTCCGGTCCCCGAGACACTGGTCGGAAACCCCATCACCGGGCGGGCAGATCAACCGGAGCACTGCCGACTCCGGGGCTACGCCATGGTGCTCGACCCCTCATCGTCTCCAACGCGCTGCCGATTTTGCGTCCTCATCGGGAGGCAGCAGCCTCAACCTCCTCTACCAGTCCTCGCTAGAGAAGCTGGGCATTCGCGGCGACCTGCGCCCGACTACCACGACGTTCCACGCGGCATCACTTTAGCCGCCTGCGCTCATGGGAAAAATCCAGCTGGATGTCATCTTCGAGACCGAGGAGAACTTCCGCCGCGAACCAATCTGGTTCGAGGTGGTAAATTTGACGAGCTCCTACCACGCTCTCCTCGGACGCCCCGCCCTCGCCAAGTTCATGGCCGTCCCCCACTACGCATACCTCAAGACGAAGATGCCAGGACCCCACGGCGTGATCACCGTTGCCGGCTGCTTCAGGCGATCGATGGAGTGCGCCTCAGCCGGTTCTAAACTAGCAGAGGCCCTCATCATAGCCGAAGAAAAGCGCGTGATCATGCGCAATGTGGCCATGGCCCAGCAGGACATTCCGGCCAGCAACAAACAGGCTGGAGAAGGAGCTTTCCAGCCGGCAAAGGAGACAAAGAGGATCCTGCTCGACCCCTCCGACCCGACTAAGTTCGTCACCATTGGTGCCGGCTTGGACAGCAAATAGGAAGGCACGCTCGTCGACTTCCTCCGTGAGAATCGGGACATCTTCGTGTGGTCTCCCAAAGACATGTCGGGTGTGCCGAGGGAGTTCGCCGAGCACTCACTTCATGTGCGTCCGGATGCCAAGCCGGTCAAGCAACCTCTGTGCCGGTTCGCAGAAGAGAAGAGAAAGATAATCGGTGACGAGATCACCTGGCTCCTCGCAGCCGGGTTCATCATGGAAGTGTACCACCCGGACTGGCTGGCAAACCCAGTCCTGGTGTTGAAAAAGAACAAGACCTGGCGCATGTGTATCGACTACACCAGCCTGAACAAGGCATGCCCGAAAGACCCCTTCGCCTTGCCCCGTATCGATCAGGTCATCGATTCCACGGCCGGCTGTGATTTGTTGTCTTTTCTAGATTGTTATTCCGGATACAATCAGATTAAGACATTATTTATCACCCCCTACGGGGCTTTCTGCTATGTAATCATGCCTTTCGGCCTAAAAAACGCAGGCGCCACCTATCAGCGATGTATGCAGAAATGCTTGCACTCGCAGATAGGCCAAAACATGCACGCTTACGTGGATGACATGGTCATCAAGACCAAGGAAAAGCGCACCCTCCTCGAGGACCTGCGAGAAACATTTGGCAACCTCCGCCAGTACCAGACGAAGTTGAACCCGGAAAAATGCGTCTTCGGAGTGCCATCCGGCCAGCTACTCGGTTTCCTCGTATCTCAGCGAGGCATCGAGGCAAATCCGGAGAAGATCGCGGCCATCGAAAGGATGCAACCGTCCAAGAACCTGCTTGGAGTCCAGAAGTTCACCGGATGCCTGGCTTCCCTCGGTCGTTTCGTCAGCCGGCTGGGGGAGAAGGCACTTCCGTTGTACCAGCTGATGAAAAAGACTGACAAGTTCTCCTGGACTTCGCAAGCCGACACCGCGTTTCACGACCTCAAGCGCATGCTGTCCACAGCGCCGGTTCTAGCCACACCGGCTAGCAAGGAGCCGATGTTGCTCTATATAGCAGCCACCAGCCGGGTCGTCAGCGTCGTCCTGGTGGTGGAGCGCCCTAAGGAAGGCAAGGCTCAGCAAGTTCAGAGACCCGTCTACTACCTCAGCGAGGTTCTCTCCCTCTCCAAGTAGAACTACCCCCACTACCAAAAGATGTGCTACGGCGTGTACCTAGCATGCAAGAAGCTCAAGCACTACTTCCAGGAGCACCCGATCAAGGTGGTGTACCTTCGCACCTTCGAAATCATCGCCAACAAGGACGCCAGCGGCCGGGTCGCCAAATGGGCCATCGAGCTCGCCGTCTACTCCATCCAGTACGAGCCCTGGCTCACGATCAAGTCATAGGCGATGGCGAACTTCCTTGTTGACTGGGCCGAGACCCAGTGTCTCCCACCGGTTCCGGATTCGGACCACTGGAGGATGCACTTCGACGGGTCGAAGATGCTCGGGGGCTTGGGAGCCGGCATCGTGCTCACCTTGCCCAAGGGAGACCGGCTGGAGTACGTGTTGCAGATCCACTTCAAGGCCTCCAACAACATAGCCGAATACGAGGCAGCGCCGGGCTCCGGCTGGCCAAAAATCGGCGTCAACGGATCCGTGCTTGGCGATTCGGACTGGTGGTACAACAAGTATCCGGGAATGGGGCCAGAGATGCCAACATGGCCCTCTACGGTTCCACATCCGAGCTCAGCTCCTCCTTCGACGGTGTGAATTTCATCACGTCCCCCACCAACAACGAGGCAGCCAACGCGCTCTCCAAGATAGGGTCCACCAGCAGCCATCCCGCCAGGTCTCCTGGAGCACCTCATAAGCCATCCATCAACCCGTCGCGAATCAGCTTTCATCATCTGGCGGGAGCGTCCGGCAGAAGCAGCGGGCGGAGCTGGCGGAGCCACCAAAGAAGAAAACTCATGCCAACTCTGGCCAGGCGGTGCCCTCCGGCTCGCAGGACCCGGGGGCTATCGGCTCGCCTAGTGGCTCAGGGGCTACCGCCCCGGACATCCCACCCGGACGGCCCACCGACACCCGACAACCGGAGGACAGGAGCGTCCTCGTCATCCGGGAAGTGCCATCCTGGGCACAGCCCTTCATGAACTACATCGCCAACAGCGAACTCCCGGATGACGAGGTGGAGGCCAGACAAATCCGACGCCACGCGCATGCATACACCATCATAAACGGCGAGCTAGACAAGCGCAGTGTATCCGGTATCTTCCAAAGATGTGTCGACGTAGACACAGGCTACCGGCTACTCAAGGACATCCACCAGGGCGAGTACGGGCACCACGCTTCGTCAAGGGCGATAGTCGCCAAGGCGTTTCGCCACGGCTTCTATTGGCCCACCGCCCTCGAGGATGCCGAGCAGCTGGTCCGCGCGTGCAAGGGGTGCCAACGCTTCGGGCAGCTCAGGCACACGCCAACCTCGGTGCTCAAGACCATACTGATCACCTGGCCCTTCGCGGTTTGGGGCCTCGACATGGTCAGGCCCTTCAATGACTTCAGCGAGGGGAATGACCCACCTACTGGTAGCGGTGGACAAGTTCACAAAGTGGATCGAGGCCAAGCCTATCCGGAAGCTGGACGGGGCGACGGTTGTTACCTTCTTCACCGACATCATCAACCGCTTCGGCTACCCCAACAGCATCATCACCGACAACGGCACGAACTTCTCTAAGGGGGCCTTCGCCCGGTTCTGCAGCAACAAGGGCATCCGGCTAGACCTCGCCTCCGTCGCACATCCGCAGTCCAACGGGCAGGTCGAACGAGCAAACGGCTTGGTGCTAGCCGGCATCAAACTACGTCTCATCGAGCCGTTGGAGCGATCACCTGGATGCTGGATCGAGGAACTTCCGGCTGTGCTGTGGAGCCTCCGCACCACACCGAATAGGTCAACCGGCTACACGCCATTCTTCCTGGTCTACGGATCGGAAGCCGTCCTCTCCGCCGACATCGAATTCGACTGCCCCCGCAAGCTCCTCTATGACGAGCAGGCCAACAAGGAGGCGCCGGAAGACGGGGTAGATCTCCTGGAGGAGGCCCGCGAGCTGGCCCTGTCCAGATCCGCCCTGTACCAGCAGCGACTACGCCGTTACCATTCTAGCCGGATTCGCCCAGTCGCATTCCGCGAGGGTGACCTGGTTCTCCGGTTGGTGCAAGACACGAAGGGCATGCACAAGCTATCACCACCCTGGGAGGGCCCCTTCATCATCAGCCGGGCGCTGCCCAATGACTCTTACTACCTCATCGACGCGCAGCAGCCGTGCAAGAACAAGATGGACAAATCGGACGAGGAGACCGAACGTCCTTGGAACGCGGCCCTGCTGCGCCCGTTTTACACCTAGTCGTCAAACAGTGTATGTATCCCGAAAACCTCATAAATGAAAATGCGGACTCCCACGAGAATCTCGGGGCTCCTTCAAATGTGCCTATCATTCTCCGATTAAAAAATTTTCGGCTCAGCTACCCCTACCGGGCTCGCGGCTGGCCCGGCTGTTAAGCCAACTAACGGCTGAGTAGTGTGCGATGATGTCGGAAGCCCACTCTTCGTCTCAGCTTCTGAGACGCAACCCGCTGTCCGCTAGCAAACAAAACCCGAGGCATCCCACATGAAAAACGGGGAAGAGGTGTGACATATCGGGCGTCCCGGCCCCGCAACTAGCCCAAACCAATCCAGCCGCTAAGCCGCTAGTACCGTGCGTAATGTACTGTCAGCTCCCTTCGATTCCGGCTGCAGACTGCAACCCGGCTGTCCGGCAAGGACGCAGCGAAAACAATGAGAACACGAGAAAGCGACTAAGTGCCTAGAAAGGAGCAAGCCAGTTTTTGAAAAAATAAGCCGTTTTCCGGCTACGATTTGACGGACTAACCTATTAACCTATGAAGATGTATGTGTATGCATATGTGCGTTCTTGTCCGACTACTTCGAGTCGGAATTCAGGAGAAGGAAAGAAGATTCGAAGCCCTTGCCTTCATCAAGCGCTCCGAATCTCGGGGGCTACACCCACTGGGTGCGCTCGCGCGCCCCCAGTGGAATCTTGTAGTTCCTGGCCGACTAAGGGCGTTTAGCCGGCAGTTCGGAGCCCAGGTGAGGGCAAGGGCGGGAGCAATAAAGGACAAGAAAGATTCGAAGCACCTGGCTACGCCAGCTACTCCGAATCTCGGGGGCTACACCTAGTGGGTGCGCCTTCACTGAATGTTGGTTCCCATGGCGTCGGCGCCCAGCGACAGTCGACTGGGGCGAGGCCAGTCGGATAAAGTTAGAAGAGCGGGGAAGAACAAGGAAGATTCGAAGCACCTGGCTACGCCAGCTACTCCGAATCTCGGGGGCTACACCCAGTGGGTGCGCTGGCGCGCCCCCACTGGAGGTGTAGTTCATCCGGCTAAAAGTGTGTAGCCGGGCTAGGTCAGCCGGGCGAAGTGAGCCGGCAAAGATATCAAAGGAAAACTCAAGACACAAATAAAGGAAGACCCAAGAATTCAATATTAACAAGCAAAAGAGGCAAGCTCGAGAGTTACCCGCATCAAAGATAGCGATGCAGAATGAACAAGTTTTACGATAATCAAAAACAAGACAAATACACCCGGCATCCCGGGGCAACAGCTAAACGGTAGGGCCTTTGCCATGGGGACGCTCCTGGCTGGCAGATGCTAGAGGCGGGGGCGGAGCCACAGTGCTCGTTCCGGCTCCGGCGCTGGCGGATGGCGGCACCGAGGACTCCGCATCCGGAGTGTCGGGGGACTCCGAATCGGTGAGCACCTTGTCCGGATCCACGTAGTCGGCGATCTTGATGGCGGACCCGTGAAGCTCCGGATGGGCTTGGCGGATAGCGGCAAGATCGGCTCCGGCGCGGAAGCCCCCGTCGATCTTCTCGACGCGGGCATCCTTGTACCAAGAAAGCATCAGCGCCAGGGCCATCTCCGCTCCACCCCGCGCCGCCAGATCCCGCAGCCGGTCCACCGCAGCCGGCACCTCTCCCACCTTCGCCGCCAGCTGCGCCATCGTCTCCGGAACCGGAGCCTCCGGCCACATAAAGGAGAAGATGTCCCGTGCCGCCTGACGAAGCTTCGCGGCCTCCTCGCCAAGAAGAACGACGAGCTCCTGAGCCGTCGGCTGCGCTCCCGGCCAGTTCTCCTGCAGACGGTTGTAGGCGGCCAGTCTATGCGGGGTAAAGGTTGTCAGAAAAGAGGAGTCAAATCTGGCTACCGGATCCGGAAAGAAAAGAAGACGGAAGTAAGAACTCACCTTTGGCGGTGTGGCCGACTTGCATCAGCTCCTCCACCAGCGCCTTCTCCTTGACCGCTAGCCGTTTTATCTCCTTCTCTTGGTCCTTGTTCTGGGCCTCGAGAAGGGAGAGAGCTTCGGCCCGGCTAGCGAGCGAGGCGTCGCGCTCCTTGATGGTAGCCTCCAAGCCGTCTACTCGCGCGTGTCAGTCCTTGTTCTGCAAGCGCAGCGTGGAGTTAGACCTGCTCAGCCGGTCGTTCGCTTTCTTCAAGCGATCGATCTCGCGCTGGGCGCTACGAGACAGCTGCAACGGCCGACTATTAAAAAAAGCGACGGATGAGGCGGACTTACTCGAGGTCCTGTTGGCTGCAAGCTTCGCTCCAGCGTCTGGTTCCATTTGTGGCCTCAAGCAGCCGGATCTCCTTCACCGCCAGCTCGAGCGTGGCGGCAAGATCCGACAGCGAGGCGGCGGAAGAGGCGTCGTCGTCCACGGTGTTGACGGCCAAGGACTCCTTCGCCGCGAGCACCGCTGTCTGCCACTCCTCCCCGAACGCCTCGTCGGAGTCGTCGTCGCCTACCACGACAAGCTCCTTGCCAATAGCCCCCCGCGTGCCCGCGAAGGAACCTTCCGGCTGGGAGCGAGTCGCTTCTGGCCGGGGACCCTCCGGCTGGGAGGGGGCAGCCGGCTCGGCTTGAGGAGGAGAAGGAGGCTGCGCCTCAGAAGAAGGGGAGGCGCCGGTTGGATCAGTCGGGGCACGAGGCGGCGACCCGGCTGGCGTCTGAGCCGGGCTCGCGGCGCCGAAAGAAACCAGTGCGCTAAAGGGAAAGAGTTTAAGACAAGAGCAAAACAAGCTAAAGTCAGAAAAACAAGGACAAGGAAAAACAAACAGAAAGCACCAAGGGGGGAGAAAAACGTACCCCGGCACAACCGGGGGCGGCCCTTTCTTCCGGCCAAGCCGGCTTGGAGGCAGGGCGCTAGTCCGGCCCCTCTTCGGAGCCGGCTCCTCCACCGCAAGCCGGCGGGAGCCGGAGTGGCCGGAGCCGCTCCCGCCGCCGGCTGTCCATTAGCGTCGCCCGGCTCCATGGTCTGGCATCCTCCTCGTGCACCACCGCATGCGGGTCGGCGTTCGGCTCGTCGTTCCGGCTGGGGAAGGCATCGCCGTCCCCATCCGATTCCTCGCCGGATCGCCGAGCGCGCGGCTCGGGCAAGTCCGGCGTGAACACCTCGAGAGGAGCGTCGCCCTCCTCGCGAAGGATGCAGGGGAAGATCTGGCAAACGCAAAAGGGTCAGCCAGATGTAACAAGGAAATAACGGAGGAATAAGCAAAATTCGGCTACAAGAACTTACCGGGCGCGGTTCTCCCGGCTGTAGGCGCCAGCTGAACTTCAGTTCTCCGGCCGCTCCTTGCTGATCGTCACAACCACTCCTTCAAGTTGTGGTAGCGGGGATCGCGGCGCGACGGTCGGGTCCAGTCCGGCCGGAGTAGAAGCACATCTTGTGTGCCCGCTTTGGAAGCGGCATCATCACCGACATCTAGCTAAGGGTGATGTCCCGACGGTTAGCTGGCGGTGACAAGGGCGCGTGCCAGCATCGCGTCCGTCTCCGCCTTTGTCGCAGAGACCTTCAAGTCCCGGTTTGCCGGCTGGACTCGGCGTCTTGAAAGGCGGCAGGTTTATCCGGTCGGCCGGTGATGTTCTTGACATAAAATCTGTTGCTGCCACGTGTATTGTCCTGGAGCAAGAACTTCGGGTAGCCGGATTGGGAGCGGGAGTATATGGAGGCGCCGCCGCAGACGACTAGCGGGCCCTTCGTGTACTAGACCTGCGGCCGAACTCGGAAGAGCCGGCAGATGAGACCGAGATCCGGCTGGATCCCGAGGTAGCTCTCGCAGAACGCCATGAAGTGCGCCAGCGTTCCGATGGCGTTGGCGCCAGGTGGTGGAGGCGGAGGTCGAAGAAGGCCAGAAACGTGAGGAAGAAGGGATGCAGCGGCGCGAACTCCTTGGCGCGAGAGGAAGATCACGCTCCCTCCGCGGATGCGGCGACTCTTCCCTCGGCTGACGCCAACCGCCACCTCCTCCGCCGGGAGGACGCGGGTCGCGTGATGCCAGCGATTTGGTCCTCGGTCACGGAGGAGCCACCAGCTCAGCGGTCACTACCATGTCCGGTGAGAGGAGGCGGCGCGGAGGGTGGCGGTGGCGTTGCGTTGGCCGGCGGCGTATGAAGGCAAACACGAAGCAGCGGCGAGAAGGAGAGGATTGCGGCGAGGCGAAGGAAAAGAACTGCCTCTGCGACATCCCTTTAAAGGACGGAAGGGCAACGTCGGCGGGGGCCACGTGGCGCGCATCCGGCGACCCACATCCCAACGCCGCCCTAGATCCCGTGTCCGGGCGGACGCGCGAAGATCTGGGGCCGAAACCGGCGTCCGGGCAAGCAGTTCCTCGGCGACGACGGCGGCGTTACGCTGCCGCCCGAGCAATGATGGCAGCGTCTTGCAGCGTGTGGCCCGTCCGCCGCCACGTAGCGCAACCCGGGTAAGCTCAGCCGGATCAAAATTGAAAGCGAAGGAAGCGCCACAAGCATTTTGCCCAAAGGCGGAATCCACACGCCGGGGGAGTGTCGAGAGATGATCCCCGGATACCCCACCCGAGTAAGAAACAGGACAGTCGGTCTCGGCCGGCTGACCAGATGCAGCCGGACAGGACAGGAGGGACCGGCTACCAAGAGGTAGCCGGATACAACAACGTAGCGGATCAATCGTAGGGCGGGACGGCGTGCGTATCGGTGCACGGACGCTGCGACGACGACAAGACGGGCAACCACCCGCCCATATCAAGACTTGGCGTAGCGACGCGATGCGGCCTGTGGCGACGACGGGCTCACGGCATCCATCAGGCCACGACGACCATACCGCTCATACAACCGATGTGACATACCATGCGGATGCACAGATGACTAGCGGGCTGGGACTCCGCCTGGGGCCCGCTGTCGGACTAGCCCGGAGACCTTGCTCTCTTCCTACATAAGGAGAGGAGGGCCTCGATGAAAGGTTGGTCTCGATTCATTTAAGAGGCGAGCTAAAGGATACAGCTCAAGGAGCACTTGTAGCTCGTATATTTCACATAGTCAGATCAGGTAGGAGTAGGGCTTTACCTCACCACGAGGGTCCCGAACCTGGGTACTTATTGTGTCCCTTCACGCCAGTATCAATCTCGCATGCCGACGCTGATGATAGCTTCCCCACACCTCTATCTAACCTTTTTAGGTACTGCCGTTTCCAATACAACGACACACGTCTTGTGGAAACTTCACAAATTTTATGTCCAACAGTCCACATAAAATTTCAAGTTTTTACCAAATGAATATTTCACAGAGCAAGTTAGCCTTTTACTGGCTATATATAGCCACAGCATACAAGCAAGCAAAGGCAGTAGCATGCAAGCTGGTCTCAGAGCTTGCTACTCACCTGAGTCCCAGCTAAAAATATCTGTTACTCGCCCAACTTATTGCAATCCAAACAGACGCTGATCTGCAGGTTGCAGAAAATGGAGGGAGCACTTGTCACCTCCAACTTCAGCATGTCTGGTCTCTACCCATCCAAAGCCAATGTTGTTCATGCTCCAAGATCAAGGAGGCTCTCCTACATCTCCCCTGCCGCCTCTTCTGCTGCTGCACCGAACCCAAGCTACAGAAGGAAGAAGAGCACGTCGTCGCCCCTGCCGTCGGCCGCCACCTCTGCCACCGTCCTCACCGCACCGCCGAAGCAGGTAGAGAAACAAGAGCGCGAGGAGCACTTCGTTGCCGAGACAAACAATGCAACTGCAACAAGAGCCGCTACCGCGAGAACAAGCAGGGCATCCGACGCGCCGAGGCAGCGGGTTCAGTCGTCTCGGCCTCGCCGTCGGCCTGCTGCCTCGCTGCCAGTGGCGTTCTGCAACGCGCTGGAGGAGGCGATCAACACGTTCGTCGACCCGCCGGTGCTGCGGCCGTCGGTGGACCCGCGGCACGTGCTGTCCGCCAACTTCGCGCCCGTGGACGAGCTGCCGCCCACGCCCTGCCCCGTCGTGCGCGGCACCATCCCGCGATGCCTCGCCGGCGGCGCCTACATCCGCAACGGGCCCAACCCGCAGCACCTCCCTCGCGGGCCGCACCACCTCTTCGACGGCGACGGCATGCTGCACTCCCTGCTCCTCCCGACGGCATCCGACTCCGACCCCATCCTCTGCTCCCGCTACGTGCAGACGTACAAGTACCTCGTGGAGCGCAACGCTGGCGAGCCGGTCTTGCCCAACGTCTTCTCTGGATTCCACGGCATGGCCGGGATGGCTCGCGGAGCCGTCACGGCGGCCAGGGTGCTGACTGGCCAGATGAATCCGGTGGAGGGCGTGGGGCTCGCCAACACCAGCCTCGCGGTCTTTGGCGGACGCCTTTACGCGCTCGGCGAGTCGGACCTCCCGTACGCCGTGCGCGTCGACCCGACTACCGGCGAGGTGACCACCCAGGGAAGGTGCGATTTCGGCGGCCGCCTCAGCATGGGCATGACCGCGCACCCCAAGAAGGACCCCATCACAGGCGAGCTCTTTGCGTTCCGCTACGGCCCCATGCCGCCCTTCGTCACCTACTTCCGGTTCGACCCGGCCGGGAACAAGGGCGCCGACGTGCCCATCTTCTCCGTCAAGCAGCCGTCCTTCCTGCATGACTTCGCCGTCACGGAGAACTATGCGATATTCCCGGAGATACAGATCGTGATGAACCCCATGGGCATGGTGGTGGGCGGCGGCGCGCCCGTAGGTGCGGACTCCGGCATGGTGCCCCGTCTCGGCTTGATCCCGAAGTACGCCACGGACGAGTCGGAGATGCGGTGGTTCGAGGTGCCGGGCTTCAACATGATGCACTCGGTGAACGCGTGGGAGGAGGCCGGCGGCGAGGAGATCGTGATGGTGGCGCCCAACATCCTGTCGATCGAGCACGCGCTGGAGCGCATGGAGCTGGTCCACGCCTCCGTGGAGCTGGTGCGCATCAACCTCCGCACGGGCAACGTTACGCGCACGCCGCTCTCGGCGGGAAACCTAGACTTCGGCGTGATCAACCCGGGTTGCCTCGGCCGACGCAACCGCTACGGCTACTTCGGGGTGGGCGACCCCATGCCCAAGATCGGCGGAGTGGCCAAGCTCGACTTTGACCTCGCCGGCGAGGGCGACTGCACCGTGGCGAGACGGGACTTCGGGCCAGGGTGCTTCGCCGGGGAGCCGTTCTTCGTCCCCGACGACGTGGAGGGAAACGGCAACGAGGACGACGGCTACGTGGTGTGCTACGTGCACGATGAGAGCACCGGTGACAACCGGTTCGTGGTGATGGACGCGCGGACGCCAGAGCTGGACATCGTCGCAGAGGTGCAGCTTCCCTCCCGTGTTCCCTACGGCTTCCACGGCCTGTTCGTCACGCAGGCCGAGCTCCGGTCACAGCAGCACCATTGATCATCAGGCACACACGGACACGTCCGATCTTTCTGTGCCATGGATCGCGCGCGTGATGTACAATACAACAGCACGATGCTGCATGAACTAGGTCATGAATAGGATTCCATGGCATACACATAGGAGAAATAGGTGATGTATATACTTTGTATAGTCAATTATCGGGCCGGACCCTTTATACAGTTCTACTAGAACAAATTATTGGTACGTAGAGCATGCCTACAGTCCTACAGCAGGAAAACAGCCTGAGAAAACACACTTCCGGAATTGTGAGCTCATCAGGTAGACTGCAAGACTTCACAGATACAGTACAAAAATTTATTTCTCCCCATCTCCGATGATTAGAGTTCATAAATATGCGGGGATTTAAAAAGATATACTCCCTCCGTCCCAAAATAAGTGACTTGGATTTGTCTAGATTTGGATGTATCTAGACATGTTTTAGTATATAGATACATGCGAATCTAGACAAACTCACATCACTTATTTTAGGACGGAGGGAGTACGTATTATTGGATTTCAGTAAGCTGGTGGAAGCTGGCTTTGCGTTTGATACAAGGATCATCAATTCAGCATCCTCAGGGTTACCTTTCTCACAAAACTGAATGAACGTGGCCTCTTTCTCACAAAACTGAATGAACGTGACCTCTCGTGCCTAAATTAACCTAAAGTGTTACTGGAAAAGTTATAAGTATGATTTTCTGCAAGGCAAGCCGTATAGGCGGATATAGATGACTAACATACTAATCTTCACTAGATCTGCTCTGCACCAATTCTCTTTCTAAAATCTAATGCATTTTGTATCTATATTCTCAACAAGGAGATGCCAGAATAAGTTGGATAGCCCGGACCAGCAACTTCTCAAGATTCATGTGGCACATTCCACAGCCTAGAAAGGGATATAAAGGGTCTGGGGCTCAAGTTTCCGCCTTTTACCACTTGAGAAGCATCATCACGTGGTTCCAGTGCAACTTTTACATAAGATACTCCAGTGACATTCAGCTTTTCTCTACGTCTGGCCCAGGTGACAAGGTATAAACCAGAGACGATTAGAAGCCCTCCAATAATACTGCAAGGAAAACATAGCAAATCGTATTTCAGATCAAAGGAAATGATAAACATTAACTTCTAAGAATTGAAAAAATGTACTTTATACATCAATTTTAGAAACTTGGACTACTGATCTATCAGATTATCAGATAGTCAAATGGAATAAGACAGCAATGTGCAAACATCCTATGTTATTGTACACATATTAACATGGAGTAGGAAAGGTTCTGGAACAGTATCTTTCACATTAAAGAGACCGTAAAAAAAGGCTAAGTCCATTATAGAATAGAACATATGAAAAACTAACTCTTACCTTCCGAAGTAAATTGGACTTCCAAGAAAAAGTACCGACAAGAGAGCAGAGAGCACTGGCTGGAGGGGGTTATAAAGTGCCACCATGGCAGGGCCCAGAATTTTGTTGGACCATGTCAATAAACCATAATTAAGAGCAGATGCAACAACTCCCTGAAATTTGGGAGAAAATATGAGAGTTTGAGAATAATTTTTATGGTCGCATGCGTCAACTATTGGCCTACACAAACTAGTGTAAATTACAACCAATATCTCCTCCATAGTACTACATATAGCTGTACAATTTCAATTCATGGTTTCGTGTGGATGCAATAACCTCAGAACAGAGCAGTACCAACAGATAAATTATCACTTATATGTGAGAGAATATAATGATGTACTAGTGTAAGCCATGAAAAAAGGCACACTCTACGAACAATAAATCTAAGATCTTACAGCATATACAGCAGCAGCAAACTCAGACTGAGTCAAAGTCCAATCTTCCTTATTAGTTGTTGAAAACACTCCTGAGATGACCATTAAAAGAGCTCCAAAAAAGTATGAGTACGCTGTCAATGACAAACTACAGGGGTACTTCACCAAAATTGGAGCCTGAAACAACGCATAAACATGATAAGCAGAACAAATAAGACAGCAGAACGAACTGCAGCACATTGCTTCTATCATAAGCTTCAATTCAGAAGGAAAAATATCAAAATACTCAAGTAAAATCAAATAGAAGACAACCATACAGTTACTCTAACAATGTCAGGCGCATGATCTCCTCATATGAATATACAAGGGTACAATTGCTCAGCCCATGACAAATCTTCTTTTAACAATTCACCAACCAGACCAAATTCAGTATTCAGTGTTGCTGTTGCCAGTTGGTCATACTCATACAACAAATAGGATGTGTCGTTTATAGGGAAAGAATCTGAAAAAATGTTAAAACTGAAATGTTCACTAAAATAGAATGCTCTCAAGTCTCAATAAATTTGATATCATCTTAATTCGTCCCAAATTACTGATCTAACTTAGAGAGGCTTTCAGAACTGTGCTACAAATATGCTTGAGAGAAAACTAAAGTTTGGGGTGTCCTAGTTGGCAAACATCAAAGCCCACAAGGAATACTGGAATAGAGTGTAACAACAGCCTGAAACTCGCTAATACCTGCAAAGCAAGATAAGTTGCCATACAGAGACAGTTCCCAATCAAGCACAAAACTCCAATGTGCCATTTTTCCAACCCAAACGCAATGAACCAAGAAGATACTGGCTCTGGCTGCAACATGTCGGTGATGACTCTATTGCTATTAACATCAAGGTCGAGCTCGCTGCTACCAAACACTGCTGCTCCTCTGTACAGCACCATAAGAACAGCGCCAAGCACACAGACAATGGTGCCACCAACCTTGGCCCGGCCCTCATGTGTGCCCAATCGTGCCGTTTCAGTGCTGGAACAGGCAAAAATCTTAAGCTGGAGAACAAAGAGAAATGTGAACTACTGAATATTTTCAGGAGCGAGTGAGACTGACCCCGTGAGGAGGGCCAAGATGAAGGTGAAGACGGGAACGGACGGTTGAATGGCGGCGGCGTAGGTGGGATTGGTGTAGCCAAGGCCAACCAAGAAGAGCAGCTGGTTTCCAAAGATGCTACAGGACGAACACACGAACGCGTCACGGGACGAAATTTGCAACCGCAGAAGCGGCATTGCTAACCGATCAGTTTGTATGACGCCGAGCGAGCGAACGGGTGGCTGGCTTACCCCGTGAGCCCGAGGAGGAAGAAGGATACGAGGAGGCGCCGCGTAACCGGCGGCGGACGCGCCTGGGCGGGCGAGCCGCGGTGGCGGAAGAAGGCGAGCGGGACGAGGACGGAGAGGGCGAGGAGGTCGCGGAAGACGCAGAAGACGACACGGTTGACGCCTACGTTGAGCGCCTGCTTCGCGACGACGTGGTACCCCGCGTTGATGAACTGCGCCCCCACCATCGCCGCGTGCGCCCGTCTCGCCTCCCCTTCCCGCGCCACCGCCGCCATCGCCGCCGATCCCGATCCCCACGGTCGTCGTGGAACGGTCTGAGTAGAGACTACTCCTTTGAACCTTTTCCCCACTGGTTGGCCAATGGGCACTGGCAGTCCACGTGCTCGGCGGGCTGTATTGGGCTTCCTAGTTTCGGAAAAAGTTCTAGCGGACCTTACCGGCGTCGAGTGCGCAGGCCAGCGACACTTATTATTCTTTTTTTTGACATTCCAGAGACACTTATTACTAATCGGAAGGAGCAGCAAATTTTACTAAACTACTCCCTCCGTTTAGAAATATAAGACGTTTTAATTGTAAAATAAATGTATCTAGATATTTTTTAGGCTTTGTTCGGTTTCCAAGGAACCAAACCCTGCAGGGATTTGATCCACACGGGAATTGGGTGATTCCCTCATGTCACCCAAACCCCCGGTTAACCACTCCGTTAATCCCACCAACCCCCACTACTGCTTTGGCCTGTTCGGTTAAGTCCCCGAGGAATATGCAGGTACCATAAGCTCTATTCTAGCGTCAGTCCTATGTTATTTCAAATCGCATGCACAATGTGCAGCATCCACTTTTCGTGACCAATCCCATTATACTGCTCTATCATCTCATGAACTTGATTGAATTCTAAGAAGAATCACAAAATCTAAAGCGCATACAAAAACTTGGCCTCTCTCCACCCATATCAACTTTTCCACAATCCAGAATTCTCGAAGTGTTATACATGAACAACACTAGATCTTCTGGAGGTTTCGGAACAAAAAATCAGAACAAACATATTCCTTTTTACATCGGTTAAACTCATGTTTTCGTGCCATGTTTGCATAGATGAATTCTGAACTTAACTAGTCACTCTAGCCAAGAGCTTTTCCAACAGTAATCCTGATGGAAGTAGCAACTGCAACCAGCGCACCTCGAGTCTTCTGTCATCACACTATCTATCTTCCTCCATTACATGTCCATGATATTTTTGAAATCATTGCCACAAACAAAAGATTCAAATATGATTATGTGAGATACTCATGGAGTCTCCTTTGGAAGTCATATACATATGTTATTTGAAAAGATCATTTGCTTATATACTGTACTCAACACAGATAAGAACATATAGGATAAGAACATCCATGTACCAGAACAAGGATATCTTGTATGCAAGTCAAAGTAAATGAATAAAAAATTGACTTGTTGATTGGAAAATAGAAGGGAAAGAAAAACCATTAACAATGATCTACTACTCTACCTAATTATGTAACAAAATGATCATCATGTAACAAGAAAGATAAATCATCATGCAGGAGCCATGGTGACAAACAACCGTGTAGTATTATAACATTTGCACGCAATTTTGTGATGCAAGATAATGGAATTAAAGGTACATGGCTGCAATTTGTTAGCAACTCATCAAACAACAATTACAAACATATTTCAAATCTTCATCTAAATCAATATGGAGGTCAGAATCTCTAAATCAATGTTCCTGCCTTATCTATTATTCAAGCCAAGGAAGTGACGAACTCCCCAAATCAAATAGTCCATAAAAATAAAATCTCAAGTGTGTTTCAACCTTCCATTAAATATGCCACTTCATTCAAGCAGTTTTTTTACAACAGATCCTCTTACCGATGTAAGTAAAGCATAGCTTATTTTTGTTCTAAATCGATTCTACATAAGAAGAGCACTCCAAGGAGAAAGAAGAAAACAGTAAGTAATTAGGGACCAATGACATAAATAATAACGCATGTCTTTATTTTTCTGAACAAACATTTAGTAACAAGGTAGATTGACTAGGCAAGACATGTGTTTCACAAACTAGAACATGAAGTGAAGCAAACTGAACCACCAACAAAACTGAAGCACCATCATAGATGGTAGTATACGAGACTCGTGAATACTACTGTTCAGTTTTCACGATCCAGCAAATCTAAGATCTTAGGACTTATGTACTAAGTAAGTACCTAGTTATATCTGATTGGCTCATTTGTGTTAGCAAAACTGTTCGTATTAAGAGATGTACTTCTAATGGAAGTTATCAAAGCCTTCATTTGTACCACGTTTTGCAGCAAATTAACCACTATACGGCAGGTTTTGCAATGATGGTTCGATGGTACATTAGCGCTATTGTCAAATTAATAATGAGTGGCACTAATTTGTTTCATTGTCACTCCATTTCACTCTACCGTTGTGCTGCCAGTTGGCTACTCTATCTGAAGCCTCTATTCACCAGTACTGGAACTCCACTTGCATAAACTAGCTATTGCAAAATTGGACAGTTGATGTGAAATCAAGAACCAAGAAATCAAGAACCCTAGAATTCAAACTGATCGAGCAGCAGTTATGTGAATTGAAGAAGTCTCTCACATACAACTTTCTACTACTCCGTAGAACTAATTAACTCCTAGTAAAAAGTGCAACCCTAAACTAAGCATTCTACACTAGATCTATGATTCTCCCAGTAAAAAAACATGAATGGATGTGTTGTACTTATATATCAAAAAGAAAAGAACTAAATTGTGCACAATAGAATGGTCACAGACAGCTGGTCTCTTCATATTTGCATGAACCCTAGACCTAGACGCGTGCCACTGGAGGGGTACAAGAAAGAGTACAAGCCGAGGCTCATTGCAGAGAAAACCAGGCCTCCACTTCACTGTCGCTACCGCAAGTCAACACCATCGCCAAGCAGATCCAAGAACGTGAGAGTTTGCCAGAGGAGAGGGGGCTGAGAGGTGGGAGGAAGAGGGGCTTTACCGGCGGGAGGCTTCCGTCGTGGGGGGGGGGGGGGATGCTGGAGATGTGGAGGCACCATCACCGCTGCTGTCGAGTTCGACTCTGGGTCGCGCCGCCGCCGAGTCGCGTGAGGTATCGCTCGCGGTGGATTTCTTCCACGGGTTGGGAGAAGATGTTTCAATCCACCGTGGAATGACCGGGGTCGGGAGGGTTTGGGCCAGGATGGTTTCCGCGTCGGGAGTAACCGAACGCACGGTTGCAGGTGGACAGGGATTAAATCTCAGGCGAACTGATCCACGTGGGTTGACAGGGATTAGTCCCGGTTCCCTGTCGGGTTGGGGCTAACCGAACAAAGCCTTAGTGTATAGATTCACTATGAACCTCTACGAATCTGTACACTAAAATAGGTCTAGATACGTTTCATTTATAAAGCTAAAACGTCTTTTATTTCTGAACGGAGGGAGTAGCATATTGGCCTCGTAAATGCGAGACATAAACTTTAGTTTGTCACAAGAAAAACCTGAAATCAATTTATAGTTCCATGGATATTTTCATTATGCTATAGTAGAAGATAGTCCACCTCAATAGATAGATACATAGATATACGTGAGAACTTCTTTATTTGTATAGTCTATGTTATAATCTATTGGTATCTTCTCTAATATCTTGCAAATGTGTTGAGTATGCGTCTATTTGGACCGAACTTTTAATTTAACTTAAATAGGCAATATGATAATGGTCACTTTTGTTAGGATTGAAACTTGAAAAGTTTTAACTTGTTCATATCATTGTGGAACATTCAAACTTTGTACGTCAAGTCAGATGGACCCTAGGATAATAATTCACTATTTCAAACTCCACCGATTCCTCTCAACTTGATCACCCGCTAAGGGATTGAGATGTAGGATAACCATTGTTCGGCCTTCGTGTTGCATGGTGTTACCAAGGAAGTTACTCTATGGAAGCAACTAATATCTCTCTTCGTGATTTTGTTTTCGACCTCGGTAGCTCAGGGATGGAGCAGCAATTTTGCAGGCTATATTTTGAGGATTGTATCCCTAGAAAATCTATGATCAACAATCTTAGTTAGGGTCCCATCTTTTGATGTGGGTGTCTCTATCGCCTTTAAACCATGTGAGGCTAGTCTGGTTTTATGGGTTGTTTTATGCAGTTTCATCACCAGACATAGGATAATGTCTACATTTTCCACAAGAAGATTTCCAAGATGGAAAAGAAGAATTTAGAGACGTTAGCTTCGTGGCAACCTAACGTGAATTTTTTTTTTATAAGCATCTTCTTGTCGTTTGTTTAGTTGTTTTAATTTCTTAGATACTTTCAAATAAATTAATATGACAGGATAGTTCTTTAGAGATAAGAATAAGAGGTATGTATACTTTGGGAGAACATAAAAATTCAAGACCTTTTACATGTGTTTTTGCGATAATTCTTAACTTGAACTCTAATATTCTAGAAGCCAGTGTCTTGTACTTTTTAAATTTCTACATTGGTTTTTAGAACTTTGATTGAATATTCTTTTATCTAGCCTGTAAAACTTTATGTCATTTGAATTTTCCCCTAAACTTTTGGATGCTCGGATATATGATCATGGAAGTTGGAAGTTGGTTTGTACATTTCTAATTGATGAGTTCTATAAACTTGTCGTCATTTTGAAGCTAGGTTATAGGTCTTCTAATGATGGGTTGAAACTTTTTTGTAGATCATTGATCATTTAGGAACCCTTGATTTTCGGAGGTTTAACCTTTTTTGCGATAATTGGTAATCCATCCAAATTTCTAATACACTTCTGATAACCTAATAGATCACTATTGGAAAGTAAACTCACATGTTTTGTTTGGCTGATGACCTCAAGGTACAGTAAACGTTAGTTATAGCTTTATATGCCTGATGCATATACCATCAATTTATGTAGATACGAGCATGCTTATTTGGGTTACAATTAGTTTAACATTAAGTGCATCTTATTTAAACATTTTTAAGATATTTTTTTGAAGATAAATCTAGAATTTTAGGATATTTAACCTTTTCTCGGACATTTCGGGATCTATCTGAGTTTTGACGACACTTTCGACAAACCAATTGGAGCATTGAAAAATAATCATAGGATTTTTTATGGTGGGTGTGTAAGGAAAATTGTCCCTATGTGTGGTTTTGGTAATTAATGACAATCCCTATAGTCTAATGTTTTCATTGAATTTTATATGTAGGAATATTAAATAGGTCATGCCTGTAGTCCATGTGTTGGATTCGAGTATGGATGCCATGAACATAAAGATATACCTTGAGTATTGGCATCAAGATCATCGACTTGAAAAGAAAAATATGATATGATCAAGATCTTGAGAGTTTTATCTCAATATAAGAATTCAGGATATGGCTCTAAGTCATGATAGCCTCATAAGTTGAGCTATGATTGACTAAGATTTAGAGCCTGTAATCAAATAAAAATTATTCATGTACCTCGAGATATTAAGATAGAGCATGATAAGATGCATGGTTGCCCAATACAAAGAGTAAAAATTGGATTCAAGTTGGTCAACACGTGAAGCACAAAGAATGTACCACATAGAATCTTGTGGTTTGGTAAGCTTTATCAATTATGCTTCATGAACTAACCCATTATATATGTGCCTTTGTGTTATCTATGTGGGTTAGATATCTTTCCATGGGCATGTATCAAAAGTAAAGAATCCATATAGCCCATGAGAGGATGACATCGAGTGGTGATGGTCATCAAGGTTGAGAAGTGCAAGTTCAGTATAAGTATCTCAAGAAGATCATATACTTAAATCTTGCCATACATTTAGTGATAATGAACACGAGAAGATGTGACCTAATGAAGCTATCCCATAGTGGTGTATGGGGGAGCAAATTATGAGTCTCCACGAAGCAACAATGATCAATTGAGGCATTCTGGCTTGAATGAAGGTTGAAGCATTATCATCAAGATCAAGCGGGATGGATAAGAAAAATGTATGGCCTTACTAGGTTTTCCTTTTACCGGTCTCAAGGTGGTTTTTGGGAGTCCGGGTTATAGGGTAGATAGCCGCACTATCAAGAGGGGCTTTTGGTTGAGTAATTTTATCACACCGTCTTAGGGAACTCAATCCTTTGAATACTTTGCATCTCCCTAGGTTATTACTTCTTGGTTTTCTCTGTGTGAGGTTCTTGAACATGTTGCTAGATCTTCAAAAAGCCCAAGTTCATCAAAAACAGAATTCGTATGCATCTCTCGAATTTGGAGGTTTTACTGGTTCTTCTTTAGGGAGGCTTCATACATCTCCATATCTAGTAATTTACATGTTGCTCTTTCTTGGGTTTATAGTCTATACTACATAGCTTGTTCTTAGATTTTAAAAAGCCCGAGTTTGCTAAAATCCAAGTCTGAATGCAAAATCTATCGCCATTTCCGTTTGCCCTATTTTGGTTCCGGTGGAATTTCGGTCGCACGGGAACTAGGGCCAGAAATTCCGGCACCCACCGCAAATTTGACTAGTATGCTGTTTTCGATGAAAAACGACACTTTTCAGGTCGACCAGACCATTCCGGCCCTAGGTCCGATGGGATCGGTGTGGTGACCCAACATACCACTGCATGATGTAGTTCGCTATAGTCGTTGACATAACACCACTGAAACATCGTTCCACTAGTATTACATCTGGTACAACAGAAACATCGCGGGTCCAAGACATGATTATAGGTTACAACTCAAATATTTACAAAAGATCTAGAGAACTTCCTCTAAATAGTCAGGAAAACACGATACATAAGTAATCCAGAAATAGAAACTTGAAGTCTATTCTAGAACTAATACAACTATTAATATATATATATGGCTTGCGATTGATGTTAAAGCAATGCTCTACAGAAGTAGGTTCTATTATCTAGGGATTTATCTATACACTACTCTTTAGCTTATCTTCTAGTGCTCCTGTTATAGGCGTTGACTTTGTTGATCCCCACTGGATATCTTCAACTCTTCAAAGTAGTCCACCTCCGGAAGACGTCATTGATTGCTCTGAGATCTAGCAAGGGTTAAGAAGGTATGGTTGAGTACAAGCGTACTCATTAAGTTCATTAAAGAGAACTATTTGATGCACTAGCTACAGCCACAAATCAGAGGTCGTAGGCTATGCAGGTTTTCATAAACATTTCTTCAAAGGTTGCTTTTATTCTGAAAAGCTATGTCCGCTAGCCTTCACAGGTTTACCAGAACTTTGTGGAGTTACTTTCCTGTCGCATTTGTAGATCCTTCCCGAAATAGGGAGTAACATGTCACACTTTTATACACTCTGTAGAGGTGCATTACTTTACCTATAAGATACGTTAGCTTTGTTGCACATCCGAGTTGCATTCTTGTCCACACTTCCTTGGTGCGGGACCAGTCAAAGATCCAAGCCAATCACTGCCCTTCTCCATGACCCCACATGACAACACAACCCCCAAGTAGAAATACCTCTGTTAACCCCCATACAGGTAGATATAACTCTGGTAGACCCCTTGGAGACTCTATAAGCAAATCATGTCACTGGCAACCCCCACTAAAGTGGCAGATCTACCTCTGACAACCCCTCACAGATGATCTAGAAACAAATATAGCGGGGCACTAAGGTGTCCCACCCATGTACTGGATCCTCGCAAGGAATCTGCAGTTCATGATAAGGTCATCCATTGGCTCACAAAAGGAAGAAGATCCAGCGGACTTCTCCGTCCCATTCTAGATCTCATGGTTAACACAAAATATACTATGCAAGAATCATTGTCGACAGCTATTATTAATTCCTAGATGATACATTCCCGAGCAATGGTGGTTCCATTGCCAGTCATAACAGATTAACTGATCACCCTGGATTAGTAACTAGTAATGCAAGTTAATTATGAAAATAGTGTTTTTTGTCATCATTTTTGAAATGCAGGTGATAACAATAATAGAATGCAAATACATTGTAGAAAATAACCAAAGGATATGAGAAAGTATGAACTTGCCTTTGTGATTACAATATTATGCAATCATAGTCTTCGAGACAAAATAAGATCCAATATCTGAAAACAACATCATTGGTCTGGTAAGGACTAATGTTTAAAGAAGAAATATGCTATTATGCATAAGATATGTTATGCTTTTTGTAAAACTCCTGAAGTAATTCCCCAACATTAAAAGTGAGTTAAACTTAGGTAATTTCTTTAATATTTAGTTTATCTTCAAGTTTAATTCACAATCAATTATATTTACAAAGAACTTGAGATTAACATACAAGATATAAAAGGTAAAGCACGATAGAAATAACATAGTGTGTTTATTTGAAGTGGCAAAAGAATAACTTTTGAGGAAAATGTTACTTTGATAAGATTGAAGCAACCCTTAAGGTTAGCAAGGTGTGATCTATGGCGCGGATAGCTTGGACTTAAGATGTCTTGTGTTTTAATTAAAATAGACCAAAGTTAACTACAAAAACAGAATTAGACATATCATCTTTTATAGTACTATAGACTTATAGGTTTTCTTAAGCGTGATCTAAAACATAGAATCATTTACCTTCAACGTAAGGAAATGGTGGGTTTAAGTTATTCTGCGGATCAAGGTCTTACAATTGGCATAGGAGTTTGGAAGGACAATAATGATGTCTAGAGTATTTGGATTTAATATTATAAGGCTAGGTTAAGGTTTCTATTTGCATAACTTAAGATTCAAAACTGGTTTGCTACCATGATTCTAAAAAACAAGGTGAATCTTAGTTATGATAATTCCAATCAGTGGTTAGAGTTATTTATCCTTCTTTCTGAAGGAGATATGCCCTAGAGGAAAATAATAAATAAGTTTTTATTGTCATATCTCAATTAGTTTATAATAGTTTCATAATATGCTATAACTGTATTAATACGAAACTTTAATACACGTGTGGTATGTAAACAAACCAAGTCTCTAGTTACCTCTAGTGAACTAGTTCATTGGCCATGAGGATGATCTAGGGTTTCGAGATCATGTGCATTTATGCCAATTCACAATGAGGTCACCTCATTAGTTGAATGATGTGATAAAAAACAACCCAACTAGTTGTATCTTAATGAGATCTAGTTACAAAGTTCACCATTAATGATAAAACTAAGGAAACCTCGCAACCCGTCCTTAGACTGTGAGATAATGCAAATCACCATTCTGGAGGGAGCTTAGATGGTAATCAAGTATCATTCCGTGACTGGATGATCGAAAAGGTGCCACTCAGGTTTCCCAAAGGGGCGTATAGAGGAGTACATATCAAGACCAGGATTTTCCCATCCATGTAACGGATAGATACATTAGTGGCCATCTTGGTGACGATGCATTAACGAAGCTTGCAAGCGTGTGATTGGGTCACAAAATGCAACGACACCGAAACAAGAAAATGAGTTCACCGATAACGAGATCGAACGAAGGTATGGAGATACCATAGATCAAATCTCGGGTGAACTAGGTATCAAGTGGCAAAGGGAATGGGAAACGACTGTTTACGGTTCAAACAACATTATCATCGTGGAATGCACAGGGGTCATTATGGGCATCCCGTTCCCGCTATTGATCATTGATGGAGATCATGTCTGTGCTATTCCCGAGCCGTGGGGAAATACACTTAAGGGTACAATGAGTTAGAGATCCTCTGTAAGTTGGAATCACCATATGAAAGAGAAAAGGAAACCGGAAAATCTCCGTGAGAGAACCGTAATCGTTCCGGGAAAGTTCTGAAGTCATTCGGAGGAAATCGAAAGGGAACCGAAAGGTATTTCGGGTCAAATCAGATTTTATAATATGTATTTACATATTAATTAATGCAATTAATTTTAAATATAACATTAAAATCTAATTTGAAGGGGTATTCCACTGATGGGCCAAACTTCCTAAGGAAAAAGGGCCCATGAGGGAAAACCGCAAGAGGAAAGGGCCAAGGGCCAAAGGGCCAAGGCCTAGCCGCCTCAAGGGGCCCACCCGGCCAGCCTAGGGCTGTGCGCGGGGTAGGGCCCACCCCTAGCCGACCGGCCCATGAGGCCCATGGCGCCTCCCCCTTCTCCCTTGATTAGTCCCACATGGGAAACCCAAAGGTGAGGGAACACCTCCCTCCTCTTATATAAAGGGGTGCCCATGGGTGGGATTAGACACACAATTTGAGATGTTATCTAAGGCATTTTCCTTAGAGAATTCCTCCCTCTCTCTCTACATAGTTGTCTCCATGCGTTGGTACGGTCCCAAGAAAGGACTGTTCGCGCAAGAGACAACACACCTGCAGCACGCCGTTGCGCTGCAGGGATTCCAAGCCGGAGATCTACTTCCGCACTCCCGACATGGATCAAGGAGTCGGAGGTCGTCGCCATACATCGTATGTGTACGAAACCACGAGGGGCCTCACTTGAGGCACCTTGGATGTCGTGAGCCGGAGCTGCTGCATGATGAAGAAGGAGCAAGGGGTGACCTGCGAGGAGCTTCACGGCCTTGAGGTCGGCTATGAGTTCGACTGCTTCAACCATGTTCCCCACAGAATGTTAACCGCGTACGGTCTACAAGGGTATGTATTCTATACGTTCCGATCGTTACTGCATTACTACATAGATATATCTTGGGCATTAGGGAGTTCCAACGTAGGAATTTTTTTGTTTTCTGCTACGAAACCCTTCAGTGGTATCAGAGCCGATCTATCCGTAGGAGTGCTGTACGGCCAGTACACACAAGTTTTGTGTGGGCATTGATCCTTAGTTGTTACCCTCTAACGTGTACTTGTTTATATCGCAGTATTGTTTGATGAAGCGGCCGGACTGACCTTACCCGTATTCATACGCGAGACTGGTTCCACGCTCGACATACGGCTTGTAATGTATAAGTGCCTAGTGGGTGTCTGTCTCTCATTCAATAGTTGATATAGCATTTACAACGGAGGGCCCCAAAAGGGGTGCAGTAGAGACAACTGTTGGATCCATGTTGTGGTTGGAAAGTTCATAGATTAGAAATGGTTCTATTGAGAAAGCCCTAACTGAAGGAATTATGCCCTAGAGGCAAATAATAAAGTGTATTATTTGATATATCTCCTATATGTTCATAATACGTTTCATACCGTGCTATAACTGTGTTAATACGAAACGTTAATACATGTGTGGTATTGTAAACAAACCGTGTCTCTAGTTATCTCTAGCGAACTAGTTCATTGGCCATGAGGATGATCTGGGTTTCAAGATCATGGGCATTTATGCCAATTGACAATGAGGTCATGTCATTAGTTGAATGACATGATAGACAAACATCTAATAGTTGTATCTTAATGAGATCTAGTTACAAAGTTCACCACTGATGATAAACACAGAGAACCTCACAACCTGATCCTTTGACTGTGAGGTAATGCAAATCACCGTTCTGGAGGAATCTTAGATGGTTATCAAGTATCATCTTGTAAAAGGGTGATCAAAAAGGTGCCACTCAGGTTTTCCAAAGGGACGCGTAGAGGAGTACATATCAAGACCAAGATTTGTCTAATCCATGTAACAGATAGATACATGTGTCTATCTCGATGATGTTGCATTTATGAAGCTTGCAAGCATGTGACTTGGTCACGGAATGCAACGACATGGGACGAGTAAACAAGTTCATCGGTAACAAGACCGAACTAAGGTATGGGGATACCGAAGATCAAGTCTCGGATGAATTAGGTATCAAATGACAAAGGGAATGTGAAACGACTATCTCATGGTTCGAGCGATTATATTCGTGAAACACACGGGGGTCGCATGGTCATCCAGGTCCCTCTGTTAGTCATTGATGTGAGAGTAGTCTCAATCATGTCTGGAGTGTTTCCGAACTGAAGGATGTCACACTTAAGGGTGGGGACGCTTAGGCTAGATGAGGTATCATAGGAGAAATAGAGAGAGAGAAACCAGAATAGTTCCGGGTAACATCCGATGTAGATCGGAATGGGTCCGGAAGGTGTTCCGGAGTGAAGGAATAAGATAATATGTGTATTTGAATGTTAATTGGAGAATTAATATTAAATATATATTTTATTTTATTATTAAAGGTAGCCCAATACTAATGGGCCTCAATTCGAAGGGGAGGCCCAAGAGGCAAGCCACCTAGGGAGAGGGGGCCAGATGGCCTGGGCTCAATGGGCCGCCCCAGTGGGGCCCACCTAGGGCCGGCGGCTGCCCCTAGGTGGCCAGCGGGGTGTGGGGATTAGTCCCACACCGCCTGGCCCCTAGGTGGTGCGCCCCTCCCACTATATATAGGGGTCTCCCTCCCCCTTTGGGATCATCCCATTCCCTCCCATTATCTCTCTCATCCATCGAGGACTTCTCCGGAATATTGGAGAGGACCTCATGGATCGTGAATTCTCCACCTTCACACTACTGTCGTGTGATCAGCAATCCGACATGTACTTCTTCCGCTGCTCGGCTGGATCGGAGTCCGGGAGACGTCACCTACACCGAACGTGTGACGAACTTCGGAGGCACCACACTTGAGGTGCTGCTCGTCTTCATCAATATACGCCTTCCTGCATAAGTCATGCCTTGGTCTTCAAAGGTATGAATATTGTCTCTCTCTTCCGTTACTTATGTCTACATAGTATAGATCCTGGTATTAGTGTTCGTGTAGATAGAATTTTTTTGTTTTCTGCTAGGGAACCCTTCAAAGTGGTATCAGAGCTGGTCTATGGGCAGACATGTCGTACGGATATAACACATAGCAATATGTGGGCACATTGATTCTCTAGTTGCTACCCTGTTTTATGTTCTTGTTCATATCGCGACACTATTTGATGAAGCGGCCCCCAACCGACCTGACGTGGTGATCCATGAGACTGGTTCACGAATCAAAGTGGCTTAGGGGGTGTCTGTCTCTCTACAATAGTTGATATGGTATCAACATTGGAAGGCCCTAAAAAGGGAAGAAGAACGACAATCATTGAATCCATGTTGTGGTTCCATGTTCGTAGGTGGCAAGGGGTTCTACCGCGAAATCCCTAAAGCCACGTAAAACTTGCAATAGATAATATAGAGGTGTCTATTTTTATTGTTGCATAGGGGCATGTATTAAGACATGGCAATGACGAGTTTGTGAAACTTTCATTGAAGCTATTGATGATGATAAAGATGCTATAATCACATCATAACACTTCACTTTATGAAGTATTACTTATTATGCTAGTATAATTATATATACATTCGGCGGTAGAATAATAAGATAACCCCTCACAGTATTCCAGTTACGTATTCCCCTTGCGTGTGCACCACCAAGAAAGTTCTTCGGTATGAGGCAGGCCGTGATGATTGGGTATTATACATATCTACGTTCACATACAAAGGGTGTAAGCCATGTTGCACTGCGAATACACAAAAGTTAGAACTGGCGAGCCTAGCATGTACAGACATGGCCTCAGAATACAAGAGACCTAAAGGTCAAGCATGAATCACATGGTTGATGTGATCGACATTAGGGAATGTACACCTTTGATACTGCACTGATGACCGTGATGATCGGGGGAGGTGCAGGGGATTGGGATCATGTGTTCACTAAACGAGTGGAGGGATGTTCGTTTGAGTGGGAGTTCTTTTGTTTTAAGTATGATAGTATAATTAAAACTTGAACTCATTATTATGAACATGATCTAAACACTTTGCAAATCCATTGTAGATGTCTCGCCCACCCACGTTCAACCTTAGCACTTTCCTCGAGAAGAACAAGCTAAAAACTGATGGAACCAACTTCACCGCATGGTTCCGCAATCTTAGGATCCTCCTAGTCCCCTACAAGTCGACTTATGTCATCGAGGCTAAGCTTCCGGCTAAGCCTGTAGATTCCGCCTCCCAAGATGAAAAGAATGTCTGGCAGTCCAAGGCGGATGATTTCTCCCTTATCCAAAGTGGAATGATCTATGCCATGGAGCTGGAGCTTCAAAAGCATTTTGAGAAGATGAATGCTTTTGAGATCATTGAGGATATCAAAGACGTCTTTGCTCCACAGGCTCACGCAGAGAGGTATGGTGTTTCCGAGCTCTTCTTCCTGCTAAAATGGAAGAGCACAGTAGTATTAGTGAGCACGTAGTCAAAATGTCTGGCTACGTTAAGCATTTGAACGCCTTGGATTGCAAAATCCCGGAGGATCTCGTGATTGATAGGGTGCTACACTCGCTGCACCCTAGCTATAAGAGCTTTGTGATGAATTACAACATGCAAGGGATGACTAAGACCCTTGCTGAGGTGTTCGCCATGCTCAAAACTGCTGAGGTAGAAATCAAGAAGGAGCACACAGTGTTGATGGTCAATAAGACTGCCAACTTCAAGAAGTCGGGGCAAAAGGGAAAATGCAAGGGAAAGAAGCCCAGGAGGGATGGCAAGTCCGTTGCCAACGCCTCTAAGACTGCGAAGCTTGAAGGAAATATGCCCTAGAGGAAATCATAGAGATGATTGTATTTCATATGTATCCATGAGTTTTTATAATGTTCCTTGAATATCCATATATCAGGCAACTTGTATTGATTGGCAATTATGTGAATTGTTTGTGAAACTCTTTACTTGTATGGTTATCTAATAGTTTTCCCTAGTCGGAGTTCATGTGAGGACACACTGAATATTAGACTAGCACATCGATTGGTTGATGACTATGTTTTGCAAGTGATAGACATGGAGATGTCAAACCAATGATGAGGACACATGTTATGAACATGGGGTTGGACTAACCCAACTTGAGACTGGCAATAATACTTGCAGCTCTCTCTACACATTGTGTATGTTTTGTCCTTATACCTGAGATTGTCGCATGTAGTTGAGATGTGGGTCGACCTACTTTGGGGCTATCAAACACTACGCCGTAACTAGGTAGTTATAAAGGTAGTTTTCAGGTTTGTCCTGATACATGTTGCAAGGCATTGGTAAATCAAGATGGGATTTACCCCTCTCTACTTGATAGAGATATCTCTAGGCCCCTCGAGTGATCGGATCTAGAAATGCATGGCCGTGCTACATATGGTTAAGAGTTAACCTAGTATAGGGATTCCGAATCACATTATCGAGAAAGAGAGGTCAGCTTGGAGCTAGACCAAATATCATAGGGCAAAGGGAAAGACATGTACTCAACCTTGTGATGGTTCGTCCGAATGATCTTTATATGCGTTTAGGAGTTGGCACATCTTGCTAGAGGCCGCTACCAACTATTGATAGAGTAAGTGTACACGTATCATGTCTATACATGTATGAACCTATAGGGTCACACACTTTAGGGGCTGGAAGCCTAATGAGGATTGGATCCGAATTAGGCCAGGCTTAGGCTGCTAATGGGATGCTAATGTAGAAGCCTACCCGGGATGCCTATATAAGAGAGAGCGAGGCGAGCTGAATAGGGTTGAGCATTCCGCCCAGCCGCCACTCCTCTTACGCCTGTCTTGCACGTGTAGACCTAGCAGTCTATTGTGTGACCTTCCACTCCGGATGTGTGGATACCTCGGAGGTGCTGCAGCTGTAGCACTTGGACGAGTCGCACAAAGGGGAGCTGCTCGTGGGACGAGGACAAGGAGGAGACGTAGAACATCTACACTACCCCGACGTGCTTCATCGAGTTCCGCAACTGCGCGTCTAGTGCTAATCCGTGATCTATGACATCAGTATTCCTGGTTGATGCGGTAGAATTTTTTTGATTTACGCTAGTGTAGCCTACCCGTTACACTTCAGTGGTATCAGAGCCGATGCTATTAAGTCATAGGTTCAGGAAGTTCGCATATGGTGATATGCAGATTGATATGAATGATGTGATCGTTTGTATGGCAGTGATTCTGGATTGATCTAAGATCTTGCTTTTCGTGATCGTGATTCTAAGGTCGCCAAACGACTTACCCCTACCAGTCGGTTTCCGCCATCGGGGTAGACAGTGACACATAAATCCATTCGAATCATGCGAAGATCAATATGATTGATCGAATCGGGAACTAGATCTGAATCGATGTACCGTGATCAAAGGAAATTGGTCAAATCGAGACAATACTCGGTTTATGGTAAATTTGATTTGCCAATCAAAATCCTTAAAGAAAATTGTAAATTTGATACCGCGAGGGGTGCTGCCCCTTGAACCCCGCAGGGGGAGACCCCCTAGATCCCCCGTAGTCATAGCCCCTTGTGTATCTTGTTAAGGTTCATAGGTGCTGTGATTTCACATGATTCGGTAGAATGCGATTCTATGCACAACTTGTTTTTGCAGAATGTATGTGATCAGTATGGCCCAAAAATGTATGTGATGCATGTATGTATTTTTCATGACCTGCGTGTCGTGAGTAGGGCAACACGGCTGGAGCCAAATGTGTTGTCAATTATTGTAATGGCCTGTGTGCTAACTTGTGATGATCCCAATACCATGTAATTTTGATTACTAGCTGTTAGGAGTAATATCTGTAGGGGTTCCGCGCATAAAAACAATAAATTTTACTCTACGCCCCTGAATCCCTGAAGCTGCCAGGACCTATCTATTAGTAATACAGTAACGGGAGGGGCTTTTCACGAACTTACCCTTGAAGACCTAAAAGCGTTGTCAACACTCAGGAGAGCATGGTTGACGTAGATGAGCCGAAGCCGACCTCAAGGTCGTGATGAAGTCCTTGCGCTCCTTCTGGCTCCAACGACTTGAGTGCCTCAAGTGCGACACCTCATGAGGGAGTTACACGTCCGTGCTGACGATGACTCCTTCCCGATCCAACAGTTGTGAAAGTAGAGCTCCTGGATCCAAATCCCTTGACGCCGGTGCTCAGTGAAGATGTCTCTCGCTTCAGCGCGGACTTAGGACCACGGTCACAAGAGAGAGGGGGGGGGGGGAGAGAGAAAATATCAATTGGAGGTCCTCCCAAAAGTGGGGAGACCTTTATTGATTATTGGTGTATTTTTCTAGGCCAAATACCCCACTTTATATAGGGGGAGGGGAGGTACTACCTCCCCCAAAGTCCCGGGGTGGGACTAAAGGATAGGAGAGGGGAGGAGGTGGCCGCAGGCCACCTAGTGGGCCCCGCGCGGGGGGCTAGGCCTAGCCGGCCTCCCCCTTGGCCCCTCTCCCCTTTCTCCTTTCCCCTAATGGGCCCTCTCCCTCCGGAATTGGCCCATTAAGCCTTGTTGACCTTTAATTGATTTTCTCTTTATTAAATAATTATGAATAAATGATTAAATCAACATTTAACATTCATTCACATATTATTCAATCTCCGTGGCCATGGAACACCTTCCACCTCCACTCCGGACATCCTCCGGACTTACCAAAACCCTTCCGGTTTTCTCCCTTCTTTTCTTCGGTGATTCTACCGATCCTATAAACACTCTCTAAGCATCATCAAGCCCTTAAGCGTGATACCCCACGGTTCGGTAACACTCTAGACATGGTCGGGACACTCCCACACCAATGATCAACAGAGGGACCTGGATGGCCATGTGACCCCTGTGCGTTCCACGAAGATCTTTCGTCGTTTGAACCGGGACAGTCATGTATTATTCCCTTTGTCTCTCGATACTTGCATTGCCTGAGATCTAATCAATGACATCGCCATGTCGTGTTCAATCTCGTTACTGAATAATGATACTTGGCTCGTTCCGACAAGTGATATCCTCGTGATCCAATCACATGCTGTGCAACTATTGGATATAACTTCTCCGAGTGGGCCCTTGAGTATCTTCCCGTCACATGGACGGACAAATCCCGCTCTTGACTTATATTGCCTCTACTGTTTCCTCCGAATACTTGAACACACCTTTATAACCACCGTTTTACCAGATGGCGTTTGATGCTATCTAAGCACTCTCGGGAGACAGTGATTGATATAGTCTCACGGTCTAAGGAATAGTCTACGAGGATACTTTTCTAATCATCGTAACTTGAACTTCGTGACATGATCGAATCACGATGTTTAGGTTGGGTATTGGTTCATCATCTCATTCTCAGAATGAGATGACCTCATTTCCAACTGGCATAAATGCCACATGATCAGGAAACATAATCATCTGTTGACCAATGAACCAGTGACTAGAGTTTCACTGGGAACCCCTGGTTTGTTTGTATATCACACGTCTATTGATGTTTCCACTCAGTACAATTATAGCATGATATAAAACTTAATCATAAACTATATGAAATATGATAATAGTCCTTAATACTATTTGACTCTAGGGCATATTTCCAACAATATCTTGTATTAGTTCTTAGAGAAATTATCACTTGGAGGATGGCTCGCATAGAGCATGAAGATGGATATCATCATGGTGGACAGGTTCTATGGCGATGGAGATCACCATGAGAAAATGGGCCATACTGTATCACATCTATGTGAATGTTATTCTTATATGTTTTACTACTATGCATGCTTAGATGATAGAAGTAGAACGATCCCTCACAAAGTTTAAGTTAAACCATGCCCTCCCAACCAAACCTTGCACCATGCTATGCCCTGTACAATCGTTGGTGGGTCTATGAATTAGGGTGCCGCGGTTTTCCTTGGCTAGATGGGTTTGTATCGGATACCTACACGCATAAGGGTTGGTGAGCTTAACAAGGTCATCTTAACAGTTAAGGACCTTGGGGCATAAAGGTTGTGTGCCTAGTTTTGACATAGAGATGTCACCCAACAACAAGAGTAATATGTGATATGATTAGCAAAAGTTGCTTACCAATTTACCTTGTCTTCTAGCAGTGATGCTAAAGCTCACTAGTCGACTTGTTAATTGTGGATCTTGAATCACTTAGTATCAATAGAGGGATGTTGATTTAAGTGGGAGTATATGCTATTAAATAGTTTAATATGTTTTACTCTTTCATGGTTACATGGCTTAGTATTTTTCATGTTTTTATGTTGTAGATCAATGGCACCGAACAATTCATCACCTTTTGCTTTGCGTTCGATTCTTGAAAAAAGATAAAATAAATGGAACAAACTTTTCGTACTGGGTCTGTAACCTAAGAATTGTTCTCAGTCTGATAAAAAGGAAACTATTCTGGATACCCCAATCCCAGATGAACCTGCTGATAATGCAACTGCTACCCTTAAGAATGCCTACAAGAAAGCATGTGATGAATCTCTTGAGGTTAGCTATCTTATGCTTGCATGCATGGAACCTGATCTTCAAAAGCAGTTTGAGGATCAGGAAGTATACGATATGATCGTCGCGCTTAAGGACATGTTCCAGACTTAGGCTAGGACTGAGAGGTACAATGTTGCTAAGTCCTTTGTGGAATGCAAGCTGGTAGAGGGAGAATATGTATGCCCCCATGTGATCAAAATGGTTGGTTACAGTGAGACTTTGGAAAAGCTTGGTTTTCCATTAGGCCAAGAGTTGGCTACTGATTTCATTTTGGCATCTCTTCCATCTAGGTATGGGCATTTCATTTAGAACTACCATATGCATGGGGTGGAGAAGGGACTTAATGAGTTATGTGGGATGCTGAAAACAACATAATGTGACATTAAGAAGAGTGTAGGGCATAGCCATGTGATGGCTGTGCAGAACAATCCTAGCTTCAAGAAAAAGAGCACTTCTTGGCACAAGAAGAAGGGCACGACTAAGGATACGATCCCTAAGCCAAACCCTGCACCCAAGCAAAACGCTAGACCTGCAGGACACACTGAGTGTTTCTTTTGTCATGAATATGGCCACTGGAAGAGGAACTACAACAAGTACCAGGCTTCTTTGAAGAAGAGTGGAAGTAAGAGTACTTCCCACTCAGGTACGCTTGTTGTAAATGTTGTGGACATTTTTCTCGTAGATTCTTATGTTAGCTCTTGGGTATTTGATACCGGATCAGTTGCTCATATTTGCAATTCGATGCAGGGGCTAAAAAGGACTAGAGAAGTGCAGAAAGGCGAAGTGGACTTTCGCATCGGAAATAAAGCAAGGGTTGCTACATTATTTGTCGGTGTCATGGAGCTTCACCTTCCGTCAGGATTTATTATGTAGTTAAATAATTGTTATTACATTCCCAGTATGGGTCGAAACATTTGGTCACCTTCATGTTTAATGAGGGAGCGTTATTCATTCGTGAGTACTATGGGCCCCCTGGATTAATCCTCCAACCCTGTTATGCATACAACCACGATCCCATGATCAGTTAGTCGTGGCACATAACCGACAAGTATCAAAGTAAACATCCAAAACATAAAGAATACATGTCATACCTTATTTCCCATTATGGATACATCGATCAACAATAGCGGAACTTCATTAAGCGTAGACCCCGAGCCATGCCTTAACCTACATGCAACCAACTTGGAGAGCGTCCTAGCTCGCATATTCACCAACATCATCTTCTTATTGATATCTGACCAAGTTAATAGCCAGGGACAATGCCAGTGAGTACTCTGAATGTACTCGCAAAACCACCTTAAGATAACAGTAATAACAAATGGACATGCATTATGGCTGTGGTAATAGGAGGGCTCCAAGAGAGGTTCTTTTCTCAATTAGTTTCTCTTGTAGATATAACATCTACATATCTTTGTTGAAAACTTTTGTAACACATTTTTGGAAACCATTTTGAAAAGTTTTGGAAAACATTAGGACTGGGTCACCCATTTGTTCCTTTCTTCCGGTCGTCCCACGACCAAACTCCTTTCATTCCTTTCTGACCATCCCATGGTCAAAACCTTTCTCCTTTTCGACCATCCCATGGTCAAAATATTTTCAAAGCCTTTTCTTTTCCGAAATCCTTTAAAAAAACAAAACTAGCACCAGTCCACAACAACATTCCCAACCGTCCATGACCGCGGACGTGGCTATTCGAATAGATTTACACTCTGCAGAGGTTGTACACTTTACCCACACCATCCAGGTACACTACCCTGATCTTCACCGATCGTGGGTCGAGTAACCGATCAAGACTCTCCGGATGCCCACTCCAATATAAGTGCCTACCCTATGAGTGTTAATCCTCTCAAAACCGGGACGTCGGGTACCGAGGACCAACCGGAGCACTTTTTCCACTTCTCGAGTGTGCGCTTTTAATGAGGGGCTCATAGTAACACGTGGAGGCCAGCAGACCTTTCGTTCCTTCTCCAGGTCGATATCCCACATGGACCTTTATCGGAGAAGGCCCACCCTCCAGGGATCCCTGATCCCCTGTAGTTGTTGTGAGGCAGCTTATACCAGAGTAAACAAACATCAAATCCAGCCCTGTCCCATTTCCAGAGTAATGTGGTTGCACAGGTTAATTGTTCTAGCAAAACTGCAAAGAACCGGGTGCGTTTTTGTAAACCTTTTTCCTCCATCTTTCCTTCAGCAGTCTATAAAACAAAACCTTTTTCTTTCTCAACATCTCTTGCAAGGTCCCACATCACCAAGGTTTTATCATAAACATTTGGTAAAACTTTTTCCGGGGTCTTCCCATCCTCTAGCTTTGCTTCAGCGAAATCGGGGTTTCCAAAGGGGTATGGTGTTACACCATCTACCATACTAGGGACAAGTAGGTATCATCGAGAGGGTTGTACTTAGTAGTACAATAGAGTAGTAGTTCGGAGGAGCCAAACCACTACCATATATACATCAACATATAGTAAAACAATGCAGTTTAAATAAACAGAAGATAAAACATGCATAAGTAAGATAGTAGGACAAGGCTTATGAGCAAGAAGGTGGCTTGCCTGAGAGCAGTAATATGGCATAAATATCCCTGGACTTCTTCTTTAGATAACCCAGAATACCAATCCCAATAATAAATACCACTTCTTCTGCTCTCCGAATTCATCGCAACTATCGTCGTCCCGATAGCACGTGCAAGCAAACCAAGCCACAATCAACACAAGGCATACAAACAACAATACATACAACAAACAAAGAGCAATTCAAGTTTACAAATCATTAGGTCTTAGGAAGAATGGATTTAATAGGATTGGCCTTGTCTTGGAAATATGGATGGAAATCCCCTTAGGATTTATAGTCTAGGAATTACCTAAGAGGGGTTTTGGACTGAGGATTGGTTCTGTATGATATCAATATACACAAATGATATCTACAAACAGGTATTGAAATAACAAGGCCATCAAAAGTGGTTTCACTATTTTATCACTTTTCTTGAATTACTTATGCAATTTCTAGTGCTAAAGGCTCTAGTTTTAGGAAATAATTCACCAGAAAAGTTCTGGAGCTCCAAAATTATTTCCTTGGATGGTTAGGTATGTATTGATGTACTTGTTCACTAAGAGTTGGAATCACTCCAAAATAATTCCCAGAATGCCCTCGGGAAATTCCCAAAGGTAGTTTTGGAGCTGTTTTGTCTTTTTCACCATATTAAATCTATAGAGGCTTTTTAGTTGATTCCAATGGAACATGGTAGGTATTTAGAATACCTTTCCTTAGAAATTGGATTCACTCTTTTTGGAGTTGTCAATCTCCTGGAGTGTTTTATTTAGTGATAATACCCCTTACAGAAGTATTTAATTCACTAAAGTTCAACATGATGGGTTCGCAGCATGGAAAACAAAAAATTTCTACCGCAAGAATGAACAAAAACCCAGATCTAATCTAGATAAAATCCAAGATCTAATCTACTAGACATGAGCAACGAGATAGATCGGTACTAACCCTCGTAGAACCGAAAGCGTTAACGAGATTAGATCTCGTGGATGATGTAGTCGATCACTTGCCGATCTCAAGATCGTGTGGACGATCCTTCCGGTGCCAGCGTTCGTGGCGCTTCATGACGGTCTGCGTCTGAGTCGGCAGACCTTCCTCTCCCCGTTCCAGCGAGTAGCAGAGGTAGTAGATCTTCTCCACGGAATCCCAGCAGCACGATGGTGTGGTGGTGGTAGTGGAGATGAGAATTCTGCAGGGCTTCGCCTATGCCTGTGCAGAAGAAACGTGGAGGAGAGAGGCGGCTGAGATTGGGAGTTATGAGACAAGGTGCAAGAGGGGGAGCCCCCTCCCTTCTATTTAAAGGAGGGAGGCACTGAGGAGGAGTCCTAGTAGGACTCCCTCCTCCTTGGGCAGCGGGTTGGAGGGGAGAAACCTCCTCCCCACGAATCCGTGTCTTGCCCACTTGGTTTCTTTGATCCCTTTCTTGGTTTTCAAGCAAACTCCAAGAAATCCTCTAGAACCTTCGAACATTCGAAACCTTCTAGAATCTCCATACAAACACTCCAACATTTCCTAACTTAGAAAATGATCCCCAATATATGAATATCATTCTCGGACCATTCCGGATCTCCTCGTGATGTCCGGATCCATTCCGAGACTCAACAACATTCGGTCTCCAACGCAAATTCCATATCTACTTCAAACAACTTGAACCTTAAGTGTGTCACCCTACGGTTCGTGAATATCTGAACATGATGAAGACACCTCTCCCATCAATAACCATCAGCGGGATCTGGAGATCCATAACGGCTCCCACATACTCAACGATTACTTCGTGATCGATTGAACCAATTAACATACGAAACCAATTCCCTTTGTCTCGCGACATTCTACTTATCCGAGGTTTGATCGTCAGTATCTCCATACCTAGTTCCTCGTTACTGATAAGTACTCTTTACTCGTTCCATGTTATGTCATCCCTTGTGACCTAGTCACATGCTTGCAAGCTATCTAGATGACATTCCACTGAGAGGGCCCAGAGTATATCTATCCGTCATATGGATGGACAAATCCCAATCTTGGTCTATGCGCTTCAACACATACTTTCAGAATACCCAATGACACCTTTATAACCGCCCAGTTACGAAGCGGCGTTTGATGTCATCAAAGTAACCATCCGGTGATGGAGATTAACATAACCTCATGGTCGAAGGATTAGGTTACTATGTATTTCAAAGCTTCTGACAATCTGAACTTAATGACTTGATCTTATGCTATGCTTACTATGGGTGTGTGTCCATCATATTATTCTCCTAATGATATAACCTTGTTATTAATCACATCCAATGTCTATGATCAGGAAACCATGATCATCAATCAATCAACAAGCTAGTTTAACAAGAGGCTTACCAGGGACTCTTTTAGGTTTACAAAACACACACGTATTAGTGTTTCCTAATAATACAATTATAGCATGGGATGTAAACTTTCATCATAAACACAAAGATATAATAATAACCTCTTTTATTATTGCCTCTTGGGCATATCTCCAACAGTCTCCCACTTGCACTAGAGTTAATAATCTAGATTACATGGTAATATACCGAACACCCATGGCGTTCTGGTGTTGGTCATGCTTTGCTCTAGGGAGAGGTTTAGTCAACGGATCTGCTACATTCAGATCAGTGTGTACTTTGCAAATCTTTATGTCATCATCTTGGACATACTCGCGAATAGCATGAAAACGTAGCTTGATGTGCTTCAGCTTGCTATGTGACCTTGGCTCCTGTGCATTAGCTATGGCACCTGTGTTGTCACAGTAGATGGCCATCAAGTCTAATGCACTAGGAACCACGCCAAGTTCAGTAATGAACTCCTTCATCCATATGCCTTCTTGTGCAGCCTCCGAAGCAGCTATGTATTCCGATTCAGTTGAAGATTTCGCCACAACGCTCTGCTTGGCACTCCTCCAGCTTATTGCAGCACCATTCAAAATAAATACGTATCCAGACTGTGACTTCGAGTCATCTGGATCGGTGTTCCAACTAGCATCAGTGTAACCGTTTACAACAAGTTGTTTATCACCTCCATAAGAAAGAACCATATCCTTAGTCCTATTCAGGTACTTTAGGATATTCTTGACCGCTGCCCAGTGTTCCATTCTAGGATCACTTTGATATCTGCTAGTCAAACTAATAGCATGTGCTATATCCGGTCTCGTACACAGCATGGCATACATGATAGAACCTATGGCCGATGCATAGGGAATTTTATTCATCTTTTCTTTATCTTCTGCCGTAGCTGGACTTTGAGTTTTACTCAAGGTCTTACCTGACAACATGGGCACGAACCCTTTCTTGCTCTCTTCCATTCTAAACTTCTTTAGAACTTTGTCTAAGTATGTACTTTGTGAAAGCGCTATTAGGCGTCTTGATCTATCTCTATAAATCTTGATGCCTAGAATATATGCCACTTCGCCAAGATCCTTCATCGAAAAACTATTATTCAAATAGGTTTTGACGCTATTAAGAAGTTCTATATCATTCCCAATCAACAATATGTCATCTACATATAGTACTAGGAATACTACAGAGCTCCCACTCACTTTCTTGTAAATACAAGCTTCTCCATAAGTTTGTATAAATCCAAAGTTTTTGATTACTTTATCAAAATGTTGATTCCAACTCCGGGATGCTTGCTTCATTCCATAAATGGAGCGCTGAAGTTTGCATATCTTATCAGCATCACTAGGATCGACAAAACCCTTGGGTTGTACCATATACAACTCTTCCTCAATGTCACCATTAAGGAACGCCGTTTTGACATCCATCTGCCAAATTTCATAATCGAAATATGCAGCGATTGCTAACATAATCCTCACAGACTTTAGCTTCGCTAATGGTGAGAAAGTCTCATAGTAGTCAACTCCTTGAATTTGTCGGAACCCTTTTGCGACAAGTCGAGCTTTATAGACGGTAACATTACCATCAGCATCTGTTTTTCTTTTGAAAATCCATTTGTTCTCGACAGCCTTACGGCCATCCGGTAAGTCCACCAAAGTCCATACTTGGTTTTCGTACATGGATCCCATTTCGGATTTCATGGCTTCTAGCCATTTGTCGGAATCTGGGCTCACCATAGCTTCTTCATACGTCGCAGGGTCATCAGTGTTGTCCACCAACATGACGTTCAAGGAAGAGTCATACCACTCAGGAGTGGTACGAACCCTTGTTGACCTGCGAGGTTCAGTAGTAACTTCGTTCGAAGTTTCATGATCATCATCATTAGCTTCCTCTCCAGTTGGTGCAAAGCGTACGAAACATCTTCCGGTGCTGCGCTACTCTCAACTCCGAAAGAAGGTTCAATAACCTCGTCGAGTTCTACTTTCCTTCCAGTCACTTCTTTCGAGAGAAATTCCTTCTCCAGAAAGGATCCATTCTTAGCAACGAAAACTTTGCCTTCGGATCTATGATAGAAGGTATACCCAATTGTTTCTTTAGGGTATCCTATGAAGACGCATTTCTCCGCTTTAGGTTCAAGCTTATCGGGTTGTAACTTCTTTACATATGCTTCGCAACCCCAAACTTTAAGGAACGACAACTTAGGTTTCTTACCAAACCACAATTCGTACGGTGTCGTTTCAATGGATTTAGATGGTGCCCTATTTAAAGTGAATGCGGCTGTCTCTAATGCATAGCCCCAAAATGACAACGGTAAATCTGTAAGAGACATCATAGATCGAACCATATCTAAGAGAGTTCGATTACGACGTTCGGACACAGCATTACGCTGTGGTGTTCCCGGCGGTGTCAACTGTGAAAGTATTCCACATTTCTTTAAATGCATGCCAAACTCATAACTCAGATATTCACCTCCGCGGTCAGAACGCAGAAACCTAATCTTCTTGTTACGATGATTTTCCACTTCACTTTGAAATTCCTTAAACTTCTCGAAAGTTTTGGATTTATGTTTCATAAAGTAGACATACCCATATCTACTCAAGTCATCCGTGAAAGTGAGAATATAACGATATCCACCTTGCGATGCTACACTCATTGGACCGCACACATCGGTATGTATTATTTCCAATAAATCCGTAGCTCGCTCCATTATTCCAGAAAATGGAGTCTTAGTCATTTTTCCCATTAGACATGCTTCGCATCTTTCAAGTGATTCAAAATAAAGTGATTCAAGAAATCCATCAGAATGGAGTTTCTTCATACGCTTCACTCCAATGTGACCAAGACGACAGTGCCACATGTATGTAGAATTATCATTCAATTTTATTCGTTTAGCATCTATGTTGTGAACATGTGTATCACTACTATCGAGATTCAATAAGAATAAACCATTCATATCAGGTGCATAACCATAAAAGATATTACTCATATAAATCGAACAACCTTTATTCTCAGACTTAAAAGAGTAACCGTCTCGCAATAAACAAGATCCAGATATAATGTTCATGCTTAATGCAGGCACCAAATAACAATTATTTAAATTTAAAACTAATCCCGATGGTAGATGTAGAGGGAGCGTGCCGACGACGATCACATCAACCTTGGAGCCATTTCCAACGCGCATCGTCACCTCGTCTCTCGCCAGTCTTCATTTATTCCGCAGCTCCTGTTTCGAGTTACAAATATGAGCAACCGAACCAGTATCAAATACCCAGGCACTACTACGATTACTAGTAAGATACACATCTATAACATGTATATCGAATATATCTTTCTTCTTGATGTTGCCGTTCTTCAGATCCGCCAAGTATTTGGGGCAGTTACACTTCTAGTGACCAGCACCCTTGCAGTAGAAGCACTCAGTTTCAGGTTTAGGACCAGCCTTGGGCTTCTTAGCAAAATGGCAGCTTTCTTGCCGTCCTTCTTGAAGTTGCCCTTGTTCTTAGGCTTGCCCCTTTTCTTGAAATTGGTGGTCTTATTGACCATCAACACTTGGTGTTCTTTCATGATCTCCACTTCAGCAGTTTTCAGCATGGATGATAGTTCAGGCAACGTCTTGTTCATGAAGTGCATATTGTAGTTCATCACAAAGTTCTTGTAAGTTGGTGGCAGTGATTGGAGGACACGGTGAATCCCCAATTCATTAGGAATAGGTATCCCCAACTCTTGGAGTTTGTTTGCGTGCCCATACATGGTGAGCAGGTGCTCGCTAACGGAGCTACCCTCTTCCATCTTGCAGGTAAAGAACTTCTCGGAAGCTTCATAGCTTTCCATGGCCGCGCGAGTCTCAAATATGAGTTTGAGCTCCTTAATGATTTCAAATGGGTCATGGTGCTCAAAATGCTTTTGAAGCTCCGATTCTAAACCGTACAGGATGGCACACTGAACTGTGGAGTAGTGATGTTTCCGAGTGGCATAAACATTCTTTACGTCATCGGTGGCATCTTCTGCAGGTGGGTCACCTAGCGGTGCTTCGAGCACATAGGTCAACTGACTAGCCCTGAGGATGATCTTCAGTCCACGGAACTAGTCCGTGAAATTGCTTCCATTGTTCTTAAGCTTTTCTTTCTCTAGGAACGCATTGAAATTGATGGAAACGTTCGCCATTATCTACAACATATTTGCAAGTAGTTAAGACTAAGTTTATGATAAATAGTGTTCAAATTTAATTCTTAAATCAACTAGGTGAACTCCCACTCAAAACAACATCCCTCGCAGTTGTTTTAGTGATTACACGAACCAAATCCACTACACCAAGTCCGATCATCACGTGAGATGATGTAGCTTCATCCGCGAACAATCTTCATGTTCATCATATCAATCATATGACTCATGCTCTACCTTTCGGTATTCTGTGTTCCGAGACCATGTCTGTACATGCTAGGCTCGTCAAGATTAACCTTAGTTTCCGCATGTGCAAATCTGGCTTGCACCCGTTGTATGCACACGTAGAGTCTATCACACCCGATCATCACGAGATGCTTCGAAACGACGAGTCTTAGCAACGGTGCCAACTAAGGACGAACACTTTATTACTTGATATTTAGTGAGATGGATCATCTTATAATGCTACCGTCGCGATCTAAGAAATACAAGATGCATAAAGGATTAACATCACAGGCAATTCATAATTTGTGTGATATGATATGGCCCTTTCTTCTTATGCCTTCGATCTCTATCTCCAAAGCACGGACATGATCTCCATCATCACCAGCATTGCGGTAAGGACCGTGGCGCCACTTCATGGTTGTTCATCTTCACTAGCAACTATTACAACTACTTGGAATAAAGCTATTACAAGATGAATAGACACGCAGGTCTTAACAGAATTAAAGACAACCATTAGGCTCCTGCCGGTTGCCATATTACAACAAGGATCATTGCATACATCAAATACAATCACAATCACATGTAGGCCATATCACATCACAAAACCCCTGCAAAAACAAGTTAGACGCCTCTAATTTTCTTTGCAAGTTTTACGTGGCTTGGGGCTTTCGACTAAGAACGCATCTTACCTACGAAACTGAACCACAACATTGATACAAGTGCTATCAAGTGCAAAGTGTAGATTTGATCTATACTATGATGGGAGAGACAGACACCCGCAAAGCCACTTGTGCAAAGCAAGTTGCACGTCAAGCGTGAAGCAAGTCTCATGTACGATGACATGTAATGTTAGCCCGAGCCGCTTCATCCCACCATACCGCAAGATGCAAAGTACACATATAGCAAAAGACGGCACGAGCACCAACACCCATATCTTCATTGTGTTCTACTCGTGCAACAGATCTACGCATAGACAAGGCTCTGATACCACTGATGGGTTCGCAGCATGGAAAACAAAAAATTTCTACCACAAGAACGAACAAAAACCCAGATCTAATCTAGATAAAAGCCAAGATCTAATATACTAGACATGAGCAACGAGATAGATCGGTACTAACCCTCGTAGAACCGAAAGCGTTAACGAGATTAGATCTCGTGGATGATGTAGTCGATCACTTGCCGATCTCAAGATCATGTGGACGATCCTTCCGGCGCCGTGTTCCGGCAGCACTTCCGTAGACGGTCACACGTGCGGAGTCAAAGCAGACCTTCCTCTCCCCGTTCCAGCAAGCAGCGGAGGTAGTAGATCTTCTCCACGGAATCCCAGCAGCACGACGGTGTGGTGGTGGTAGTGGAGATGAGAATTCTGCAGGGCTTCGCCTATGCCTGTGCAGAAGAAACATGGAGGAGAGAGGCGTTTGAGATTGGGAGTTATGAGACAAGGTGCAAGAGGGGGCGCCCCCTCCCTTCTATTTAAAGGAGGGAGGCGCGCCTGGGGAGGGGGAGTCCTAGTAGGACTCCCTCCTCCTTGGGCCGGCGGGTTGGAGGGGAGGAAACCTCCTCCCCCACGAATCTTTGTCTTGCCCCACTTGGTTTCTTTTATCCCTTTCTTGGTTTTCAAGCAAACTCCAAGAAATCCTCTAGAACCTTCCAGAACATTCCGAAACCTTCTAGAATCTCCATACAAACACTCCGGAACATTTTCCTAACTTAGAAAATGATCCCCAATATATGAATCTCATTCTCCGGACCATTCCGGATCTCCTCGTGATGTCCCGGATCCATTTCGAGACTCCGAACAACATTCGGTCTCCAACGCAAATTCCATATCTACTTCAAACAACTTCGAACCTTAAGTGTGTCACCCTACGGTTCGTGAATATGCAGACATGATGAAGACACCTCTCCCATCAATAACCATCACGGATCCGAGATCCATAACGGCTCCCACATACTCAACGATTACTTCATGATCGATTGAACCAATTAACATACGAAAGCAATTCCCTTTGTCTCGCGACATTCTACTTATCCGAGGTTTGATCGTCAGTATCTTCATACCTAGTTCTTCCTCACATCGATAAGTACTCTTTACTGCTCCATGTTATGTCATCCCTTATCACCTAGTCACATGCTTGCAAGTTATCTAGATTACATTCCACCCGAGGGCCCAGAGTATATCAATCCGTCATATGGATGGACAAATCCCAATCTTGGTCTATGCGCTTCAACACATACTTTCGTAATACCCAATGACACCTTTATAACCGCCATTACAAAGCGTTTGATGTCATCAAAGTACCCATCCGGTGATGGTGATTAACATAACCTCATGGTCGAAGGATTAGGTTACTATGTATTTCAAAGCTTACAGCAATACGAACTTAATGACTTGATCTTATGCTACGCTTACTATGGGTGTGTGTCCATCATATCATTCTCCTAATGATATAACCTTGTTATTAATCGCATCCAATGTCTATGATCAGGAAACCATGATCATCAATCAATCAACAAGCTAGTTTAACAAGAGGCTTACCAGGGACTCTTTTATGTTTACAAAACACACATGTATTAGTGTTTCCTAATAATACAATTATAGCATGGGATGTAAACTTTCATCATAAACACAAAGATATAATAATAACCTCTTTTATTATTGCCTCTTGGGCATATCTCCAACACAACATAGGGTCAATACATCCTTATCTCCTAGTTTTTGGTATACCTTAGTGTACCACATCACAGGGAGATGTAAATAGGTCAAAACAATTCATGGTTTGGTCTAGGGAATTTTCTAAAGTTAGATTGATCTGGTTCTTGTTATTTTTGTTATAGGAGCTTAATATTTCCACTTGGAGGGAGGCCAAGGTCATGTGGTAGGTACAGGAAATTCCTACCAGGGGCACTTGGGTTTACCCCATTTGGAGTTGTGAAACTCACAAGGGGGATTTTTATAGTGAAATAAGATACATTTTAGTAGCAGATTTATTATAATTAATAAGGGCAATAACTGAGGCAGCCAAGGGTACTGCATGTTCAAGAAAACACTCAGGAACCCTAGGAATTTTTGATCTGGGCAGTTGGAGTCATTTTTATTTTCTTTTGCATTTAAAGTAATAGGGTTAATTTTAGATCTGTAAATGAAATCAAAAAGAAAAAAAGGGGGCAGAGGCTACTGGGCTAGGATCTGGGGCGGCTGGGCCTCACGGAGCCAATTCGGCCCAACCAAGGGCGGGCTGCACCGGCGGGAGGCAGAAATCAAACCCGCGGGGTGGGGCCCACCTGCCAGCGAAGGAGGGGCGACGAGGGGGGGGGGTACGGGGGATCCTGGCCGCTCGGTCTAAACAAGATCGACGGCGCACGACCATCATCTCCATAGACAGAAGATCCGCCGCGTGGAACCCTAGCTGAGAGGGAGGAGGGACCGGGGAGGCTCACCTGACGGCGGAGAGGAGCCGGGGGGGGGGGGGGGTCCAGGGAGATGCGGTGGTCGGCGACGAGTCCAGAGAGGGGTGGCACGGGGTGCTTTGGTTGCGGGAGGGCCCTCGTGCAACGGTGCCCGAGCGGCATGCTTCGGGAGCTCGTGGGTGAAGTCTCCAGGAGCCGTCCTGAGCAAAAAGGAAGGCATTGTTAGCTGTAGAGGAATGAGGGGGTTCTGGGAAGGCAACATGCAGGGGGAGGAGAAGGGATATGGGGGAGCTATGCTCGAAACGAGGGAGGAGGCCGGTTCTCCTTCTTCTTCTTCTCATGGGCAAGGGAGAGGGAGTGGGGTGCAGAAAAAAGGGAGGGGAGTGCGAGGGATAGGGGCAAATGAACCAGGAATGAGGGTGCGGGGGTGGCCTCTGGCCTATTTAAGCTGAGTGGGATCACATTAGGGGAGATGTCCATTTTGGACATGGAGAAGGGGTGGAGCTGACATGGGATTGGTCAGGGATGGCGGTGGAGGGGTGGTGTGGGTCATTTGGTCGGCAGGGACAGAGAGGGGGAGGTGGTGTTGCTATTGGTTAGCCACAAGTGGCTTATCTCTACTCTCTCTACTCTTCCAAGGGGTAAATGACAAGTGGATGTGTGATGGTTGGTACTGTAGTGCTACAGTGGTGACGACCAGGAGGGGCATGGTGTCTAGATATGAGTGCTTGACAAGCTTTGGTGATGGTTTGATCTTGATTTGACTCAATATTAGCTAGATTTGCTAATTTGAGTAAATAGGTGGTTGTGAAGGAAGTTCAAAATTTTGCATAGGACAGAGTGGGGAGTTGGTACTAGTGGATAGATGAGGTCATGGTAGACTCCTAGGATTTATTTGGGATTTTTATAAGGGGTTTTAGTCCTCATAAATCCATTTATTCAAGAAGGGCAGAAGTGGTTTCTAGAAGATAATTTGATAATTTTACATTGGACAAAGTTGGTTTTTGTTGTGGGATGATCCCAAATGTGGATACACACCTAGGGGAATTTTCCCAAGATTTATTGGGGCTTAAAAGTATTTAAAACATTTATTATTCCAATTCAGCCATTTAAGAAAATGGGCAAAAAGAAATAATAAAGCTCTTCAAAAATATTTATTTTTGAGGTGGGAAGATAGGGTATGATATATGGGCCTCAAAAGTGCTTAGAGTTGGGGAAGTGTTTTGGCAAAAACCAAACTTTCCTTTGGGAAAAAGGAGTTTTGGAGATTTTGACTATTAAAGAGATTTATTAGGTTTGGAGCCATAATAATTATGGATAATATTTTATAAATCTTGATGATCAATTTAGATGATGTAGACAAGGTGTAACAAGCATTTGTCACCTTGGGAATTGGAGATCCAACTTGAGTTAGATGAAAAAACAAGGAATTGAGGATCTAGGGTGATGTTATTTTTATACCACCAAAACCTTGTTAGATCTTGGAGCTCAGAGCTCACCTTGATGCAAGGGATAGATGGATAGTTAGACCAAGTAATATATATGATCATGGCAGAAGGAGTTTGGATTGGTTACATTTGAGGTGGTCTAGAAGTGATGGCAAACTTTGTTGGAATTAAGGCTGCCATACTAGATGAGTCATGATGCCTTATAAACCATGTGGGTTTAAGGAGCACAAGGATCCACTTGGAACAAGTGAAGTAGATGTTGATATACCCATATGAGTAGAACACAACCATGTAAAGAGTTGGTCCATAAAAGGTTGGATGGTGGTGTGAGCTTCTATGAAAGTAGGCATGTTGACTAGATTTGCAGGAATAGTTATTTTCTTGCCTGCAAAACCATCAAGAACAAGTGGGTTGGAGGATGATATAACTAAGGTCAAGAGTGGTCCTTGGTAGTCCTTAGGATGGTTAACAAGATGGTTCATATGCATTTTCAAAAATGCACAAGGGTTGAGAAAGGGAGGCATTCAAAAAGGTGATGTTGGAAATAGTTCTGCAGACTTGGCCAAATTTGGCAGATTGAGGGTTTTTGACTAGAATATGGGTGGTGATGATTTTGATGGGTTGCAAGGTGCCAAAGCATCATCAGGTGAATGATGCTGAAGAGTAGATTGAGTAGAAGGGATCCATTCTTGATATTGGTCTTCATTGACTTGGAAACTTCTAGAATGGATCACTGCAGAATTGATCTAGCTAAGGGTTTTAGATGATCACCTAGTATCTAGAGATTAGATCCTGCTTTGTAATCTTGCTTAGGGTGTGGTGATTTGTAAACCTCTTGATCCTAGTGAGGAGCTCCTAGAGTAGCTCATACTATCTCCTAAGCAGACAAATCAAGCAGCAGATCAAGGCAACTCATCTTACAAACCAATCAATTACTACTAGGGTTACCATCAAGCTTAGCTTGAGGTAAGGATGGGTGTTTTGAATAGGTTGGAGTTTGAACAAGGTAAGGTCCTTGGTATCTCTACCAAGAGTAGACTTCAAAAACTTACTAAAAGGTTTTGTAGATCCTAGAGGTAAGAGTAGTTGAAGGCTCTGTCTTGAAAACATAAGGAGATTCTATTATATATCTCTCCATAGTTTTGTCAGTAGAAACTACTAAAACAGTTTTGGTTACAAAAGCATCTTGGATCATGTTTTGAAATGCCAGAACATTTGAGAATATATAAAATGAGCCAGATAGTTTTGTTAGATAGCTTTTGTCAACTGATGGTGAGGTAAGGAGTATCATATGGTATACACTCACATGCATAAGCACAAGCAAACAACAAGCAAACACTTCAGCACTAAGCAAGAAAAAGTTTTTGTTCCCCCTGATTTTTGCCTTCTGGACAACTAATCAGGGTTGCTGAAATTGGGATGTTACAGACCTTTCCCCCTTAAAAGAATCTCGTCCCAAGATTCAGGAGAGTGGGTTTAGGGGATTTTGAGTCAAGGTTAGCGCTACTGGTTTCAAGCGTGCTATCTTACGGACTCTGTCTTTGAAAGTGACTACTCTACCAATGTAGTTGCTTCAGTCGTCTGGGATGCACGGAGAGTTAAGCAGAGTCCAGCCTTGATTGCGAGGAATGAGCTTATATTCCTTCGGGGCTCGATACCTCGAGGGCTTAGGCTAGGCAGACTACCTCGATGCTGAACTCCACGGAGTACTCGTCAGAGGATAGAATCTACGGCTGGGTGTACCTTTCTCTGAAGGTCCATGGCTCTTCTTTAGGGGCGTAGCATATCCTAATTAAGGATTTTACGGTTGGGACTCCTGAGTTTGCTTCAGCGAAGGTGTACCCTATTTTTGTGGGAAAGACACACCCTTAGGATTTGACTAGGTTAGCTCGGAGATAATGCATTCCTTCCTTCTTGACTTCATTGGTGGCGGTTCAGAAGATTGGCATCCATATTTTTCCTATAGTCCAGGTCTTCAGAGGGCGTCCGTGGAGCTATGGCCTATGGGGCTTATATACTACTATTATTCATACTTAGCCTGGTGGAGTCATTGGAGTCTCACGTCCTCTAAGCATTAAGGACCTAGGGGTTAGCGGTTCAGCGGTCCTTCGGGTGGGTCTTCAGCTGAAGTAGCGGAGGGACTTTGTAGAATCTTCAGTTAGTTTCTCTCTGGATAACTCACTGGTTGTTGCTTGGCAGGAAGACTTCAGAGCCAGAGATATTTTCTGAAGTATCTTATGGTAGACAGTCTTCTAGAGATTGAGTGGAAAGATGTAGTCCTTCCACCTTAGAGCTTCATTAAGGTGCTTTACTAGTGGTGCAGACCTTCTGTCTGGGAGTGCTGACGTGATCTTAGCGGAAGGCTGTATCTTCCCGGAGTCTTGAGCTGAGGTTGTCGAGGGACACCCTGTTCTATAAACCTTGGCAAGGGTGGTTTCCTAACGATGCCTTTAAGGGGTTAGCTCAAGGTAATTTAGCGGTTTACGACTCTTCTTGCTAGTTTAGTCAGGGTTGAAGCAGTCAGCGTTGGGTAAGTGATCATCATTTGCATTTCTTGTGTTGCTTCTGCTCGAGGGCGGGGTAGACTCATTGCCTTCATGCTTCCTAATCATCTGACTTCAGGGTTGGTTCGGACCTTCTAGGGAGGATCATTCCATTAGTTTGGGTAGGGTAGACTAGATTAGTTAGTCTCCTGAGGCGGTCAGAAACTCTAATACACTAAAGTTTAGTGTGGTTAGGTATTCACTTCTTGTCTTGTTTGACTTATCCGGTGGTTTCTTATGGATATTGAGGATCCTTCGGTGATCGACTTCCAGCTCCAACTGAAGTCTTGCTGTAGTAGAATGATGAACAAGGGAGTGTGGTGCTATTGACAAGTCTTGAAATGTGAGTTTGACGAGGTATGCCGTCCTGCTGAGGTGGAATCTTCGAGTTGATTCTGACTTGACGATGTCGAACTCCTAGTTCTTGCGACGCTTTTCCTCTCATATACTCTCGAGGTTAGTCTGGTCTCGTTACCGACAACTAACATAGGGGTTTCCTGAGTTACTAGGTGGGTTATCGCTCCTCGAGTCACATTTTTAAGGAGGTCAAAGCAAACTAGAGCATATAAACAAGGCGAACAGAGCGAGGGAATCACAATGTCCTCGGCAAACATCACACATCAAGCAACACAGGATGCTCTTAGGCAAGCAAACACGGTCAATGCTAGGGACCAAGGAGTTAACTACTCGCGATGTAGGGGAATCCTATTCTTAGGACTATTGACCCTAGATATCGTGTTTCTTCAAGTCGGAGTCACTACCTTGCAGATGAAGCCTCCATCGTATGTTGGACGCTTCTTTATAGTGCAACATCCGATGTCTTCTGATTGTGAGGATTCCGCTGGTAGAGCGATATTGTAGTCTCCTTGTGTTTGCTGGTAGTTGTTTGTCTTCATTTTGTTCTCATTGTCTTCACCGGGTTCTAGATCCTAGTAATTTAAAATCCGTAGGTTTGAAGTTTGGACGAGAGTTAGAGAAAACCATTTTCGAAAGCATTACTTAGAGTAAGGGAATAAGTAGAACTTTTTGAAACTCATTGAGAAACTAGTTTTCGAAAGCCGGGTTTTCAAAATAAGGTTCCTGTCTAGCGACCATGCTAACTAAGGTTCTCCTATAGTCAGGATGGCTCTTATCCAAGTCTGTGGGGCCCCCGGATTAATCCTCTGAGAATCCCTGTTATGCATACAACCACGATCCCATGATCAGTTAGTCGTGGCACATAACCGACAAGTATCAAAGTAAACATCCAAAACATAACGAATACATGTCATACCTTATTTGCCATTATGGCTACATCGATCAACAGCAGCGGAACTTCATTTAGCGTAGAGCTCGAGCCATGCCTTAACCTACAGGCAACTGACTAGGAGAGCATCCTAGCTCGCATAGTCGCCAACATCATCTTCTTCTTGATATCTGACCAAGTTAATAGCCAGGGACAATGCCAGTGAGTACTTTGAATGTACTCGCAAAACCACCTTAAGATAACAGTAATAACAAATGGACATGCATTATGGCTGCGGTAATAGGAGGGCTCCAAGAGAGGTTCTTTTCTCAATTAGTTTCTCTTGTAGATATAGCATCTACATATCTTTGTTGAAAACTTTTGTAACACATTTTTGGAAACCATTTTGAAAAGTTTTGGAAAACATTAGGACTGGGTCACCCATTTGTTCCTTTCTTCCGGTCGTCCCACGACCAAACTCCTTTCATTCCTTTCTGACTATCCCATGGTCAAAACCTTTCTCCTTTTCAACCATCCCATGGTCAAAATATTTTCAAAGCCTTTGCTTTCCAAAATCCTTTTTAAAAACAAAGCTAGCACCAGTCCACATAAACCTTCCCAACCGTCCATGACCGCGGACGCGGCTATTCGAATAGATTTACACTCTGCAGAGGCTGTACACTTTACCCACACCATCCAGGTACACTACCCTGATCTTCACCGATCGTGGGTCCAGTAACCGATCAAGACTCTCCGGATGCCCACTCCAATATAAGTGCCTACCCTATGCGTGTTAATCCCCTCAAAACTGGGACGTCGGGTACCAAGGACCAACCGGAGCACTTTTTCCACTTCTCGAGTGTGCGCTTTTAATGAGGGGCTCATAGTAACACGTGGAGGCCAGCAGACCTTTCGTTCCTTCTCCAGGTCGATATCCCACATGGACCTTTATCGAGAAGGCCCACCCTCTAGGGATCCCCGATCCCCTGTAGTTGTTGTGAGGCAGCTTATACCAGAGTAAACAAACATCAAATCCAGCACTGTCCCATTTCTAGAGTAATGTGGTTGCACGGGTTAATTGTTCTAGCAAAAATGCAAAGAACCGGGTGCGTTTTTGTAAACCTTTTTCCTCCATCTTTAGTAGTACAATAGAGTAGTAGTTTGGAGGAGCCAAACCACTACCATATATACATCAACATATAGTAAAACAATGCAGTTTAAATAAACAGAAGATAAAACATGCATAAGTAAGACAATAGGACAAGGCTTATGAGCAAGAAGGTGGCTTGCCTGAGATCAGCAATATGGCATAAATGTCCCTGGACTTCTTCTTTAGATAACCCAGAATACCAAGCCCAATAATAAATACCACTTCTTCTGCTCTCCGAATTCATCGCAATGGTCTTCAATGGAGTTTGAATACATTGTTGCGGCTGATGCGGCGAATGAAGCTGTTTAGCTAAGGAATTTCATCATCGAACTAGGAGTCATTCCAAGTGCGCAGGACCCCATGACGATCTATTGTGACAACACGGGAGTTATTGCAAACACAAAGGAACCGATGACTCATTCCACAACCAAACACATCAAGTTTAGGTTTCACGTCATCCGGTAGAATGTTGACGAAGGTCAAGTCAAGATTTGCAAAGTAGATACAGAACTGAATATGGCAGATCCTTTGACTAAAGCTCTCCTACAAGCGAAGCACGAACAACACCAAGATTCCATTGGTGTTAGGTTCCTGCCAATTGTAAACTAGTTTTATTTGTACTCTAGTGCAAGTGGGAGACTGAAGGTGACATGGGTATACCCTATAGGTACTCGAGCTTGGTATATACGGCCTGAATACGTAGAGTCCCACGGTGTCGCCAAGGCCCAAATGAAGAACTCGAGTAACCTACGGACTCTCGATTGCTTGAAGAACAAGAAGAAGCTAAAGATAGAAAGTTCAAAGGGGAAAACCCTAACATGTAACTGACTCGACCTGCTACCTGAGACCTAGCCTAACTATATAAAGGCTAGGAGGGGGCGGCGAGGAGGACACATGCAACCCTAGTTTCCACAACCCTCGCCAGATTGCATCTGCGCACCATTGTAATTTTCGATTCCTTTGATAATTCCACGAGCAGACAAGCAAGAGTAGGGACCTCTACGAGGCCTGAACCTGGGTAAATCTTCGAATCCCCTGTGTGCTTGTTTGCTAGCCGATAGATGTCTCCAGTGCTCCCTCCTTCTCCAAAACCCAAGTCCATAACAATGGGCATTGATGAGTTAAACCCTCGTCAATTGGCGCCGTCTGTGGGAATCGGGAGTGCTGATGTTGCAGCTTCTTTGGCCCCATCAACCGCGATCTACAACTCCGCAACAGCGGAAATTCGCTAGCTCTTTGGCGCGTTCAACTTCACCATCCACACGCCAGCCACTCGCCGGCTTTCGAGTCCGTGGGCGACGGAATCAGCCTGGCGATCGGGAGCTTCCGCTTCCAAGTCGGTCAGATGGGCACGCTTCGCATGCCTGACCAGCCGGCGGTACCATCGATTGCTCCAGCATCGTGGTTCCCTCCATCTATCGGCACCCTCAGCGAGTTCAACGCCTCAACAACAGTCGAGAACATGGTCAGCGGTAGCAATCGCGACTCCGATCTGAGTGATCTAGCAACTGAAGATGGAACCTACGGTTCTGGATCTGAAAGTTGCGGGAGCAGCAGCTTCCCCAACCACTTCCACCAATCGCGACAACACGGGCAACCGTGGCAACGAAACCGACCCACCTAATGGCGGCAACGGTGGCAATGGTTGCAACGGCACCCCCGTTAACAACAGAGGAGCAGTCCAACCTCCAACCATAATAAACGAGCAAACCGGCGAACGCGTCGTGATCAAGCTCAACAAACAAGAGTGGGATCGCTGCCGCGATGCCTTACGAGGCAACCCTCTACCCTTCGGATCTCCGCAAGAACTGCTAATGGGATACCATTGGCTCCTGAAGGAAGAATTCAAGCGCCAAGTGCAAACAATCGCGCAACTCGAGGCGCGCAGAAAGGCGGCAGATGAGTCGAGCCTTCGACGTGCTGGGCTCTCCTCCCACGGAGGATCCTCCTCAAAGGGCAACGAGTACCTCGCAAACAAGAGGCGATCTCGGATGGCCCATCTCACCGAGAAAGAATGCATAGAAGCTGCAAAGGTCCTCGACTTCAGCTCTATGACAGTCGATACACGGGGCAACATGGTCCCCAAGACGCCGCAGGCCGCGGTGACCGCAGCCACCATGTACCTCCTCAACAACCAGCCGCCAGCTAGAGATCCCTGAGCCGCCATGCACCGATCTACGATCGCAGGCTTGGGACTAGTCAAAGCCGCCCTCGACAAGGAGCCAACACCGGAGCCGAAAAAAGGCAAAGCGCTAGCAAAGCGCTATTCGTCGCCGCTCACGGTGACACGACCACGACTATGATGCACGCGACGACCTCACGCAGCGCAAGATCGACAAATCAAGGGCGCGACGTGCTCGGTCGACTGATTCAGAAGACGAGGACGTGGAGCTCTGTGGCGCCAGATGCTTCAGCAGGGCCATCTGGCAAAAGCGAATGCCCAAGGGGTTTAAACTCCCAGCAGAGAACCCGAAGTTTGACGGCCTACAGGACCCAAAGATCTGGCTGGAAAATCACATCTCCTCCGTCAGGCTCCACGGTGGTAGTCGAAGCACGGCCATGCAATGCCAACAGCTACAGCAGCAAGGTGCCGCCCGAGCATGGCTCAACAACCTCCCACGCGGATCCATTCACAGTTGGGATGAGCTGGTTTACAGCTTCGTATGCAACTTCAAGGGCACCTACAAGCGGCCTGCATCAATCGAAGAGCTGAGATGCTCCCAGCAAAGATCGGGCGAATCGCTACGCTCCTACATCCAAAGGTGGTCCATCATCAAAAAATCCGCAGAGAACATCTCAGAGGATCGCGCGATTGACGCATTCAATGGCGGCGTGCACCGCATAGAGCTCAGGGAGGAGCTGGGCCGCTCAAAGCCCAAGACCATCGACCACCTAATGGAAATCACGAATAGGTGGGCCGATGGAAAAGATTCGGTGAAGAATCGCGTTCACTCCGACGAGGAGGCAGAACTCGAGCACATACGTGACCGCCGAGGCAAACGCCGCATGCGCATCTACGATGACCGCGACGATGTCAACATGGTCGCAGCTGGCTCGCCGACAGACGCGACGATAACCGCAACAGCGGATACCGCAGCGGTGGGTACCGCAACTCCGGGAAAACCACGCAAGTGTGGCAGCGCCACAATCATGACGAGGCACCCGCGACATCCATTGAAGACAAACTGTCCGGGCCATGTACGGTGCACTTCTACATCGACAAGCATGATGGAAAGAAGAAGTCCAGCCACCTCCTCCAGGACTGCTGTGAGTTCCTCAAACTACATGAGGGATTAGTTCGGATGAATCGCAACATAGTCGAAAGAGGCTATGGAGTCGCTCCAGGCGCCATGGCACATGGCGCTCCGCCACCACCACCTGGACTACCCCCAAACGCAGCTGCGCCGGACCAGCACCAGGGAGGCGAACCATACCCACGAGCCATGGGTACCATGATGATCCAAAAAGGACGCCCCTCTAACAGGGTGCAGAAGGCCATCACTCGCCAAGTCAACTTGGCCACAAACTCGCCACCATCCACCACTGAGTACCTCAGCGGAAGCGAGTCCTGCATCACCTTCGACAAACGCGATCATCCGCCTCAAGTACCTCGTCCATGCCATTGTCCCCTCGTACTCGAGGCGCAAATCGGAGGTTTCGACATGAGCCGCGTCTTCATGGACGGTGGAAGCAGAATCAACCTTATATTCGCGAGTACCTTGCAAGCAATGAGGATCCCTCTGACTTGCCTAGAAGCCTCGGACACAACATTCCACGACATCGTCCCAGGAAAAGGCATACATCCCCTGGGCAAAAATCATCCTCGACGTCATCTTTGGCACGTCGAAAAACTTTCGGCACGAGCGCATCAACTTTGAGGTCGTCGACTGGCCCTCACAGTACCACTGCATCCTTGGACATATCGTGTTCGCTAGGTTCATGGCAATACCACACTATGCCTACCTGCAGATGAAAATGGCAGGTCCCAATGGCGTCATCACAGTCAACGGGAGCTTCGAGAGATCCGACAACTGCGACAGGGAATTCAACAGAATTTCCCAGTCCTTCGGCATGTAGGAAGAACTCGCGAGACTAAAGGAGTCGACAGACAACAGTCTGCCTCCCCTGAGTCGGCCAAGTTCGCCCGATCTATCTTTTGACTCATCGGTGCACACAAAGAAAGTGCAGGTCCACCCACCGGATCCCGCCAAGATGGCCCTCATCGCCAACAACTTGAGTCCCGCATAGGAACTCGCGCTCGTCAAATTCCTCCGTGAGCACTGGGAAATCTTTGCCTGGTGTCCAACGGACATGCTATGAGTTCCAAGGGAATTCGCCGAGCACGCACTCAACATCAACCCAGACGCAAGGCCAGTCAAGCAAACAATCCGATGATTATCTGAGCCACGAGCAAAGGCAGTCGAAATGGAGATCAACAGCCTCCTCGACGCCAAATTCATACGCGAGATCAAGGAAAGCACTTGGCTCGCCAACACGGTGCTAGTGCCAAAAAAGGACACGGATATCCTGCGGATGTGCGTGGACTTCACCTCTCTGAACAAGCACTGTCCAAAGGATCACTTCCAGTTACCACGAATCGACCAGATCATCGAATCCACCGTGGGATGCGAGCGCCTCTACTTCCTCGACGCCTACTCAGGCTATAATCAGATTCGAATGAAGGAGGAAGATCAAGAAAAAACAGCGTTTACAACGCCCTTCGGTGTGTTCTGCTACAACACAATGCCCTTCGGGCTAAAAAATGCAGGAGCCACCTACCAGCGGTGCATGTAGGCTTGCCTCAAGGATCAACTTGGTCGCAACATTCAAGTCTATGTCGACGACATAGTAATCAAAACCAAGGAGGAAGCCTCCCTAATCGATGATTTACGCGAAACCTTCACCAACCTCGACCGCTACCGGATCAAGCTCAATCCGGACAAATGCGCCTTCTGTGGACCATCTGGGTAACTACTCGGATATCTCATCTCCCTGAGAGGAATCGAGGCAAACCCGGAGAAAATAAAAGCCATACTGGCCATGGAGAAGCCAAAAATATAAGGGGCGTCCAGCAGCTGGCTGGGCGAATCGCGACCCTCAGTCGATTCATCAGTCGGATGGGTGAAAAGGCACTGCCATTCTACCAACTCCTCCGCAAAGCTGAAAAGTTTGAGTGGACCAACGAAGCGCAGGAAGCATTCGAAGACCTCAAGCGCCTGCTATCCACTTCACCAATACTGGTAACCCCACGAGAAAGGGAACCACTGTTGCTATATATCTCCGCCACCAACCAGGTGGTCAACACAGTGCTCGTGGTCGAACGAGCTGAAGAAAACAAGGTCCACGGGGTACAATGCCCAGTCTACTACCTCAGCGAGGTCCTCACACCAACAAAACAGCGGTACCCGCACTACCAGAAGCTGGCGTACGGCGTCTTCATGACTGCCCGGCGACTGCGCCACTACTTCAAGGAACACCCAATTGTGGTGGTCAACGACGCCCTGCTGGGGCATATCCTCAATAACCCTGACGCCATGGGGCGAGTCGCGCTTTGGGCAATCGAATTGTCTCCACGAGACATCACATACGAAAAGCGCGATGCAATCAAATCGCAAGTTCTCCCTGACTTCCTCGTGCACTGGATGGAGAACCAGCTCCCCAAAAAACCAGATATGTCCTACCTCTGGACAATGCACTTCAATGGATCCAAACAGAAGGACGGAGCAGGTGCAGGTGTCATGACATCGCCACAAGGGGACAAGCTGAAATATATCCTACGAATGCAGTTCACCACCTCCAACAACGAAGCTGAATACGAGGCCCTGCTACACGGGATGAGGATGGCAAAAGCCTACAGCGCCAAGAGGCTCATTATATACGGCGACTCCAAGCTGGTCGTCAACCAAACAATGCATGAGTGCGACGCACTGAACGACAACATGATCGCGTACCGCGACCTCTACGACACACTCGAAGGGGACTTCGACGGCTGCGAGCTGCGACACGTAGGTCGCGAAAGCAATGAAGAGGTGGATGCACTCGCCAACATAGGCTCTACCTGCGCCCCCATACCACCTGGGGTATTTCTCGAGTGCATTTGCGAACGCTCCATCAAGCCAAAGGCAGAAGAGAAGAAAACAAGCGCAACAACGGACTCGGGGACTACGCCACCCAATGAGCCAATGTCACTCGACGACCTAGAGCTGGATACAGGACTCGAAGGACCAATGAGCGTCATGATGATCGAGTCATCTTGGACTCAGCCGTGCATCACGTACCTCCTCAGCAAAAGGCTACCGGACGATCCGACTGATGCACGGCACATCGCGTGGCGATCCAAGGAATTCGCTGTTATCAACGGCGAACTATACAAGCGCAGCATCACAGGAGTACTCCAGCGATGCGTCTCCACGGCCGATGGAAGAGCTGTTCTCCTCGACATCCATGAGGGAACCTGCGGACACCACGCCGGCAGTCGCGCCCTCGTGGCCAAAGCTCTACGGGCTGGGTTCTACTGGCCTACGGCCATGCGCGATGCCAAGGACATCGTCCAGAAATGCAACGCGTGCCAGCGATTCGCGGACAAGCCGCACGGACCTGGCGCAGAACTCTGGCCAATTCCATTGGCCTGGCCCTTCGCGCAATGGGTACTTGACATGGTCGGCAAGCTCCCCAAGTCATCATGAGGAGGCTACGTCTACCTCCTGGTCGTAGTCGACAAGTTCACCAAGTGGATAGAGGCCATGCTAGTGACCAATCAATCAGGGCACAACGCAGTCAAGTTCTTCGAATCCATCGTCTTCCGCTTTGGAGTGCCACACAGCATCATCACAGACAATGGAACGAACTTCACATCCAAGGAGTTCCAAGAATTCTGCGAAAGTCTAGGGATCAACATCAGCTACGCCTCGGTAGCACATCCACATACCAACGGTCAGGTCGAAAAGGCGAACGGGCTCATCTATAGTGGCATCAAGAAGCGACTCCTCCGGCCACTCGAACAAGTCGCGGGTTGCTGGCCAGACGAACTGCAATCAATACTCTAGAGCCTAAGCACAACTCCAAACAGCACCATAGGCTACACCCCGTTCTTTATGGTGCACGGGGCTGAAGCAGTGCTACCCGCTAAGGTACGGTACAAAACGCCGCGCGTGGTCGCTTACAGCGAGAAGGAGTCAACACTGGCACTCGAAGACTCTGTCGACCTCCTTGACGAGGCAAGGGAAATCGCCGTGGAAAGATCAACGATCCGCCAGCAGAACTTGCGCAACTACCACAGTACGAGGCTACGCCCCAGATCCTTCGTCGAAGGCGACCTAGTCCTACGACTAAAGCAGCAAGGACATATCAAGCTCGAGTCCCCCTGGGAGGGACCATACGTCATTACCGAAGTAATCCTAGGTGGCGCCTACCGCCTTCAAGATTTAGAGACAGGAGTCGCATACTCCAACCCCTAGAACGTCGCCCAGCTGCGATGCTTCTACCCTTAGTCATTTTTACTTTTACATTGCAAATAAGGCCACTCAGCCAAGGCTACTTAGCCACACATTGTACTTCGTACTGTCTCACAAATAAATAAAGCTAAGTGCCCTAAAACTATGTGTTCTCTTTTATTTTTCTGTAACTTATCCACTCGGGGGCTGCGCCACCCTATACACATCTGTTCTACGAACTAAAACACGATATCCTGAGTAGCAGGCACATCAATCGAAACCCTTGACACACATCAACCCAGTTGCAATGCACCTGACAGGTTGACAAGGGACTAAGATAAGCGCATGGCCAGGCTAACGAAAAGGAGTCGCATAGTGCAACGCACTCACAAAACATACACGCTAACAAGCTCTTTATACATCATCAACAATCAATTATGCACATCATTACATACGAACTTTACAACATTGGTACGCTTACGTGCAGGATACAAACTAAACTACTATTGCAACAAGAGAACATTGGTCTACTCCTCGAAGAAGTCGACGATCTCCTCCACTGGGCGGTCCACCGCCTGATAATGCGGCACCATATTCTAAGTAGAACCCGCTGGTGGCGCAGGTGTACCAGCCGCAATTGCCACCACGTCTACATCAGGCCTATGCAGTCGCACCAGTGACAGAGCGGCCTTGGCACCAGCCACCAACTAATGTCTTACACACTCGCGAACTGCAGACAAGTCTTCAAACTTGGCAAAGAGGGCCAGCAGGCTCGATGGCGCAACATCTAGCAGAAACATCGTCCGATAAATGTTTTTCAAGCAAGATTGCGACTTCTTCAAGAAGTGTAGCACTCGCGATGCACAATCCTGCAGGGTCGCCAGTGCGATTGCACGATCATGATCTACCCAGAAGTATCCACTCTCTTGAAGTTGCTCTTGGGTCAGATCATGCATGCGAATGGCAACCCTATCCTTCTCATCCCGCGGATGGCGTGCGCTGACAACTACACAAAGCAATAAACGGAAGTGTGAGGACAACACACCATTGCGAGTGACTACAAGGAAAAGATAAGAGTAAGCAAGCTAACATTTAAATTGGTCGCCCAACTGTGTCACCTCCCCCAAGAGATATTGTTCTTGAGCGGTGGCCTTCTCTGCCTTCGATTTCCATACATCCGCATTACCGTGGAGTACGGGCAATTCACGCTCCAACTGCTTCACGCGATCACGAAGTCGCAAGAGCAGAGATAGCTCATCCACCCTTGAGCGCGACGTTGCCACAATATCATCAAGGGGTGGCAAATCCTGAGGTTCCCTCAAAGGATCACTTGATGTGCCCTATCACAAGCCAAGAAAGAAGCAATAAGAAGACCAAATTTATGCACAGACAAAAGATTCGAGTGCATTCAAGATTAACAAAAAAAGTATAAGCAGATACACTCGCCAAAGGCATGTTCTCGACAAAAGACATAGGCTATTCAACTATTACAAAGCTACTGAGGAGCAACTGGTTTCTTCGACTTGGACTTTGGCTTTGGGGGCCTCATCGCGTCCGTATGTATCGATGCCACCGACTTCCCTTGAGCCCTGGCGCGCAGCCTTTGCCGCTTCTTGGCCTGTAGCTCCTCGAGTACTTTGCAACCGTGTTGATCAGTTGCCCATACTTGCCACAGATGTGAAGGAGCAAAGACTACCTGCTGGCCGTCTGCGCTAGCGGGCATCGCCCTTGAGACCGCCGCAGGATCAATTTTGACTCCGTGGGCCTACACCATAGCGAGTGACATCGACGCACCAGCCGCACGGAGCGAGTTCTTGAAGCTTGCAGAGACGCCCCCAGCAAAAGACTCCACCAACTCGTCCATGTTCTCGATCAGCTTAGCCTTGGGCACCAGCTCCTCCCGAAGGCGACTAAGCACACCCTTGGCCTTGGAGAGTATATCTTGCACAGCGGCACTGCGGTCCTCGACTGCTGACAGAGCACCCGCCAAGGCATCGTCGCGACGGAGGGCCTGCGGGTCGAAGCTCAAATCGCCAGCATTTGTACATAACACATGGGTACGAAAGTCAGCGCCAACGACAAATTCGAACAGAGAACGATAATGATATCCAAGCAAGGTACCTAAGAGGGCCTTGGCAATCGAGAAAAGTTGTTCTTCGAACAACTTCTCCCTAGCTGCAATGGAGGCACGTAGGTCCTCTTCGCGCTTCTGTGCCTCGTCACGCGCCGCGATTGCCTCATCGCGGCTCTTCACAGCCGTGGCGAGCGTCTTCTCCATGGCGGTGGCGTCGCGCAGAAGGGCATTATGTTCAGCTACAAAACAAAACAAAACAAAAGGGATTGACTATCAGTAAAGAGCACTTAATTTCTACCACGCGATGACGCGTATCCATCATTGCATGCTGACGACCCATCGCAAGCACTTTCTCCGCTAGGTGGGCGACTTCCTGCACAAGGAGCTATCGCAAAAAGGAAAAACAACAAAGGATCAGAAGAAGCCATAAATAAAATCGACTACAACATCAGAAAAAGAGATACTACACTTACATGATCCTCCAATGACTCCGAAGTCGATTGGTGTGCAGTCATCCGGGCAACCATCCGATGCTCCCCATCATGGGGAGAGCTGGATGAGTTATGCCCGGAGTGGGCTGCCAATGGAGGAGAAGGAGCACGCTCAACTTCTTTCTTGGCCCTGGAGGTCGTGACTCCAGATTCTTTCAAAAATTGGACATCACCAGAAGATGACGACGCCTGTTGACTACAAGATCAAACCAGCATCAAGAAAGGGCGACTCCAGAGAAGAACCAAAAAGAATGATTCGACAACTTACCAATCAAACTTATCAAAGTCGAAGGTTGGATCCCCCGACTCTGACGACGACTCCTTTGGCAGTCGCATCTTGCGACAAGATGGCGCCATGGCACTCACAGGAATGGTAGGGATTGGCGACTCCGCACCAACGCCTGCACCTTCCGTAGTCGAAGGATACGACGCGTCAGAATCCTCGCTGCGCAAACTCTTGCGAGTATCCGGACTATCCGACTCGGGGGCTTCCTCCTCCACATCAGATGGGACGGTCGACTCCGACTCGTCCTCTTCCAAGGCTTCATGAGGAATAACCCCCCTCAGGAAGAGGGGGCATACAGGGTGACACCGCCCAATCCTACATACAGACCACAATTTAGCGCAAAGCAAAGAAACAACAAAGAAGCAATTAACAAACTAAGCTACTACGTAGCACAACTGTACCTTAGGAGGAGGGTTGGCAGCATCGAACGGAGGAACGACTGGTTCACTGAGGAGCACATCCTTGACGGTGTACTTGGTCACCAGTCGAACCCTTTTATCTACCTCACTCGTGGACATGCCATCGGCAGATACGCGAGTGACATCGTTAGTGCCAGCCCACTAAAACATGGGGTGGACTCTGGCCTGCAGGGGCTAGACGCGATGGCGCAGCCGCGTGCGAATGAGGGTGCAGCCTCCCTCCTCTTTGCCTATGCGACTCTCAAGGTTGCAAACGCGCTCGTACAACACATCTGTCTCCACGGACTCGCCGGGCATGACCACATTCTTCCAGGAGCGCCTCCTATGGAACGGCGTCGCGGGGTCGAAGGGTGCGAGTCCGAAGTGTTCTCCGTTAGCCTTCTCGTCACGGACGTAGAACCACTTGTCCCTCAACCCTTGGACGAACATTGCTAGCTTGATGTCGAAGTATGTGGCGGATGGGTCGACATGGATTCCGCAGCCGCCTACATCGTAGACTACGGAGCTAGACGTTGATTGCCGCTTCAACTTGAAGAGGCGCTTGAAGAGGCTGAAATGCGGCTCGATTCTGAGCCAGCACTCGCAAAGAGTGATGTAGCAAGCTACGTGGAGGATGGAATTGGGGGACATCTGATGGAGCTGGAGCCCGTAAAAGCAAAGAAGGCCCCTGAAGAAAGGATGCAGGGGCAACGCGAGGCCGCGAATGATGAATGCTAGGAACATCACTCGAAAACCGGCAGGAGGAGAGGGGGTTACCTCGCCGCCAGGGACGCGCGCGTCGGTGACTGCGGTGGACAACACTCCGTCTTGGCGAAGAAGACGAAGATCCGAGGACTTGATCACAGATGGACGCCACACGCCATTCGTGACGCGGTGCCCGTGCCCTTCTTCCCGCCGGCGGCAGTGCTGGTGCCCGCAACGGCGGAGCCGCCTTTCTTCTTCATCGCAGCAACGACAGCAGCGGAATCGGCCGCAGCACCTCCTTTCTTCTTCCCTACGCGGCGGCGATGCGACCGGAGGAAGTAGCTGGGAAATGTGTGGAGCTGGTCCAGCGCCGCGGAGGGAAAAGAGCGCAGAGAAAGAAGAGGAGCAGCGGCAATGGCGATGAAAGCAAAGGATGAATGGAAGTAGATGTGAATTTTACCATCACAGCGTCACTACTTAACCCCTGAAAGATGCAATCCAATGTCTCAGAAAAACCCTACCAAACGCATGGCGTTCATCGTGCTCGACATGTGGAGGAGATGAAACGTGAACCATCCCCCACTACTCCCATTACGTGCGGAAAACGAGGAGGCACAGTTAAAATAAAGATTACGCACGCCCGGTCAAATCAGAGTCAGGGAGTGGGACCCACCACTCGTCACGTCCCGTCAAACTCGCTCACGCGGGAAATCGAGGTCATGAAATCGTCAGCACTAACGTCATCAAAAACTACGCGGGAAAAGACTTCGACTACTTTAGTCCTCGCTCGAGTCTTCGACTCCACCAAGCACTCGGGGGCTACTCCCATAGGGAGCGCTGGTCGCGCACCCTACGATTTTTCTTTTTCTTTTGCAGGAACATGGACAATCAAAACAAACCCAACCACTCGAAACACGGTTCAACTATGGACATGGGTTACTCCCATAGGGAGCGCCAAAAGCAAATTCGACTGAAACAAGCAAGCAAAAGACGACAGAAGTCACAAAAGTTCTTTAGTCCCTGCCTGAGTCTTCGACTCAACCAGGCACTCGGGGGCTACTCCCATAGGGAGCAATGGTCGTGCACCCTATGATTATTGGTACAAAGTACTGTGTGTTGATAACATCCACACTCGAAGCTTATGGCGACACCGCCTCATAATTTTTCCCTACAAAGAGACTGCATCTCCTGGGTCACCCGAATCGTCTCCGCGATGATAAAATTCGGATGCCGCGCTTACAGCATGAAGATAAGACCTGAATAAGGCCTGGCAACACATTAGCTGCGCACTACCAGAAATATATCCGTGCCTACAGGTACGATGAACATGCCTTGACGGACGCGTCGAGTGCTCACACCCATATACTGGAATTCGACTCCTATAAGACCTGCGCGGCTTGAGTCGAATTACACCAGCATTTTTCAGGATTCGAGTCCGGGGACTCGAGTTCGAGTAGATGGTGTTGTTTTACCCTAAGGTAGTTAACTGAAACCGGTACGTCGGTTAAATCAGGCGTGCACGTCAACTATCCCTATGACATAAACAGAGCAGTCGAAAAACATACTTACTCATGCACTCGAAAGGCTTCATAAAGTCTCCAGTCGAATCTACGATTCTACTGGAAACTTGGGGCTACTGACATGGGTATACCCTATAGGTACTCGAGCTTGGTATATACGGCCTGAATACGTAGAGGCCCACGGTGTCGCCATGGCCCAAATGAAGAACTCGAGTAACCTACGGACTCTCGATTGCTTGAAGAACAAGAAGAAGCTAAAGATATAAAGTTCAAAGGGGAAAAACCCTAACATGTAACCGACTCGACCTGCTACATGAGACCTAGCCTATCTATATAAAGGCTAGGAGGGGGCAGCAAGGAGGACACACGCAACCCTAGTTTCCACAACCCTCGCCAGATTGCATCTGCGCAACATTGTAATCTTCGATTCCTTTGATAATTCCACGAGCAGACAAGCAGGAGTAGGGACCTCTACGAGGCCTGAACCTGGGTAAATCTTCGAATCCCCTGTGTGCTTGTTTGCTAGCCGATAGATGTCTCCAGCGCTCCCTCCTTCTCCAAAACCCAAGTCCATAACAATGGGCATTGATGAGTTAAACCCTCGTCAGAAGGAGTTATGCCCTAGAGGCAAATAATAAAGTGTATTATTTGATATATCTCCTATACGTTCATAATACGTTTCATACCGTGCTATAACTGTGTTAATACGAAACATTAATACACGTGTGGTATGTAAACAAACTCTATCTCTAGTTATCTCTAGCGAACTAGTTCATTGGTCATGAGGATGATCTGGGTCAAGATCATGGGCATTTATGCCAATTGACAATGAGGTCATGTCATTAGTTGTATGACATGATAGACAAACATCTGACAGTTATATCTAAATGAGATCTAGTTACAAAGTTCACCATTGATGATAAACACAAAGAACCTCACATCCTGATCCTTTGACTGTGAGGTAATGCAAATCACCGTTCTAGAGGAAGCTTAGATGGTTATCAAGTATCATCTCGTAAAAGGGTGATAAAAAAGGTGCCACTCAGGTTTTCCAAAGGGGCGCGTAGAGGGGTACATATGAAGACCAGGATTTGTCTAATCCATGTAACGGATAGATACATGTGGCGATCTCGATGACGTTGCATTTATGAAGCTTGCAAGCATGTGACTTGGTCACGGAATGCAACGACATGGGAACGAGTAAACAAGTTCACGGTAACGATACCGAACTAAGGTATGGGGATACCGAATATCAAGTCTCGGATGAATTAGGTATCAAGTTACAAAGGGAATGGGAAACGACTATCTCACAGTTCGAGCGATTATATTCGTCAAACGCATGGGGGTCACATGGCCATCCAGATCCCTCTATTGATCATTGATGTGAGAGTAGTCTCGATCATGTCCGGAGTGTTTCTGAACCGAAGGATGTCACGCTTAAGGGTGGGGACGCTTAGGGTAGATGAGGTATCATAGGAGAAATAGAGAGAGAAATCGGAATAGTTCCGGGTAACATCCGATGTAGATCGGAAGGGGTCCAGAGGTGTTCCAGAGTGAAGGAATAAGATAATATGTGTATTTGAATGTTAATTGGAGAATTCATATTAAATATATATTTTATTTTATTATTAAAGGCAGCCCAATGCTAATGGGCCTCACCCGAAGGGGAGGCCCAAGAGGCAAGGCGCCTAGGGAGAGGGGGCCAGCCGACCTAGGCTCAATGGGCCGCCCCAGTGGGTCCCACCTAGGGCTGGTGGCTGCCCCTAGGTGGTCGGTGTTTGTGGGGATTAGTCCCACACCGCCTGGCCCTTGGGTGGTGCGCCCCTCCCACTATATATAGGGGTCTCCCCTTCCCCTTTGCTATCGTCCCATTCCCTCCCATTATCTCTCTCTCATCCATTGAGGACTTCTCCAGAATATTGGAGAGGACCTCGTGGATCGTGAGTTCTCCACCTTCACACTGCCATCGTGTGATCATCGATCCGACATCTACTTCTTCCGCTGCTCGGCTGGATCGGAGTCCGGGAGACGTCACCTACACCGGACGTGTGACGAACTTTGGAGGCACCACACTTGAGCTGCTACTCGTCTTCATCAATATACGCCTTCCTGCGTAAGGTGTGCCTCGGTCTTCAAAGGTATGAATACCGTCTCTCTCTTCCGTTACTTATGTCTACATAGTATAGATCCAGGTATTAGTGTTCGTGTAGATAGAATTTTTTTGTTTTCTGCTACGGAACCCTTCACTAACAACCACGTAAAACTTGCAAAGTTGAAGTACAGGCATCTAACTTTGTTTTGCAGGAGGGCTTGTGTTATGATATGGTATTGGTCGTTACAAAGGTAAAGTAGTTTACTTTTCTGTTACTAAGTTAAGTAGTAATAGCCATCGTTCCGATGGACGACCGGGTGGTGGCGTCGTGGACTTGGCGTCAAACTAGGGGCAAGATGGAGATCATGCCGGAGTGCTCGATGGAGATCAAGGCACAAGAAGAAGGACCATATCATATTACATTATACATATGATGTTGATACCTGTTTTACATCTTATTGTGTGCTAGTATTAGATACTCAACGGTAGAAAATAAGATAATCCCTATTTAATTCCAATGATCATGTTCCCCTTGTGTGTGCACCACTAAGAAAGTTCTTCATTATGAGGAAGCGATGTGATGATCGGGTGTCATACATATCTACGTTCGCATATAGTGGGTGTAAGCCATGTTGCACAGCGAATACACACAAGTTAAATTTGGCGAGCCTAGCATGTGTAGACATGGCCTCAGAACACAAGAGATCGAAAGATCGAGCATGAGTCACATGGATGATGTGATTGACATTAGGGAATGTCTATCTTTGATGTTGCACTAATGGCCGTGACAATCGGGGGAGGTGCAGAGGATTGGGATCATGTGATCACTAAAATCGTCCAGGAGATGACCATTTTGGTGGGAGATCAATTATAAATTGAACTCATATTATGAACTTAGTCTTGATGTCTATTTGCAAATATCTTAGTAGATCATGGCCTATCCCATTGAGGTCTTTTGGGACCATGGAAAATTTATTGCTTGATATGGAACTTAGAAAAAGGGTCCAACTTCATAGATTAATACCCACGCCTGAGGGATATCCTCGTAAAAGGTGATCTTCTCTTCTTTATACAATAACCATTAGGAGATAATCCGATGACTCCGCAAAGTTTGTGTTTCCTCCATAATCATCCAATAAGCCATTCTATATTCGATGGAGAGTTGGGCTACATTTTGTATTCTGTATAATAAGGCACATAGCGTATGAGCCGTTGGATGAGTTTTCTCCATGATGGATGAAAATGTAATATTTGGAGAATCACGTAGAAATCTTGCATTAGAGTTGAGAACTCTTAGAAGGGCTTGATTACAAATGGGGGTCATGGATGAAAAGGTATATGTTAGATCTACAAAGTTATAAGTGTAATTCTTGCAAAACCCGTTGCAGTTTGCAAAGTATTTGATACTTGTCCTGCTTTGTGAAAACAAGATGATCTGCTTGAGAATTTCTAGATTTGAGGCAATGTGACTTGATGATGGCAAGCAAAACAGTTGATGGACGACATCACCCCTTTCCTCAAAGTTTCTCATTTGGATTAGTGGACTTGAATATAATTTTGTAATTCGTGTCTGTGTGTCATGCTATAAGCGAGATGATTATTCATATGAACAAGTTACAAGACAGTTTGTACTATTCTTATGAACAATAATGTTATGGTCATATTACGATTATAAATGAGTTATTCTCATCACTATGTTAATGGTAATAGTTAAAACATTTATAAAGGATTAGAATGCTAAAATATATCTAAGGTTTAGTAATGACATGACACTATAGTGTAAGTCATTTTGGTTACTGCATGTTCTTCATTCTAAATGAAGATCGGGGTCCTAGATGCTTAATCTAGAGACTTTGGAAAACCATGCCTCATTGGGCAGAATGACTAAAACTGCGCATTCTGGTAAAATGGCTATATGCGAAGAAATGTTGAATCTTATACATAGTGATGTATCGTATTTTCAAAAAATAGTGGAAATCATTAGTTAATTATGGACTTAAGTGAATAAGCATATTTACTTACTGAAACATGAGTTTGAAATGATTTGAATTGTTCAAATGAGCTCACAACAAAAGAGGGATATTGAATTAATAGAAATATAAAGTCTCTTCGATTTGATCGACATGACTAAAATATTTAAGTTAATTTTGGCATGAAAGGACTTGCGAAAGATGTTTCAAAAATTATGATAATAGGACAAATTCAAAGTGTATTGAAATGTCTAAATATCACAATCATTATGTATTAGATACATATGGTATAATATTATCTCTTATCGGGGTTATAGTTATCATTTAGAGTTAGAAATCAAAATAAGCAAACTCTCATTTAAAATACAAAGGAACATCTAAAGATTCGTGGAAACAACACCATAAGAGTTATGGCATGTTCGAGTTTCTGGAGATTTCGATAATTCGAAATCGTGGTAAATAAACAAGTCTTTGTAGAGTATTCTCAGGAAGCTATGAATGGATCTTCCACAAAGGGCAAACCTACTATTGTCCAAAGTTTACGTGTCTTAATGAAGATACAGGTGGAAGAAAGTAAAAGATCAAAACAAGGTATTTGACCTTACCTCCTGATTGTTGAGTGGCGCAGCGGAATTTGTTCCATGAATCCAGACTCTACAAATAGAGGAGAAACCAATGATGATGATCATAAAGTTTCAGCGAATACTTTTACTAAAGAAAGTAGGATTCAACTATATATTCTACAAGTTTGTGGAATTATATTTTTGACCCAATTGTCATGTTTAGAATGAGACATACCTATGAAATACAAAGAAGCGTGATGGACCTAAGTGCGAGAAATGAATGGTCATTGAAATCTCGTTAGTGGAATTCTCGATTTGATGGCGACCAAGGAATTTTGGAATGTCCAAGATTGTCGAGAGGACCTGGATTTGAGTGGGAGCAAATCAGCTTGGATAAATCATAATATGTAGCTGACATATTTTGAGTGGGAGCTAAGTGAAATCCCTAGATCTCAAATATGGATGCCATATTTGAGTGGGAGCGTGAAATCATTCTGGGATATGTGGACAACATATATGAATGATGTGATTGGTGTTAATAACATTTAAGTAGATAAATTAGGATGAAGTTGAAGTTATTAAACAATGAGATCTATCGAGATAGGGTAAGTTTAATAAAAATCAAATGTTGAATGCTTCCTGGACTTGATTCCGAAAGACGTTTAGAATGTCCTAAGCAAGATTCTGAAGAAGTTCAGAATGGAACAAGGTAAGAAAGAATTTCTTACTATATGAAGCATTGAGTTAGTATTACAACTATGGTTAAAAGAAAGAAGGAGATGCGTTGCATCTCCTATGCCCTAGCCATAGGTTCTTCCATACAACCATGTTGTATGCTCGACATAATGTGGCACGAGATTCTGGTTGGATGGACAAGCTCTTAACTGTAAGAACATGTCTTGAAGTGATTCTTGAGTTAATCAATGAACCATAATTAAGTTTGTACTTAAATGGCAAGAGAAGCAAAGTAAGTGGCATAGTTGCATTTCATGCACTAGGATCTACATAGATATAGAAGTATAAAGGCTCCATCTGATGTGATGTATATTTTTATGGCGGGACTAGTTCGTCTTTAACGTAGAATGATGTGCCCCAGGGCACAGTGCCCATGAGAAAGCCCCTGAGGTTGATCTAAAGTCACTGTAGGCTCCTAGAATCCGGCCTCGTTCTACTGCCATAATTGCCGCACATACACAAAGGATTGCAAAGTGTGTTTTGAAGTTTAGATGACAATAGTGAAAATGACCGTCATTATAAATGCTAGAAACAAATTCTAACTTTGTTTCCATACGAATACTTCAACCAATTATACGATAATGGTGTGAATGTCAAAATTAGGAAGATATTAACGATTTGCAAAAGACATAATGATCTGGTAAAACAAAACATGGAGATGACGTTTCTCGTGAGCATGCATGATCTATAAATGCATATGTTATATGGTTTATGATGAGTAAAATGCGAGCTAGATTATTTGTACTCTAGTGCTAGTGGGATACTGAAGGAGATATGCCCTAGAGGCAAATAATAAATAAGTTTTTGTTGTCATATCTCAATTAGTTCATAATAGTTTCATATTGTGCTATAACTGTATTAATACGAAATGTTAATACATCTGTGGTATGTAAACAAACCAAGTCTCTAGTTACCTCTAGCGAACTAGTTTATTAGTAATGAGGATGATCTTGGGTTTAGAGATCATGGGTATTTATGCTAATTAACAATGAGGTCACGTCATTAGTTGAGTGATGTGATAGACAAAGAACCCAACCAGTTATATTTTACTGTGATCTAGTTACAAAGTTCACCATTAATGATAAAACTAAGGAAACCTCGCAACATGTCCTTAGACTATGAGATAATGCAAATCACTGTTCTGGAGGGAGCTTAGATGGTTATCAAGTATCATTCTGTGACTGGATGATCGAAAAGGTGCCACTCAGGTTTCCCAAAGGGGCGTGTAGAGGAGTACATATCAAGACCAGGATTTGCCCATCCATGTAACGGACAGATACATTAGTGGCCATCTCGGTGACGTTGCATTAACAAAGCTTGCAAGCGTGTGACTGGGTCACGGAATGCAACGACACAAAGACGAGAAAACAAGTTCATCGGTAACGAGATCGAACAAAGGTATGGAGATACCGTAGATCAAATATCGGGTGAACCAGGTATCAAGTGGCAAAGGGAATGGGAAACGACTATTTACGGTTCAAACGACATTATCATCATGGAATGCACAGGGGTCATTATGGGCATCCCGGTCCCGCTATTGATCATTGATGGAGATCATGTCTGTGCCATTCTCGAGCCGTGGGAAAATACACTTAAGGGTATGATGAGCTAGAGATCGTCTATAAGTTAGAATCACCATATGAAAGAGAAAAGGAAACCAGAAAAGTTCCATGAGAGAACTGGAATTATTCCGGGAAAGTTCCGAAGTTGTTTGGAGGAAATCGAAAGGGAACCGAAAGGTGTTTCGGGTCAAATCGGATTTTGTAATATGTATTTACATATTAATTAATGTAATTAATATTAAATATAATATTAAAATATAATTTAAAGGGCTATTCATGTACCAAACTTCCTAGGGAAAAAGGGCCCATGAGGGAAAACCGCAATAGGAAAGGGCTAAGGCCTAGCCGCCTCAAGGGGACCCACCCGGCCAGCCTAGGGCTGTGCGCGGGGTAGGGCCCATCCCTGGATGGCCGGCCCATGAGGCCCATGATGCCTCCCCCTTCTCCCTTGATTAGTCCACATGGGAAACCCAAAGGGGAGGGCACACCTCCCTCCCCTTATATAAAGGGGTGCCCATGGGTGGGATTAGACACACAATTTGAAATATTCTCTAAGACATTTTCCTTAGAGAATTCCTCTCTCTCTCTATATAGTTGTTTCCATGTGTTGGTACGGTCCCAAGAAAGGACTGTTCGTGCAAGAAACGACGCACCTGCAGCACGCCGTTGCGTTGTAGGGATTCCAAGCCGGAGATCTACTTCCACACTCCTAGTAGGGATCAAGGAGTCAGAGATCGTCCTCGTACACCGTATGTGTACGAAACCACGAGGGGCCTCACTTGAGGCACCTTGGATGTCGTGAGCCGGAGCTGCTGCACGATGAAAAAGGAGTAAGGGGTGACCTGCGAGGAGCTTCGCGACCTTGAGGTCAGCTTCGAGTTCAACTGCTTCAACCATGTTCCCTCGGAACGTTAACCGCGTACGGTCTACAAGAGTATGTATTCTATACGCTCCGATCATTACTGCATTACTATATAGATAGATCTTGGGTGTTAAGGACTTCCTACGTAGGAACTTTTTGTTTTCTGCTACGGAACCCTTCACTTCCGTGTTCTTACTTAATTCAGTAAGTAAAAGTAATTTTAAGATATTAAGAATATTTTGTTTACATTTATAAAGAAGATATTAACTTAGATTATTATTTATTCATAGAAATTAATTCTAAATAGCTTAAATCTATTTATATATTAAAAGTACATGACGGGCTACCAAAAAAAGAGAAATATGCTAGAAATCCTACAATAATCAGAAACATCTAACCATCAATTTTACTAGCTAGCCGATGACAGCCGATCAATCTTACAAGTAATCTATTGCCATGAAAGTTTAAGAAATTTACCTACCAATGCCCTACATAATTTTTCCCGTACCCTTTCGTTGATATTGCAATTAGCTAATTTATCCAAATAAAATAAATCTAAGAACTCTGCACGCCGCCGTCCCGGCCCGCCGCCGTCTCCATGTCCTTAACTGCCTAGCAAACTCCAGCGCCTGTAGCATGCAAATCAGAATGCATCCTCGCGATTTGCCATGCACACAACACACGACCGGTACATTTAGATGCATCCTCGCGATTTGTGTCCCGGCCCCGCCGTCGTCTCCATGCCCTTGACCCAGCAAAATCCAGTGCATGCAGTATGCAGATCAGAATTCAATTTTGGTTGCCATGCACGCAGCAGACCACGGGTACGTGCAAATGCATCCTCGCGGTTTGCCTCACTCAGATCTAGGTTAGATGGAATATTTGTATCAAATAACAATAATTAGGTACGTGCTGTCACATGATATACTCCCTCCGTCCGTAAATAAGTGTACTTTTAGCTTTTGCCTAAGTCAAACATTATCAATTTTGACCAACTTTATTGATAATTATAAAAACATATATTATATCAAATTAACATATTATAAAATATTATAAAACTAAATTTGTAAACATATCTACTAGTACCAATTTAGAGTCATAAATATTACTACATTTTTCTATAAAATTAGTCAAACTTTACTAACTTTAACTTAAGACAAGGCTAGAAGTACACTTATTTGCGGACGGAGTGAGTACTCTATATATTTTCTGACAGAGCCACGCATATGTGTAGAGCTAACATACATAGATTTTTTTCATCATCATGATCGACGGTCTAAACACAAGAGAAGTGCATCTAATCATGGATATGTGTGTTCCAGGTCGGATGCTAGATCAAGGTTTGTTGCTGAACTCTTTCAGAGATAACTACTTTATGAGTAATAAACCAACTGAATGTGCACTTGCTGCAGAGGCGCCGATCAACGCGGCCTAAATGAATGCATGGAATTGAGATTATATGACCGCGGTGCAGCGGCCGCCGCGTGGAACATCAGTGCTTTTGGCGTTACCAGATCGGTCTGAAAACATATACTTACTTTGTACTGGATTAGGATATCGCAGATTTGTCTAGATTCACATTTATCTACACGTGTTTAGTGTTTATATATGAATTTAGATAAATTTGTAACATCTAATTCAGAAATAAAGGGAATATAATTTACAGCTCAGATACGTTCTTCCTACTTGGATACATATGATCTGATTCCTATTTTATGAGGTGTTAACTTACACATAGTATTCATACATCAGTTAGTTGATCGGAAAGTTGCAATCTTTGATGCAGAACCAATGAGAACTCATAGTGTGTACCAATGGATTAGATTAACTCACCGTACGTAATTTCTGCATGCACGAGCCGGCATTAAGAACATGTAAAAAAGTGTGTAATACTATTGTCGACTTTGATTAGAAAAAAAGGCACGCTGCAAATTTCAACAAGAATAAAATTCATTGGACATCTATTGCAAGTTCCCTTGAAAGATATACATTTATAAAAAAAATTCTTCTCTATCACTTATAACAGGCAATTGTTGCATATGAGCTATGGCGATAGGGATAATGAACCCCTATAATCTTTGGTGTACACTGCAAGTTATATTTTATGCTCCTGACAAAAAATAAAACTTTTATGCTCACATGACTTATATTTTATAGGTTATTATGTTTAGGTGGTAGATTCGTTCTCCACTCCACGTCCTCAGACTTTCCTAATTTGTCTCCCCGGACCATTTAGAGATCTACTAAACATGTATAATATTCTATTTGATTTTGTTAGATTTTGACATAATTTCTCTGAACTTACTTTTCAAATGTTTGGCAACATAATTCCATCATTCATATGAATAACTAAAAGTATGGGAAATAAATGATTTAGATTTCTTCTCAGATTTTTGGGCATATTTCTATAAATTTTATGAAGATGCATTTTATCCAGTATGGTACAATATTTCCATTCTACCTTGAGTTTTCATCCTATTTACAATATTTCCATTCTACCTTGAGTTTTTCTCCATTCTATCTTTAGTTGTTAGATTTGTTGTGTAGATATTCATAAATGGACCGGTCTCGCCATACCAAAGCATTATATTTATTTACATGTAGGTGAGCTAGATGTTTTTCCTGAACATGACACAACTAGGTTTTTATTTTATTTAAAAGTTTCATAATTAAATTGTATTATACATTTATATATACCATATAGTATTCTAGACTACATGATGAATAAAAAAATATAGTATTTACTAACCAATGAAGACATATAATGAAAACTTAATTTTTTACAATATAGTCACAACACATGATTTGTAATATGAGCAACGAGTTATTAGACACAAATATGAGCACGGATAGAAAAGTTGGCAAATAGCGCTTATCAATAGAAGGCTTAAGGTTTTTTGATGGTCAATGATTTGTTAAAACAATAAAATCTTAGAACTGACTGATCTAATTTTATATTCGAGCACACGCTAACCTCCTTCCTATAAGGAGCATAAGGATGCAAATACCAAGGTACTCCATAACCATGCACATGATCACATATTGGTCTAGAGATGTACAACTAAGGTATAGCGATAACCAAAAATTGATCTAGCATCTGTACGGATTACCTATAGTTCGATTGTTTCCACTCACACCTCCTGACTATATAAACCAATAAATCAGAAACAGAATCATTAGATTATTTGGCAAAAAAATTTACATGATTCATTCTTATTTCTTAACAACATAATCAAACATCCATTTATCAAATATATGTCAAATTGAAGTACTAATTTAGTTATGTACTGCTATATAAATTGTCATGTATTACTTGGGGAGGGGATACATATTAGAAAAATAGTGTCTACACAATATGATGCCCTCGCATTTGCGAGGGCCACGTGCTAGTTAAGCTAAAAGGAATTTATTTTAATTCATGGATGATAAAAGAAAATACATTCCTTTTGTTTCCTAATAAGAAAAGAATTTTATAGAGTCAAATACAACACTTATTTTTTATAAATCATAAATTGAGTTGGAATCTTATAATTAACATTTTTCTAATATACAAAAGTGATTATATATATTTTTAGAATTTTTCTTATTTTGTTATATTTCATGGAAGGATTTAATAGTTTAACTATTTAGTTGTATTTTGTTTATCCCAAACAAGTGACGTTATATTTTTACTGGATAGATATTATTCTTGTGAGCATTTTGACATATCACATGCATTTTTAGAATTTTTCTAAAGCTAAAATAATCTTAGGGGCATTTTGGTAATTTTCATTTTACTTTTTTATTTATTTAGTTTCTTTTTTCTTCTGGGCCTGACCCATGAGCCAATCTGGCCCATAGGATGACTCGGCCCACCTTAGCCCATCTAGTTGGGCCAATCCCCAGCTCATCTCACTCCCTCTCCCTCATCTCACTCTCACACACACACGGGGACATGCACGCACGCACACCTCTTTGTTCCCTGACTCCGCTCGATGCCACCGCCGCCCTCTCAATTCTGGCGAAGCCAGGTCACTGCGGCCACTGTCGCCGGGCATCAGAGCTTCGTCTTTGTTGTCTCTCACCTAGACCCCTTCGATTCGGCCTCTATCCTTTCTATTGGAAATATGCCCTAGAGTCAAATAATAATATAGATTATTGACATATTTCATTAAGTTCATAATAGGTTTTATGTCATGCTATAACTGTAATGATAGGAATGTCAATACACATGTGATATGTAAACCACTAGAGTCCCTAGTGATCCTATAGACACTAGTTCATTAGTCAATCGATGATCGGCGTTTCCCGATCATGGACATTTATGTCAATTAACAATGGGGTCATTTCATTAAGTGAATGAAATGATGGACATACCCAATGCAGGAATTGTAACATGATCAAGTCATGAATTTCACCATTACAATGACTAGGAAACGTAGTAACCAATTTCTTAGACAGCGAGACCATATTTAATCACTATCACTTGAGAGTGCCTTGATTGCATCAAACGTCACTCGGTGAAACGGTGATCATAAAGGTGTCTTCAAGTATTTAGACAGACATGTAGAGGCGTATGTGTCAAGAGCGGGATTTGTTCTTCCGCGTGACGGAGTGATACTCTTGGCCCACTCAGAGACATGATATCCATAAAGTTGTAGCATGTGACTAGGTCACAGGGATGACATAGCTTGGAACAAGTAAAGTTGTACTTGTCGGTAATGAGATTGAACTCGACATGCAATGTCGTTGATCAGGTCTCAGACAAGTAAAGTATCAAAGTAACAAAGGGAATATGACTCTATGTTTAAATGGTTCAACGATAAAGATTATCGTAGAATGCACATGGTACATTATGGGCATCTAGGTCTTGCTGATGATCATTGTTCCGAGAGGGGTATCAACCATGTCTAGAGTGTTCTCGAACCATTAGGGTAACATACTTACAGGTTTGAAAACGCTCTGAGATCGATTTGGTATCATAGGAATCACTAGAGAAATGAGAAGGGAAAACTGGAAGGGTTCCGGGAAAGTCTGGCGGGTATCTGGAGTTGTCTAGAAGGAGTTCCGGTGCAACAGGAATTAAATAATATGTAAATATATGTTAATTATTGAATTATACATTTATTTAATGAATTAAATATGATTAAATGGGCAGCCCATGCCTAATGAGCCAATTCCATAGGGAAAAAGGCCCAAGAGAGAGGGCAACCCAAAGGGGGAGAGGGAGGAGTGGCCGCATGGGCCCTTGGTGCCCCACGTGGGGCCCAAGGAGGCCTTGGCCGGCCGGTCAAGGTGGCTCCCCGCCCCTCCTCTCCTTTAGTCCCATATTGCCAAGGCAATTGACTTGGGAGCTCCCCTCCCCTATATAAAGGAGGACATATTAAGGGATTTAAACACACCAATTAATCCCAAGCTTTGAGGATTTCCCCTCCAAGTGCCCTCCTCTCTCCCTCTCTCTATTGTGAGTGTGGCCCCACTATAAGGGTTGCGCGAACAAGAGAGTTCTTAACTGTGAAGCTTCGTCGCGCTGCGGAGATTCCTGATCCAGGAGATCTACTTCCGCAACCTCTGCTGGACCAGGGTCCAGGAGTCGTCGTCAAACATCGTATGTGTGTGACCCCCTACGAGGCGATGCACTTGTGGCGCTCGAGTCGTTCGAGCCATCAGAGTCATTGGAGTCGGTGGAGCTGGAGCTGGTGGAGCCGTACGAGTTCAGAACGACCTTGAGGTCAGTGTCGGTACGACTACATCAACCACGTTCTCCCAAACATTGACAAAGCTTTTCGGTCTTCAAGGATAAGTTCACGAAAATCCCCTCCCGTTACTGATCCTGCCATTAGGGTTGTTTGTATAGAAAAATTATTGTTTTTAGGCGCTAAACCCCAACAGTGGTATCAAAGCTGATCTATGCGTAGTTATGCTGGTACGGGTAGAAAACATGTTGATTGTGTGGGTGTTGATCATATAATTGTTACCCTCTCACGTGTACTTGCATATACCGCAACACTACTTGATCGAAGCTAGCGGACCCAACCGACACTATGCGTTCGTTCACGAGACTGGTCCATGCTTTACATACGGCTTGCACCGTATAAGTGGCTTTGGGGTTGTTAGTTTCTCTCGCAGTAGTTGGTATACCATTTACAACGGAGGGCCTTGAAAGAGGGTGTAATAGAGACAATTATTTAATCAACGTTGTGGTTCAAGTTCGTAGATAAGAAACAATTCTTGTGTGAAAGCCTTAGCAGTCTCGTAAAATATGCAAAAGATAAAGTAGAGGCTTCTAACTTTATTTTGCAGGGGATTGTGATATGATATGGTCAAAGTAAAAGGTAAAGTAGTTTACTTTCCTATTGCTAAGTTATAGTAATAGGATGGTGGCAGCAAGTTCTTGGCGCCACACACCAGAGCCCACGATGGAGATCATGGCGCAACAATCTATGACCATATCATGTCACACTTATTTACATTTGATGTTTATTGTGTGTATCTTGTTTGTGCTAGTATTAGATACTCAATGGTAGTTTAATAGGATGATCCCTTAATATAATACCAATATTGTGTTCTCCCTTAGTGTTCACCACCAAAAAAGTTCTCCGTTATGAGGCACGCCATGACGATCGGCTGTCAGACATATCTGTGTTCGGATATGGTGGGTATAAGACATGTTGCACATCAGATACACGTAAGATTGAATTGGCGATCCTAGCATGTACAACCATGGCCTCAAAATACAGATGATCGAAATATCGAGCATGAGTCACATGAATGATGTGATTGACATTGGAGAATGTCTACCTATGCAGCTATGTTTCCGGCCATGACGATCAGGGGTGACATAGTGAATTGGGATCATGTTATCACTAAAACTTCTTTAGGGATGTTTGTTTTAGTGGGAGCTCATCTAATATAATGTGATTATAATTTGAACTCATATTATGAACTTAGTCTAAATGTCTTTGCGAAAGTTTTGTAGATCATGTCAAAACCAAAGTATCTGTTTAGTTTTGAGGGATTCATGAAGAGTGATAAACTCAAAGTAGATGGGTCCAACTTCGTAGACTGGTACCAACGCCTAAGGAACCTCCTCATCTTCCATGATCTGTCCTATGTGCTAAGAGAACCACTAGGACATTTTCTCATGGGATTCACCAGATTGCCCGATGATCATGATTATCGTGCCCGACGTGATGCCTTCATGATAGTAAAATACACTATGGTTTATGTCATGGAGCCTTCTCTGGGAGCACCGTTCCATGAGATTAAGGCCTTTAGCCTGGACTAAGTACTTAAGATGCTCTTCCCATCGCAAGTCAGAATCATGGCATTTGAATACATGGATGAATTTCTCTCAACCTAGATGAGGGAAGACACCAGGCTGGAAGACCACTTGGATATCATGGAAAGAATTCATGGGAGCCTTGTGGACTCATGGACTACTGGGTGAACAAGAAATTTGTGATAGATGTGGTGTTACGCTCGCTACCCCACAACTACAAATATATCGTCTTGAACTACCTCGTGGAAGGGAAAGAGTTTACCTTCCTTGAGTTCATAGCTCATATGAGAACCCGAAATGTAGTGCCTGCTCCAGGAGCTGTCATTAATAGGAAAGGTATATATTTGATATACTAAGTTATAAATTTTTAATTTTCAAACACTTATAGCAGTTTACGAAGTATTTGATACTTGTAGTGTCTTGTGAAAACAGGACCCACTGCTTAAGAAGTGATTTAAGGAGTGGGTGCGACAACGTGTGTTGATGGCAAACTACATGCCAACAACGCTCTCCTTCTGAAGTTATCATTTGGATTAGAATATTTGAATAAATTTGTAATCGATGAGAGTGAACTACAGTAGTATGTGTCTTGCATTTGTAAGACAATTATTCATATGGATTTGAGACAAATCATTTGTTCTATTCCTATGAGTAATATCTTTTATGTTTACGGTTTTGATTATGAATGGGTTATTCATATTTTGATCTTGATGATAGAAATTTAAATGTTTATAAGATTGTGAAAATGCCAAACGATATTCAGACTTAATAATGACATCATTTTGAATGACACTAGTGTGTTAAGTCATAATGGTACATATGAAAGGTTTCATAAGTGATGAAATAATGGTATTAAAGATACTTGATCTTTTGACACATACAAACCATGCCCCTATTAGGCAAAATGACTAAAACTCACATTCTGGTAAAATAGAGCGTGTGTTGAACAATTGGATATCATACATGATGATATGTTGTATTGTTCAACAAATGGTGGATATCATTATTTAGTAAAACTTCATTGTGAATCTTAGCAAATAAATGTATTTTCTAAATGAGACAAAAGTATGAAACTATTTGTTATGAACAAAGAATTTCAGAGTGAAGAAGAATAATGAATTAACAAGAATACGAGTCTTTATGATTTGATCAAAACGACAAGTATTCGAGTTGTGATTCAAGCATATAAGACTTGTGAAAAGTGTTCCACAAATTACAATGCTAAGAATATGTCAATGTGTTGACATGTATAAATAATTGCAATCATACCGTATTAGATACTGTATGGTCTAAAGTAATCCCTTATCATGTTAGCATTAGTATTTAGAGAAGATAAATTAGAATAGAAAACACTTACTTATTGTATAAAGAATCATGAATGATTCGTGGAAACTATGCCATAAGTGTATGGCACAATGTGGTTTCCAGAAATTCTAGAGTTATGTGATAATTTAGAATTAGAACTAATACATCTTTGTAGTGTATTCCTAGGTAACTAATAATACACATTCCACAACTGCAACCAAAGGAGCAAAACTTGTATTGCTCAAATATGGTGTTTATCAAGAAGAGTTTCTCGAATAAAAGAGTTGATGGATAAAGGTGAAAGCTCATATAAGGTTGAGAACCACCTCCAAATGTTAGAGTAGCAAAACGGAATTGATTCCGGAACAAAACTCTACAAATAGAGGAGAAACTAATGATAATGATCAAAAGTTTCAGTGAGAGCTTTTACTAAAATAAAGTAGGATTCATGAATAAGTTCTGCCTCATTGCAGAATTAAATTCATGATTCACTTGTCATGTTAATGGAACAATGACATACCTACGAACTACAAAGAAGCGATGGTGAACCCAAGTACAAGAAGTTACTTAGATTCATGAAATCATGTATGTTAAGTTACATTTAAGATGGTAAAGTAACATGTTACTTCATCTTATCAAAGTAAAGATGTTACTTGATCTTCCAAAGGGACTGCCAGAGTAAATGATCATGGGGAAGGTCGAAAGTATTCATGCCTCCATGCCCAAGATTCATAACCTCTCTAGGTGAGTCGCAAGTAAGAAATAAAACTTAAAGTAAGACATAAATCTTGATTTGTGTCAATAAATGTCTTGAACAAATTCAAATAGTTGACTACAATGTGTAGTGATGCTTAAGTTAGATAAATGGAATCTCATAGCTGGAATTCTTAATTTGGTAAATGGTCAAAGGATTTTGGGATTATGCCCAGAATATTGAGAAGACTTGCATTTACAATAAACTGAGTGGGAGCTAAGAGAGTTCCATACTCTTATATGTAACTGACATATTTGAGTGGGATATTGATGAAACATTCTCATATGTGATTGACATATTGTGAATGGTATTGTTGGTATTAGTAATTATTAGAGAATATTAAGTAGATGAAGTTGAACGAATATTGAACATTCAAATCTATCAAGATAGATTGATATGTTTAATAGCATTAATTCAGAATGTTTTTCCTAGATTGGATTCTAAAGTAGTTCATAATGGAACAAGTTAAAGAAGGAAGTTCTTACTTGTCTAACTAGGTGAAGCATTGAGACTGTATCGGTACAATGATGGTTAAAAGAAGGAAAATATGTGTAAGATCTACTATGCCTCAGTCATAGGTTCCATCTTGAAAAACCATGTTGTATACTTGACATAATATCACCCAAATTCTTGATCAGAAGAATAGGTTCCGAAGTGATATCCGAGTGAGTCACTAAACAAAAGGTTAAGTATTGTCTTCAATGTCTAGAGAGAACTAAAGGTATACATCTGATCCTCTAGACACTAGTTTATTGGTCAATCGATGATTGACGTTTCCCGATCATGGACATTTATGTCAATTGACAATGGAGTCATTTCATTAGGTGAATGAAATGATGGACATACCCAACACAAGAATTGTAACACGATCAAGGCACGGAGTTCACCGTTGCAATGACTGGGAAACGTAGTAAATAATTCCTTAGACCGTGAGACGATATTTAATCACCGTCACCCGAGAGTGCCTTGATTGCATCAAAAGTAACTCGGTGAAATGGTGATCATAAAGGTGTATTCAGATATTCAGAGGGGAATGTCGAGGTGTATGTATCAAGAGCGGTATTTGTTCTTCTGCATGACGGAGAGATACTTTGGGCCCACTCAGAGACATGACATCCATACAGCTGCAGCGTGTGACTAGGTCACGGGGATGACATAGTTTGGAATGAGTAAAGATGTACTTGTCGGTAACGAGATTGAACACGACATGGCAATGTTGTTGATCAGGTCTCGCACAAGTAAAGTATCAAAGTAACAAAGGGAATAGGACTCTATGTCTAATGGTTCAACGATAAAGATTCTTGTGGAATGCATAGGGGTCATTATGGGCATCCGGATCCCACTGATAATCATTGGTATGAGAGGGGTCTCGACCATGTCCGGAGTGTTCCTGAACTGTTAGGGTAACACACTTAAGGGTTTGGAAATGCTCGGAGATCGATTTGGTGTCATAGGAATCACCAAAGAAAAGAGAAGGGAAAACCATAAGGATTCTGGGAAAGTCTGGCGGGTGTCCAGAATTGTCTGGAAGGAGTTCTGGTGCAATGAAAATTAAGTAATGTGTAAATATATGTTAATTATTGAATTATTCATTTATTTAATAACTTTAATATGATTTAATGGGCAGCCCATGCGTAATGGACCAATTCTCTAGGGACAAGGCCCAAGAGGGAGGGCAACCCAAAGGGGGAGAGGGAGGAGTGGCCGCATGGGCCCTTGGTGCCCCACGTGGGGCCCAAGGAAGCCTTGGCTGGACGGTCAAGGTGGCTCCTCTCCCCTCCTCTCCTTTAGTCCCATATTGCTAAGGCAATTGACTTGGGGCTCCCCTCCCCTATATAAAGGAGGACATATCGAGGGATTTAAACACACCAATTTTTGAGGCTTTCCCCTCCAAGTGCCCTCCTCTCTCCCTCTCTCTCTTGTGAGTGGGGACCCACTATAAGGGCTGTGCGAATGAGAGAGTTCTTCACCATGGAGCTCCGTCGTGCTGCGAAGATTCCAGATCCAAGAGATCTACTTCTGCAACCTCTGCTGGATCAGGGTCTAGGAGTCGTCGTCAAACACCGTATGTGCGTGACCCCCTATGAGGCGCTACACTTGTGGCACTCGAGTCGTTCAAGCCATCAGAGTCACTAGAGCCGGTGGAGCTGGAGACGGTGGATTCGTCCGAGTTTAGAACAACCTTGAGGTCGGCCTCGGTACGACTACATCAACCATGTTCTCCTAAACATTGACAAAGATTTTGGGTCTTCAAGGGTAAGTTTGTCAAAATCCCCTCCCGTTACTACATTACTAATAGATAGATCCTAGCATTAGGGTTGTTTGCGTAAAAAATTATTGTTTTTAGGCGCTAAACCCCAACATTTTCTCCTAGCCGAGCTACTCCCTGCCCTAGAGCTAGGGTTTTGCCACCTTCTCTCCATCGTGTGCTGGTGATCCTATGGTGCATCTAGTGACAATGTGATGGTGGTCATTGGGTTGTGGTGGCCGCTCGCTGCTGCCCTTCCTCGATCTCACCCCCTTCCCAAGCTGTGGATGCTCCGGTTGTGTCGTCTTGCCTCACCACGCTCCTCCTTGGCCCGACGTCAGTGGGATGACAACATGGCTGCAACCCCGGCTTCTCCAGGCCAGGTACATACTCCCTTCTCTTATCTCTTCTCCCCAGAGTTCTCTCGACACCCCACTATTGACCATGTTCAGGAAATAAGAGTTGTGCTCTTTAAGCTTCTACTTTGATTCCTATTTCTATTAATAACTAGACTGAACCTTTTCTATTCTGATGCTCCTATAGTATTTTACTTGTACTTGGAGAGTGCATGTACTTAATTTTTTGTTGTCTAATCTTGTCATTGAAACAAGTATGCTCTCAGAACACTGCTTCAATATTTTTTTACCAAATCTCTGTTAGCTATTGTGACACTGACATCTTACAAAAAGATTCCTAAACATGCTATGGAATACCACTGAATAAATATTAGTTGATGATAGATTATTTTCTTGAAACCTAGGCTCAATTGGTTTCTGGTAGTTATCATGTGTTCTTGCTGTACAATATTCTTGGACAGATTCTTGGTGGGTTAGTATTATACTTATTATCCTGCTACTGGCTCTGATGAAACTACAGTTGATAGTGTTGTGATCTATAGAATTTAGTTGTAAGAATCTTTGTGTGTGCTCCTAGTGGTTATTACACTTGTGAACTCCTAGGGTTGATCTTGGTGGAATAATTGTTGTGTTACCTGGATGAATGACTCATCTTTAGCACCAACAAAACATGATGCTTAAATTGTTGTGGAGATAAATATCTCCCTATCTCCCTGTCAGTTATGATAGTATTATCCTGAATATGTATCATTCTAGGCAACAAGCTTGGGAAAATGATTTAGGTCAATTTTATGATTGCTTGCAGATGATCTTTTAGCTTTCTCTCTGAATTGTTGTGAGGAAGGTGTGGTATATGACTCAATACTTGGTCCTACTGCATGTTATCAGTTGAAGCTGACTATGGGGACCCCGGAATAGCTATCCGATATTACCCTTATGCAAACCACCATGATCCGAAGATCAATGCATCGTGGAGCATAATTGACTTAGTACCAAAGTGCACATCCATTACAGTACCAAATACAAGTCTTACATAAATATTCTTACATAGATGCCACGATGGGCATAACACACAAAACAACAGCGGAACAACTAAACGCAGAAGACCCGAGTCATGCCATATCCCTCCAGGTGTCTGACTCGGAGAACGCCCTAGTTCTTGTGGTCGTCATCGAAACCTCCATCATCTCCATCATCCTGCTCATAGTCTGGCCAAGTAGATAGCCAGGGACTATGAAGTGAGTACTTTTGAATGTAATCACAAACCACCTTAAAAGAGTACTATAAACTAAATCTAGCATTCGTTTATTACTTTGGGCTTAGTTTTAATTGAGATAATAGAACTATAGAATTCTAGATATTTACTTTATGAATTGGTATCGTATTGTTTTGAGTGTCAATCTAAAGTTTAAAGTCATATTGCAAACTTTCAGAAAAATCCACTTACTCCATGAAGTTTAATAAGTACTACTCCCTCCGATCCATAATAAATGTGGCACATTTAGTACAAAGTTTGTACTAGCTTAGTACAAAATGAGCGACACTTATTATGGATCGGACGTAGTATTAAATCAAGAGTAATAATTCCAATGTTAGTATCTAAATATCATGCTTTCCTCCATGATCCTTGATATTCAAAAGTGTTTCATTATCAAGGTTATCTAGGACCTGAAATAATTGATTCAGAAACCATCGTGTGTGGAATATATTGTGATATCTAAAAAAAATGCTTGGTTGCAATAGAATATAATTTAGAAAGATACATGTTCTCATATTTTATGAGAATTTTTGAAGGTTGGAGACGCTAGGCATCCTGATCTCCCAAAAGGTTTTGGGAACTAGCATTATAGTAGCAATTCACCCTTATAGGCTATAGTAGTTTGATCATGAAAGTTGTCATGATAGGATGAATAAAAGATGTAGGTAAAATGTTTACTATGCTAAAAGATTACTAAAGAATGGATTTTGGAATAACGCCAAACATTTGATGATGGTGATACACATCAAAGTGCAAATCCAAGGGTAATAGTGTTTGAATAACATGCTTTGGACCATGGGTCATGTGTATGGTGCCACTGTTGATGTTTATAGATTCTTCTACAAATGAAAGGAAATTCTGAAAGAGAATCTAGAAAATATTTGGTAGAAAAGAAAAGTCTAGAAATGTCCAACTTAGGTATATAGATGGTATACATGTCATGGGTGTATTTCTTGCCTGTTAAACAATGTGGTTATTGGGTATTAGATACCAAATTGGTTGGTGTGAAGTGTCATACAGGACAACACAGTTCATGAACTGCAATGGCCTAAGTAACTAGCAAGAGAATATGGGATGATGTTCATCGGAAACAAATAAAGTGTTGTTGTGTTTCTCGTTGACATCAAACCTAGCCTTCAATATTTATCTTAATAATTGTTATATTTTTCTAGTATTATGAGAATAATGGTTATTCAAATAATTACCCTATTCCATAGAAGATGGATGAACTCTTACAAGTCAAGTTGGATAAATCACATCCATAACACTAATGCTAAAATGTCACAAGATGAATGATTAGAATATCACTTGTGAGTGACATCGACATTTAAATTATATTGGAAATAAAACATGAAGAAACTCCACATTGATGAATTTTTGGAGTCTTTTGATTGTGATCAATTGATGCTTGTCAGACTTTCCTGGAGATAATTAAAACTCCGTTCAAAGGCCAAGGGCGAATGAACAATTAACCTATTAGACATCATGCATGTTGATGTATATATTCCATTATGTGTAGTCGTGAGCGATGTCTTTCAACTTCATTTACTTTCTCCGATATTTAAGTAGATACATGTGTGATGACCCACAAGTATAGGGGGTGTATCGCAGTATTTTCGATAAGTAAGAGTGTCGAACCCAACAAGGAGCAGAAGGTGTTGATGAGTGGCTTGGAGCAGGAATTCTCTGTAAATACTTAACAAATGGATTTTTAAGGGTTTTTGACAATGCAGGTAAATAATGTGCGAGTAAATAAAAGACAATAATAATAAATGCAGCAAGTGGCCCAATCCTTTCTTTAGCAAAAGCCGATTTTATTACTTCAGAGGACCAAACGTTCTCGAGGACACACAGGAATATCATCAAGTGCTTTCGCTTCATATAGTTGATTAATCTTCTTTAGTTTGACAAGTGTTGTGTGGGTGAACCTGTGCTAATGTACCGACCTTCCTAGGACTAATACATACTTGTGATTATACCCCTTTCAAGCATCCTCAAGTACAAGAAAGTAATTAAGATAGAAACCTAACCACAGCTTTAAACTCTAAGATCCTGACATCCCTTGTGCAAAGGTTTCCTAACGGGGGTTCAGGTTTCTGTCACTTCGGCAACCCCTACGATTAGTAGCCAGATACACAATGCATTCCCCTGGGCCCATAAAGGTGAAGTTTCATGTAGTCGACGTTCACATGACACCACTAGAATAATAACACCACAACTTAAATAACAAACTATTGAATCTTTCTCAACACAATTCCACTACTAACAACATGACTTCTCCCATGTCCTCAAGAACTAAACGAACTACTCACAAGATATCATATGGATCAAGATCAGAGATGATATAATGATAAGTAACAATCTGAACATAACAATAATTCAATGGTTCCACTCAATGGCATCAACTACAACAAGTAATCAACATCGGGAAAGTTTCCCCTAAGAACTATGCAAGATTCAACCCAATTGTTACAGCGGTATGAAGTGGTGATGATGGTGCTGGTCGATATGATGATGGAGATGATGATCTTGATGAAGTCCAGCTTGATGGTGGTGTTGATGGCGACGATATCCCCTCTCCGGGAAGGAATTCCCCTAGCAGAATTCAGTCTGATGGAGAGATCTTTATCTCTCTATAGTTTTTCGCCCCGCAGAGGCGGCGGAATCTTTCTGTCATCCCTCCCGAGGTATTAGGGTTTTGTGGGGATAATATACGCCAAAGCGGAGAGCTAGGAGTGGGCCAGGGTGGCCACACCACCTGGTGGCGTGACCTAGGGTAGCCCGCGCCAGGGGGTGGTGTGGGCCCCCTGTGGCCCATCTCCACTCCCCCTTCTGGCATCCTTCGTCTTCTGGAAAAATAGGATTTTCCATGTATTTTCCTGGATTTTTTGATCTTCGCGTATTTCGTTTCTAGACAACACCTTTTCCATCAGAATCCTGACTACAACGGTCCATGCTCCAAAAGTCATCAACCATGCAAAAATAGATGAAATAACATAAGTATCATCTCTTAATATGAAATATATCAATGAATAACAGTAAATTATGATATAGAATAGTGATGCAAAATGGACGTATCAACACCCCCCAAGCTTAGACTTTGCTTGTCCCCAACTGAGCTCAATAAACATGACCTCGGGTTTATGGAGTGAAGAGTCGATAAAAGAATAAGGACAAGAAGCATCACATTCATCAATACACAAATCATAATAGAAGACAACTCACTATTATATAACTTAACTTGCAATAAGTAAAGAAAACACAATAAAGATACATAAAGTAAATCATAATTGGTAATGGCAAACTTAGCTCTTGGTCAAAGAAATAGTTAACAATTTGCAGGAGTTCAAACATAATGGGTTTTCAATGATAGCTTTGAAAGTAATATTCACTAAGATAAGAGCAATGTGCAAAACAAGATACATAAGAAACATGATTGAATAAATCATCATATGAATGAATGAAACACAACAACTCAAAATACTTGCTGAGGTAGAAGGGAATAGGTTTACTGACTCGACTAAAAAGTAAAAGACAGGCCCTTCGCAGAGGGAAGTAGGGATTTCAAGTTTCATAAAGAGCTTCCAAAAATTATGGTACTTACTAGCTTTCATCTCTCATTGACCCTATCATAAGCATATTGAGGTAGTTAAGGTTAAAGTGAACAAATATGAGGATATGCTTGACAAGTTATAAGTTGAAAATCTCATGCCCCGTGCTTACGAGTACCGAACCTCATGCTACTCAACTTTAGTCATGAGTAAGTTCTTGTCATTGTAAATACATGTGTATCATGGAGAACCGCCAACGGGGTACCCCTTGCCCCATGATACAGGAGCTATCCCATATAGAAATGACAAGGCAACAGACAATGAGCATCTCAGCGATCTTTTTATTTGCTATTTGCATAGGTTTTTATTGAGGATGCTTCATAGAATGCTCACTATGGTTATGCTGCAAGTTTCCACCATGATTAGGCATGGCTTAGGCTAGCCGCCGAGGCATTTCTCTAACACACATACAAACTCCATGAGCTTACAAGCTCCCCTTTTATTTCACACCGCCGGGATCCATAAGAAAAAGAATCATGATATCAACTAAATAAGTGCAATGTTGAAAGCATTCCCCATGGTAACATGGTTCTGCTAACTCTCAACTTATAAAGCGCAATCATATACGCAACATAGATGGGCACAATGGTTCAAGTTTATTAAGTGCAGGAAAGTAAAGTGTGCCTTCAAGTTCGTGAGAGCTTTAATCACTAATTTTCACATAACAAATTTAATTCGGAAGGTAGATAAAAACATGAATTTACTTGGAATAGAAATAGTGCTAATAGGTAGGTATGGTGGACACAAATGGCATAGGTTTTGGTTTAAGGATTGGATGCACAAGAAGCAATCCCTCTTAGTACATGTTTTAGGCTAGCAAGGCTGGGTAACAAGCATAAGAGTTGAAGGAAACAAACAAACATACAAGTGATAAAAACAAACATGCAATCTTCCTTGGAAGCACAAAAGATATTAAGTAGATAATACTAAGCTTATGAGCAAATCAAGGAAGAAAGATGATGAAATTATATTCTTTAAGAGTACTTTTATCTTTGTCATTCAATTCTCATAATAGTGTTGCTACTGACCGAGCCGGGTTTGCCAAAACCAACTAAATTAACCCAATTATCCCAAAGTGATACCAATACTAATAACAAGATCAATCATATAATAGAAATTGAAAACTAATATAAGATATGAAAAAGAGTGAATGATATAACTTCTCATTAATATTCCATAACGGCAACTCACACCAAGGGATACATAGATATCTAACGAGAGCGGGGGGATACTTTCATAATGCAAACCATCCTACATGATAACTTCTCTATTCATGATATGACTCAACTAAAATGGTAAAAAGATAGAAGATAGTGATGTGATACCGTGACACTCCCCCAAGCTTGGAACAAACCAAGGGGATGCCAAAACCTGATGACGAATTACTCCTTTGATGGTGGTGGTGTTCTCTCGATGAGATTTTCAATCAATTTCCTGAAGTCCTCAATCTCGAAGGTGAGAGTATGAATCAACTCCGAGTTTTGCTCAATGCGGTTCATGATCATGTTGGGTTGTGATTCCCAGCTCGTACGATTCTTTCCCCACTCTTCCTCCTTGAAGTCTTCTTTTCCTGCATGGTTAGAACGAGGCATATCCCAATTGGAGGGTAGTTTCTCCTTGGGCATATTCTGGAATTGCTGCTCATGGATAAGGGTATGGAAGGGATTCTTGGTGCATGGACAAGGTGACCGCGAAGCCAAGCAATGACGCGGAGTCTTCCCTCCAGTGGACATCCGTGCAGTCCTTTTGAACCTGGCAAGGTTTGCCACCACTCCAATTCTTGCAATGGTGGTGCTGGTGTGCAGATGCTAGTCTTCCTTTGCCTCCTCTTCAACTTCACTACCGCTCTCCTCCTCCTGCTCAGAGTCTTGGAGATCTTCCTCCATAGGCTCCTTGCCATTATCATTGGTGGAGACCATTGTGCTTCTAAACTTTAAGAATAGTTCCTGGCAGAAACAGATCAAAATGGAAACACGACGAGAACACGATATACGAACCTCGGGGGATTATATATTATGAATTTTTACAACAAAAGGAAGGTACTGGGAGAAAGCGGGTCGGAGACAGACTCCGGGGTGGCCACACCACCTGGTGGCGTGGCCAGGGGTCCCGCGCTAGGGGTGGTGTGAGCCACCCTGGCTCCGTTTCCATCCATCTTTCGCTTCGTTGCTTTCCTTGATGGATAAAAACTGCAAAAATATAAATGGACAAATTTTTCGCGGACTTTTCCTTACCAGAACTGTTACCTATTCGAAAACGGACTCTCCAAGTCTCTGAAGTTGGCATTTAGTAGATTATTCCGGAGTCACCGCTTGAATAACATCAATATCTTCATCTTCATACACATATTGCTCGAGTCATGAAACCTTTCACTATCTTATTACACCATTTTCTCCAATAACCTGGAAATTTCTTTCACACAAAACTTCACACAATTCTCATTAGCAACATTAGTGTAAGCGAGGTAATAAACCTTTTAAGTTCAATTTCAACTGAAATCCATCAAAACATAAGCTACTGTAGCAACTCCTTCCGAAAACCCAAAAAGAATTCAAAAAGGAAATCGATTTAAGAGGCAAATGCAAGAGTGGCAAAAATCTGTCAAAACAGACCAGCAGGTAAAGATGAATTTTTTCGAAAATTTTCTGTTTCTCAAAACAAAAAGTGCAAAACTAACGAAAGTTAAATCACAACCTGGGGCAGAAGCACAAAAATTACAACTCAATCCGACATATAGAGATTTTTCAAGATTTTTTACAGCGAAGCACAAAAAATCTGTTTCAGGACAGTAACTTCCCCAAATCTTACTTCTCTCTCATTAGAGGTTGATCTTGACACAAAAACCAAACAAAAAAAGGATAAGGAGAGTTTATTGCCAAAACAATAACTTCCAAGACTCAAAGAAACAAAAACAAACTGAAAGCAAAAATATATTGGGCTGTCTCCCAAAAAGCTCTTTCTTTATAGCCGTTAAGATGAGCATGATAATTTCAATGATGGTCACATAAGAATATGAATTGAAGTAAAAGAGAGCATCAAGAAGCAAAAATAAACATGTTTAAGTCTAACCCACTTCCTATGCAAGGGAATTTTGTAAGCAAATAAATTGTTGAAACCAGAGGCTACTAGCATAGGAAGGCAAAACAAGTGCAACATAAAAACTTTTAGCATAAAATGAGGAAACTTGATATTATTGAGATGCATTAGAACAATCTTCCCTATCTCATAATAACTTTTAGTATCATGCATAAATTTAACGATATAACTATCACATGAACCATTGTAGCAATGATCACTTATCCTAACAGAAAACACAGGGACACTAGCTCTCGTAACACTACTTTGTGAAACAATATTGGAAGTATATTTAAAGAGGATAGTGTGTCCATCTTCTACATACTTAGTGAAAAAGTCTTTCACATTTGCTACTACAGGTTCAGCATCCACTTGTTCATCAGGTTCAATAGCTTTATTTTTACTTCCATTAACCATACTAGCTATCATAGAATGTTCCTTTATCTTAGCTGGGAAAGGCATTTTATCAATGTAAGGTTCAAGTAAAACATGATTAGCAGTATAAACTTCAGTATTTCTTGCCAGAACACACTTAGCAACATCTTTATATGGTTCATGATACTTATTCCATTTCTTTTTAGGAATTTTAATATAGGAAGCAAAAGCCTTAAAATAAGTTGCAATAGCTTGAGAGTCTAGACCATAAGCATTTTTAATATTTTGAAAGTCATCAGTTCCCATAAAAGATTCAATGCATTCATAATCATAATTTATACCTGACTTTCTTCCTTTATCATTCTCCCATGCTTCAGCATTGTCTTGAATACGGTCTAGAAGATCCCATTTAGCTCCTTCTTCCATGCGTGTAAATGATCCAACACAAGAAGCATCCAATAGATCCTTATCATGAAGAGAAAGCCTTGCATAAAAGTTATTGATAATAATATTGTTGGGGAGCTCATGAATAGGACATTTGAGCATTAGTAAGTTCAGTCTCCCCCAAGCTTGAGTTGTACTCTCTCCATCAAGAGGCCAAAATATATTTGATTCTAATCTTTATGAATCTCACTAGGAGGATAAAATTTTGAATAAAAGAGAGGTACTACTTCCTCCAATTCCAGAGCTTGACCATTCTTCAGCAGCTTATACCATTCCTCAGCTCTTCCTTTCAGTGATAATGAGAATAACTTCTTCTTGACTTGATTTGTTGTAATACCTGCACACTTAAACAACCCGCATAATTCGTGTATAAAGAGCAAATGATCACCGGGATGGACAATTCCATCTCCAAAATAGTACTTATCCATAACACGATCAATAATTCTTGTAGGTATTTTAAAAGAATCATTCTCAACAGGTGGTGGTTCATCTACTACCTTAGCAGTGGTAGTAGCATTACAAAATAAGAAACTAAGTGAATTATCCATATTGAAGTAAAGTAACTAACAGAAGTAAACAATACTCACAGTAGAAGTTTCCTTTACTAGTTCCACTCTCTAATAGCGCTTCACTCCCCGCCAACAGCGCCAGAAAATAGTCTTGATGACCCACAAGTATAGGGGGTGTATTGCAGTATTTTCGATAAGTAAGAGTGTGAAAACCAACGAGAAGCAGAAGGTGTTGATGAGTGGCTTGGAGCAGGAATTCTCTGTAAATACTTAGCAAACGGATTTTTAGGGTTTTTTGATAATGCAGGTAAATAAAGTGCGAGTAAATAAAAGACAATAATAATAAACGCAGCAAGTGGCCCAATCCTTTCTTTAGCAAAGGACAAGCCGGTTGTATTACTTAAGAGGACCAAACATTCTCGAGGACACATGGGAATATCATCAAGTGCTTTCGCTTCATATAGTTGATTAATCTTCTTTAGTTTGACAAGTGTTGTGTGGGTGAACCTGTGCTAATGTACCGACCTTCCTAGGACTAATACATACTTGTGATTATACCCCTTGCAAGCATCCACAAGTAGAAGAAAGTAACTAAGATAGAAACCTAACCATAGCTTTAAACTCTAAGATCCTGACATCCCATGTGCAAAGGTTTCCTAACGGGGGTTCAGGTTTCTATCACTCTGGCAACCCCTACGATTAGTAGCCAAATACACAATGCATTCCTCTAGGACCATAAAGGTGAAGTGTCATGTAGTCGATGTTCACATGACACCACTAAAAGAATAACACCATGTTGGGCCGCACAGAGATAAACAAAACTTTTTCGTCTACGTGGTACTCCCAAGATCTAGCTTAGGTGATAGGCCACGAGATTTACCACTAGACGTGCAGGTGCGGATTGTTGATGAAGCACGTCAGTTGATGCCATGCCGAACGATCCCCGTACAGCACGTCCAGATCCCCACGGACCTCCTTGTCTCTAGCGCCGCACGTGCAACGCCTCCACCGGTATCCACACGTACAGGAAGGAAGCTCCAGGCAGAGGACTGCTAGATCCTGTCTAGCCCGAAATGGGAGTGGAGAAAAGTGACGGCTAGGTTAGGGATAATCCCTTGTCACTCCACTTATATACACTCCTAGCTAGGCTCAACGCTTGAGGCCCATCTAGGCCGTACCCCAATCTCCACATGGATCTAATCCACATGGGCTCCTTACCCTTAAGTGTGTGACCCTGTAGGTTTACGTACACCTGGACACGACACGAGTCACCACTCCGAGTCGATAGTTGCTAGTGGCCTCTAGCAAGACGTGCCAACTCCCAAGTGTCATAAATTCATAAGACAAACCTTTCTCAATGTGACTTTCGTCCAATTCCCTTTGCCTCACGATATATCTTGTCAAGCTATAGGCGAGTTGTTGTCATCCCTTTAATAGCTCGGCTCTCTCTTCTCGGTCCGTGATATATGATTCACTGGACTAACACTTAGTCCGACTCCTTGGTTAACACTTAACCAAGTCACGCATGGCCATGCTTCCGAATCATATCACACGAGAGGGCCCAGAAAATATCTCTCCATTACAGAGGGGCAAATCCCATCTTGGTAATCGACGTCACGCAGCTTGCTTCACAACCAACCCGAACCCTACCTTTATAACTACCCATTTACGGAACAACGTTTGATAAGACCTAAGCTGGCAATCCACAACTCTGATCATGCGATCACCTCAGGTCGAAGGATTCCATTGCTTGAGAATACAAATGACAACATGCTCGTTGCATCTCAACTATGGGTCAGTCCAATTCGCTAAACTCCTTAGCCGAATCCGTGTAAGTTGGAATAGCATCTCCATGCCCATGACAAGTAAAACCGAGTCATCAACCGAATTTCACATTAGTCTGTTGTGTGTCCAGCACAACCTTTACGACCAAGGACAACTAGTATGAACAACATGAATATATATAGTTCCACAATCGAATCACATATCCAATGATACATATCAGTAGTTCATACATGGACAAAAACTTTATGAATACATTGGGAATCCCATCATACATGATTGCCTCTAGGGCATATTCCCAACAGTCTCCCACTTGCACTAGAGTCAATCATCCGACATCACATGTCTAGGCATCTAATGTGCCCATAGCTCTCAGGTGCGCCTCATGCTTGGGCTGTGGAAGTGGCTTTGTCAACGGATTCGCAATATTTGCATCCGTGTGTACCTTGCATAACTTGATATCACCTTGATCCACGAACTGGCAAATCAGGTGGTACCGCATGAGTATATGTTTGTTCTTCTGATGTTGTCTAGGTTCCTTGGCTTGTGCGATAGCACCATTGTTGTCACAATACACGTCTAACGGATTGGACGAGCCCTGAACCACACCAAGATCCATGAGGAAATTTCTCATCCAAACGGCTTCTTTTACCGCCTCCGTGGCAGCAATATACTCAACCTCTGTCATAGACGCAAACACCGTTTCTTGCTTGGAACTCTTCCAGCTCACATCCCCTCCATTTATAACAAACAAATATCTAGATTGCGAACGAGAATCATCCGAGTTAGTGAGATAACTCGCATCCGTGTAACCCCTTACACTGAGTTCATCCTCACCTCCATAAATCAGGAACATATCCTTAGTCCTTCTCAAGTACTTTAGGATATTTTTAGCCACTGCCCAGTGGATCTCTCCAGGGTCAGCCTGGTATCTGCTCACAACACTTAGAGCATAGGAAACATCCGGTCTAGTACAAATCATAGCATACATGATGGATCCGACTACACAAGCATACGAAATCACACTCATCCGACTTCGTCATCAGTTGTCGAAGGACACTGAGTCTTGCTAAGTTTCACGCCATGGGACATCGGCAAGAACCCCTTCTTAGACGATTCCATGTTGAACTTCTTCAACACTTTGTCCAAATATGTACTCTGACTCAATCCAATGAGCCGCCTTGATCTATCTCTATAGATCCGGATTCCTAGTATGTAAGTCGCCTCACCCAAGTCTTTCATCAAAAAACTCTTTTCCAATGATTCCTTGGTTTCTTGCAACATCTAGACATCATTTCCAATCAGTAATATGTCATCCACATACAAGATCAGAAAGTTTACTTTGCTCCCACTAAACTTCTTGTATAAACAAGAATCATGGTCACTCTTGATGAAGCCAAACGATTTGACTACCTCATCAAAGTGAATATTCCAACTCCGAGATGCTTGCTTCAACCCATAAATGGATTTCCGAAGCTTGCATACCTTGTCAGCATTAGCCGGATCGACAAAACCCTCGGACTATATCATATACACGTCCTCGGTTAAATTTCCATTAAGGAAAGCCGTCTTGACATCCATCTGCCATATCTCATAGTCGAAATAGGCTGCTATAGCTAACATGATCCGAACTAACTTAAGAATCGCTACGGGTGAGAATGTCTCATCATAGTCAACTCCTTGAACCTGTCGAAACCCCTTCGTGACAAGCCGTGCTTCATAGACAGAAACATTTCCATCCATATCAGTTTTCTTCTTAAAGACCCATTTGCACTCGACGGGTCTTGCACCGTCTAGCAGATCAACCAAGTCCCAAACTTGATTTTCATCCATGGACTTTAACTTGGATCTCATGGCTCCGAGACATGACTCAGAATTAGAACCCACCATCGCTTCCGAATAAGTTACCGGATCATCACTGTCCAACAGCAATACATCACGAACACTTCGCAATCTTTCCGATCTTTGCAGTGTAGTTGCAACTGCCGGCTCAGCTACCATGACTGGCTCAACCTCCAAGGCTTTCACCAAATCGCTACTGACCGGTTCCTCTCGAACTTCTTCGAGCCGCACCGTACACCCATTGACTTCTCGACTGAGAAACTCTTTCTCAAGGAAGACACCGTTCCGAGCGACAAACACTTTGTCCTCTTCTCGGTTGTAGAAGTAGTAACCCAAGGTTTCCCTCGGATACCTCACAAAAATATACTTATCCGACTTGGTTGTAAGCTTGTCCGACTAAAGTCGCTTGACAAAAGCTTCAGAACCCGAAATCTTAAGAAAAGACAAACTCGACTTCTTGCCAGTCCACATCTCATGCGGTGTCTCCTCTACCGACTTTGATGGTACTCTGTTTAGTGTGAACGCTGCAGTTTCTATACAATAACCCCAAAATTACAAAGGCAGATCTATTCGACTCATCATTGATCGTACCATGTCCAACAAGGTCCGATTCCTCCTTTCTGACACACCATTTCTCTGCGGCGTTCCTGGAGGAGTGAGCTGGGGAACAATTCCACAACCCTTTAGATGGTCATCAAACTCATGGCTCATGTACTTGCCTCCTCGGTCTGATCGAAGAAATTTTCTTGCCGAGCTGATTCTGTACCTCATTCTGGAATTCCTTGAACTTTTCAAAGGCTTCCAACTTATGTTTCATCAAGTAGATATACCCATACCTACTCAAATCATCAGTGAAGGTAATGAAGTACTCATAACCACCTCTGGCTGTCATGCTCATCGGGCCACATACATCACTATGTATTAGTCCCAATAAGTCGGATGCCCTTTCACAACTCTTTGCAAAAGGTGTCTTGGTCATCTTGTCGAGTAGGCAGGATTCACATGTCTCGAACGACTCCAAGTCGAACGAAGTTAGGAGTCCATCATCATGGAGCTTCTTCATGCGTTTCCAACTTATATGACCAAGCCAACAATGCCAAAAGTAAGTCATATTCAGATCATTTGGTTTTAACCTTTTCACATTTATATTATAGACAGATTCACCATCAAGATTCAAAATAAATAACCCGTCCTGGACGGGTGCAAAGCCGTGAAACATATCATTCAAATATAAAGAACAACCATTATTCTTAATATTTGACTCATAGCCTTGTCTCATCAAACATGAGGCAGAAATGATGTTTTGACTAAGCATTGGAACATAATAACAATTATTTAGCTCCATTAAGAATCTATAAGGTAAATGAAGTTGCATCGTGCTGACTTCCAACGCAGCAACTCTTGCTTTGTTGCCGACTCGAATGTCAACCTCACCTCTCGTGACGCTCCTAGTTCTTACCAGTCCCTGCAACGAATTGCAGATGTGAATAACTGATCCGGTATCATATACCCAAGAACTACCAGGTGAATCCGCAAGATAAATGTCTATCACATTGCAAATAAGCGTACCTGAGCCGGAAGTCACACCTCCACTCTTGGCTTTATCAGCCAGATACTTGCTACAATTCCTCTTCCAGTGGCCATCCGCCTTGCAGTACAAGCAAGTGGATCCGGCTGCAGGAGATGGCTTAGTCCCTGAGGAAGCGCTTTGGACCGGGTCCTCAGCCTTACCTCCCGACTTTTCCTTCTTCTTCTTAGTACAAGAACTCTTCTTGAACTTAGCATTATTCTGCACCATCAACACTTGACTGGCGCCTTTCTTGAGATCCGCCTCAGCCTCCTTGAGCATCCCATGTAATTCAGTGAGCTTCTTATCCATACCATGCATGTGGTAGTTCGATATGAACTGACCATACGCACTAGGAAGAGAGTTCAGAATTATGTCTGTAGCGAACTCTTCGCTAATGGGGTAGCCCAGCCTTTCCAGAGACTGCACGTAACCAACCATCTTGATCACATGCGGACTTAGTGGATCGCCATCCTTAAGCTTGCAGCTCAACAAAGCCTGAGAGACTTGATACCTCTCAGTCTTCGCTTGAGCCTAGAACATACTTTTGAGGCTTTCGATCATATCGTAGGCCTCAACATTCTCGAACTGCTGCTGCAAGTCCGGTTCCATGTGAGCAAGCATAAGACAACTAATCTCTGTAGACTCATCACATGTCCTACGGTAGGCATTGGTGGCTGCGACACTCGCATTCTCATTCGGCTCATCTGGAAGTGGGTTGTCTAGGACATGGTCCCTCTTTTCTTGCTTGAGAACAATTCTCAGATTATGATACCAGTTGGTGAAGTTAGTTCCATTTATCTTATCTTTCTCTAAGATGGTTCTCAAAGCAAAACTGGAAATCTGAAGGAGAATGCTAGGTGCCATTGATCTACAACAGAAAAAATATGCAAAACACTTAAGACATGTATTCATAAAAGAGCAAGCATATTAAACACTTTAATACTTATGCTCCCACTAGAACCAACAGCCCTTTGATGGTTACTTTGTGATACATGACCCTAAAAAAGCAAGTCGACTAGTGAGCTTTAGCATCACCGCTAGCCGTCAAGTGATCTAGGTAGACAACTCATTGTCAATCGCATCTCATACGACTCCTATTGGATGGGTGGCATCACATGCCCCGGCTCCCATCCGACCTTTCCCCGAGTCCCACAACCGTTGTGATAGACCCGTCTAGATTACCGAGTGCTTCCGTTGTAAGAGTCCGACTCGAACCCACCTAGTCGGAAAGAATTGATAGCACCTCAATTTTATGAGCTCACTACCAAAAATGTCTGACTTGTGATGGTGCAGCACTAGCGGGGAAACCGACTAGACCTTCTTTGAGGGATTACTTTCTACCAACTATCTAATAGAGGTAAAACAGAGACATAACAATAACACAAAATAAAACAATTATAATGTGAAATGGTATGGCTCTCTTCATGGCGATCTCCATCTCCACAAAGCTTGTAATTCGACTCGTGTCAACTCTTGTCACGTGTCGTCTTACACCATGTAGCCGACTTGTACATCGACTTGCATGCCATCCGGGTTCTCCAAACAGCTACACTAGCTAGTAATGTAAATTACATAGAGAATCCGACACGTAGGTCATTATACAATAAAATGATAGCACCTAGGCTCTAGCCGACTGACAAAAACCGTGATACGTAGATTACGTATGGATTACACACATCACATGCACATAAGCCATACCATTCACAATATCATCCTGCAAAAAACAAGTTATGCATAGATACGATATCTACCGGTGTTATGAAACTCGCAACAACATCTAAGGCGCTATGACAGGGCAAAGCCGGATAGTGGGCGGGGATCGAAAGGGCAGCGCCCGACGATTTTTTCGAAAACGCAGATCTCATCTACATTCTGGACATGGATTTCTTCATCGGATAAAACAATTTTATCCAAATCCGATCTGGACTCCGATTCGACCAAACTCTTTGATCTTCGATCACCGCATCCGGATTTACATGTCACAGTCTACCCCGATGGTGGAAGCTGACCGGTAGGGGTATGTCGTTCCACAACCTTAGCAGTTAGATCACGGAAACCAGATCATCCATTCCCCAAGTATAGTTGATCCAATCAACATCGTACAAAACCGATCTATCTCATAGACCGAGCACCAAAACTGCAATTAGATCAAATCTAATGCCAACCGCATATTACATATGCACGATCTCGAGCCTAAAACGAGAAGCTATCGCTCTGATACCACTACTAGGCCACACAAAGATAAACAAAACTTTTTCCCCTACGCGGTACTCCCAAGATCCAGCTCAGGTGATAGGCCACGAAATTTGCCACTAGATGAGCAGGTGCAGATTGTTGATAAAGCGCGTCAGTTGATTCCATGCCGAACGATCCCCGTATCACACGTCCAGATCCCCATAAACCTCCTTGTCTCTAGTGCCGCATGTGCAACGCCTCCATCGGTATCCACACGTACAGGAAGGAAGCTCCAGGCAGAGGACTGCTAGATCATGTCTAGCCCAAAATAAGAGTGGAGAAAAGTGATGGCTAGGTTAGCGACAATCCCTTGTCACTCCACTTATATACACTCCTAGCTGGGCTCAACGCTTGAGGCCCATCTAGGCTGTACCCCAATCTCCATATGGATCTAATCCACATGGGCTCCTTACCCTTAAGTGTGTGACCCTGTAGGTTTACGTACACCTGGACACGACACATCTCACCACTCCGAGTCGATAGTTGGTAGCGGCCTCTAGCAAGACGTGCTAACTCCCAAGTGTCATAAAGCCAGAAGACAAACCTTTCTCAATGTGACTTTCTCCAATTCCCTTTGCCTCACGATATATCTTGTCAAGCTATAGGCGAGTTGTTGTCGTCCCTTTAATAGCTTGACTCTCTCTTCTTGTTCCGTGATATACGATTCACTTGACTAACACTTAGTCTGACTCCTTGGTTAAGACTTAACCAAGTCGCGCATGGCCATGGTTCCGAATCATATCACACGAGAGGGCCCAGAGAATATCTCTCCATTACAGAGGGGCAAATCCCATTTTGGTAATCCACGTCATGCAGCTTGCTTCAAAACCAACCCGAACCCTACCTTTATAACTGCCCATTTACGTAACATCGTTTGATAGGACCTAAGCTGGCAATCCACAACTCGGATCATGCGATCACCTCAGGTTGAAGGATTCCATTGCTTGAGAATACAAATGACAACATGCTCATTGCATCTCAACTATGGGTCAGTCCAATTCGCTAAACTCCTTAGCCGAATCCGTGTAAGTCGGAATAACATCTCCATGCCCATAAGAAGTGGAACCGAGTCATCAGCCGACTTTCACATTAGTCTAAGTTGTGTGTCCAACACAACCTGTACGACCAAGGACAACTAGTATGAACAACATGAATATATATAGTTCCACAATCGAATTACATATCCAATGATACATATCAGTAGTTCATACACGGAAAAAACTTTATGAATACATTGGGAATCACATCATACATGATTTCCTCTAGGGCATATTCCCAACACACCACAACTTAAATAACAAACTATTGAATCTTTCTCAACACAATTCCACTACTAACAACATGACTTCTCCCATGTCCTCATGAACTAAATGAACTACTCACAAGACATCATATGGATCAAGATCAGAGATGATATTATGATAAGTAACAATCTAAACATAATAATAATTCAATGCTTCCACTTAATGGCATCAACTACAACAAGTAATCAACACCGGGAAAGTTTCCCCTAAGAACGATCCAAGATTCAACCCAATTGTTACGGTGGTATGAAGTGGTGATGATGGTGCTGGTGTAGATGATGATGATGATGATCCTGATGAAGTTCAGCTTGATGTTGGTGTTGATGGCGATGATCTCCCCTCTCCGGGAAGGAATTCCCCTGGCAGAATTCTGTCTACCGGAGAGATCTTTCTCTCTCTGTAGTTTTCCGCCCCGCAGAGGCGGCGGAATCTTTCTGTCGTCCCTCCCCAGGTATTAGGGTTTTGTGGGGATAATATATGCCAAAGGGGAGAGCCAAGAGTGGGCCAGGGTGGCCACACCACCTGGTGGCGCGGCCTAGGGTAGCCCGCGCCAGGAGGTGGTGTGGCCCCCTGTGGCCCATCTCCACTCCTCCTTCTGGCATCCTTCATCTTTTGAAAAATAGGATTTCCTTGTATTTTCCCGGATTTTCTGATCTTCGTGAATTTCGCCTCCAAACAACACCTTTTCCATCAGAATCCTGACTGCAGCGGTCCATGCTCCAAAAGTCATCAACCATGCAAAAACAGATGAAATAACATAAGTATCATCTTTTAATATGAAATATATCAATGAATAACAGTAAATTATGATATATAATAGTGATGCAAAATGGACGTATCAATGTGTATATTTACTTAATGAAGAAGAAGTATGAAATATTTGAAAAATGTTCAAAGACTTTGAAGATGAAGTGGAAAATCATTGTAACAAGAAAATAAAGAATTTATGTTTAGATCATAAATTAAGATATTTGAGTAGCAAATTTTAGCAAACACCTAAGAATTGAGGAATCGGTTGATTGATCTGCATTTTCCGAAACACCATAAGAGTATGGAGTATTCAAGAAATATAATCAAACCTTGTGAAAGGGCATGTATGCCCCCATGTGTGGTTTTGGTAATTAATGACAATCCCTATGAACTAATGTGCAAATTAAGTTTCACTTGTAGGTATGTCCATTGGCATCGCTTGGGCCATGTGTTGGTCTCAAGGTTTAAATAATAAAAAGAAGAAGATCAAGTGTGTCTTGAAGAATAATATGGAGTTCCTCATGTGCATCTTCAAGACATCATCATTATGGGGATAGAAGAAATGAAGTGCAAGCTCAAGATGCGGCATCTCTAGAAGATCAAATGCTTGAATCTTTCCATCCTCGGTGATCATGGAGTGATGAAGACAAGTTCAAAGAAGATATTTCCCCATGGAGTATGGGGGAGAAAATCGCAAGTCTTCATCAAGCAAAGGACGAGCAAGAGCAATCAAGAAAGGTTTTCCATCTTGAGGAGGACAAGACAGTCTACATAAAGTTCAAGTGGAATTCTCAAGGCAAAGGTATGATATTGATAGGTTTTCCATTTTACCGATCTCTTGTAGTGTTGGGAGATCGGGTTTAGGATAGATAGCCATACTATCAAGAGGGGCTCTCGAGTGAGTGACTCGATCTCATCTTTCGAAGAGACCTCAAACATTTGCATACATAGTATCATTTTTATTGGTTGTTGTTTGTATCTTGTCCATGAGAGGATCTATAGCTTGTGGTTATCATCATAACAAGCTCTTGTTCACCAAAAAGGATTTCCCTTGCATATCTTATCGCGTTCTTGATTGTGTAGGTTTTTATGGCTCCACACCTTGGGAGATATCTCACATATATATACTTGATATTTTCTCCCTCGGTGGTATCCAATATTTCACCCTTTTTGGATTCTACTTGGTTTTAACTTTCCAACGAAATTGATTTCATCCCAATCGGAGTTTCCAAGCTCATCTTCTTATGTTTTGGGTTTTGGGCATTTTACCGGTTCATCATTTCTAGAGAGGTCTTACCTTTATCCATTTAGTTTTATCCTTCCATGATGGAATATGATGTTTCTTTCCATAATCTTGTTGAGCTTGCTGTTCTCTTCAAAAGGAGCCCAAGATCATCAAAAACAGAGTCTGGAATCAAAAGTTATTGAAGTTTTTGTGCAATGTTGTCCAACGTTTTTGCTTGAGCGGAAGTTATGGCCCAAATTCCGACCCAAGTTCCGGTCAGGTTCAGTAACTTGTGTTTCTATTTATCAGTATTAACGGTGGAGCACAGGGAGTTCCGGTGGCACGCGAAACTGACCCAAACGGCCAAATTTCTCCTGCCCTATTTAAGGTTCCCCTCTTCCCCAATGTTCCCCAACTCTTGAGGCCATTTTTGCTAGCACTTCCACTCGCTCTCCTCCATTATTTACCTTTAAAAGCTTTTCCTCTCTCCTTCTCCCTCCCATGATTCTTGCATATCTTTGAGGGTTTTGAGAGAGGAGATCTAGATCTACAACCCCACCTAACCAAATCCCTTCTTTGTGAAGGAATCCTTGGGATCTAGATCTTGGAGAGTTTTGTGTTCTGCTCTTGTGTTCTTCCTCCCTTATTCCCCCAATAGCTTTTCTAGCTTTGGTGGAATTTGAGAGTGAAGGACTTGCCTCTTGCATTTGGTGCATCGGTTTGAGTTCTCCTTGGATATTAGGCAAGTTCAACCTCTTGGGCTTGTTTCTCTTAGGTTCGTGGAACCCTAAATGGTTGTGTGGAGTTGTGGTGTATTCTTGAGGCCTCCAATTGAGTTGTGGATATTCCTTAAGCTTGTGGCCTGTTGTGGCATTGTTCTTGGGGGGCTCCAATTGTTGTGGAGTTTCCTCAAGTTTGTAGCCTTTGTGGCGTTTCTTGGGAGCCCTCCAAGTGAGTTGTGCAGTTTGTCCCAAGCCTTGTACGGGTTCGGTGACTGCCCTCAAGTGTCCCACAGTGGATCGTGAGTAGGCCTTTGTGGCGAGCTCATGGGATCCTTTTGTGGCATCGGTGAGTTGCATGCCTTCACATCTTGGGGTGAGGCCTTGTGTGGCGTTGGTTGAGCATCGAGCCACCACACCTCGAGGTGAGCCATTTGTGACATTCGAAGTACATAGCACCGTCGCACCTCTCCAACAGAGACATAGCTTCTTTGGAAGTGAACTTCGGGATAACAAATCATTGTCTCTGCATCCATCGGTTATCTCTCAACCGAACCCTTTACTTTTGAAATTTACATTGTGATAGCCATCGTGCTTGAAGTATTTTATCTTCTTATCACCTTGTTGCTTGTCTTGCTTAGCATAGGTTGTTGGTGCACTTAGTGAACCTAGTGGTTTAGGTTTTGTGCTCTATAAATTAAACCTTTAGTTTTATTCCACATTTATTAGAGCCTAAACCGTAATAATTTTAAAACGCCTATTCAGCCCCCTCTAGGCGACATCCATTTACCTTTCACCTTATTTGACATTGTAAGATCAAAAGGTGTCATTTATAAAACTTTCATTATATTTTGAAGATTAAGCTCTAGAGACTATCGTTTTTACACTGAAAAGAGCACCATTATGATCCGTTGAATTGACTTTGTATGATTTATGACTTGGGATAAAACCTGAGTTGTCTTTTCTTAAATTTTGGTATGCTAGGCATAAGTAATATGTTTACAACCAAAGTCGGATGAGAATGTCTTTGTAGGTTATCCCAAAGCAATTGTTTGGTATTCCTCCATAACACGAAACACAAAAGTGCTTGTCACTTAGAATGTCAAGTTTCTTGGGAAGGATTTTTTATGAAAAGTTAAGTGGGAGGACAATAGAACTTTGATTAGGTTGATGAATCTGAGGAACATGTGCTGAGTAGCACAGCACCAGAAAGTGTCCCAGAGGCGGCTCCAATGCTCATGGCTCCTGTGCCTCAAAGGTTGTGCTCACGGATATCTAAGTTCCTATTGAACCACATAGGTCGGGTAAACAATCAAATAGTAAGATTTAAGATTTAATCATTACTGTTTGATAATGATGAATTGACTACATACAAAGAAGATATAATGGGCCTGATGTTGGGGGATGACCCCAAGTAGGGTCAAGGTAAGGTATAAAGACTAGGTTGATTGAGGTACAAGTTGACTCAAGTGGGTCGGCCGAATCATGGCCGAGTTACCCAAGCCGGATTAACCTAGCAAGACCCGGCCGACATATAAGTTAGGTCAGCATGGTGTATGTGTTGTTTCCACGTGCAGGTACCTTCTTGGCCGAGTCATCTGGGAAGGGGTGACTCAGGAGTTGGCGTGCACCAGAAGGGTGTGAGCTGGCCCAGGAGTCAACGCTTCTCTCTCCTGGAATTCCTAGAAGAGGTAAGCGCTAAGTCAATCACACCCCTGAAACTTGGGATGAGGTCTGCACGCAAGATTCCCGGAGGGAACAGTGTCAAACCACCAACGGTCTGAGAGGATGGGCACAGGTTAAGTCCCATCCTGGGACCCCACGATGGGAACGGGATCTGGCCTAACCAATGACTTTTGTACTAGAATATGCTTGGAATATCCTGGCCACATAAGCCCTAGAAGTAACCTGGCCACCCCTTTAGAAGGTGTGCTAGGGCCTCCAAAGGAGGGGTCGGTTCATTTGAGATACAAGCAAGTAGTAGAGAGAGAAAGAGGCAGAATCACTTCATCTTCTTCCTCCTCTCTATACAGCTCAAGGAGCACTTGTACTAGTCCATTGATCGTATTATAAGATCTAGAGGCATGAGTAGAGGTATTATCTCACTAGGAGAGCCTCGAACATAGGTATACAGAGTCTCACTGTGTTCTTCGTGTGCGGTATCCACCATACTATCCCTCCCTGGATTCCACTAGCGTCCATCTAGCCCCATATTTATCCATCCTATGGCATCTATCGTGACATCACCATGACAGTTGGCACCCACCATGGGGCCAGTAGTGGCACTAGCTAGTGTTCTCATCCAGACATAAAACTTCATCTCCTCCGGCAAGTGCATCGTCTCTGGGCTGGTCTAGCGATTCGGCTCGCTAGACTTCGTCAGTGCCAACATGGGCAACTTCTGCGACCACCCCATCCCATGCAACGAAAAGTTCGTCAGCTTCAACAGGCACACGATCTACATCACAGTCGGCACTTCCTGTTGCTACCTGATACGTCCATTTTTCATCACTATTCTATGTCATAATTCACTGTTATTCATTGATATATTTCGTATTGAGAGGTGATACTTATGTTATTTCATCTGTTTTTGCATGGTTGATGACTTTTGGAGCATGGACCGCTGTAGTCAGGATTCTGATGGAAAAGGTGCTGTTTGGAGGCAAAATTCGCGAAGATCAGAAAATCCGGGAAAATATACGGAAAATCCTATTTTTCTAGAAGACGAAGGAAGCCAGAAGGGGGGCTGGAGATGGGCCACAGGGGGCCCACACCACCCCCTGGCGCGGGCCACCCTAGGCTGCGCCACCAGGTGGTGTGGCCGCCCTGCTCCACCCCTGGCACTCCCCTCTAGCGTATATAATCCTCCTGAAACCCTAAGACTTGGGGAGCAACCAAAGAAAGATTCCGCCGCCTCTGCGGGGCAGAAAACACCGAGAGAGAAAGATCTCTCCAGCAGACAGATTTCTGTCGGGGAAATTCCTTCCCGGAGAGGGGAGATCGTCGCCATCAACACCACCATCAAGCTGGACTTCATCGGGATCATCATCATCATCACCACCATAATCACCATCAGCACCCTCATCACCATCTCCGTATTGCTGTAACAATTGGGTTGAATCTTGCATAGTTCTTAGGGGAAACTTTCCCGGTGTTGATTACTCTTTGTAGTTGATGCTATTGAGTGAACCATTGAATTATCGTTTATGTTTAGATTGTTATACATCATTATTCCATCTTTGATCATGATCCATATGATGTCTTGTGAGTAGTTTGTTTTGTTCTTGAGGACATGGGAGAAGTCATGTTGTTAGTAGTGGAATTGTGTTGAGAAAGATTCAATAGTTTGATATTTAAGTTGTGGTGTACTTCTTCTAGTGGTGTCATGTGAATGTCAACTACATGACACTTCACCTATATGGTCCTATGGGAATGCATTGTGTATTTGTCTACTAATCGTAGGGGTTGCCGGAGTGACAGAAACCTGAACCCCCGTTAGGAAACCATTGCACAAGGGACGTAAGGGTCTTAGAGTTTAAAGCTGTGGTTCGGTTTCTACCTTAATTACTTTCTTGTACTTACGGATGTTTGCAAGGGGTATAATCACAAGTATGTATTAGTCCTAGGAAGGTCGGTACATTAGCACAGATTCACCCACACAACACTTAGCAAGCTAAAGAAGATTAATCAACTATATGAAGTGAAAGCAGTTGACAGTTTTCCCATGTGTCCTCGAGAACGTATGGTCATCTTAAGTAATACAATCGGCTTGTCCTTTGATGCATAAAGGATTAGGCCACTTGCTGCATTTATTCCTACTGTCTTTTATTTACTCGTACTTCATTTACTCGCTTTATCAAAAAACCCTAAAAATCCGTTTGCTAAGTATTTGCAGAGAATTCCTAATCCATACCACTAGCCAGCACCTTCTGCTCCTCGTTGGGTTCGACACTCTTACTTATCAAAAATACTGCGATACACCCCTATACTTGTGGGTCATCACTACCCGCAGCGTGGGTCATTGTAGCATTGGATCCTCCTCTCTGCACGGCTCGCGGTCAGCGTATCGATCGCCCCGCTAGCTATGCCGAGGTGATGATGGTTGCGCCGAGAGATGCTGCCAGCAAAGAGCCAGTTGTGGAAGGGGAGGTAACTCCCAAGGTTCCTAGTTCTAGGGGTCCTCCGCTGGAAAGGCCACAGAACATCCTCCAGTAGGCCATAGAGAAACTGACCACACCAGTTGCACCCATAGCAGATCCGACTAAGGCATAAGCCGAGCTGGAGGCAACCCGACAAAAGGTGCTGGAGGGAGATAGGAAAGTAGCTCAGGCTCGGCAAGAGTTTAACATCACTCTGTGTAAGTATAGCAAGGCTCACAAGTTCACTACGAGTCAAACTCGTTTAGATGGTGTGAGGATTAGAGGCAAAAACCTCATCAGTGAAATAGATAAGGAGTGTGGAGCCAAGTCAGTAGCATCGGCAGACCCTTTGTAGATAGGGGTGCCTAAGTATAGTACCCCGGCTAAGAACCTCAGAGCTATAGAGGTAGCAGTAGCCGAGATATCAGCATTATCCGGCGAAGCCCGACCTAGGCAGCAAGATAGAGTCAATGAGCTGGTGCGTATTGCAAACCAGCATAATGAGGAGATCATTAGGGCAAACGTAGATAGACCTGGAGGTTCCCATGTTGTTCATTGGTTGGGGGGCTCTCCCGCAAAATTTTCCAGGGCAACATCATCGCCTCATGCACCTGTTGTACCTCCTAGGAGAGAGGGAAGTGTGACTTCCGGAAAAAGGAACAAATAGTTAGTAGCATATGACCCGAACATTCCCGGGAAAGGAAAAGCTATGTAGGGCAATGCGGGACAAGGAAGTGTCAGACGAGGAAACCCCGGCCAGAGGAATGTAACTCGGGGGAATGCGGGGCACGACAATGTCGGCCAGCATGACCCGAATCATCATGGCCATCATTCGGCTGGAGGGTAGCAGTAGCAACAACAACAACCTCAGTATCAAGTGCAGAACCCGCACATGCCACATCAAAGTGGAGGACATGTTATGCAGCACTAGAATGTTTATCTGGTGTAGAACAGGTACAATGATGGTTATTCGGCTATGGCCAATGCCGAGTCTCCCAAGTTGGATCATCAGATGATGGGGAATCCATTGGGTTCTGGGCTAGGAAACAGGAACTTGTAGCCGGATGATGCAATATTGAAGTTGGATACGATCCATATGTTGGAGTATTTGGAAGGACGGGGTCCTTCAGGTCCAGCATGTTTTGGACCTCGGATTCCGAGGGAACCAGCAGTGCCAAACTTTCAGTTAGCAAGAGGAACAAAGACATATGATGGTAGTACCAAGCCGTAAGATTGGCTGATTGATTATGCCAGCACTATGCACATTGTACAGGGAAGCCTTAGATGGGTAGTAAGATATGTCCCGCAAATGTTGGAAGGGCCAGCTAGAGTATGGTTGAATAATCCACCAGCTTGAAGTATCAACTGTTGGATAGATTTTGAGGACGCATTTGTTAGCAGCTTCACCAGTACCTACAAGAGGCTGAATAGACCTCAGTAGCTAGCAATGTGCAAACAGAGACCCAAACCGACACAGAGTTTTTGACTCAGTGGTGTACCTTTTGCAACTCCTATGAAGGGATAATCGAGTTACATGCCATTGCATGGTTTGCACAGGGTTGTAGGCACACAAGTGTATTGTGGCAGAGACTATAGAGAGATATGCCAACTATGTTGGCCGAGACAATCAAGATCGCTGATTTGTATGCTTTGGGTGATCTGACCCAGCCCCTGCTCATGTCGTCAGAGCCGAATGAGGAGTACTACTCCCGAGACGGGGCCAGGTCATCCTAGAGAAATGATTTCTAAGGTAAAAGGAGAGATGAAAGGCCGGATTACTGGTATGGCTCGAACCACGTAGCAGTAGTAAGCCAAGATCAGCCTGGTGCCAGCAGTAGCCAGCACCAAAAGAGAAATGAACAACAGTGGACTCAAAAAATTGAGGGAAAGAAAACATGGACCAATGAGCAGAAGAAACAATGGTAGGAAAGTCTAAAGTATATGTATGAGTCAATGTTGGATCAGCAGTGTAAATTCCACATGCCTAATCCGAGTAAACCGTGAATCAAACGACCTGGCAGTGTGCGTGGTTTCAGCATGCTGGACAAGGTGAGATGGGACCACCTCGAGCACCTCAGTTGCCACCACTTACATGAGCAAACATTTAGTAGGCGATATTGCCACCACCGCCGCCAAGGTATGAGAACTAGGAGAGAAGAGAAGTGCATCGAGTGGAGAACCAGAATCAAGGGAACTACGGAAAACCCGGGCAAGGTGGACGGAATGAGTACACAGAGCACCATCAGAGTTACATCGTTTTTACGACGGAAGAGACTGACAGACAGAGCATGTAGAGACGCCATAGGGAAGTAAACGCAGTTATGCCGATAGTGTCAAAATACATGTACTGGTCTGACCAGGAGATCACTTGGAGCATAAAGGATCACCCCAAGATTAAGCCGAGTCTAGGTTCATATGCTTTGGTGCTTAACCCGACTTTTATTGAGCCGAATCTAAATGTCAAGTTCTCCAAGGTGCTCATTGACAATGGGAACAATATCAATATACTGTACAAGGACACGATGCACAAGTTGGGAATCTCAGAGAACATGCTCCAGACGACTAAGACCACCTTCCATGGTATTGTGTCGGGTTTGTTGTGTGAGCCGATTAGAAAAGTCCAGATAGATGTTTTATTCGGCACGAGAAATAATTGCAGGACAGAAAATTTGGTGTTTGAAGTTGTAGACCTCGACAGTTGTTATTATGCCCTGCTGGGTAGGCCAACAATATCCAATTTTATGGCTAGTACCCACATAAGCTATCTAAAGATGAAGATGCCAGGGACAAATGGGGTCATCACCGTTTCAGGTGATTATAGGCGCTCTATGGAGTGTGCCTCGGCCGGGCAAATTTTGGCTGAGTCATAGGTGATCGCATAGGAGAAAAAGAAGATTCAAGAGGTAGTGGCTTTAGCTCAGTCGGCTCAGCTGAAGATGCCGACTCTAAGTAATCTGCATGGTAGCGTATCTTTCCAGCCGACTATGGACACAAAGAAGATCCAGGTGGATGAGCAATTCCCGAAGCGCACCGTCACAATTGGTGAGGACTGACCGACAAATAGGAAAGCGAGCTCGTGAGCTTCCTCCGTGAGAATCAGGACATTTTTGCATGGTCCACACAGGACTTGCAAGGTGTTATGAGGGAGTTGGCTGAGCACTCTCTACATGTCAGGCCAGATGCAAGGCCGGTGAAGCAACCTCTCTGCCGCTTCACCGAAGACAAGAGAAAAGTGATTGGTGATGAGATAGTTCGGCTCCTTGTAGTCAGGTTTATTATGGAAGTTCTACATCCGGATTGGCTCTCTAATCCGGTTTTGGTTGAAAAGAAGAAAGATGACCCGAACATGGCTATGGTGTGGCGAATGTGTATCTATTACACGAACCTAAACAAGACATGCCCAAATGATCCTTTTCCTTTGCCTAGAATAGATCAGGTTATTGATTCGACTACTGGTTGTGAACTCCTATCATTTGTAGATGCATATTTTGGTTTCCACCAGATACCATTAAACTCGGTCGATCAATTGAAAACTGCCTTTATTACCCCGTACAGGGCTTATTTCTATCGCATAATGCCTTTTGGTTTACGAAATGCTAGGGCCACATATCAGAGGTGCATGCAAAAATGCTTGCACGACCAAATCGGTAAAAATGTGCAAGTGTATGTTGATGACGTGGTAATTAAAACAAAGGAGAGTCATAATCTCTTAGATGATATCAGGCAAACATTCACAAACTTGAGAAGGTTTCGAATGAAACTAAACACGGAAAAGTGTACCTTTGGTGTCCTGGCCGGAAAATTACTCGGATTCCTCGTGTCAAGCGGAGGTATCAAGGCTAACCCGACTAAAATCAGCGCCGTTGAGCGAATGGAACTACCAAAGTGCCTCAACAATGTCCAAAAGTTTATAGGCTGCCTAGCCTTGTTGAGTCCCTTTGTTAGTCGGTTGGGGGAAAAGGCACTGCCTCTGTACCAATTGATGAAAAAGTCGGATAAGTTTATTTGGACACCATAGGTAGATAGTGCATTTCATGATCTTTAAAATATGTTAGCCTTTGCACCAGTGTTAGCCTTACCACTATCCAAATAGCTAATGTCACTCTATATAGCAGCGACTAACCGAGTCGTAAGTGTTGTGGTAGTGGTGGAGCGCGACGAAGAGGGTAAGTCCGTGTAGAGGCTAGTGTATTACCTGACTGAAGTGCTTTTAGCATCAAAATAGAACTACCCGCATTATCAAAAAATGACTTATGGCGTCTATATAGCGGCCAAAAAACTCAAATATTATTTTGAGGAGCATCCTATCTGAGTGATATGTGAAGCTCCTATATCAGAGATAATGGGTAATAAAGATGCTAGTGGCCGAGTCACCAAATGCACCATTGATTTAGCTCCATATGCCCTGCAATATGATAGGAGGGATGCTATCAAATCCCAGGCACTGGCCGACTTTTTTGTCGATTGGTCTGAAATGCAATATGAGCCACCACTGCCCGATTCCAACTTTTGGAGGATGCATTTTGACGGGTGATACCTTCGATCCGGATTATGGATGTAGTATAGCTTATTTTTCCCTAGTAGACCTAGGTTATCGAATCCTCGAGAAGCGAATGCGTAGTGAAGTTACTTTAACGGACCTTCGGGAGTTTTAGAATTCCTTGGTGTTTTTACCGGACCAATAGTTTGCGTCTTTTTGTTGTTGTCGATGATGGAGAGAGAGGGCCTAAGGCATTCGGTTTCACCTGTAGCTGTGCAAAACATCTGATGGGAATAAAAGATAGAAATAAAGTATGCATGTACTTGTTAGAGCAAGATAAATTATATGTGGGTAGTGCATCTATAATTACTATTGCCTCCGCAACCACTTATCGCAATAACCTACTAGTCTCATCCATAGAAGAAAGATAACTAATGATATGCATAGTGATGTCACCGTTAATACCAAGTAAATCCCTCACATACAGCCATACTACCCCTTCTATCCCTTGGGTTCCCAACCTGCAGATCAGTCATTACTCATACTCCCTATACCTGGCTCCACCTCAGGGTCTTGGGTACCTGACAAGTCCTTGGATTGAGGCAAGAGAGGACACAATAATCATCATGTCATACAAACTAATACACGATCCCATCTATGATAAATAACATGCACAAACACTACATGGCTAGGCCGAAGCCCTTAGCCCAAGGAGAATTACTCAGACATAGAGATGAGATCAAAAATCATAAACATTGTAATGAAAATCATAAGATTGATAGCAATAGTCTTACAATGTCGCCAATCGGAGAAGAGATCTACTATTACAAGTGGAGGAATATGGCTATGGAGATGGAGAAGGGTTTTAAGATCTGGAGGCGGCTGGTGATCTGTGGCAGAGACTTTTGGCGAGGGTCTGACTTGTTTTATCGTTGCCCGAGGCTTCTTTATATAGGGGTCCCTTCACGAAAGTTGTTCTGTTTGACCCAACGGTGGCGACGCCAACTATACGACCGGAGCTATACGGCCGGAACTTTGCTCCGGTCGTATAGTTGGTTGTTAAAGCGTCTACCCCCGCTTCACGGCTCCTAGTTTCTTCTGGTTGATGGAAATCTCGTATTTTTGACTTTAATGTAGTGATTCCCATCTTTAAACGACATTATCTGCGTAGGAAAAATATAAAAGAAAGGATTGCATACCCCTCTAAATATTAGGCATTAGTGGCAGGGTTTAGAGAGATATTTCATCAAAAATATGAATAATATCTATTTTAACTGTGGACCTAGATGGCTATATTTCAGAGCCATCAACCTACCCAAGCTTAAACTTGATCGTCCCTGAGCAAGAAAACCAAAATCAAAAAGGAACTCAATGTTTAAACTGAAATAACGAGATGGTGATCTTACTCATGATTGGTAGTCTCATGTTTCCTCCACTTCATAAATCTGAAAAACTTTAGCATAAATAGAGTAATGGCAAGCATATCATACGGGTTTTATGCATCCTTATAGTGCAGCAAAATTATTGTCAACATGGATGATTCAAGTGAGTAAACTTTATTCCATGTCATGTAATCAACTCATAGGATTACCTTTGAACGATAACATATAATCATGTAAATTGAGAGTGTGGGAGTTTTCATGAAAATCATATACACTAGAGTATCTCAATTCTCCCACATTAATAAATCAAGACTTTTCAAGCACTACTTTTCTATTCATTGTCCTTCAAGAATTTAAGTTTTTGAGTAATCGAGAGCATGCCAAAGATTTTTATTAGTTTATTAGGCTAGGATGGACACTCGTGGCATCACTAAGGTTTTTGTTCCTTTTGCATAATGATTTCTCATAATAGCCAGAGGAGTGATTTCATCATGATTACAGCTACCCAGGAGTGCCAAGAATCTTACCCACTATGGCATTGCTGCTACAAGTGTTCAATCAACTCATAGCCGAAATCTAGGAGTTTCCTCCATGAAGATCGTTCGTAGGCCAGCGGAGTTGTTGGCATCCCATGAAGTTTGACACGCATAAAGCTATATCATTCTTATGATTAACAAGTCAAACTTTGGCATGCTCATAAAAACCGCTAAAAATTAACTCAATCAAAGAAATCCTTTAAACAGAGCTATCAAGTCAATCAACATTTTCAGTAGTGTTGAGTGTCTCTAGAAATAAGCCTTCAAGACTAAACACTACAGCACCCAAGCCTTCAATTGTGAGACATTTTCTTATTACAATTATTTAGCAATTTTTAGGCAAGACTTGGTTAATTACGAGAGATGGAACAAAACATACCCAATTAAATACTCATGCAAATGAAAATCTTACTACAATACAAAGACTCACTCCACCAATATAATATCTCAACATTTACTACTAACTAGCATGGGTTTCTCAAACTTCAAAAGTGGGGAGTCATAAGGCATACCTCTCATGTTTGGTTCCACTTATCTCTTCCCTTTTTATTTGCTTCTTGGAAACTCAAAGTCGATCACTCTCCTGCAAATACATGAACCTCGAGGCAGAAAGAAAAGAAAGAGGGAAAATAAGGAAAAATGGAGAAATATTTTTGTGGTTTTTAAGAGAGGGAGTTTAAAGAATAGAAAATTTGCGGCAAAGCTCGACTAGAAAATCTCGAAAGCAAATAGAAAGAACTAAAAATAAGGCGTTGGGGAATCCAACATGAGTGCTTATAAACTCAAATAAAAACACAACCTCGAAATAAATAAAAGCAAATGAACGCCAAATAATGATACATGAGGAAACTTCCCAAAGCTTAGGCTTTTGCAAGCCCTTCAAATCATTGTGGTGGCAGGAAAAAGTCGTCGCAAATTGAGTTGAGAGGTTACTAATTGATTCTCGGAGGTTCAAAGAGAGGCTATGCATCCTCTTCACAGTACCTCCAAGTTCTTGGAAGTCTTGGTATGTAGCGAACCGGTTTATGGTTGCTCCTCTTGATAAGGAACTTCTTGCTCCTCCTCTTCGTCCTCATCCTCCTCCAGAATCTCTGCCTTGGGTTGGTGTTGCTCAACCTATAAGTCACATAGCAAATGCCCTTGCTCGATAGAGAAAAGACCATTAGGCATAGGAGCAGGGTAGAGATGCCCAGCTCCAGCAGTATGCAGGTAATAAACACCACCTCTCCTAGTGAGCATTCCACAAGCTTTCAAAGTGGAGAAACCAACACGTGTCTCACCTAGCACGGGTTACAACTCGCCTAGGTTGATGCCTAGGGTAGTGGAAAGCACGGCGATGACGCCTCCACCTGTTATTGGTCCTTGGCTTTGGGAGGCTTGGTGCTCCAAGTAGCGCACAAGGATGGCGCCCAAGTTGAGTGACAAGCCGCAGTTGATGTAAGAAGCCTTTGCAAGGACTAGAATGTCCTCCTCGTTGAGTCTCGTGAACTCATTACGTGCCTGCAAGGTGTTAGCAATAACATAGAACAAATAGCGAATTGCAGGATGTTGAATATTCTTCCCCTGGTTCACTCTAGTGGTGAAACTCATTCCATTATAGTATTATTCAGGGGTAGGTTCTAAGCCAGTAAAAGATGCGCGTAAGGCATTAACATTGTTGTTTGGCAAATTAAAGCATGCACATCATTCATCTAATGTTAAAGTGTAGTTGTTGTTCATAAGTCAGAAAGAAATAGTGTCCTCTCCTTGCCATTGTTTAACGGTGCTTTGCAACGAACTTAGAAATTCAATGGTTAAGCGATGATAAGTAGGCACATCATTGTACACAAAATTTTGCAGGCCAAATCTATTGTAAAGTAAATTGAAGTCATCAGAAATACCAAGTTGGTTCAATATAATGGGGCAAGCCCACTTGGTGGCCTTCACTTCACGGTTCTTGATCTTGTTGAAGCGATCACGTTGGGGCTCATCCCTGAACCGTATCCCCATGCGTTCTTGAGTGACAGCCCGAGAAGCGCTAGCGGTGGCACGAGCACGAGTTTGGCTCCTTGTGTTCATCATCTAAAACATTGAAGAAAGAAAAAAATAGAACTTTTTGATCCAACAACAGTACATCATATTCCTCATCATAGCACACTAAAGAATCTCCTGAAAATAATAATCTAGGCAAGAAAATCATGGAAATTGGTTCATAGTAGGTCTCACCCTAGATTGATAATTACAATAGATCGAAGATGAATTTGCAAAAATTAATTGGAGGATCGGAGGAGAAACATACCATAGATAACTTGTGTGCGAGGAAATCAAACGAAATTGAGTAGAGATGGAGATCTCTTGAGGTTTTGAGAGAGTTTGGAGGTAGAAGAGAGAAAAAGGTTTGAAGTTTTGGAGTTGGAGGTACCTTCCCGTGCATTTTTGTGGTCGGACACAACTATACGGGCACAACTATACAGGCAGAACAGTGCGTTCCGGCCGTATAGTTGGCCTTCTATCAAAATATTAGGGTTTCCTCCTAGCAGCGCAGCTATATGGGCATAACTATACGGCCGGAACAAAATGTTCCCACCATATAGTTGGTCGTCAAACTGTCTGTCCCTAGGAAAGAAAATATACAAAGGCATCAATATCTATATGACCAAAACTATACGGCCGGAATTTTTATTCCCGCTGTATAGTTGGTCGTTAAACTCTCAGTACATTAGAAAAGAATTTGTACGGAGGCACCGATATCTATATGACCGGAGCTATAAGGCCAAATTTTTTATTCCCACCGTATAGTTGGTCGTTAAACTCTCAGTACATATGAAAGAAAAAATGTCGATGGCCAAAATATCTATACAACCGGAACTATACGATTGGAATTTTTATTCCCGCCATATAGTTGGTCGCTAAACTCTATGTGTGCATAAAAAAAATTCTGTTTCTTAGAAAATTATTTCTTTTCCTGTAACTTAGTGATATACCTTGGTTTTTGACCAAAAATTGATATTAAATATTGTTGATCAACAACAACATGAATAAAGCAGAATTTTTAGTACTACCAAACTTCTTCCCCTCAATTGGAGTTTTCTAGCACCCTTTATTGAACATAAACTAACTTAAAAACTTTAATCAAACCTTTATTTCACATGGGTTGCCTCCCATGAAGCGCTCTTTTATGGTCAATAGCTTGACCTCAATGTTGCTTACTTAGGCCAGATGAGTGGAACATCCACTCCAAAGTAGTTGGCCTTCAAAGTGATGGTCTCCTTTTCATCATGCTTGGCTTTCTTCTTCCTAGGGAAATGAATAACAAAAGGATCCCACGAAGGCAATTGAAGCTTCACGTTTCATTCATGTAGATTAATCAAAGCCGTAATAGTTCTTAAGAAAGGACGACCTAATATAATAGGAGCAGTTGCATCTTCAGGCATGTCAACAATAACAAATCAATGAGAGCGGGACAGCCTTTAATGTATACTAAAGTATTCTCCTTAATTCCCACAATTTGTTTGTAGGTAGAATCTGCTAGATGCAATTTTAACTCAGTAATTTCAAAGGAGCCAAGATTTAACTTATTAAAAAGACTCTTCGGAATTGTTGAGACGCTTACACCTAGATCACAAAGTGCAACTATCTCATTGGTTCCAATTTTAATCTTAATAGTAGGCTCAAATATGTCATCTAACTTCATAGGTAATTTTTCAGCAATTTTCTTATATTCTTCCTCAAGCTCACGTACCTTAATTGCTACCTGATTAACAAAGTGTTGGTACATAGCTTCCTCACTACATTCACTTACCGGAATCTTGAAGTTGATCCTTTTTACACGATCTTCAACGGTGTAGCTTGGTGAAGGAGAATTACTATAATCAAGTTCTTCAAGCTCGTACCTTTGGACTCTAATCATCTTGATGTCTTCAATGGGATTGGGCTCAGCCTTACCTACAAATTTAGCTAGAATGAGAGTTTGACTCTCGGTTATCTTACCTAGCTGTGCCTCAATGATCCTCGTTCTTTCTTGGAGGGCCTGCAAATCATTTCTCAAACTACCAACTTGGTTAGATAATTTACCAAGCATAGCATCATGGTTCTCCGTTATTTTAACAACAATATTGTTTTGTTCATTTTGTGAGTCTATAAAAGACTTTAGTGTTTCTTGGAGACTACCATTACTAGTTCCTATATTATTATTAGAGTTACCTGTAGGACTAGAATAATGTTTCTGAAAATTAGGATTATAATTCTTCTTCGAAGCAGGGTTATAATCATTATGAGCTATGAAGTTTATTTCTTTGATATTTGTTTCAGGGGTAGCTCTTACCTAGGTTTCCTTACCTTTTACGGCTAGTATGAGCTCATCCAACTTGGCATTGAGTTCTTCATTTTCTTGTGGTGAGATGGAGTTCACCTTCTTCATGTTTAATCTATCCACATGCATTGGGCATGGTTGTCTTGCATATTGTCTAGCAGCTGCTTTGCTTTGGTAATATGTTTACCCATAAATGTTCCTCCAGTTGCAGTATCAAGCATAGACTTAGACACAGGGTTAAGAGCATTATAAAATAGATGGATAATTAACCAGTCTTCCATCCCATGACTAGGATAGTTTTTCATGCATTCTTTCATTCTCTCCCATGCAAGCGCTAGTGGCTCACACTCTTCCTGTCTAAAACCAGTAATATTAGATCTGAGTTGCATAGTCTTTGTAGGTGGGAAACTTTTAGTCATAAATAAAGAAGTACATCCCACCCATGATGTAATAGTATTTCTAGGCAAAGATAGCAACCATTCTTTTGCTCTTCCTCTAAGAGAGAAAGGAAATAGGCGCAATTTGACCACATTGGGGTCAACGTCTTTTATACGCATCATATCACATATTTCAGTGAAAGTATTCAAGTGCATACCTGCGTCTTCAACAACAGAGCCTCCAAATTGATTCTGTTGAACCAAACTTAAATAACGCGGCTTAATTTCATAGTCATCAGCATCAATTGTTTGCTGAGTAATAGGAGTATGCAAATAATCATTGTTTGGAGTAGCAAACTCCCCAAGCTTATTTTCAGCCATATTTCCTATGCTTTTGGGTTTTCTTAAACAGAGAATTATAATTGTAAAAGCAAGAATTAAAAGGCTAACTATTTTTTTGATTTATCAAATAAAGGCTGAAAGCAAACTAAAAAATTAAAAACAAGAACTAAAACTAGCAAGGTTCCTAATAACCTCACCAGGGTAGCTATTGCTTCCCCGGCAACGGCGCCAGAAAAAGGGTTGATACCTTCGATCTGGATTACAGATGTAGTATAGCTTCTTTTTCCCTAGTGGACCTAGGTTATCGAATCCTGGGGAAGCGAATGCATAGTGAAGTTACTTTAACGGACCTTTTGTGTTTTTACCGGACCAATAGTTTGCGTCTTTTTGTTGTTGTCAATGATGGAGAGAGAGGTCCTAGGGTGTTCGGTTTCACCTATAGCCGTGCAAAACATCTGATGGGAATAAAACATAGAAATAAAGTATGCATGTACTTGTTAGAGCAAGATAAATTATATGTGGTAGTGCATCCATAATTGCTATTGCCTCTGCAACTGCTTATAGCAATAACGTACTAGTCTCATCCATAGAAGAAAGAGAACTAATGATATGCATAGTGATGTCACCATTAATCCCAAGTAAATCCCTCACATACAACTGTACTACCCCTTCTGTCACTGGGGTTCCCAACCTGCATATTAGTCATTACTCATACCCCCTATACCTGGCTCAACCCTCGGGTCTTGGGTACTTGACAAGTCCTTGGATTGAGGCAAGAGAGGATACAATAATCATCATGTCATACAAACTAATACACGATCCCATCTATGATAACTAACATGCACAAACGCTACATGGCTAGGCCGAAGCCCTTAGCCCAAGGAGAATTACTCACACATAGAGATGAGATCAGCAATCATAAACATAGTAATGAAAATCATAAGATTGATAGAAATAGTCTTACAATATCGCCAATTGGAGAAGAGATCTACTATTACAAGTGGTGGAATATGGCTATGGAGATGGAGAAGGGTTTTGAGATCTGGAGGCGGCTGATGATCTGTGGCAGAGACTTTTGGCGAGGGTCTGGCTTGTTTTCCTGTTGCCCGAGGCTTCTTTATATAGGGGCCCCTTCACAAAAGTTGTTGTGTTTGACCTAACGGTGGCGGTGCCAACTATATGACCGGAGTTATACGGCCAGAATTTTGCTCTGGTCGTATACTTGGTCGTTAAAGCGTCTACCTCCGCTTCATGGCTCCTGATTTCTTCTGGTTGTTGGAAATCTCGTATCTTTGACTTTAATGTAGTGATTCCCATCTTTAAACGACATTATATGTGCAGGAAAAATATAAAAGAAAGGATTACATACCCCTCTGAATATTAGGCATTAGTGGTAGGGTTTAGAGAGATATTTCAACAAAAATATGAACAATATCCAGTTTAAATGTGGACGTAGATGGCTATATTTCAAAGCCATCAACGGGTCAAAAATGAAAATCGGGTTAGGTGCCAGGATTGTCCTTACCTCACCTAAGAAGGATCAACTAAGATATGTCCAGTAAGTTCATTTTGCAGCATCCAACAATGTGGCCAAGTATGAGGCACTCATGCATGGGCTCAAAGTAGCAAAAGAGATTGGTATCCGTCAGATTCAATTCTTTGGTCACTCGGCTTTGGTAGTCCAACAAGTTTCGGGTCATTGGGACACACTCGATGCTAACATGGCCTCATATAGATTTCATGTTCAGAAAATCAGCGGGTACTTCGAAGCATGTGAATTCCATCATGTACCTCGTGTAGAGAATGATGCAGCTGATGTGTTATCGAAACTCGGCTCATCCAAATAGTCAATCCCGGCAGGTATAGCTCTCAAACACCTTCAGAAACTCTCCATCAAACCATCACCAGAATCTGAGTCAATCTATATCCTAGCCAATCCAGGGTCAGAGGTTGTCCCGATGCATATAGATTGGGGGAGTGTTTCGAGTAACCCGGGGACTGCCTTGCAAAACCCCGGGACTGCGTAGCCAAACCCGGCAGAAGTCATGTCGGTAGACCTAATAAAATTTGATGAAGTTGTTTTCTCAGCCCGTTCTGTACCAACTTGGGCGTTGCCGTGTATTTTCTGAGAGATGGAACCTTGCTGAATGCTGAAGTCTTAGCCATACAAGTCCAGAGAAGGGAGAAAGCCTATACCATTATAAGCGGAGAGTTATATAAAAGGAGTGTCACTAATGTTCTTCAGCGATGTGTTGACCCGGAAGAAGGGCAGGAAATCCTTCGGGCTGTCCATCAGGGCGAATGTGGACATCATGCCTCATCTAGAGCCCTAGTTTCCAAAGCTTTCTGGCATGGATTTTATTGGCCAAGTGCCCTATAGGAAGCCAAAGACTTAATGAGAAAATGGAATGGGTGTCAGAGGTATTCGAGTAAGATCCACATGCAAGCCTTTGAACTAAAAACTATACCTATCACTTGGCCATTTGCAGTGTGGTGTTTGGACATGGTGGGGCCATTTAAGCCAGCACGTGGCAACATAACTCATATCCTAGTCATGGTGATAAATTTACAAAGTGGATTGAGGCCAAATCGATAAGGAAGTGTGATGGTCCCACAACTGTATCATTTCTCAAAGATATAATCTTGAGATACAGATACCCACATAGCATAATAGCTGATAATGGCACAAACTTTGCCGAGGGAGCGTTTGCTCGATTCTGTAACGAGAAAATGATAAGACTCGATGTTGCATCAGTCGCACAAACCACATCAAACGGGAAGGTGGAGAGATCCAATGGACTGGTGCTGTCTGGGATAAAACCTCGGCTCATTAAGCCGCTGCAGCAATCAACTAGATGCTGGATTGATGAACTCCTGGCAGTACTATGGAGTCTAAGGACAACTCCAAATCATTCAACTAGCTATATGCCATTTTTCCTCGTATATGGGGCAAAAGATGTATTACCAGCCAACATAGTGCATGACTCGCTGAGAGTCACCCAATATATAGAGGCCAAAGTGCAGGAAACCTGACAAAATGATGTTGATCTGCTGGAAGAAGTGAGAGAATTGGCCTTATCCAGATCCGCCATATATCAGCAAAATCTACGACGCTACCATAGCCAGAAATTAAACCCTTGAATTTTTCGAGAAGGAGATTTGGTGCTTCGGCTAGTGCAGTGCACATCCGGCATGCATAAACTATCACCTCCATGGGAGGGGACATTTATTGTGAGTAAGGCACTGCACAATGATGCATATTATCTGATACATCCTCAAGCACAAGAGAAGAATAAGGCGGATAGGTCAAGAGAAGAGTTAAATAGGCCATGGAATGTAGCACTACTTTGTCCATTTTACACTTAGCAGAAGTGTATGTATCTCGAACTCTCATATGTCGGTTTGTATGCCGGCAATGAGCTTATGAATGAAATCTTGGCACCTCGAGTAGTTACTTGGGGACTGCCTTAGTAGTTGTTGTCAATTAAGTATTTTATTTTTTATGCTGGCTGGCTTAAGTTTGTTATCCCTTATGCCGAGTTAGTAGTGTATCGGCACCAAAGGCCCACTCTTCGACTTGCTGTTATCCGAAACCCGGCTTCATCACTAGCAAGACCAAAAGCTAGCGAGTGTTGGGCACATGAAAAACGACTAAGGACAGAAATAAGCGAGCCGATACTTGTTTTTTTGGATTAACCCATGTATTTACTTTCTTTATTATTATGCCGAATAATTTTCGTGGTTTTGGGTATTGTTAATTTAATTTTCAGATCTTGTAACTCATAATTCAAACGCCAAAAAAGGTAGAAATGAACCAGATCATAAGATTGAGTAAACAAGAAAATAAACTCGAGGACTTCGCCCAAAGGAATCTGACATAAAAGTTTGGTAGTAGCACAACAACTTAAACTGTATAAAATACATTTTGCACCTAGCATACTGGGGATTCAACCTAATTTAAATTTTTTTGTCCTAAGGAGCAAGGGTAGCCAAATCAGGAGCGGTAGTAGCCGAGTCAAGAGCATCTGATGATGGAGGAGGAGGTGCGGCTTTCGGGATATCAGCCTTGACTTCTTCCTCTTTGTCCGGGTTTTCCTCATTTTCATCGGAACCGTCTTCGACGTATTCGTCATCGACTTCGTCGAGGAAACTCGACCCTTCATTCCAAGCATGGACCCTGCCATATTGAATGAGATCATAAGCTCGAGCTTGGCGCCTCTTGATGAAGTCTGGGTCAGTGGTCCACTGGGACCAAGTGCGCATGTTCTAGAGAATATCTAAGTTGATACCTTCATACCATGACAACACAAAGTCCATAGTTATGTCAGCACCAGCTCGAGCATCCGACTCACGCCATAGGCTGACCCGTTCCTCGCACTCCATCAATCTGTTAACCATCTGCAATACACGTTTTGGGGCATGTTCTTCCAGTCAGAGGACATGGAATACTTGAATGGCAGCCTCAAGAAGATCGACCCCATAAGATTTTACTGGTCCAAGGCTGGTCGAGAGACTGGCCATGGCATCCTCCATAGTGTGCTTGTCCGGGATAGGACCAACCTCGGCTCTTTTAGCTCGGCACTTCTTGATGGCAGCATCAGCCAAAGGTTTTGACTCATGGTAGTTTCCTAGAGAACAAGCAAGAAACACGAAGTTAAAAAATATGAGTACGGGAAAAATATCAGCGATGAGGGAGAAGTCAAGGGCAGAAACTTACGGGCCATAAATGTTATTGATCTGGTCGAGCTCTGCCAACCACTTCCTAGTGTCCTTGAGTTTTTCAAACTCAGTGGAAACCGAGTCAAATTTGATCTCGACCTCCTTGAGAAGATTCTGGTCTTTTTTCAATCTGGGTGGTGAGTCGGGTTTTCTCCTCGGTGAACTCCTGGTTGACCTTTTCAAGCTCAGCTTTCTGGAGTTTCTTCAGATTTTCATTCTCGGCGTGTAGCCAAGAGATTTCACCGTTTCTCTCCTTTAGCTGAGTTTGAAGCTCTCCTACTTGTTCAAGAAAACTAGACATCCGTTTGGGCATATATATTCAATCCTGATGAACCTCTGCAATAACTTTTGTCCCGGTTGTGCCAAGGTAAGAATTACAGTGCAAAATGAAAAGGGGCAAATGCAAAGTGAGGTGCAAGAGGCAAAGTACCTTCCAGATCAGCTAGGCACTTCTTCAGCTCCTCATTCTAGGCCTCGACCTTGGCTGAAAAAGAGCAAATCAACGGTTAACTCGGTAGATACAAAATAAATGACAAGCAACAATTTCTTGTGCTTGGTAGAGAGACCTCGGTGCTCAAAGAGGAGTTTCTGACACTCAGCGGTGTGCCTATTGGTGGAAATCTGGAAATGACAAAGTATTTAGTCACCAAGTAAATTGGATATTTGATTCTACTCAAGATTTGAGTCAAGTAAATCTAACCGAATCTAGGTGGCTAGATATTCGATTCTACTCAAGATTCGAGTCAAGTAAACATAACATGAATCTAGGTGGCTAGATATTCGATTCTACTCAAGGTTCGAGTCAAGTAAACTTAACCCGAATCTAGGTGCCTGGATATTCGATTCTACTCAATATTCAAGCCAAGTAAACTTAACCCAAATCTAGGTGACTGGATATTTGATTCTACTCACGATTTGAGTCAAGTAAACTTAACCTAAATCTAGGTGGCTGGATATTCGATTCTACTCAAGATTTGAGTCAAGTAAACTTAACCCGAATCTAGGTGGCTGGATATTCGATTCGACTCAAGGTTCGAGTCAAGTAAACTTATCCCAAATCTAGGTAGCTGGATATTTGATTCTACTCAAGATTCGAGTCAAGTAAACTTGCCATAAATCTAGGTGGCTGGATATTTGACTCTACTCAAGATTTGAGTCAAGTAAACTTAACATGAATCTAGGTGGATGGATATTTGATTATACTCAAGATTCGAGTCAAGTAAACTCGCCACGAATCTAGGTGGCTAGATATTTGATTCTAACAGGAATTCTGACTAAGTTAAAAGTGACTCGGCACAATATCTCGGATGAGTTAAGATTCGGAGCTAAGTTATATAGTGATTGGATTAGGAGCTTCTGGCCGAGTAATATCTTACTCCCTCGGAGGCTCAAGGACTAGGGGTTATGTATATATCTAGTACAAATATAAAAAGTAAAGCTAGGATATTTACCTCTATCATTTTGTCAGCTCCGGCGAGAGCCATCCTAGCAGTAAACATCCTCTCACAATTTCTATTGGGCCAAATTTCTATGGTAGAGGATTTCCAGAAGTAACTTCACCATATTCGGCGTTGTTCTAGTTGGTGGCATACTTGGTGAGTGAGCCAAGGCTTTGACCGCTCATTGTCCAGGTTAGGACTAAACCTTTCCTGACAGAAGTTATCTTGGTGTCCATCGCTGCAGCAGGGCTAACATGCAATGCTAGCTGTTTATCTTTAGCTGAACTAGAGGTGGCGCTAGGGTTTTTATGCATTGCAGTAGCTAGCGATTGCTGGGGTACAACCACAGTTTTCTTCTATGCCACCTTGGCTATTGTAGCTGGTTTCTTTAGCTTAGTTGTTTGGTTAGCCTGCTGCTACGGTGTTGTTGGTTGAGGTTCAGATTGGGAAGTTGGATGAGGTTGATCCTACTGGCTCTACTGATGTTGTTCTTGTTGCCGAATCTTGGCTGACTTGGAGGATGATTGTGCCTGTCGCTGCTGCTGAGTCAAAACCGGCTCTGGATTTTGTGGCTGCTGTGCTTGAACTTGATCTGGCTCCGGGATTACTGGAGCCTCATTTGAAACTATCTCGGCGCCGATGTTGCTGGTGCCACATTCTTTATTCTCTCTAACAGGGGCCGAGGTATCCTCCCTCTGATCTAGCATGACCTCGTCAGTTGGAGCACTACCTCCCCCTCTAGCCCTAGCTTCACCTTCTGGCCGAGAAATATTGGTATCTGGCGCTGGGGGAGCATTACCCCGAATCGGGCTCTAGGGACTCAAATGTCGTCTTGAGGAGGAGATGGCGGTGTGACAATGGGAGAAGTCATGCTAGAACCACTTTGGGGAATATCTAAAGCAACCCTGCAATTGGAAACAACGAGACAAAAAGAGTCAGGACAGAAAGAGAGAAACAAGAAATACATAAAGGGAGAAACAAGAAATACGGGATTAACCCGGAAGAGGAAGCTTACCTGGAAATAGAAGGTGGTGCTCTCGACTTTTGAACCTTCTTGAATCCCCTCTTGTGCCTCTTCGAGGGCTTAGGAGACTCGGATGGCGGGAGGGTGCTACACATTTATTCACCAACCCTTTATCTCCCACAACCACGGGAGGCACATCGTGCACCTGACCAACCGGGTTAGCTGGGATAAAGTCAGTCGGATAGGTGAATGATAGTTCCATTGGGTCAAATACCTCAAGAATGTGACAATCATGTTCCTCCTCCTCATAATCCGACCACTCCCTTAATGGTGTTAGGACAAGAGTCTAACCTTGGGGTTGGCTCGAGCTGGCATCAAGAATAGGCATGAAATCCCCGGAGTCTGTCTCTTCCGAATTCGAGGTATCACGATCCTTGCCCCAAGTAAGATCTGGAGTCTCGGTATCCTCAACAGTTTGCTAGAGGAACCTCTGCACAATGAAACAAAGAAGGACCAGATAAACTAATCTACCGACATATCAAATACGTTGGCAAGAATGACTCGGTTTTACCCGGGGAGGAAGGTTCTGTCGGATGAAAGGAGCTTTGCTCCAATCCCACGTCTCGGTCATGTCCATCTTAAATATGGACTTGACTCGCTTGCAGACTTGAGCTTTGGTGAGATCGACAGTAGAGGTGCGGTTCAGGTCAAACCACTCATGTGAAAAATCTTATGGCTACAGCGCTGAAGCGGGCAAACCTGACTACTGATGAATGTCGCAATCAGATCTTCACTAGATAACCTGGAATATTTCAACTCTTCAATATACGAGTTGACCTTGTTAAGATACGGGTTCATGTTCTTCGGGTCAAAATCCCAGTTGGTCTTGGAGGGAATGCCGACAGAGAAATAAGGGAGCCAAATCAAATCTCTGTTGGTATTATTATTCACGTAGAAGAATGATCTAAGCCACTTCTTGCAAGAGTCGATTCCTTGGATCTAGGCGAAGATAGATCTCTTCTGGGATGTAATGGAAGCGACCCCACATTGGGTCAGGCGTTTCTCACCTGTGGGAACACCCAGAGAAGGAACAACGTTGGACCGAAGTTGAAAGTACTTCGCCCAAAGCTGTAAAAGTTAGAGGGGGAGGCAATGGCGTTAGCCGGAAGATGGTGAGGCTGGAGGCCAAAAGTTTTGAGAAATTCCTTGGCAAAATCGCTCACTGGAAGCCCAACTCCTCTCACAAAGTGAGCCACGAAGACAACATACTCACCCTCTTTGGCGTCAGGGACCTTCTCGTCATCAGGGATGTGGCAGGTTACCTCCGACGCGATTCGTCGGGACCGCCGGAGCCAGTCAATTTTAGCCTGGGTCACGTCAGAGCCCTCCTAGGAGCCCTGCTCCTAGTCAGCCTCGTGTTCTTCGTGCTCAACGGTGATTACGTCTTGGGGATCCATCTTGAGGTCGTTGTTGTCCATTGTGCTGCTCGCCTTGGAGGCACAAGGCATGGAATGGTGCAGCCCCGTGGCAAAGGCAAAGGGTTGGCGCGGTTGTGTGATTGCGAAGAGCAGCGGTGGCGGCATGAGGAAGAAGAGAGAGCGGGTGTGGGGGAAAGTGAATAAGGGTTTCCCAGCTCCCCTATTTAACCGCGCAGAGCATTGTGGGTAGTGGGATCTGTTGCACCCAGGGACCCCATGATGTGTGTGTGTATATCACGGAGAAGTTAAAGCGAACGTGCCACACACACGGTTACACTCCACAGAGGTATAAGCACATCCCGTGGTTGCGACGGTAATCGAGGAGCCGCGCAGCGATGTGATATGATATGTGGTAGTGATAACTGCCACAACGTGACATTGAATAGTATCTTGGCCCTTAAAATGAGGCGCAACACATTGATTGCTATGACACATAGGATGAGAGGAGGAATACGAAAGGAATAAAATGTCTAAGGGAAATAACACGAACATGGAAACTGATTCAGCCAGCAAGATATATCTCAGATTGGGGCCAAGCAAGGCCAATAGTGGATAATGAGTCACCAACTGGTGCAGCCGAATCAAAATCGGTATGGGCCGACATCTAAGTAAGTCGACAATGTGAACCCGCTTGGCCTTTTTAGCTAAAGCTGCTAAGACCACAATAGCTTCGGGGACTAATGTTGGGGGATGACCCAAGTTAGGGTAAAGCTAAGGTATAAAGATTAGGTTGACAGAGGTATAAGTTGACTCAAGTGGGTCGGCTGAATCATGTCTGAGTTACCCAAGCCGGATTAACCCGTCATGACCTGTCCGACATATAAGTTATGTCGGCACGGTGTATGTGTTGTTTCCATGTGCAGGTACCTTCCTAGATGAGTCATACGGGTAGGGGTGACTCAGGAGTTGGCGTGCACCAGAAGGGTGTGAGCCGTCCTGGGAGTCAGTGCTTCTCTCTCCCAGAATTCCTGGAAGAGATAAGCGCTAAGTCAAGCACGCCCCTGAAACCTAGAACAAAGTCGGCACGCAGGATTCCCAGAGGGAACAGTGTCAGACCACGCGATGGGACAAGGTCAAGTTCCATCCTGGGACCACATGATGGGAACGGGATCTGGCCTAACCAACGACTTCTATACTGGAATATGCTTGGAATATTCGGGCCATGTAAGCCCTAGATGTAATCTGTCAACCCCTTTATAAGGTGCACCAGGGCCTCCATAGGAGGGGTTGGTTCATTTGAGATACAAGTAGTATAGGGAGAGTGACATAGGTATGATTATTTAGGTACTTATGTTTGGTTACCCTAGCTTCATAAAGGCTCACGGCCCATGAAGACTCAAGAAATAGGGCCAGGAGGCATCCGAAGGAAGTCTTAGTTTACTTCAATAAGGATATAGAAACCAACGTTGTGTTGGTGTTGTAATAATTAATATGTAACCTATCCGTATATAGCCCCGAGACCTAGCCTATTATATATAGGTTGGGAGGATCCTGCGGAGAGGTACCGAAAAACTCCCAAGTAGTCTGTAATAGCATTATCTCTCGATAATCAGACGACTTCAACTCCCTTGTTTGTCCGACATCCGACGAATCCCCAACGTTCTCTTTTCCACGAAACCCTTAGTCCATAACCATGGACATTTCCGAGGTTACACCTCATCAATTGGCGCCGTCTGTGGGAAATCTGAATGTTAGAGTCATGGATTCGGTGGACCCCTTTTCATCGAGCCACAATCTGGCAGAACCGACACCACTCCCACCCACCCCTGTGTTGGTACCCGCCAATTTCAACGATGGATCCGATCTGATCATCGGAATTTTCCACTTTTAGGTGGAGGAACCCAAAGAACCGCACCTTTTGGCTCCGATCTCATCGGGACCATCGGTCAAAAAAGCTGTGCCTATAGCAATACCTGCATCTTCGGCCGGGTCATCCGCGTAGGTTGTACCCCAAATAGAGAAAGATGAGGAAAACTCTGAAAACATAGCAGATCTGGGGGACCTTGATGGCCTTTATGACGATCTCTCCCTCGGATCAGACTCTCAAACTCCATCACATGGATCGGACCCAGCAAACGTCGAACCCGAAGAAAGCAGCGAAAGCATCGACTTTGGAATCAGGATGGCCAAAATTTATCCAGAGTAGAAACTGCTCGATTTCACTGATCTCCTCGACAGTGTCTCCCCTGGATCCGATGATGACGTCACTAGTTCATACTTAACTCATCAGCAAGTGTGTGTGATTATCGGAGATGCCTCAACCCAACATGATTCTAATGGTAACCCTCTCGTTGACCCCAATAAATTTTATCGGATGACAATGCAGGAGAACATGGAAATGAAGGAGATCCCGGAACCGAAGGAGACCCTACAAACAATCGCATAGTCCTAGGAGGAGGATAACCACGTAGAGGCAAGCGGAAAACTCTCCGGCTATCATCCAAAGCATGGAAAAAAGTAAGGGACGCAATTTCGGGCATGGTCCTGATGATAGCCAAAGCTACACGTGAAGATATCATAGCCTACCAATGTCTGCTTCATCACAAGACAAGGGATCTACTAAGGATGCAGAGGCAGATCGACAAACGAAAAAGGCTAGCCGATGAGTCCAGCCTTCGGCGGGCGCAACTAAGCTCCACCCGAGGATCAGGAAGTGTAACTGGAGGAGCACCACCAAGAAGGGGAGCCTCTCGGCCACAAAATATCCTTGAAGCAGAGAGAAACAAGCTATCCCGGGATCTCGATCTATCGTTTATGTCAGTAGATCCAATGGGACACATCAAAGCAAAAACAGCTCAGGGACCCTCGGCAGGTGGGGCACACCCGATGATAATGATTGCCACATCGGGTGCATGTTTTGGGATCCGAGCCGCGAAATGATGTAAGAGACGACATTACACAGCACAGGGACGATAGATCCAGGGATTAAAGTCATAGCTAGAGATACTACAATGGCGATAGCAAGGATGACTATGAGTTATGCAGAGCCAGCTGGTTTAGCCAACAAGTTTGCAAGAACCTAGTACCCAAGGATTTCAAACTTACTCATGATTGCCAGAAGTACGACGGCCTCCAAGAACCCGAAGCCTGGTTGGCAGACTATTTGGCCACCGTTAAATTACAAGGTGGCTCCATGGCCACCACAATGCATAGCCTACAGCTGCACCTAACCGGCGCCGCACGGTCATGGCTAAGACAGCTAGCCGAAGATTCCATCAGCAGCTGGAATGACTTTGAAGATAAGTTCATCCGACATTTCCATTCCATGTTGAAGCGACCTGTATCTTCGGAACAATTGCGAGCATGCAAACAAAAACCTGGAGAATCAACACGAGCCTTCATACAGCGCTAGAACATCATCAAAAACTCAGCCGAGGCCATATCCGACGAAAGGGAAATCGACGCCTTTAGCGATGGCCTTCACCGCCGAGAATTCATAGAAGAACTAGGGCGAGTCAAACCCAAAACAATCTCACAACTGATGGATATGGCAAATCATTGGTCTGGTGGAGAGGACGCAGTACACAACAAGTGCACGCGTTCACCCGAAGAAGATAGGGATAGGTGCAACAACGTCAAGATACGAAGAAGCAACGATGGACCCGGAGGACCAAGCTATGTTGCAGCTAGCTTTTTGGGAGAGAACAACCAAAGAAACGACGATTACAATAGTGCACACCGCAACAACAGGGATGATGTCGGAGGAAGCCAATTAACACAGCGATATCAGCCAAGAACTCGAGACCCACCAATGTTCGCAGTGCAAATGCTGGAAGGACCCTATAATATGCATTTTTTACATCGACTCAACGGGCAAAAGGCGATCCAACCATCTCAGGAAGGACTACCAAACATTCTTAAATAGGCAACCGAAGCAGCCAGCCAAGGGTACACCACTACGCCTGGCATGCTAACCATCAACACACCACCACCACTGCCAGTACACCCGCCAGCAGGGCAGCAGCAAAACACAACAAATCAAGAAAATGGATACCCCAGGACAAAGGGGCAATGTCAATGATCCAGAAAGGACGCCCCTCAAATAGGATCCAAAAGTTGATTACGAGACAAGTCAACATGGCAGAGATGGCACCACCAGCCACACCCGAATATCTCCACTAGTCAGAACAGGAAATCACATTTAGTAGAGCTGATCATCCACTTCGAGTACCATGACCAGGCCACTCTGCCCTAATAGTAGAAGCACAAGTGGGTGGGTTTCATATGAGTAAAGTCTTCATAGATGCGAGAAGCAGCATCAACTTGATTTACACTAAGACACTGAAGGCGATGAATTGTTCTTTAACAAATCTAGCACCAACGAAACAACCTTCCACGTCATAGTGCTAGGTAAGGCTGAAATCCCCTAGGTAAAATATCTCTTGACGTTGTTTTTGGATCGAAGGAAAATTTTAGGCGTGAAAAGCTCGAGTTCGAAGTCATGGACTGGCCGTCACAATATCATGTGATCTTGGGTCACCCGGTGATAGCTGTGGGATTCAATACATTTTTGATGGCTTTTATTGATGGTTTTCTCCCATATTTGATTGTTTTATGGCTTTACCTAACGCTAATACTTCGGTAGCGAAGAAAACTTGGTTTTTAATGTGTGTTTCAGGTTCTAAACGTCAACAGAGGGATTTCACTAGAGAAACACAATATTTTGGAGAAAACAAGCGATTCCCACCTTGGAAGCGTGCGAGGGGAGCTCACAGAAGCTTTAACGAGCAACTATACAACGGGAATATTTTTCTGGCCGTATAGTTGTCGCCACCTCTGTCTTGTAAAAGGAACAACTTCTATGAACGGATCAAGGACGAAAACACAACACAACAGCTGGCATACCATCCAGAAGGGAGAAAGAAGATATCTGGAGAAGAGGGGGAAGACGTTCTTCATCTCACTCTATGATATTCGAACTCCTAGCCAATACACCCCCATAGCCACTACTTGTACTTGAGAGAGAGAGGTATCTCCACCTTGCAAGACTAGGGTTTGAGATTGTTTCTTCCCATCTTGAATTGTGTTGGATATTTTTCTATTCTTATTGTGGATCTCCACGGTAATACAAAGACGAATCCCCTTTATTCAGTTATATTGATGATCCGTTCTTCTCTCATGTGTGAGTAATTCCCTTGGGCATGGGAGATGTAGGGGATTTGTGAGATGTGATGTGCCTTCATATATTTTCCATTAGTTTGTGATTGATTCTAATTACTATATTATGTGTGTTTGACTATCTGTGGGATACCTAATGCTTGGTGTCCAATTAAGGGCCCAGACAACATGATGCTTTCTTCTACATAGATAAGATCTTGTTCGCTAGTGGACCGGCGACCCTCGGGTGACGCGGGGATATCAATGGAAAGCTAGTAGACTCGAGGATAACAAGGAACCATCGTGCTTATTGCATTAGTCCAATCCAAGGAGCTTAATCACTAAGCGACCTGAAGGGTCTTAATCATCTAGTGTCTGACCATGGTTTTGGTAACAGGCTAGTAGGATTATTGAAGTTGGGATGAAATCTACCAAGAGGAGTTCCGGCTAATTATGGGTTGCTCGCCTACACATATATTTATAAGATAATAATTGTTACATTTATCATTCGTCCACCTAGCACAGTCACTATCACCATGAACTGAATCTCCCCGCACCTTCTTTCGCCATTTGCAAGAAATAACAAACAACCAAGTCATTCTTTACTTTTATGCTTTATATTTTAGAAGTTTACATTTTAGTTCTATTTAAATACATCTCATTGAATCAAAACCCCCATTCCTATTTCAACACTTCGAAGACCTATGACAACTTCGGGTGTGACAGAGACTTCACCCATAAACATTTACCTTTGGGCTCCCCGTGGGATTGATATCTGTACTTCAAAACTAGCTACAAACAATCTGTGCTCTTGTAGACATCAAGCTATTTTCTGGTGCCATTGCCGAGGAGCTAAGTGCTAAGTGTTTCTCTTTTGACATTTCAGGTGTTGCTACTACAAAATGTTCTCCCTAGGAGACAAAGGGTATACACGCTCTAGTAGGACCTACCTGCTAGATTATATTGAGCGCGTGCCTGCTCAGAGGCGTGAAGAAATTATAGAAAAACTTTTAAGATCAAATAAAGTTGAAGTTGAAAACCTGAGTGATATTATGGAAATCATGTCTATTTACAGGAAAACTCCTATGAAACCTGAAAAAACTCTCAGGGAATACAGTGCTCCAAGTTCTGAATATCTTCAACAACCAATAGAGTTACCTAATCCTGGAGTTAGAGAATATCGATTTGATTTTGGAATTATTAAAATTTTGCAGGAGAAAGCTTTCAGTTGAAGGGAAGATGAAGACCCATGAAGACATATTAGAGAATTTGACGATGTGATAACATCACTCAGACCAAAAGGTTTGCCAATAGACTTCTCTCGTCTTAAATTATTTCAATGGTCCCTTAAAGGTAAATCTCTAGACTAGTTATACTCCCTCCCTCACCATTACATTAAATGTTGGGAAAACTGCATTACTAAATTCATAAACAGGTTTATTCCTTTTAAAAAGGTAACTAAACTAAGAAAGAACATAGGCAACTTTAGTCAGAACGTGGGAGAAGCCTACCCATAAGTCTGGGAAAGATTCTTTGGAATGATCAATAGTATTCCTAATCATGGCTATTCTGAACCAACAATTTGCCATTTATTTTTGCATGGTCTTAATACTCAATGTAGAGAGTTTCTTGACTTCTCAGCAGGAGGATCAATAAATACTTTAACTATTAAAGAATGTTTGGAATTAATGTCTACTAGGGCTAAGAAAGATTCTTTATATAATCCTGATTTTGGCATTAAGTCGGAAAGAGGGATACTTTAGATAACTCCTGATCATATGCCTGAGGTATGCAAAACTATGAAAGAAAAGTTTATACTTTCTGAACTTGTTATGGAAAACAAAGTAGATCTGTTACAAGTTTTAACTGAAGAAGATGAAACTAGAAAAGTTTTTCAAGAATTAAAACATCGACAAGTAAAATCTAATAATAACTTACATAAGCATATCCAAAAACACAAAAAATATTTTAGCGAAACTCATGGAAAATTATGATGAGATTGGCCAAGAAATAAAATTATTTCACAAGTATCTTAGAATGATTGAAACCCAGTGTGAACAAATAGCATGTGGTTATCAAAGATATTCCTGTTTCTACTAATGTTGTCACAAGAAGGGGTGCAGTTGTTATAGGACCCTTAGGACCACCGGAATACGAAGCCTAAAAAGAACAAAAGGAAAAATCCTTGCTCGAAGAAACCCAAGAAGATGATACATTGGTGGATCCTCAAGATGAAACTGAGACACAAGATCAAACCAAGGAGGATCAAATTGATGCACAAGATGACCATTATGACTCTGATACAGAGTCGGTTGATCCAAGAGAAGATAAAGAAATAAGCAAGGAAGATGAAGTTGTTGTAGTAGAAAAGAAGAAAAGCAATAAGCCACAACAAAAGAAAGCAACAAAAGATCTTGACCCCCACAAAAGGTAAAAGACAAGAGTAAGTCATGTGAGAAAAAGCTTCCTTACCTAGATCGAAAAAATAAAGCACCGGATCAGGTAATTTATAATTCTTTCACAAAGGCACTTAGTGACCTTTGTCTGGAAATCCCATTTGCGGATGCAATCAAAGTTCCTATTTATGGTAAATTCCTCCATGATATTCTTAGTAGAAAGAAGGAAATAACTGAAACTGTTGCCATGGTAACTAGCTATCTTGCTAATGGGAAGCTATTGCCTAAGTCTGGAGATCCCGGAATATCAACTATTTCATGTTCAATAGGCAAAACTGATATTCATAATGCCTTGTGTGATCTAGGAGCAGGAGTTAGTGTAATGCCATACTCCCTCTATAAAAGGTTAGGATTAGGGGAGTATTCTCCTACTGCTATCACTTTATAGATGGCTGACAAGTCCATTAAACAACCCGTTGGTATGATTGAGGATGTCTTACTTAGGATAGATGAGCATGTTATTACCAGTGATTTTATTGTTCTTGAAATGCCAGAAGATGAAAGTTTATCTATAATACTTGGAAGACCTTTCCTTAGTACTACAGGTGCATCAGTAGATTGTGCTGAAGGAAAGATAATCTTCAATGTTTATGATGCTGAAATCATCCGATATTTTCCAAAGAAGCTAGAAGCAAGAGAAAGATACGTTCCACCGGCAAAACGAGTTCATGTAGTAAGTGCCTTTGATAAGGGGCAACCAAAGGTAAGAATTCGAGAAGAGAGAAGAGGTTGAGTTACTCAACCATTCTTAATAAATGCTTAATGGGAGTCAACCCATTTCGTCAATTTAGTAGATTAGAGAATAAGAGGTTCATCATATTCCTACCACTTTTTCACAAACATTCTTGCGGAAGCGCGCCCGTGAAGATGCAACTGTCAAAAAGTAGTAGAAACATCGATTGAATGATGATAGAAAAATAATGAGAATAAAAGTTTAAGTTTACCATCTACAGAAGCTAAAATTTTCTTTTAATATGCTAATGTTGGTCGACAGTTTTTACTATCAATTTTCTGTTAAAAACAAGGTATTTCGCTAAGTTTTGGGATAAGAAGGTACCGTCAAAGAAATAGAATTTTTTTGATGATTACTGATGGTTTAACAACCAACTATATGGCGGGAATAAAAATTCCAGCCGTATAGTTCCGGCCGTATAGATATCTTTGTCATTAAATGTTTTTCCTCAAAGACACAGAGAGTTTAACGACCAACTATACAGCTAGAATAAAAATCCCGGCCATATAGCTCCGGTCTTATAGATATCGATGCCTTCGTACAAAATTTTCTGAAAGGTACTGAGAGTTTGATGACCAACTATATGGCAGGAATAAAAATTCTAGCCGTATAGCTTTGGTCGTATAAATATCGATGCCTTCATACAAAATTTTCTGAAAGGTACTGAGAGTTTAACGACCAACTATACAGCGGGAATAAAAATTCCGGCCGTATATCTCTGGTTATATAGATATTGATGCCTTCGTAGAATTTCATCCCAAAGGTACTGAGAGTTTAACGACCAACGATACGGTGGGAATAAAATTTCCGGCCGTATAGTTTCGGTCGTATAGATATCGATGCTGGTTTTAGAAATTTATCTCGAGAGGCAGACAGTTTAATGACCAACTATATGGCGGGATCATTGTGATCCGGCCGTATAGTTGCATCCGTATAGCTATTTTCTGTATAAAGAAACCCTAGTTGGCGGAGCTGATGCAACTATACGGGCGGAACAGCATCACCCGCCCGTATAGTTCCGACTGTATAGTTTGGTGCGACCACAAAATCACACCGGAGCGGCCAGGTCTTCCTCCTCTCCACATTATTTCTTTCATATTCTCTCTCCAAACCTCTCAAAATCCACCTAGAACTCTTGATTCTTTGCGGATTTTGTTTGTTTGAGTGGGGGAATCAACATATCGGTATGTTTCTCTCCCTATCCATGCATTATTTTTTAGATTTTCATGGTTGAAACTCTCACATTGATCTAGTGGATGAACTCAAGCTTATTTTGTTTTTCCTATTAATTTCTCATGGTAGGATTGAATTTTTCCACGTAGAATCGTTTGTATATCATATAGAAACTATATGCCTAAGATTTTATGGTGAAATTTTTTAGTGCATCACGATGAACAAAATTAGTAACCGCTTTCGGTCGAGCAAGCGCCAATGAAGTGAGGGCTTAAGCTCAGGGTCCCGAGCCCCGCACAACTCCAAGTTGGACATTGTCTCATCGAGGAGGGTGCTGCCCACACGTTGGGTCGACCACAACTTTCTCACCGTGGCCGGGTTGAAGGAGGATTTCAACCTCATGTGCAGCAGGGCGGGGTTGGCAGTACTAGGCTTCGCAAGCCACGACACCTATGCCGAGCTTACCCACAAGTTCCTTGCCTCCTTCTACGACGACCAGAGGGAGAAAGGTAACATGTGCACGATAAGCTTCACCATGAACCGACAACACTATGAAATAAATTTTGAACAATTTGCAATGCTTTTAGCTTCCCTCATACTAGGGAGCCCATTGTTACTAACCTCTATAGCATCACAAGTGGAGAGACTTGGGAGGTTATTTTTGTTAATGGTGGCAGGCACTTTTATCAGAAGAAGATGTCCACCATTCAGAACCCAACCATCCGCTACTACTTTTGCTTCCTTGCCAACACAATACTGGGAAGAGGTGACATAGGCTTCGTGGCTAATGCGGACATGGCTATGATCACCAAGGCTTTCTTCCCCACTTCACCGTAGAGCCCCAGTACTCCATCTCTACTCATCCAGCACTTCCGCCACCAAAGCAACAAGACCAAAGGTGATATTCACATTGGTGGATTTGTAACCCACCTTGCCTATCCACTAAACATTGTACTACCTGTTATGGAACCTGTTGACGGCTCCAAATTAATGGACGTCAAGTATTTGACTGCTCGTGGCTTCCTTGGTGTTTACCATGCTAAACGGAGGCTCCGAGCATATCAATTCAGTTATCTTGGTGATGCACAGGGTGAGCAAGTTCAGTTGCCCTGCCCCCAAGCCTTCTTAATTGTGGATAAGAACACTTGGATCCTCACCAAGGACCAAGTGACGGAGATCTTGGCCGAACTCCAGCCCGAGGAAGAGGAAGATGAAGGGCAGAGGGATGATGAGGAGCAGGAGCAGGAGGAAGAGCAGGGACACAACCCTACTTGGGAGGGACAACAGCAACAACAAGTAGGAGCTTGGGACCTGCTGGCTCGTGGTTGATGTCGAGCTCGTTGGGGAACCCCAAGAGGAAGGTATGATGAGCACAGTAGTAAGTTTCCCTCAGTTATGAAACCAAGGTTATCGAACCAGTAGGAGCAAGGAAACACCTCCAAGGTGTTGTTCCCAACTTGGAATCCTGCACAACACAACCACAGAACTTTGCCCCTAACTTAAAGTGAGGTTGTCAATCTCACCGGTTTTGCTGAAAACAAAGGATTAAACGTATTGTGTGGAATAAAGTAATAGCTTGCAGAAAGTAAACAGAAAGCAGTAAACAGTTGTAGATTGATGGTAAAAGAAAGGACCGGGGTCCATAGTTCACTAGTGGTGGCTCTCCTTAAGATAGATGACATGTTGAGTGAACAAATTACAGTGGGGCAATTGACAAACATCGAGAAAGCAATCATGCATATACTAATCATCTTGACTCCTATGAGATTTGATTGGGCATTACAACATTATACATAGACCGTAATCCAACTACATCTATGACTAATAATCCACCTTCAGGTTATCATCCGAACCCCTCCAGTATTAAGTTGCAGGCAACAGATAATTGCATTATGCATTGCGTGTAAAGTAAACAATACGATTGTTCTATGAACAAAGGATTGTTGTTTTCTCCCTAGTAGCAACATCACATCTAGTACCTTAGAGATTTCTGTCACGTCCCTAGATTACTAGAGGCATGAACCCACTATCGAGCATAAATACTCCCTCTTGGAGTTGCTAGCACCTACTCGGCCAAGATAGTCACTAACAACGGAGAGCATGCAAGATCACAAATAACAAAGACATGATAGAATCAATAATCAATCTGAAATAGCATCTCAATATCCATCTGATTCCCTAAAACACAACATGTAGGATTACAAATAGATGATCTTGATCACGAACGGAGCTCACAAGATCTAAACATTGTACCACAAAGGAGAAGAACCAACCATCTAGCTACTACATGGACCCGTAGTCCAAGGATTGACTACTCACGCATCACACCAGAGGCTTAAATGGTGATGAAGAAGGCCTCCAGGGTGAATTCGCCCCTCCGGCAGGGTGCCGAGAAGAGCTTCAGATCCCTCCCGATCTAGGGATGGAGATGACAGTGGCTACAGACTCTTTCATGAAATTTCGATCGGGTACTTAGGGTTTCTATATTGGAGGCATCTTATAGGCGAAAGGGGAGGCCGAGGGGTGCCCTAGGCGGCCACACCACCCCCTGGCGCGGGCTAGGTCTGGCCGCGCGGACAGGTGGTGTGGCGGCCCTCTGGCCCCTCTCCGTCTCATATTCTGGCTCCGTGTCCCCCTCAGTGAAAAACTGACTTTGGCTTTTGTCCCGTCCAATTCCGAGAATATTCATTTTCTGACTTTCCTGGAACCAAAAATAGCAGAAAACAGGCAGTTGGCACTGTGGCATCTTGTTAATAGGTTAGTCCAAGAAAGTGTATAAAAAGTACTCCAAAGTGTGGACAAAACATAAGAAAGTAGATAAAAAACAAGCATGGAACAACAAAAATTATGGATACGTTAGCAACGTATCAGGACCCGTGGCCCAACCAGCCACAACAGGGGTACAACTACGTCCCCTAATAGGAGTTTCAGCAGCTCAACCAACGCGTTGGGGAGATCGACCACACTCTTCAAGAAGTGAATGAAGATGTGAATACTTTGACTCACAACTTCAGTTACTTCATGACCCACTTCCCCGACTACCACCAGCAGTATCCGCACCAGCCGCCAAATGATGGCAACGAGTGAGCCTGGCAATAGCCTAAGCTTGGGGGAGGTTTGAAAACTTCCAAACTTTGCATTCATATTTTCATTTCTTCTTTTGATTCATTTTATTTCTTCAAATTTGCATGTTTATTTTCAGCTTTGCATGTCTAAACCAAAAAAATAAAAAAATAGTTGTAACTTTATTTGCAAGTTCGTTTCTTTGTTTCTCTCAGAGATTGCTTAATTTTAGGTGACTTGGCAATAGGGAAACATAGAGGGGGTTCGACTCAAGTACGGGAACAAAGCAAGCAAGAAGAGGTATCACACCCCTTTCATCATCCTCTCTGCAACCTTAAACTGGTCCTACAATTATTTACTTGCTTGCACTAGAGTCACTCCCCGCTTAGCTTGTTATCCTAGAAATTCTATTCCCTTGCCAGTGTCTTCTTTTTAGCCTTGAAACAATGAGCAATGAACTTGGTTAAAAATACTTCCTACATTTTTACAACAATAAAAAGCATCTAGAAGATAACTTGAGTCCATGTTTAGCGCAAAGAATTTAATTTTAGAACTACTCCATCCCATTTGAGCTTAATATAAATAGACTTGATAGTACCCTTGATTGAAATTGTTTGATAAAATGGATGCTTCGAGGTAGTAGAAATTATGCAACTACTTTTTCTAATAATTACCGTAAGATATTGCTTTACGCGTGTGATTGCAACTCTATCATGCTCCATGGGGAATTATTAACTCCACTAGCCAATGAACGATCTAAATATGGGAAACCACTTGATTTTGGCTATTGAGTTATGTAACGTCTGTAGCAGCAATGCTGTCGTGGTGTGGAGCACGACAGTGTCATCGGGGATGGCTTGAAGGGGACAATCAGGTTGCTATCGGTGGCTATTCGCAACGAGTTGGGCACAAATACTGCAAACACAGCGATGTACCCAGGTTCGGAGCCCTCTTGGCGAGGTAAAACTCCTACTCCTGCAAGGATCTACTATCAAAGGGGGCGAATGCCCAATACAATTTCTCCTTGAGCTGTTTCCTTAGCTACTTCTTGCTAGGAATTCTCTGAGTCCTTCTTCTGGTGTCTATTTTTCCTTCTGCTTGAGCTTACCTAGAACCCTAGCACTACCCCCTTTATATACAGGTCGAGGAGATAGCTTACAAGATGGGTTCTAGGGTTTACTATCTAGATTTGGGCTTTACAAAGTTGGACGGTTGGACAGGGACAAACGGTAGGCCCGGGTCCAGTCAAGCCTCCAGTACAGGGGAGGACCATGCTTTAGCGCTCAGCGCCCCTGCTTTACTTGTCATCCGGCTCTTTATCCGTCAACTGGCTCTTTATGCGTAAGCCGGGGCTTTCCTCGTCATCCCTTCTTTGTTCGTCAGCCTCCAGCTTTGGCCCAGTTGTCCAATAGCGTCGGCCAAGCCAGCCAACCTGTCCAATCAAGGGTGCACTCAACAAGGAGTGTCATCCCCACTGTACAGTGTCGAGCGGATCTGAGGCGGCCGGTTAGGAGCGACCTCCCAGCCGGTTCTTCTGGCTACCCGGCTAGATGGGTCAGCCGAGGAAACTTGAGTGCGGACCGGGTGGGAGTTCCACTCGGCTGCGGTTCCTTCATCTGGTTCCAGACGGCCATTGCTCCTTGGATCCGGTCAGTTGGTCCCGTCTTGGTCTACCCGGGGGTCATCCCCCTGACACTAGTTCCTGAGCGTGTTAGGACTTGGCCTCGCAGAGAAGTTCTTGCGTGCTCATTTGAAATGATTGATGAAGCAGGTGCCTTGTCGTTCTCGTTTGTCTTGTAGCCTTTGTCTTGTAGTCTTTGTCATGTACCGGCTTTAGATTCTGTGTTGTTTTCCTGGCTAGGGTTCACCGGCTACAGAGCTGATGGACCCACCCACAGGGTGTGATGGGTAATCTTCTTGACCGACTGCCACACCCGACTAGGAGATGGATCGCCAGTCTGCCATTGTTGGTGCTTGCGTAATCCACGCCTGCCGTTTCTAGCGCGCGTCGCGTCAGTTTGACTTCTAGGTCTGCTGCTGCAGTTTTTGGTAACCGTGCGCACGCCTTCATCATTGTGTCTCCTTGGAGATCGTGGGAACGGTCTACGCGATCCTCTGTGCGCGTGGCTCTGGTGCATGCGATCTGCCTCGAACCGTCATGGCGTAGTGGGGTGGTTGCTTTGCCACGTGGCGTGGAGGCAGGGGAACGCGTGGTTATCCTTCGCTGATAAATACGTGCGCGAGGAGCAGTGATGCCTCACTTCGCCTCCCTGTGCCTGCCAGCCTTGTTCTTCCTCGCGCTCTAGCCTCCCTCTGCCCTTCTATGCCACCGTTCCCTGGTCGCCGGTGCCTCTCCTCTTCTTCGACCATGGGACCCCGCGCCTCCATCACGGCTACTTTTCCAGGCAACATGCTGCCCGAGGTCGCCGACGGCTGGTGCGGATCTTATGTCACGGAGGAGCTCGTGAGGAAGTACCAGCGGGGGAAGTTCCTGCCACCAGAGCGGGTGGTGAAGCATCGCCTTGCACCGGAGGGCGAGCGGGTGCCCCACCCCTAGCCAGGCGAGTCCGTCATCTTCCTCGCGCACTTCGCTCGTGGCCTCGGGCTGCCGCTGAGCCGCTTCGTCTTGGAGCTGCTGGTCACCTTTGATATGCATCTTCACCATCTCGGGGCCAACGCCGTGTCGATGTTGTCGCATCACGCGGCCTGCTGCGAGGCGTTCCTCGGCGTCTGCCCCAACGCCGTGAATTTCTTGAAGTTCTTTCACTTCAAGGTGCAGGTGGTGGGGAAGGGCGGCCCGTTGATGGAGACGGGCTGCTACGCCATCTACCCACGGCCGTCAGCACCCATACCCCGCCTGGAGCTCCCCGATACCGTCAAGCTCTGGCAGCGCTCGTATTTTTACATGCGCAACAACACGGAGGTGGACTTCATCAAGGTCCCCGCCTTCGCCAACGTCCCCTCTAGCCGGAAGGCCTGGACCGTCCAGCACTTGGGCACCCAGGGCGACATCGACCGGATGGGCGCTCGGCTGGTCGTCCTCGTGGAGAAGGAGCGACTCACCGCCCGGGACATTCTATTGTCCTTGATGGCGACCCGCGTGCTCCCGCTGCAGCACCGGTCGCACAAGATGTGCCACCTCTCTGGCCATCTGGATCCCACCTGGGTATCCCGGCTGGACGTGCCATACGCCGCCCTCCGCGAATGGCTCGCCACCATTTCGGAGGAGGCGCTGGAGGAGGAGTGGCAGTTCTCCTGCCAGCCATACCATCGCGGCCGGCTGCCGCCGAAGGTATTTTTTTCTTGCTCTTCTCCGAGTGGATTTTCCCGAGGGACTCCCGTTTTGTGCCTCTTATCTTCCCTTGTTGAGTAGCTTTTCACAGCACAGCTAGCGGAGGACGGTATGGGGGACACCGAGTTCCCCAACTTTGTCACGGAGTTCAAGCCGGCGAAGGCTCCGCCCGTGGAGGTGGAGTGGTTCCCCATGTAGGCCGACGAGGGCTGCGAGTTCCCACCCGATGAGAATTTGTTTCCTGCCCTTGTCATGCTTACCGTTGCTATGCTTGTGGTTTTAATCTTGACTTTTCGCTTGTCTTTGGAATAACTGCCCACGGCGAGGACGTGGAGCTGGCCAAGCTTGCCGCGCCCAGGCAGAATATCATTTTGTGGCCCGAAAGTTAGGGCGCCCAGGCAACACGGTACCCAAGTTGATTTTAATCACCGCGATTCGAAAATTTGGGGCGCCAATTACTGAGAGGGGTGTTTCGAGTGAATGATGACCAAACCCAATATTTTCAAATCGCGCCTGTTAAGTCAGGATATTCTGTTACACTAGTTCCTGTTGTGCCCCTTCTTCGCCGGTCACTCTTCTTAGCCACTCTGCACGTGTCGTAGGGGAAAATCCATTACTGTACTTTCCTAACTCTCAACACTGAATCTTGTTGCGGTGGCGGTCCCTTTTCTTCCCTTCCCCGACCCTAAATCTGCCGGCGGCGAAGGACCTTTTTTCTCCCTCCCCCGACACTGAATCCGACGGCGGCAGCCCAGCATGTCTTGCAAGGCGAAGGTTATAGCTACGTCGCTGACTGATTCGGGTCCGTCTGGGCCCAAGTCTGTGTTGGAATTATGCCCTAGAGGCAATAATAAAGATGTTATTATTATAATTCTTGTTCATGATAAAGTTTATATTCCATGCTAGAATTGTATTAAGCGGAAACATTAATACTTGTGTGGTTTGTGAACAACACCGTGTCCCTAGTACGCCTCTATGGACTAGCTCATTGATCAATGATGGTTAAGGTTTCCTAACCATAGACATGAGTTGTCAATTAATAATGAGATCATATCATTGGGAGAATGATATGGTGGACAGACCCAAACTAAGCGAAGCAATTAGATCGTGTCATTGTGTTCATCTTTGCGAAGCTTTTCCTATGTCAAATATTGTATTCCTTAGACCATGAGATAATGCAACTCCCTGGTATCGGAAGAAAGCTTTGAGGTCATCAAACGTCATCCTATGAGAGGGTGATCATAAAGGTGTCTCTCAGGTGATCGGAAAGTATCTGTTGGGTTGTATGTATCGAGATGGGATTTGTCCCTCCCAAGTCGGAGAGATATACTTCGGGCCCACTCGGTAATCGATATCAACACCGCTTGCAAGCATGTGGTTAAGGAGTTAATCACAAAGTGATATCGGATTACGGAACGAGTAAAGTACTTGCTGCGAACGAGATTGAACTAGGTATGACGGTACCGACGATCGAATCTCGGGCAAGTAAAATATCGCGAGACGAAGGGAATATATATATGGGATTGATTGAATCCTGGCATCGTGGTTCATCCGATATGATCATCTATGAATGTGTGGGAGTCAATATGGGTGACATGTCACCTTTGTTGATTATTGATAGAAGATCATGTCTGCATATTCTCGAACCCGCAGGGTCACACACTTAACGTGTCTCGACGCTAGGATAGATTGGATACTAGGTTTATGAATTTTTGTTCGGAGTCTCGGATGGGATCCGGGATATCACGAGAGGTTCCGGAATGGTCCGGAGAATAAGATTCATATACGGCAGTGCAGTTTTTGGAGTTCGGAATTGTTCCGGGTTAATCGGTATTGTACCGGAAGCTTCTAGAACCTTCCGGAAGGGGGCCAACGTGGTCCCACCTTCCGGGAGGGGGCATGGGCCTATGAGGGAGTGTCCTGGCCACATTGGGCCAGGGGCACAAGGCCCCATAGGGCCCAGCCAATTCTAGAGAGATTTAACTCGTTTAAATCTAGAGATAGAATTTCTAGATAAGGGAGAGTTTAAATTGTTTAAACTAGAGATAGAGCCCTAGCCCCCCACTCCTCCCTCCCTTGGCCGCTGGCCCAAGGCTTGGAGGAGGGGCTAGGGTTAGCCGCCCCCTCCCCCTCTATATAGAGAGGGCTAGGGCGCCCCCTCCCGACACACCTTCAAACCCTAGTTGCCCTGCTGCCTTCCTCTCTCCCTCCCGACTGTTTGTAGGCGAAGCCCTGCTGCAGAAATTCTCCACCATATACACCACGCCGTCGTGTTGTAGATCCAATATATCTCTCCACCCTACTTGCTGGTCCGAGGAAGGAGGAGACGTCGAGGTGCTGCACGTGTGCATCTCACGGAGGCACCGCCACTTGTGGTGCTAGATCGGATCGGATCGCGAGGAGGAGAAGCGAGTACGACTACATCACCCACGTTCCGACGAATGTTCCGCTGTGTGAATCTTCAAGGGTATGAAGATCTAATCCAATCTCTCTTGTTGTTTGCATCTCCTAGATTAGATCTTGGCTTTCCCTTTGTTCGCTTCCGTAGAAAATTTTGATTTACTATGCTGCGAAACCATTCAGTGGTATCAGAGCTAGATCTATGCGTAGATGTGTTTCACGAGTAGAACGCAACATGGTTGTTGCGGGCGTTGATGTTTTCTGTTGCAAGCATCTTGTTTGTGTTCTTCTTATGGCGTGGGATAGTGAGATTGAAGCGGTCCAGGCCAACCTTACGCGACGTCGTTCGCGAGACCGGCTCCGCACTTGACATGTGGTTTGTACCATACATGCAGCTGGTGGATGTCAGTTTCTCTCACTATAGTTGTCATGGGATTAACACCGGAGTTTGGCAACCATAATATCACCGTTGTGGCTTTCCGTAGGTAAGAATCGTTCTTAGCATCTACTCCCATAAGCCACGTAAAACATGCAACAACAAAGTAGAGGCGTCTAACTTGTTTTTGCAGGGAGTGTTTTCTGTGATATGGTATGGCCCAAGATGTGATGTGTATATTGTATGCGATGATCATGTTTTGTAATGTTTCACGACTTGCATGTCGATGAGTACACAACCGGCAGGAGCCATATGGTTGTCTTTATAATTGTGTATGACCTGCGAGTCAACTTCTTATACGCCATGTAATAGCTTTGCTTTATCGCTAAGTAGTTAGCAATAGTTGTAGTTGCTATTCGTGGTGGAGGCAATCATGGTGGAGTGATGGAGATCATGCCGGAACGCACAAGATGGAGATCATTGCGCGAAGATTGGCTATACCATGTCACATAAAGTTATATGCATGTGATGTTTATCCTTTTCTGTATCTTATCATGCTTAGATCGCGACGGTAGCATTATAAGATGATTCCTCACTTAAAGATCAAGATAAAAACTGTGTTCTCCCCAAGTATGCACCGTTTATTAAGTTCGTCGTGTCCAAGCATCACGTGATGATCGGGTGTTATAGACTCTACGCTCACATACAACGGGTGCAAGCCAGTTTTGCACACGCGGAAATACTTGGGTCTAACTTGACGAGCCTAGCATGTACAGACATGGCCTCGGAACACATGAACCGAAAGGTTAAGCATGAGTCATATGATTGATATGATCGACACTTCGTTGTCCACCATTGAAACCACATCTCTTCTCGTGAAGATCGGATTAGGTGTGGTGAATTTGGATCATGTTCACTAAACAACTTGAGGGATGTTGAATTTAGTGGGAGTTCATCTAGTAATTTGATTAAAAGTTGAACTAGTTATCATGAACATAGTATAATTTGTACTTGCAAATATTGTAGATCACATGGCTAAGTCCAACTTCAACTTCAACGTTTTTGCTGAGAAAGAAAAGCTTAAGAACAATGGGTCTAACTTCACCAACTGGTTCCGCAATCTGAGAATCATTCTCTCTGGCGGTCAAAAGGACTATGTCCTTGAGAAAGCGTTAGGTAACCCCCGCCGCAAATCGCTACCGATGAGAAAGCTGTCTATCGTCACAAGAAAGATGATTATGGTGTGATTAAGAGAACCATATTGTTTGCTATGGAACCGAACTTCAAAATCGTTTTGAAAACTATCCGGGCCCTTTGAGATTCTCAAGAGCTGAAAACCATGTTTCGCACTCAGCCCGCTCGAGAGATATGAGATCTCCGAGAAGTTCTTTAACCGCAAGATGGAGGAAGGAGTTCATAGTGAGCACGCCATTAAGATGTCGGGCTACACTCAACGCCTTTGAGCAATCGGATCTGCAAGATTCCGGAGGAGCTCAAGATTGACAGGTTCTAATCACTCCTCCCAGCTACAAAAGTTTTGTAGTGACTCATAATCAGATTGGTTCCATCGATACGATCACCGAGCTCTTCGCAAAGTCAAGGCTGCGAGGTGGACATCAAGAAGGATAATCATGTGTTGATGGTCAACAAGCCCTCCTTTAAGAAAGGTAAGGGTGCAAAGAAGCCCTTCAAGAAAAGCGGCGGCAAGCGCGTTGCCCCTGCTGAGAAGAAGCTCAAGTCTGGTCCTAAGCCGGACACTGAGTGTTTCTATTGCAAGGACAAGGGTCACTGGAAGCGCAACTGTCCGAAGTACTTAGCGGAAAAGAAGGCTGGCACCATCAAAGGTATATTTGATATACATGTTATTGATGTTTTCCTTACTAGCCCTCGTTGTAGTGCCTGGGTATTTGATACTAGTTCATTTGCTAATATTTGTAACTCGAAACAGGAGCTACGGAATAGACGGCGGCTTGCGAGGGATGAGGTGACGATGCGCGTTGGCAACGGATCAAGAGTTGATGTGATGGCCGTCAAGACGCCTCTCCTTAGTTTTACCTTCGGGATTAGTTTTAAACCTTAATAAATGTTATTATGTGCGTTGAGCATGAACATTATTTCTGGATCGTGTTTATTGCAAGACGGTTATTCATTTAAATCGGAGAATAATGGTTGTTCTATTTATATGAGTAACATCTTTTATGGTCATGCACCTCTTGTGAATGGTTTATTTCTTCTAAATCTCGAAAGGGATGAAACACACATCCATAACATTGAGGCTAAGAGATGCAAAGTAGATAGTGATAATACTACTTATTTGTGGCAATCGCTGCTCAGGTCATATTGGTGTAAAGCGCATGAAGAAACTCCATTCTGATGGACTTTTGGAGTCTCTTGATTTTGAATCATTTGACACATGCGAACCATGCCTCATGGGCAAGATGATCAAAACCCCGTTCTCCGGTATGATGGAGCGAGCAATGGACTTGTTGGAAATCATACATACCGATGTATGCGGACCGATGAGTGTTTCGACGCGCGGTGGATATCGCTATTTTCTCACTTTTACCGATGACTTAAGTAGATATGGGTATATCTATTTAATGAAACATAAATCTGAAACATTTGAAAAGTTCAAGGAATTTCAGAATGAAGTGGAGAACCATCGTAACAAAAAGATTAAGTTTCTACGATCCGATCATGGGGGCGAGTATTTGAGTTATGATTTTCTCACGCATCTTAAAGCAAGCGGAATTGTTTTGCAACTCACGCCACCCGGAACACCATAGCGCAATGGTGTGTCTGAACGCCGGAATCGAACCCTATTAGATATGGTCCGATCGATGATGTCTCTTACTGATTTGCCGTTATCATTTTGGGGTTATGCATTAGAAACCGCTGCATTCACTTTAAATAGGGATCCATCTAAATCCGTTGAGACGACACCGTATGAACTGTGGTTCGGTGCTAAACCTAAGTTGTCGTTTCTTAAAGTTTAGGGATGCGAAGCTTACGTCAAGAAGTTGATGCCGGACAAGCTCGAACCCAAAGCGGAGAAATGCATCTTCATAGGATACCCTAAGGAAACTATTGGGTATACCTTCTATCACAGAACCGAAGGCAAAGTGTTTGTCGCAAAGAACGGTTCCTTTCTTGAGAAGGAGTTTCTCTCGAAAGAAGTGAGTGGGAGGAAAGTAGAGCTAGACGAGGTTATTGAACCTTCTCTTGAATTGGAGAGTAGCGCAGCACCTGAAATTGTTCTAGTGCCGCCTGCACCAACAATAGAGGAAGCTAATGACAAGGATCATGAAGCTTCGGACGATGCTGCTACTGAACGTCGCAGGTCGACAAGGTCGCGTGCCCCTCCTGAGTGGTACGGCAACCCTGTCTTGACTGTCTTGTTAGTAGAAGACAACGAACCTACGAACTATGAGGAAGCGATGATGAGCCCAGACTCTGAGAAATGGCTAGAAGCCATGAAATCCGAATTGGGATCCATGAGCGAAAACCAAGTATGGACTTTGGTGGACCCTCCTAGCAACCGAAAGGCCGTTGAGTGCAAATGGATCTTCAAGAAGAAAACGGACGCGGATGGTAATGTTACCGTCTATAAAGCACGGCTTGTTGCGAAAGGTTTTCGACAAGTTCAAGGTGTTGACTACGATGAGACTTTCTCTCCCGTAGCGATGTTTAAGTCCATTCGGATTTTATTAGCAATTGCTGCGTTTCATGATTATGAAATATGGCAAATGGATGTCAAGACTGCTTTCCTCAATGGCAACATTGATGAAGAGTTGTATATGATGCAACCCGAAGGTTTTGTCGATCCTAAGGATGCTGATAAAGTATGCAAACTTCAGCGTTCCATTTATGGACTGAAGCAAGCATCTCGGAGTTGGAACCTTCGTTTTGATCAAGTGATCAAGAGCTTTGGATTTGTTCCAAATTGCTACGAAGCTTGCATCTACAAGAAAGTGAGTGGGAGCTCGGTGAAGAACATCCTAAGGTACCTAAATAGGACTAAAGAAATGTTCTTAGTCTATGGGGGTGATGAACAGCTCGTCGTAAAAGGTTACGTCGATGCTAGTTTCGACACCGACAAGGATGATGCTAAATCTCGCAGATACGTATATTTTGAATGGAGGAGCTGTGAGCTAGAGAAGCTGCAAAGCGTGGTCGGGATCTACAGAGAAGCGGAATACATGGTCATGGGCTGCCAGGTCAAGTGAAGGAGTTTGGATCAGAAACTTCATCATCGAGCTTGGTATGGTTCCAAGTGCATTGGACCCACTTGGAGATATTGTGTGACAACACCGGCGCCATAGCACTCGCTAAGGAACCAAGATATCATCCAAAGACCAAGCATATCAACTGCAAGTTTCATATAATCCGAGATTATATAGCGATGGAGATCTCAAGATCAGCAAAGTACATACAGATCTGAATGTCGCAGATCCATTGACTAAACCTCTTCCACGTAAAACATGATCAGCACCTCTGCCATGGGTGTAAGATTGTTGCCAAATGTAAACTAGATTATTGACTCTAGTGCAAGTGGGAGACTGTTGGAATTATGCCCTAGAGGCAATAATAAAGATGTTATTATTATAATTCTTGTTCATGATAAAGTTTATATTCCATGCTAGAATTGTATTAAGCGGAAACATTAATACTTGTGTGGTTTGTGAACAACACCGTGTCCCTAGTACGCCTCTATGGACTAGCTCATTGATCAATGATGGTTAAGGTTTCCTAACCATAGACATGAGTTGTCAATTAATAATGAGATCATATCATTGGGAGAATGATATGATGGATGAACCAAACTAAGCGAAGCAATTAGATCGTGTCATTGTGTTCATCTTTACAAGCTTTTCCTATGTCAAATATTGTATTCCTTAGACCATGAGATAATGCAACTCGGTATCGGAAGAAAGCTTTGAGGTCATCAAACGTCATCCTATGAGAGGGTGATCATAAAGGTGTCTCTCGTGATCGGAAAGTATCTTGGGTTGTATGTATCGAGATGGGATTTGTCCCTCCCAAGTCGGAGAGATATACGGGCCCACTCGTAATCGATATCAACACCGCTTGCAAGCATGTGGTTAAGGAGTTAATCACAAAGTGATATCGGATTACAGAGCGAGTAAAGTACTTGCAGAACGAGATTGAACTAGGTATGACGATACCGACGATCGAATCTCGGGCAAGTAAAATATCGCGAGACGAAGGGACTATATATATGGGATTGATTGAATCCTGGCATCGTGGTTCATCCGATATGATCATCGATGAATGTGGGAGTCAATATGGGTGCCTGCACCGCTGTTGATTATTGATAGAAGATCATGTCTGCATATTCTCGAACCCGCAGGGTCACACACTTAACGTGTCTTGACGCTAGGATAGATTGGATAGTTGGTTTATGAATTTTTGTTCGGAGTCTCGGATGGGATCCGGGATATCACGAGAGGTTCCGGAATGGTCCGAAGAATAAGATTCATATAAGGCGGCAGTTTTTGGAGTTCGAATTGTTCCGGGTTAATCGGTATTGTACCTGAAGCTTTAGAAGCTTACGGAAGGGGGCCAACGTGGTCCCACCTTCCGGGAGGGGGCATGGGCCTATGAGGGAGTGTCCTGGCCGCATTGGGCCAGGGGCACAAGGCCCCATAGGGTCCAGCCGATTCTAGAGAGATTTAACTCGTTTAAATCTTGAGATAGAATTTCTAGATAAGGGAGAGTTTAAATTGTTTAAACTAGAGATAGAGCCCTAGCCCCCCACTCCTCCCTCCCTTGGCCGCCGGCCCAAGGCTTGGAGGAGGGGCTAGGGTTAGCCGCCTCCCTCTATATAGAGAGGGCTAGGCGCCCCCGACACACCTTCCTCCAAACCCTAGTTGCCTGCCTTCCTCTCTCCTCCCGATCGCTTGTAGGCGAAGCCCTGCTGCAGAAATTCTCCACCATATACACCACGCCGTCGTGTTGTAGATCCAATCTATCTCTCCACCCTACTTGCTGGTCCGAGGAAGGAGGAGACGTCGAGGTGCTGCACGTGTGCATCTCACGGAGGCACCGCCACTTGTGGTGCTAGATCGGATCGGATCGCGAGGAGGAGAAGCGAGTACGACTACATCACCCACGTTCCGATTTAACGCTCTCCAGCGAATCTTCAAGGGTATGAAGATCTAATCCAATCTCTCGTTGTTTGCATCTCCTAGATTAGATCTTGGCTTTCCTCTGCTCGCTTTAGAGAAAATTTTGATTTACTATGCGAAACCCTTGATCGGGGCTCAACGCGGCAATGCAAGGTCTTCAGCCCCGGTTAGCGAGGAGGCCAGCAAGGATTCTTCTCCCAAGGTACCTACGAGCAGCGGGTTGAAGAGAAAAGCAAGGCCGACGGTGGATTGTTCGGCTCCGGTGGTCAGATGCGGCACCCAGATCTCGAAGAAAAAAACCGGGAGAAGAGCGAGAGGTGAATTTTTTCTTATATGTGCCTTATCTTGCAAGTAGATTAGTTACGTCATAATAGAATCGAATGAACTGAAAAGTTCCCCCTTTTAATCAAATTAGGCACAACTTTGATACAAGGGACCTATATGAGTTCACAGTTCATGTTCGGCAGTACACTCCAAACTTGATTTTGGTTGCGAGAGGGTTGTGTTCAGGCAAGATGTGCTTGTGAATTGCAAAGAGGTTGTGTCTGTTTCGCAGCTGGTAGATATGCTTGCTGCTAGAATTCCCTGGGGTTCTAGACAGAGGAAAAAATTGGTGTGGCGCAACATGAATGATACCTATCAGCAAATTGAGCACTCCCATGAGCTTCAGATGGTTTGGGTGTGTTGCGCAGCTGATTGTAAGGTGAAAGTTGAAGCGATTATTGATGATATGTATGAAGATGCTGGAGATCTTGCTACCAGAGCTTCTACTCCTAGAGAATATGGACCAATAGATGCTGATCTAGATAAGTTCAGTATACGCATAGAGATGGATTCATACATGGCAAAACTTGATGAGGGAGTTAGTAAGCCAGTTGCGTCATGTACTGTGGAGATCACTGTTGATTCCAAAAACATATGTCTTGATGAAATGAGAGAGATGATCGATAAGGAAATCAGTATTGGCCCTAAGAAGATGGCAAAAATCCGGTGGTGGCATCTTAAGAATCAGCAATTCATAGATGTTTTGGATACTGAAGATCTTATGCAGATTATGCAACGAAAGAAGCGAACCAGGAATGTGTTCTTCCTTGGTACCATTTCTGATGTTGTTGAATAGGTTATAGTGGATGTAGATGCCCCTGTAGTGGCTGAACAGAATGAGGTGGTCGACGTTGATGAGATCTGATGAGAGCTGCTACCCTAGGCTTCTCATATGGACCACGGGGTTCCCCTACCTGTATTTGTAATATTGACTGCTGTTGTATTTAGAGCGTGTTTCTGTGATTATGTTTGCTGAGAGATTGCGATATAATACTATGCAAGCTGTTGAGATTTTTGGACATGTCACTCACTGAAACCATCGTTGTTGTAATAAGACATAAGTACATTGTAGTTGACATGATTATGTTTCTTAAGATGATGTACCGTACTTGTTTCTATTATTATGTTTTTTGGGACATTGTAATGTAATGTTTTGTGAAACCATGACTGGACAAGTGATGCATAAATACATTGTAGTTGACATGATTATGTTTCTTGAGATGATGTACTGTACCTGTTTCTATTATTTTGTTTGTTGAGAGATTGTAATGTAATGTTTTGCGAAACCATGACAGGACAAGTGATGCGTAAGTACCTTGTAGTCAACATGATTTTGTTTCTTGAGTTGATGTAATATACTTGTTTTTGTGATGGTGTTTGTTGAGAGATTGTAATGTGATGTTTTGTGAAACCATGATGTGATTATGTTTGTTGAGAGATTGTAATGTAATGTTTTGTGAAACCATGACTGAACAAGTGATGCATGAGTACCTTGTAGTTGACATGATTTTGTTTCTTTAGATGATGTAATATACTGATATGTTTTCGTTAGGCAATGAAATTGGGATGGAGGGAGTACATGTTTAATATTTGAAATGAGAATGTATGAAGAGAATACATATTAGGCAGGAGACAGTAGTCCAGGGAAAGGGCATGGTATCCATTAAACTTTTGTAACATGTCAATTTAGTCATTGTTGCAGCGGTAGAAGGGCAGCTCTCTCTCTCTCTCTCTCTCTCTCTCTCTCTCTCTCTCTCTCTCTCTCTCTCTCTCGCCGATGCCGACGCTGTCGCCTGCGATGATGCATTCGCCATGATGTCCTTGAACAGCGAGGACGACCAGTCGAGCAGCGATAGCCTTCTCTCCGACATCGAGTATTCCTTCCATGATGTGAGTTCCTCTGTTTTCTTGGGCTAGGGTTAGGCAATGGTAAATCTCTTGATCTGAGCTCCATATGTGCATGCAATCGTGTTCGATTTCAGCTTTGCATTTACCTATAGGTACCATAGACGATCTACCACTCTGAATGGGAGGTCCTAGATCTCGATGGAGAAGTTCCATGTGACCATGAGCTAAAACTGAGGAGATATGTTGCATTCGAAGGAAGTAACACTGGGAGAAGGTTTTTGGGCTGTACAAAATCAGGTTTGTTTACATTATGTGCAACTGTGACATGAAGTAAAATGTATCGTGCATGTTCATAACACTATAGTGTGTGTGTTTTTAGGTTGGCCCGGTGTGTAAAGCAGTAGAGTGGGTGGATCTTGAGTGGCCAGATGCACTTAAGAAATGTTTGGCACAGTTATGGGAGATGTATGAGTTGGAAAGGTCGGGGAGATTTACTAATGTAAGTGATGCAGCTGAAAAAAATTACAAGCTGTCGGTAAGAAATAAGGAGCTGGAACAAGAAATCAAGAATTTGCAGTCAGAGCTAACTAACGGAATCGATGGGAGCTTGGTTGTTGGAACTACAAAGAAGCTTCAGGATAGTCACAGGTTGCTGTTCATAATGCATAAAAGGAGAGGGATCAGCTCAGGGAAGACAAGAAGAAGCTAGAGTACTGCATTGCGGATCTGTTGAAGGAACTGAAGAAGGCGTGCGAGGGTGAACAAGGATAGACTATAGAGGATAAAGGAAATTCGAGATGAATAATTTATGTTGTGCCAATGCCTGAAACTAGTTAACTATAACACTTGTAGTTACGCTTTCTTAACTAAGCCAAACTCAATCCTCGAGCAAACTAATTTCAGACGAACACACATATCATGTATAGAGTTAAGTTCACGCTTACAAAATCACCACTACAGAGGATAAACTAGGCAGTTTAGTACTAAATAGACATATGTTGTGTTCAAGTGAGCCTAGCTCGGAGCTGCCTATTTTTCTCCCTAAGATCGGCCAGCTCCTTCAGTACTATGTCGTGCTTCAGTTGTAGGTTCCAACGCTCCATCACGGATTGGAGAAGTTGATCCGTAGCCATACGATTTTCCTTCAAGATCCCTTTCATGATCTCCGTTTGCTTCCTAGCCGAGGTGCGACCTTCACTGTGTAGCTTCGCCCACCCGGCATTTAACTCCTTCAGTTTCTGGCACTTGTCAGAAAGGACCGCGAGTCAACGAGAATATCATTTTGCGGCTCGAAAGTTGGGGTGTCCAGGCAACGCGGTACCCAAGTTCCCTGAAATCATCCGCGATGACTACAGCTGGTGTGCCAAATACTCGGAGGGTCTTTTTCGGCACGAATTCAACTTTACGTTTCAATACAAAAAATCAGGCTAACGGCCGTCAAGTTGGGCCCCTCCTGTTAGTTCTCGCCGTTATGTCGCTCCTGTCGCTCCCGTCGCTTAGGTGTCAATTAGGCTTGCAGCGTTGGCGCCTGCATCCATTACGCGTCTTCTTCCCCGGAGCGGTAATCTGTGGGGCATCACAGCCATGGCGCGGAGCTGGGACGTGGATGAACCTGCTCGGCCCAGCTCTCCTCCCTGTAGGCTTGCAGCGTTGGCGCATGCATCCATTACGCGTCTTCTTCCCCGGAGCGGCAATCTATGGTCGTGGCCATGGCGCAGAGCTGGGAAGTGACGAAGCTACTCGGCCCCGCTCTCCTCCCCATCCCGAGTCGGAGCTCGCCCTCACCACGGACGCACCCATGGCATGGTCGGGGACGAGAATTGGTTCCCGGTGAGACCTATCACCTTGTCGACCATGCTCGGTTCTGTTTTCCTTCTCTAGAATCCGAGCTCGCCGTCGCCGTGGTTGCACCCGCACCAATTCTGCCACCTCTGCCGATGTCTCTGTGGTAGCTCAAGTTCTGGGGCTCTCCAAGTTCTGCCATGTTGGGCCTGTAAGTGTTGTTGTATGTTAAACTAGCAAATCTCTTTTGTTCAAATCTCTTGGACTGTACCAACTTCATTGTGTTTAATTATGAAAGACAAAATATAAATGACTTCTCTCAATTTCGCGCATAGAAAAATGCACAGCTAATTTCATATTCTCGCAGGAACTGGCCCCACTTATTGAACCGGCAGCACTGCCACGATCTCCGCGTAACCACGGTGAGTTCTTGAACCGAAAGTTGCAGTTACCACGTTTCTTCTGCAGGCATTCCTCTGCAGTCATTGTGTTCTTTTCACATACCACATATGGATCCACCAGTATCATTGAAATGTGTGTTCTCTTCAGAGACCACACATGGATCCACCAGTATCATTGCATGTGTGCTCTTTTTACTAACAACAACCAGAGTCATTGCATGTGTGTTCTTTTTACTAACAACAACCAGAGTCATTGCATGTGTGTTCTTTTTACTAACAACAACCAGAGTCATTGCATGTGTGTTCTCTTCAGAGACCACACATGGGGATCCACTAGTGTCATTGCATGTGTGTTCTTTTTACTAACAACAACTGGAGTAATTGCATCTGTGTTCTTTTCACATACCACATATGGATCCACCAGTGTCATTGAAATGTGGGTTCTCTTCAGAGACCACACATGGATCCACCAGTGTCATTGCATGTGTGTTCTTTTTACTAACAACAACTAGAGTCATTTCATGACTATTCTTTTCACATACCACATATGGATCCACCAGTGTCATTGAAATGTGTGTTCTTCTCATTAACCACAGCTAGAGTCATTGCATGTGTATTCTCTTCAGAGATCACACATGGATCCACCAGTGTCATTGCACGTGTGTTCTTTTTACTAACAACAACTGGAGACATTGCATGTGTGTTCTTTTCACATACCACATATGGATCCACCAGTGTCATTGAAATGTGTGTTCTCTTTAGAGACCACACATGGATCCGCCAGTATCCTTGGATGTGTTCTCTTTTTACTAACAACAACCAGAGTCATTGCATGTGTGTTCTTTTCACATACCACATATGGATCCACCAGTGTCATTGAAATGTGTGTTCTCTTCAGAGACCACACATGGATCCACCAGTGTCATTGCACGTGTGTTCTTTTTACTAACAACAACTAGAGTCATTTCATGACTATTCTTTTCACATACCACATATGGATCCACCAGTGTCATTGAAATGTGTGTTCTTCTCATTAACCACAGCTAGAGTCATTGCATGTGTATTCTCTTCAGAGATCACACATGGATCCACCAGTGTCATTGCACGTGTGTTCTTTTACTAACAACAACTGGAGACATTGCATGTGTGTTCTTTTCACATACCACATATGGATCCACCAGTGTCATTGAAATGTGTGTTCTCTTTAGAGACCACACATGGATCCGCCAGTATCCTTGGATGTGTTCTCTTTTTACTAACAACAACCAGAGTCATTGCATGTGTGTTCTTTTCACATACCACATATGGATCCACCAGTGTCATTGAAATGTGTGTTCTCTTTAGAGACCACACATGGATCCACCTGATGTCATTGCATGTGTGTTCTTTTTACTAACAACAACTAGAGTCATTTCATGACTATTCTTTTCACATACCACATATGGATCCACCAGTGTCATTGAAATGTGTGTTCTTCTCATTAACCACAGCTAGAGTCATTGCATGTGTATTCTCTTCAGAGATCACACATGGATCCACCAGTGTCATTGCACGTGTGTTCTTTTTACTAACAACAACTGGAGACATTGCATGTGTGTTCTTTTCACATACCACATATGGATCCACCAGTGTCATTGAAATGTGTGTTCTCTTTAGAGACCACACATGGATCCGCCAAAGATATCCTTGGATGTGTTCTCTTTTTACTAACAACAACCAGAGTCATTGCATGTGTGTTCTTTTCACATACCACATATGGATCCACCAGTGTCATTGAAATGTGTGTTCTCTTTAGAGACCACACATGGATCCACTAGTGTCATTGCATGTGTGTTCTTTTTACTAACAACAACTAGAGTCATTTCATGACTATTCTTTTCACATACCACATATGGATCCACCAGTGTCATTGAAATGTGTGTTCTTCTCATTAACCACAGCTAGATTCATTGCATGTGTATTCTCTTCAGAGATCACACATGGATCCACCAGTGTCATTGCACGTGTGTTCTTTTTACTAACAACAACTGGAGACATTGCATGTGTGTTCTTTTCACATACCACATATGGATCCACCAGTGTCATTGAAATGTGTGTTCTCTTTAGAGACCACACATGGATCCGCCAGTATCCTTGGATGTGTTCTCTTTTTACTAACAACAACCAGAGTCATTGCATGTGTGTTCTTTTCACATACCACATATGGATCCACAGTGTCATTGAAATGTGTGTTCTCTTCAGAGACCACACATGGATGTCATTGCATGTGTGTTCTTTTTACTAACAACAACTAGAGTCATTTCATGACTATTCTTTTCACATACCACATATGGATCCACCAGTGTCATTGAAATGTGTGTTCTTCTCATTAACCACAGCTAGAGTCATTGCATGTGTATTCTCTTCAGAGATCACACATGGATCCACCAGTGTCATTGCACATGTGTTCTTTTTACTAACAACAACTGGAGACATTGCATGTGTGTTCTTTTCACATACCACATATGGATCCACCAGTGTCATTGAAATGTGTGTTCTCTTTAGAGACCACACATGGATCCGCCAGTATCCTTGGATGTGTTCTCTTTTTACTAACAACAACCAGAGTCATTGCATGTGTGTTCTTTTCACATACCACATATGGATCCACCAGTGTCATTGAAATGTGTGTTCTCTTCAGAGACCACACATGGATCCACCAGTGTCATTGCATGTGTGTTCTTTTTACTAACAACAACTAGAGTCATTTCATGACTATTCTTTTCACATACCACATATGGATCCACCAGTGTCATTGAAATGTGTGTTCTTCTCATGAACCACAGCTAGAGTCATTGCATGTGTATTCTCTTCAGAGATCACACATGGATCCACCAGTGTCATTGCACGTGTGTTCTTTTTACTAACAACAACTGGAGACATTGCATGTGTGTTCTTTTCACATACCACATATGGATCCACCAGTGTCATTGAAATGTGTGTTCTCTTTAGAGACCACACATGGATCCGCCAGTATCCTTGGATGTGTTCTCTTTTTACTAACAACAACTAGAGTCATTGCATGTGTGTTCTTTTCACATACCACATATGGATCCACCAGTGTCATTGAAATGTGTGTTCTCTTCAGAGACCACACATGGATCCACCAGTGTCATTGCATGTGTGTTCTTTTTACTAACAACAACTAGAGTCATTTCATGACTATTCTTTTCACATACCACATATGGATCCACCAGTGTCATTGAAATGTGTGTTTTTCTCATTAATCACAACTAGATTCATTGCATGTGTGTTCTCTTCAGAGACCACACATGGATCCACCAATGTCATTGCATGTGTGTTCTTTTTACTAACATCAACTAGAGTCATTGCATGTGTGTTCTTTTCACATACCACATTTGGATCCACCAGTGTCATTGAAATGTATGTTCTCTTTAGAGACCACACATGGATCCATCAGTGTCATTGCATGTGTGTTCTTTTTACTAACAACAACTGGAGTCATTGCATGTGTGTTCTTTGCACATGCCACATATGGATCCACCAGTGTCATTGCATGTGTGTTCTCTTCAGAGACCACACATGGATCCACCAATGGCATTGCATGTGTGTTCTTTTTACTAACAACAACTAGAGTCATTTCATGACTATTCTTTTCACATACCACATATGGATCCACCAGTGTCATTGAAATGTGTGTTCTTCGCATTAACCATAGCTAGAGTCATTGTATGCGTGTTCTCTTCAGAGACCGCACATGGATCCACCTGTGTCACTACATGTGTGTTCTTTTTACTAAGAACAACTAGAGTAATTACATGTGTGTTCTTTTCACATACGACATATGGATCCACCAGTGTCATTGAAATGTATGTTCTCTTCAGAGACCACACACGAATCCACCAGTGTCATTGCATGTGTGCTCTTTCTACTAACAACAACTGGAGTCATTGCATGTGTGTTCTCTTCAGAGATCACACATGGATCCACCAGTGTCATTGCATGTGTGTTCTTTTTACTAACAACAACTGGAGTCATTGCATGTGTGTTCTTTTCACATACCACATATGGATCCACCAATGACATTGAAATGTGTGTTCTCTTGAGATACCACACATAGATCCACCAATGTCATTGCATGTGTGTTCTTTTTACTAACAACAACCGGCGTCAATGCATGTGTGTTCTTTTCACATACCACATATGGATCCACCAGTGTCATTACATCTATGTTCTTTTCACAATCCACCTATGGATCCACCAGTGTCATTGCATGTGTGCTCTTTTTACTAACAACAACCAGAGTCATTGCATGTGTTTTCTCTTCAGAGACCGCTGATACGTCCATTTTGCATCACTATTCTATGACTTAATTCACTATTATTCATTGATATATTTCGTATTGAGAGATGATACTTATGTTATTTCATCTATTTTTTCATGGTTGATGACTTTTGGAGCATGGACCGCAATGTGGATTCTGATGGAAAAGGTGCTGTTTGGAGGCAAAATTCGCGAAGATCAGAAAATCCGGGAAAATATATGTAAAATTCTATTTTTCCAGAAGACTCAGGATGCCAGAAGATGTAGCGGAGGTGGGCCACAGGGGCCCACACCACCCCATGGTGCGGGCAGGCCTAGGCCGCGCCAGGGAGTAGTGTGGCCTCCCTGGCCCACTCCAGCTTCTCCCCTCTGGCGTATATCATCCCCACGAAACCCTAAGACTCAGGGAGTGACCACAGAAAGATTCCGCCGCCTCTGCGGGGCGGAAAACACCGAGAGAGAAAGATCTCTCCGGCTGACAGATTTCTGCCGGGGGAATTCCTTCCCGGAGAGGGGAGATCGTCGCCATCAACACCACCATCAAGTTGGACTTCATCGGGATCATCATCATCATCACCACCATCATCACCATCAGCACCCTCATCACCATCTCCATATTGCTGTAACAATTGCGTTGAATCTTGCTATAGTTCATAGGGGAAACTTTCCCGGTGTTGATTACTCTTTGTAGTTGATGCTATTGAGTGAACCGTTGAATTATTGTTAATGTTCAGATTGTTATACATCATTATTCCATCTCTGATCATGATCCATATGATGTCTTGTGAGTAGTTCGTTTTGTTCTTGAGGACATGGGATAAGTCTTGTTGTTAGTAGTGGAGTTGCGTTGAGAAAGATTCAATAGATTGTTATTTAAGTTGTGGTGTACTTCTTCTAGTGGTGTCATGTGAACGTCGACTACATGACACTTCACCTATATGGGCCTAGGGGAATGCATTGTGTATTTGGCTACTAATCGTAGGGGTTGCCGGAGTGACAGAAACCTGAACCCCCGTTAGGAAACCATTGCACATGGGACGTAAGGGTCTTAGAGTTTAAAGATGTGGTTATGTTTCTACCTTAATTACTTTCTTGTACTTACGGATGTTTGCAAGGGGTATAATCACAAGTATGTATTAGTCTTGGATGGGGCGGTACATTAGCACAGGTTCACCCACACAACAGTTAGCAAGCTAGAGAAGATTAATCGACTATATGAAGCGAAAGCACTTGACAGTCTTCCCATGTGTCCTCGAGAACGTTTGGTCATCTATAGAAATACAACCGCCTTGTCCTTTGCTGCATAAAGGATTGGGCCACTTGCTGCATTTATTCCTACTGTCTTTTATTTAATCGTACTTTGTTTACTTGCTTTATCGAAAACCCCTAAAAATACGTTTGCTAAGTATTTGCAGAGAATTCCTGATCCATACCACTAGCCAAAATCTTCTGATCCTCGTTGTTTTCGACACTCTTACTTATCAAAAATACGCGATACACCCCTATACTTGTGGGTCATCAAGACTATTTTCGGCGCCATTACCGGGAGTGAAGCGCTATTGAGAGTGGAACTGGTAAAGGAAACTTCTCTGTGAGTATTGTTTATACGCTAGTTGCTTTATTTTCGTTATGGATAATTCGCTGAGTTTCTTATTTGGTAATGCTACTACCACTGCTAAGGTAGTAGATAAGCCACCACCTGCTGAGAAAGACGTTTTCAAAATACCTACAAGAATTATTTATCGTGTTATGGATAACTATTATGTTGGGGATAGAACTGTCCATCCCGGTGAGCATTTACTCTTTATACATGAATTATGCGGGTTGTTCAAGTGTGCAGGTATTACTACAGATCAAGTTAAGAAGAAGTTATTCTCATTATCACTGAAAGGAAGAGCTGAGGAATGGTCAAGCTCTGGAATGGGAGGAAATAGTGCCTCTCTTTTATTCAAAGTTTTATCCTCCTAGTGAGATTCATAAAGATCAGAATCAAATATACAACTTTTGGCCTCTTGATGGAGAGAGTACAGCTCAAGCTTGGGGGAGATTGAAGTTACTAATGCTCAAATGTCCCATTCATGATCTCCCCAACAATATTATTATCAACAACTTTTATGCAAGGCTCACTCTACATGATAAAGATTTATTGGATGCTTCTTGCGCTGGATCATTCACTCGTATGGAAGAAGAAGCTAAATGGGACCTTCTAGATCGTATTCAAGACAATGCTGAAGCTTGGGAGAATGACAAAGGTAGAAAGTCAGGTATAAATTATGATTATGAATGCATTGAATCTTTTATGGGAACTGATGACTTTCAAAATATTAGTAATCTTTATGGTCTTGATCTGCAAGTTATTACAAATTGCTTTAGAGCTTTTGCTTCCTATATCGAAATTCCAAAAAGGGGATGGAACAAATACCATGCACCTTACAAGGATATTGTTGACTATGCTCCTATTGGAAGTGCTGAATATTGCATCATTGACCCCATTTTACCTGAACCTTATATCGAGAAGATTCCCTTCCCTGAAAAGGTAAAGGACCATCCTATGATAACTAATGTAATCACTAAAAGTGAAAAAAGAACTGTAAAACCTGATGAGCAAATAAACATTGAACCTGTGGTAGCAATTGTGAAAGACCTTGTCACTAAAAGCGCAGAAGATGGGCACATAGTCTTTTGTGAGGATGCTTCTAATATTGTTTCACATCCCAATAGAACTAAAAAGGCTAGTGTTCCTGTGCTTTCTGTTAGAATTGGTGATCATTGCTATCATGGTTTATGTGATATTGGTGCAAGTTCAAGTGCTATTCCTTATGAGCTTTACATAGAAATTATGCATGAGATCAGTCCTTGCGAGTTGGAAGAGATTGATGTGGTTATTTACCTTGCTAATAGAGAGACCATATCTCCAATTGGTATTGTACGAGACGTGGAAGTTCTTTGTGGTAAGATTAAGTACCCCGCTGATTTTCTAGTACCTGGCTCGGCTGCTAGTAAAACCTACCCTATCATTTTTGGTAGACCTTTTTTGAGTACTTGTGGAGCTATTATTGATTGCAAGAGGGAGAAAATCTTGACTAAATTTGATGGGGAATCTTATGAGTTTAATTTTTCGAAATTTACTAAAGAACCTTGCGAAGAGGAAACCCATAATGAAGATTTTAGGGTTGAACAACTTGCTTATATTTCTCTTGCTCCTAACAATGCTTTGCAGCAATTTATGGAAGATCATGAAAGTGAAATCTTCATGGAAGAAAGGAATGAGATTGACAGGATTCTCCGTGATCAACCTAAGATGCTTAAGCACAACTTGCCTGTGGAAGACTTGGGTACCATGATGCCACCTAAAAAGGATCCGGTTTTTGATCTAAAACCTCTCCCTGATGATCTTAAATATGCTTTTATTGATGATAAAAAGATATATCCTGTTATTATTAGCGCTAAACTTTCAGGGGAGGAAGAAGAAAGATTATTGGAAGTTTTGAGGAAACACCGAGGAGCTATGGGCTATACTCTGGATGATTTGAAAGGGATTTCACCTACTATATGTCAGCATTCTATCAACATAGAACCAGATGTGAAGCCAGTAGTGGAGCACCAACGACGTTTAAATCCTAAGATGAAGGAAGTGGTAAGTAATGAGGTATTGAAACTCCTTGATACTGGTATTATTTACCCTATTGTTGATAGTGAATGGGTTAGTCCTGTTCATTGTGTTCCTAAAAAGGGAGGTATTACCGTTGTTCCTAATGATAATGATGAAATAATTCCTCAAAGAATAGTGGTAGGCTATAGGATGTGCATCGATTTTAGGAAAGTCAATAAAGTTACTAAGAAAGACCACTACCCGCTTCCTTTTATTGATCAAATGTTGGAAAGGTTGTCTAAAAAGACCCATTTTTGTTTTCTTGATGGTTATTCTGGTTTCTCTCAAATTGCTGTTAAGCAACAAGATCAAGAAAAAACTACTTTTACTTGCCCTTATGGAACTTATGCTTATAGACGTATGCCTTTTGGTTTATGTAATGCTCCTTCTACTTTCCAAAGGAGCATGTCTGCTATCTTTCATGGCTTTTGTGAGGAAATTGTAGAAGTGTTTATGGATGACTTTTCTGTCTATGGAACTTCTTTTGATAATTGTCTGCACAACCTTGATAAAGTTTTGCAGAGATGTGAAGAAACTAATCTTGTTCTTAATTGGGAGAAATGCCACTTCATGGTTAATGAAGGGATTGTTCTTGGGCATAAAGTTTCTGAAAGAGGCATAGAAGTTGATAGAGCTAAGGTTGAGGCAATTGAGAAGATTCCATGCCCAAGAGACATCAAAGGTATTCGTAATATCCTTGGTCATGCTGGATTCTATAGAAGGTTTATTAAAGACTTTTCTAGGATATCAAAACCCCTTACTAATCTTCTTCAAAAAGATGTACCTTTCGTTTTTGATGATGATTGTAAGGAAGCTTTTGAAACCCTTAAGAAGGCTTTAACTACAGCCCCTATTGTCCAACCACCTGATTGGACTTTACCCTTTGAAATAATGTGTGATGTGTCGTCGGATTGATAACAAGTACGCAATGAGGGGGTCCTCGAGGCGTGCGGAAGAGAGGGGGGTGAGACGTACGGTATTACGAGACGGTGAGCACAAGTTTACCAGTTGAATCCATGACTTTGGACAGATCCTACTCACGCTAGCAATCGATGTCTGGCAGAGCCGGAATATGGGTTACAAGGGTTTCGCCTGTGTGAGTTCAGGGTCTAAAGTATTGGGTGTTATCTGGTGCCCTAAAGGCTCTCCCTAGGACGGCTTATATAGATATCCGGCCTAGGGTTTACAGGAGAGATCAATCCGGCTACGACTAAGAGTCTGTTACAGAGTACATCTTGAACTACAAGTAACATTATGGGCCTAAGTCGGTAAGTCTTCTGGGCCTTCCTGTAGCCGGATTGGACTCCGTCTTCTCTCCCTGACTGGGCCGCCTGTGAAGCAATGCTCTAACCCGAGTGGGCCACCCTGGTCAGTGAGGAACTGCGAGGATACCCGGAAAGTATATCCCCAACAGCAGCCCCCGGAGGCCTCCAAGATCCAAAGTCGGATTTTATCATCGTCTAGCTTGATCTTCGCCTTCCAGAATCTTGAAGGGTTCCTAAAACTTCACAACAAAAAATATGATCCGGGTCTTAAAAGTAAGTCAGACCTTGCAATTGGTTACTCGGATTTTCCAGCTCGCTTTTAAACTAAGCCGGAATTTGGTCTCTGACGCCACCTGACACAAGCATGGTCAAGTCACGTCATCTGACAGACGTTTCGTCAGCATGACCATTTGGTGGGTCCACGGTCTGCGGAACCGAGGTGCCGTTTCAATGCATGCGTGGAGATCGAGGCGACACAATCATCGCGCGGGCCCTTCCTAGTTCTTTCCACGACGCATGGCGGTTACACTGTAGCGTTTGCACAAATCTTAGCGCAGGTAGGTGGATATAAGGGGTCCGGATTTCTTCTTCTCCTTTCCACCAGTCCTTTGCCGTTCCTTTCCTCCCAATCCTACTGCGCACACAGAGCCTCCTCGTTCTCCCTCCACAAAGCTCCTAGCATAGCCCCTTTAAGGTCACCCTTCCACCGGAGAAAATGGCTTCATCTTCTTCCTCCAGTTTGGCGGCGGCGAAGGCGGAAGCAGCAATAGAGAAAGAAAGCCACAGGGGAATCTGGATCCCCTGCGCTCTCGACGAAGCAGGCCTCAAGAACGTGGAGAAGGAGGGGCTCCTTGCTGCCGGCAACTGGCGGAGCGGCTCCGGCGAGACCGTCCCCAATCGGCACGAGGGCGAGCGCGTCCACTTCGACACCCATCTGGACCGAGGTTTGTCCTTTCCTCCCTCGGAGTTCTTCTCCGAGGTGATTGACCACTATGGATTTCAACTCCACAATCTTCCTCCTAACTCCATTCTAGAGATGAGCGCATATGCTGCGCTTTGCGAGGGCTTTCTCGGCATTAGGCCGAGTTTGCTTCTTTTCCGGTTTTACTTTCATGTCTGGAGGAATTCCATCACTGCCGGTGTTCCTTACATCACCGACACCATTAGTTTTTCTCTTAGACGAGACCGGGCATATCCCAAAATTTCTGCCAGTGACTCGGTCAAGCAATGGCCAGCCACTTTTTTCTACCATCGGGATATTCCGGCTCCCGGCAAAGCTACTGCTTTGTCGGCTTTTGTCGACGGAGCCGCCACGGCCCAACCTTCTTGGGACGAGGCTGCTCCAGCTCTCATAGATGATCTGATCCTCGCTAAGAGGAGGATCAAATATTTGATCAAGCACAATGGTCTGAAGGGATCCGACTTGGTTCAGTGATGGGTTTCATGCCGGATCCAGCCACTTCAGTACCACGGGGATAGACTGATGCATTCCGTCACGTCTTCCCTGACCGACTCCCTCCGCATCAGCCCCAAAGCCTACACCACTCAGGGCTACATAACCCAGATCAAGTGGATGATCAAGGAGCGGATCGAGAGGAGGATTCCGGAGGTTTCTCTGGATATGCACACGGTGGAAAACCCCGTGGTTCCGGTAAGCTTTTATCATCACATATTTTATGTGTTTCTATCTTCGAGTTACATTGCAATGCTGATACGTTTTCTAGTTTTCAGCTTGCTGACATCCCTGAGTCGGAACTTGCTCCGCTCGAAGGATACCCCCCGGAGTTCTCTCAGGAGGTGGAAGTGGTTCCACTGCCGGATCTTGCGCTCAAGAAGCGCAAAGCTCCGACAGTAGCAGTTGACACAAAGGAGGTGCCAGTCGTGAAGAGGTAACCTTCTGTCACAACTTTTCCGCCTTTGTTGTTTACTCAAGTTTCTTTCCGAGATGTAATGTTTCCGACTTTACTACTCTCTCAAAGCAAAATCAATCATCAAGGGCAAGGGGAAGGGGACTTATTCGAAGCCCTTGCGCCAGACGAAGCTTACAATAGCTTCCCCTGCCGTGGCTCCTCCGACTCCGGTCCCTCAACCTTCTGCAACTCCGGCGATCATCCCTTCTCTAGTGATTGCAGAAGATCTGGCTCCTCAAGCGGAGCCGACGATCCTTGGTTCACATACTGACGTCACTACCAGTGCGTCAGCTCAAGATAAGGGTGAACCCTCTTCGGGTAATGATCCCTCGGCTGAAGTCTTTGCCGACAACCTCCCCAACAATCCGGGTCTTGCCAAATTTGGCCTGACCCGGAAATATGCAGAGGAGATCCAGCGGCTGGCCAGGCAAGTCCTGGACAAAAGCCATTTATCCCCCGAAGAGGAGACGCAAGAAGTAGAGGACGTCAAGTTCTCCAACCTTCTTACTCAAGTCCGCCTTCGCGACGACAGGATCAGGACTGGCGAGCTTCCAACAGCTCCAGTGATCCCTCTTACTCTCGCCGAGAAGGTGGCAGCTGAAGTGAACGCGGGTTTAGACAAACTCACCCACGAGCAATATGTAAGTCGGAATTCCAACTCTTGTTTTTACATTGTTATATCATATCCTCTAGCCCCCAAGCATGAATTAGGATATAGAATCCGAGTTTATGCTTTCGTTAGGATGCCAAAGAACGAACTAGTGTAGCCCCCAAGGCTTGTGCTGATATTTAGTAAAAATATTAGCCCGAGTCTTAAGTAGCTTTCTGACTTTGGGTATTCTGACTTACAGAAAGTATGTTCCTATAACCAGGAATTATTGTCCAATGTCCGTAATAAGCGGAGAGAGATCAAAGCTCTCTGGCTTAAAAATTCTGAGCTCAAGGTAGCCAAGGATGAAGCTGAAGGTAAACATTTCGAGATTCAAACCTTGTCTTTTGCTTTTTCTATGTCGAATTTTTCTGAACTGTTGTTCTTTTTTGACTTACAGCGTTGGTGAAATAATCCATCGCTATGATTGAAGAGGACGAGAACCTCAAGACCTTGGTGGTGGAGAACAAAGGACTTCGCCAAGAGCTGGAAAAGCTCAAGGTGGATCATGAAACGAGCATAGCTCAAGTCCTGGAATCCTCCTCCATGGCCAGTGAAAAGCGCAATCGCAAGATTGCCGCTCAAGATAAAGTTATCTCGGACCTCAAGAATGAGGTTGATAGAGAGAAGGATATCTCCCAAGCACTCCGGGCTAAACTCCAGAGCCTCCGGGAGGAGAAAGCCAAGATTGACGATGTCATTCTTGGTAAGTTCCATCTATCTGACTAATCATTTCCTCAACTTTTATCAATGTTGGTTTTTCCTTATCTTCTTTTTGTGTATAGGTCCTCTGAACTTGACGGACTCCTCGTCGTCCGAGCCTCGCACTCACCGGCTTACCCAAGTCGGTGATCTTCTTCATGACTACCGCCAATCCCTTGAGGATATTGGCGAGTCTCTCAAGATTCCGAACATGCCAAGCATGTCGGACTTCCAGGTGCGGGAGAAGGCCAAGGAGATGCTGCATCGCTCGATGGAACATGTCCTACGCATGATCGCCGCAGAATGCCCTCTCCATGGTCATGAGCCACCATGGAAACATGGAAATATGGCAAGTTACTAAAGGGTACTGCAAGGTAGACGAAGACGGCCAGGAGCAGGACCTTCAAGCCATCATGCACTCCTGCGCCGGATATGGGTGCCACATAGCTGATCTGACCAGCTACGAAATCCCCTTCTTCACCCGCGTGGATACTCCGCCACCTCCTCCAGAAGATGCCGAAGAAGTTTCCGACGATGAACGGACCACCTCGGATCCGGACATCTCGGAACGATATCAAGGCGAAGTGACCAGCGAGCCAGTAGATCCTTCGTCTCCTCCTGCATCATAGACCACAAACTTATGTATTATTCTGTGAAAGAACATGATGCGTTTTGTAAATATGAAGTACTATGGCTTTTGCTAGTGCTAAGTTTTTTATCTATTCAACACTTTTGTTTTAGACTTTTTGTGTGCTTGAAATGTTTGCATAAGCACTTAGAATTTTTTGTCTCTACTTATCGTTTATCTGGCTTTCCGCCTCGTCCCTTTCGTGAGCCGGCTAAACCTTTAGCTGGAAACTTTGCCGAGCAACGGAGCTCAATTGCTAAACCAGTTTAAACTCGGAAACAAAGCCGACTTTCAGTACCAACAATTCACTACTTGGAAAATACCCGCATCCAGCAATCAGACAAATAACCTAAGTAAAGACTAGAATTTTTTAGAGTTATACCCAAAGGTAGCAGTTTTAGAGTCGGAAATCTAAACCAGAACGAACATGAGCATAAAGTACTTTCAAGCATTCTGGGATTTTCGACTATGACATGATCATTAGGAAATAAGATGGTAAAAATTTCTCAGGAAAACTTTGAGGTAACCAAAGCTTTTATTTCTCACAGAACATGTACATATGTATGATTACAAAGAAGGATAAACTAAGAATAAAAGGGATGTAGCTGAGCAATATTCCATGGTCTGTCTAATTCATCCGGATTTGTACTGCCTCCAGCTCTCTTTCTCTTCTTAGTAGCAGGTCTTTCTTTGACTGGCCTCATGTCAGTTAAGTAGTACGATCCATTGTGCAATACTCGACTAACTAAAAAGGGCCCTTCCCATACTGGGGAAAGTTTGTGCTTTCTTTGTTGCACAAGCCGGAGAACCAAATCACCTTTATTAAAAGATCTAGTTCGGACTCTCTGGCTATGATACTTGCGTAACTTCTGCTGATAGGCTGTAGATCTCATTTCAGCAACGACGTGAACTTCTTCGACTAAGTCGAGATCATTTTGTCAAGAAATCTCGGCATCCTCTTCGATATACGCGGCCACTCTAGGAGAAGTATGAATTAAATCACTAGGAAGAACTGCTTCTGCGCCATAGACCAAGAAGAAAGGTGTATAGCCTGTTGACCTGTTCGGAGTTGTTCGCAAACTCCAAATTACAAAGGGTAGTTCCTCTGCCCAAGCCCCTGTAGCACGTCTCAGTGGTGCTTCGAGTCTCGGTTTCAAGCCTTGTAGAATTAAACCATTTGCTCTTTTGACTTGTCCGTTAGCCTGTGTATGTGCGACTGACGCAATGTCAAGCCGGATATTTTGCTCATCACAGAATTTAGCCAGTTCTCCCATAGAAAAGTTACTCCCGTTGTCCGTGATAATGCTATGCGGATAACCATACCGGATTATAACATCCTCGACAAATCTTTTGGCTGTTGCTCCATCACAACTAGTGACAGGTTTAGCCTCGATCCACTTTGTGAATTTGTCCACCATCACTAAGAGGTGCGTGAATCCACTTGGTGCTCATTTAAAAGGTCCTACCATATCAAGCCCCAGCATCGCAAAAGGCCATGTTATAGGTATTGTTCGTAGCTGATCAGCCGAACATGAGCTTGCTTACATTTTTGGCAGCCTTTGCATGTCTTGACTAATCGTTCGCATCTCACGAGGTGTAAGCCAGAAAAATCCATGTCAAAAAGCTTTTGCCACTAAAGATTTGGCTGCAGCGTGGTGACCACACTCGCCTTCGTGGATTTCTCTTAAGATCTCCACTCCTTCTTCTGGAGATAGACAGTGCTGGAAAACCCCAGAAACACTCCGTTTATGGAGCTCACCTTTAACAATAGTATAGGCTTTTGCTCGTCAGATAATCTGCCGGCTCAGCACCTCGTCTTCGGGTAATTTGCCATCTACAAAGTAATCAAGGTAGGGTTGAGTCCAGCTGGGAATTACAGCCAGAACTGCTATTAAAGTTGAGTCGGATTTGGTCGGATATTCCTCATCTACTCCCTTTATCGAGGGAACTTTGAGGTGCTCTAAAAATGCGCCATCCGGGACCTCTTTCCGTGTAGAGCCTATTCGAGATAGTGCATCTGCTTCCTCATTTTCTGTTCGAGGGATATGTTGAACTTCAAAACCTTCGAACGATTTAGATAGATCATCCACGACAGCTTTATATGCTTCCATGTGCTTATTTGAATTACAAATATCCGAGACTTGCTAAGCAACAAGATCCGAATCTCCGTAACACATCAAATGTCAGATGCCAATATCCTTGGCAATCCGGATTCCGTGCAGCAGTGCTTCATACTCGGCAATATTGTTTGTTGCTGTGAAGTGGATCTGCAACACGTATAATAGTTTATCTCCTTGGGGTGATTTGAGCACCACGCCAGCCCCCGAGCCCCCTCGAGCCTTAGACCCATCAAAAAAGAGGGTCCAGTATTCCGACTCAGGGAGGACCATGTTCTCCTTCGTCTCTATCCAATCAGTGACAAAGTCAGCAAGGATCTGGATTTGATTGTTGTCCGAGGTTTATACTCAATATCGAAAGCTAAGAGCTCTATGCCCCATTTGGCGACACGTCATGTGGCGTCGCTGTTGTTGATTATGTCTCTCATGGGAGCTTTGCTCACCACGGTAATTGGATGCTCCTGAAAATAGTGTCGTAACTTATGAGATGCTAGGAAAACACCGTAAACCAACTTTTGATAGTGCGGATATCGCTGTTTTGATTCTATCAAGACCTCGCTGACAAAATAAGTCGGACGCTGCATCAGGTGTTCCTAATTTTCCTCTGGTCTCTCCACCACCATGACGATACTAACGAATTTATTTGTCGTAGCAATATAAAGCAACATCAGTTCCTGAGGTTCCAGCGCTGCAAGGATAGGAGCAGATGAGAGTACTTTCTTCAGGTCTTGTAGTGCAGCTTCAGCTTCGTCAGTCCAGACAAAATCTTTGGTCTTCTTCAGGAGTTTGTATAATGGTGCGGCTCTTTCACCAAGCCGGCTTACAAATCGACTGACCGCAGCAATGCAACTAGTTAATCTTTGTACGTCCTTCAGGCGAGTTGGCCTGGAAATATTGAGAATAGCCTTGATCTTATCGCAGTTCACCTCTATGCCTCTTTGAGACACGATGAAACCTAATAATTTTCCGGCTGGTATTCCAAAGAAGCATTTCTTCGGGTTAAGCATGATCTTGTATTTTCGTAGATTGGCGAACGTCTCCTCCAAGTCGGAAATCAATGTTTCCTTCTTTTTGGACATGACCGCGATATCATCCACGTATGCATGTACATTGCGTCCGAGTTGGTCGTGGAGGCAACGCTGCATCGTGCGCTGGTACGTAGCTCCTGCGTTCTTCAGCCCAAAGGGCATTGTACGTAGTGATTTTGCTGTAGGTGCTGTCCTTGGGCAACATATTGATAAAAAGCTAAACGTTATCCATTATGCTAGTAAGACTCTAGACGCTGCTCAAAGAATTATGCTACTACTGAAAAGGAATTTCTAGCTGTTGTTTTTGCTTGTGATAAGTTTAGGCCCTATATTGTGGACTCAAAAGCAACCATTCATACTGATCATGCTACTATTAAATATCTTATGACAAAGAAGGACGCTAAGCCTAGGCTTATTAGATGGGTACTACTTTTACAAGAGTTTGATCTACACATAGTAGATAGGAAGGGTGCTGAAAATCCTGTAGCTGATAATTTATCTCGCTTGGAAAACATCTCTTTTGATCCTATGCTTGTTAATGATAGTTTCCCAAATGAACAGTTAGCATGATGAGGGGTGAGCTCGAGGAAGCCCTTGGTATGCTGATTATGCTAACTTTATTGTCTCCAAGTATTTGCCTCCAACTTTTACAGCTCAGCAAAGAAGAAAGTTCTTTTATGATTTGAGGCATTATTTTTGGGATGACCCACACTTATACAAAGAAGGAGTTGATGGTATTATGCGAAGATGTGTTCTAGAATATGAGCAAAAAGAGATATTGCGTAAATGTCATGGTAGCGCCTATGGAGGACATCATGTAGGAGATAGAACTGCACAAAAGGTACTACAATCAGGTTTCTACTGGCCTACCCTTTATAAGGATGCAAGAAAATTTGTTTTATCTTGTGATGAATGTCAGCGTGTTGGTAATATTTCTAGACGCAATGAAATGCCTATGAACTACTCTCTAGTTATTGAACCTTTTGATTGTTGGGGATCCGACTTTATGGGTCCTTTTCCTCCTTCGAAGGGTTACACTCATATTCTTGTTGTTGTTGATTATGTTACTAAGTGGGTAGAAGCCATTCCTACGAAAAGTGCTGACGAGGAAACCTCTCTAAAAATGCTTAAGGACGTTATCTTTCCTAGGTTTGGAGTGCCTAGGTATCTCATGACTGATGGGGGTTCTCATTTCATTCATGGCGGTTTTAGGAAGACCCTCGCTAAATATGATGTTAATCATAGAATTGCTTCAGCTTATCACCCTCAAACTAGCGGGCAAGTAGAGTTATCAAATAGAGAAATTAAATCTATCTTGCAAAAGACTATTAATAGGTCTAGAAAAAACTGGGCTAAGAAGTTGAATGATGCTTTATGAGCTTATAGGACTGCTTATAAAAATCCTATGGGAATGTCTCCTTATAAAATGGTTTATGGGAAAGCTTGCCACTTACCATTAGAGTTAGAACACAAAGCTTACTGGGCAGTCAAAGAACTAAATAGAGATTGTAAGCTCACTGGTGAGAAAAGATTATTTGACTTAAGTTTTTTAGATGAATGGAGGAGTGAAGCCTATGAGAATGCTAGGCTCTTTAAGGAAAAAGTTAAAAGATGGCATGACAAGCAAATACTTAAGAGAGAATTTCATGTTGGTGAGAAAGTTCTATTGTATAGATCTCGTCTCAGATTTTTTGTAGGTAAGCTACTATCAAAATAGGAAGGACCTTTCATCATTGAAGAAGTATACCGTTCAGGAGCAATAAAAATTTCTTCTCTAAAAGATAATACTACACAAGTAGTGAATGGACAGCGACTCAAACACTATATTGCTGGAGATTCTTACAATGAAGATGTTGATGCCTTTCAAGTTATGACTCTAGAAAAATTCATTGAGGACCAAATTCAGAGACCTGCAGAGTCCATTTCCAACGAGGTAACAGTTCTGGTAAGAAAACTTCCGCGAAAATACTATCCAACTATATTTTTGCAGTTTTCAGTCAATAAGGAAAGCTATGAAGCAAAAAAGGGACAGAAAAGGAGCCAGGGTGGCCCACACCACCCCTTGGCGCAGGCCCACCCCTGGCCGCGCCACCAGGTGGTGAGGCCACCCAGGACTCCGTCTCCGACCCGTTTTCTCCCAGTACCTTCCTTTTGACATGAAACTTCGTAATATATAACCCCCCGGATCTTCCGAGGTTCGTATATTGTGTTTTTGTCATGCTTTTGTTTCGATCTGTTTCTGTCAGGTAGAATCCCAGATTTGGAGCCACAATGTCTTCCTCTGGATCATCCAAGGGAGATTCCTTAGAAGATATCATCAACCCATACATGAGAGAATTGAAGATTCATCCCAAGGAGTTGTTGCTCGAAGGTGGAGAGGTCCGGATTAAAGAGGATCAAGGCCCTAAAGGTGAAGGAAGTCTGGAGGATAGGATGGAAGCACTGGAGCATGAAGTCTCTAGGTACAGGAAGATGGCGGAGCGCAAAGTGGATATCATCCATAAGATTTGTTCCGAACTCATCACCGAGCACCAGAAGGAGACTGCTGAACTCAAAGACAAAGTCCTCTCACTCCGCCAAACAACCAACGAACTGCAAGCACAGTTCTATGATGTTCAAAATCAAAACTGTGAGTATGAGGCTAGATTTAAACGCATAAGTGCTGCTGCAAGTTTCAGGATGTTGGAAACCACGATGTCCTTTGTTGATGGGAAGCCTTTACCCTGGAAGACGGACAAAGATGAGAAGATACCATCACCACCTAAGGAATAATTCGTCATCAGGTTTGGCATCCCCTTGGTTTGTTCCAAGCTTAGGGGAGTGCCACGGTATCATATCACTATCTTCTATCTTTTTACCTTTTTAGTAGAGTCATATCATGAATAGAGGAGTTATTTTGTAGTATGGTTTGCATTATGGAAGTGTCCCCTCTCTCGTTAGATATGTATCCCTTGGTGTGAGTTTCCGTTATGGAATATTAATGAGAAGTTCTATGATTCACTCTTTTGCTTAGCTTATGTTAGTCTTCAATTCGTGGTTATATGATTGATCTTGTTGTTAGTATTGGTAGCACTCTGGGATCATTGAGTTAATTTAGTTGGTTTTGGCAAACCTAGCTCGGTCAGTAGCAACACCTTTTTGAGAGTTGAATGAAAATATAAAAGCACTCTAAAGAAATATAATTTCATCATCTTTCTTTCTTGATTTGCTCACAAGTCTAGTATTCTCTAGTTAAGATCTTTTGTGCTTCCAAAGAAGATTGCATGTTTGTTTTTATCATTTGTATGTTTGGTTGTTTCCTTCAACTCTTGTACTTGCTACCCAGCCTTGCTAGCCAAAAACCTGTACTGAGAGGGAATTCTTCTCGTGCATCCACCTCCTTAAAACCAAAACCTTTGCCATTTGTGTCCACCATACCTACCTAGTAGCATTATTGCTATTCCAAGTAAATTCTTGTTTTGTCTACCTCCCAAATTAAACTCGTTATGTGAAAATTAGTGATTAAAGCTCTCACGAACCTATGCAAATAGCAAATAAAAAGATCGCTGAGATGCTCACTGTCTGCTTGCCTTGTCATTTTGATTATGGGATAGCTCCTGTGTCATGTGCAAGGGGTACCCCGTTGGCGGTTCTCAATGATGCGCATGTATTTACAATGACAAGAGCTTGCTCGTGACTGAAGTTGAGTAGCATGAGGATCGGTACTCATAAGTAAGGGGCATGAGATTTCAACTTATAACTTGTCAAACATATCCTCTTAGTTGTGTCACTTTAACCTTAATCACCTAAAGATGCCTATGATAGGGGAAATGAGAGCTGAAAGCTAGTAAGTATCATAATTTTTGGGAGCTCTTTATGAGACTTGCAATCCATGCTTCCCTCTTTGAAGGGCCTTTCTTTTACTTTGTAGTTGAGTCAGTAAACCTACTCCCTTCTATCTTAGCAAGTATTTTGAGTTGTTGTGTTTCATTCATTCATATGATGATTTATGCAATCATGTCTTATGTTCCTTGTTTTGCACATTGCTCTTATCTTGATGTTTACTACTTTGAAAGCTTTCATTGAAAAACCAGCTATTTGTGAACTCCAGCAAATTATCAACTATTCTTCGACCGAGATCTAAGTTTGCCATTACCAATTATGATTCACTTTATGTATCTTTATTTGTGTTTCCTTTACTCATTGCAAGTTGAGTTATATAATAGTGAGTTGTCTTCTATTATGATCTATGATTTTGATGAATGTGATGCTTCTTGTCCGTATTCTTTTATCGACTCTTCACTCCATAAACCTGAGGCCATGTTTATTGAGCTCAGTTTCGCTTGGGGACAAGCGAAGTCTAAGCTTGGGGGGAGTTGATACGTCCATTTTGCATCACTATTCTATGACTTAATTCACTATTATTGATTGATATATTTCGTATTGAGAGGTGATACTTATGTTATTTCATCTATTTTTGCATGGTTGATGACTTTTGGAGCATGGACCGCTGCAGTCAGGATTCTGATGGAAAAGGTGCTGTTTGGAGGCAAAATTCGCGAAGATCAGAAAATCCGGGAAAATATACGAAAAATTCTATTTTTTCAGAAGACTCAGGATACCAGAAGATGGAGCGGATGTGGGCCATAGGGGGCCCACACCACCCCATGGCGCGGGCAGGCCTAGGCCGCACTAGGGAGTGGTGTGGCCGCCCTGGCCCACTCCAGCCTCTCCCCTCTGTCGTATATCATCCCCACGAAACCCTAAGACTCGGGGAGCGACCATAGAAAGATTCCACCGCCTCTGCGGGGCAGAAAACATCGAGAGAGAAAGATCTCTCCGGCAGACAGATTTCTGCCGGGGGAATTCCTTCCCAGAGAGGGGAGATCGTCGCCATCAACACCACCATCAAGCTGGACTTCATCAGGATCATCATCACCACCATCATCACCATCAGCACCCTCATCACCATCTCCATATTGCTGTAACAGTTGCGTTGAATCTTGCATAGTTCATAGGGGAAACTTTCCCGGTGTTGATTACTCTTTGTAGTTGATGCTATTGAGTGAACCGTTGAATTATTATTTATGTTCAGATTGTTATACATCATTATTCCATCTCTAATCATGATCCATATGATGTCTTGTGAGTAGTTAGTTTTGTTCTCGAGGACATGGGAGAAGTCTTGTTGTTAGTAGTGGAGTTGCGTTGAGAAAGATTCAATAGATTGTTATTTAAGTTGTGGTGTACTTCTTCTAGTGGTGTCATGTGAACGTCGACTACATGACACTTCACCTATATGGGCCTAAGGGCATGCATTGTGTATTTGGCTACTAATTGTAGGGGTTGCCGGAGTGACAGAAACCTGAACCCCCGTTAGGAAACCATTCCACAAGGGACGTAAGGGTCTTAGAGTTTAAAGTTGTGGTTAGGTTTCTACCTTAATTACTTTCTTGTACTTACGGATGTTTGCAAGGGGTATAATCACAATTATGTATTAGTCTTGGATGGGGCGGTACATTAGCACAGGTTCACCCACACAACACTTAGCAAGCTAGAGAAGATTAATCGACTATACGAAGCGAGAGCACTTGACAGTCTTCCCATGTGTCCTCGAGAATGTTTGGTCATCTATAGAAATACAACCGGCTTGTCCTTTGCTGCATAAAGGATTGGGCCACTTCCTGCATTTATTCCTACTGTATTTTATTTACTCGTACTTTGTTTACTTGCTTTATCGAAAACCCCTAAAAATTCATTTGCTAAGTATTTGCAGAGAATTCCTGATCCATACCACTAGCCAGCACCTTCTGCTCCTCGTTGGGTTCGACACTCATACTTATCGAAAATACCGCGATACACCCCCTATACTTGTGGGTCATCAACCGCACATGGATCCACAAGTGTCATTGCATGTGTGTTCTTTTTACTAACAACAGCTGGAGTCATTTCATGACTATTATTTTCACATACCTCATATGGATCCACCAGTGTCATTTAAATGTGTGGTCTCTTCAGAGACCACACGTGGATCCACCAGTGTCATTGCATGTGTGTTGTTTTCACATACCACATATGGATCAACCAGTGTCATTGCATGTGTGTTCTCTTCAGAGACCACACATGGATCCACCAATGTCATTGCATGTGTGTTCTTTTTACTAACAACAACTGGAGTCATTTGATGACTATTATTTTCACATACCACATATGGATCCACCAGTGTCATTGAAATGTGTGGTCTCTTCAGAGACCACAGGTGGATCCACCAGTGTCATTGCATGTGTGTTGTTTTCACATATCACATATGGATCCACCAGTGTCATTGCATATGTGTTCTCTTCAGAGACCACACATGGATCCACCAGTGTCATTGCATGTGTGTTCTTTTTACTAACAACAACTGGAGTCATTGCATGTGTGTTCTTTTCACATACCACATATGGATCCACCAGTGTCATTGAAATGTGTGTTCTCTTCAGAGACCACACATAGATCCACCAGTGTCATTGCATGTGTGCTCTTTTTACTAACAACCACCAGAGTCATTGCATGTGTGTTCTTTTCACATACCACATATGGATCCACCAGTGTCATTGAAATGTGTGTTCTCTTCAGAGACCATACATGGATCCACTAGTGTCATTGCATGTGTGTTCTTTTTACAAACAACAACTGGAGTCATTTCATGACTATTCTTTTCACATACCACATATGGATCCACCAGTGTCATTGAAATTTTTGTTCTTCTCATTATCCATAGCTAGAGTCATTCCATGTGTGTTCTCTTCAGAGACCACACATGGATCCACCAGTGTCATTGCATGTGTGTTCTTTTTACTAACAAGAACCGGAGTCATTGCATGTGTGTTCTTTTCACATACCACAATTGGATCCACCAGTGTCATTGAAATGTGTGTTCTCTTCAGAGACCACTAATACATTGCAAATGTATCTATAATTTTTGATGTTCCATGCTTGGTTTTATCCACTTTCTTGTGTTTTGTTCCAACTTTGGAGTACTTTTAATATGATTTCTTGGACTAACCTATTAACAAGAGCCACAGTGCCAGCTGCCTGTTTTCTGCTGTTTTTGGTTCAAGTAAAGTCAGAAAATGAATATTCTCGGAATTGGACGGGACAAAAGCCAAAGTGCCTATTTTTCGGAAGGGATCAAGTGCCAGATTATGAGACGGAGAAATCCCAGGGGCCGGACACACCACCTGGCCGCGCGGCCAGGCTGGGCCCGCGCCAGGGGGTGGTGTGGTGGCTCTCGGCACCCCCTCGGCCTCTCCTTCCGCCTATATATTACCCTCGGGACGAAAACCTTAAAGGCCCGATCAAAAATCCACGAAAGAGTCTGTAGCCGCTGCCATCTCCATCCCTAGATCGGGAGGGATCTAAAGCTCTTCCCACCACGGAGAGGGAATTCACCGAGGCCTTCTTCATCACCATGCAAGCCTCCGGTGTGATGCGTGAGTAGTTCATCCTTGGACTACAGATCCATGTAGTAGCTAGATGGCTGGTTCTCCTCCTTTGTGCTTTCATGTTTAGATCTTGTGAGCTCTATTCATGATCAAGATCATCTATTTGTAATCATACATGTTGTGTTTGGGGGATCCGATGGATATTGAGATGCTATTTCAGATTGATTATTGATTCTATCATGTCTTTGTTATTTGTGATCTTGCATGCTTTCCGTTGTTAGTAGCTATCTTGGCTAAGTAGATGCTAGCAACTCCAAGAGTTAGTATTTATGCTCGATAGTGGGTTCATGCCTCTGGTAATCTAGGGAAGTGACAGAAATCTCTAAGGTACTAGGTGTGCTGTTGCTACTAGGGAGAAAACAACAATCCTTTGTTCATAGAACAATCGTATTGTTTACTTTACACGCAGTTCGTAAAGCAATAATCTGTTGCTTGCAACTTAATACTGGAGGGGGTTCGGATGATAACCTGAAGGTGGATTATTAGTCATAGATGCAGTTGGATGGCGGTCTATGTATTATGTTGTAATGCCCAATCAAGTCTCAAAGGAGTCAAGATGATTAGTGTATGCATGTATTGCTTTCTCGGTATTTGTCAATTGCCCCGCTGTAATTTGTTCACCCAGCATGTTATCTATCTTAAGGAGAGCCACCTCTAGTGAACTATGGATCCCGGTCCTTGTGTTTTACATACAATCTACAATCTTTTACTGCTTTGTGTTTACTTTCTGCAAACTTTTACTTCTTTCTATTCGATACGTTTAATCCTTTGTTTTCCGCAAAACACGGTAAGATTGACAACCTCATCGCAAGGTGGGGACAAAGTTTCGTGTTTGTGTTGTGCAGGTCTCTACGTTGCTACTAGCACCGGTAGTGCGCCCTGCCAAAGCTCAGCTACTAACACCTTTGGGGTGTTTCCTTGCTCCTACTGGTTCGATTAAACTTTGGTTTCATAACCGAGGGAAAACTTGCTGCTGTGCTCATCATACCTTCCTCTTGGGGTTCCCAACGAGCTCTACGTCGAATGACGAGCACATCAATATTTTCTGGCGCTGTTGCCGGGGAGTCAACGACATATTCACAAGGGGAGTCCCTCATAACCAATCTCTTTACTTTGTTGTTTTTGTTTTGCTTAGTTTTCTTTTTGCTTTGTTTGCTTGTTTTGTTCTTCAAAAACACAAAAAAAATTAGTTTTACAAGTTTGCTTTCTTATTTGAAAACCCAAAAAAATGACTACTCTTGAAAACACTAAGTTGTGTGACTTCACTAGCACCAACAACAATGATTTTATGAGCACACCTATTGCTCCACCTGTGGCTGAAAATACTTTCTTTGAGATAAAACCTGCTTTGCTCAATCTTGTTATGAGAGAACAATTTTCTGGTATTGGTAATGAAGATGCTGCTTCCCATCTAAATAACTTTGTTGAACTTTGTGAGATGCAAAAGCATAGGGATATAGATGGTGATATTATTAAGCTGAAATTGTTTCCTTTCTCTTTGAGAGGAAAAGCTAAAGAGTGGTTGAATTCCTTAACTAGGAATAGTATTGATTCTTGGACTAAGTGCAAAGATGCTTTTATTGGAAAATACTATCCTCCTGCTAAGATTATATCTATGAGAAGTGAAATAATGAAGTTTAAACAACCTTATAATGAGCATGTTGCTCAAGCTTGGGAAAGAATGAAATCTTTGGTAAAGAATTGTCCCACTCATGGACTGACTGCTTGGATGATCATCCAAACTTTTTATGCAGGATTGAACTATTCTTCAAGGAACCTATTGGATTCAGTTGCTGGAGGTACCTTTATGACCATCACTTTGGGTGTTGCAACAAAACTTCTGGACAATATGATGGTTAATTATTCTGAATGGCATACTGAGAGAGCTCCACAAGGTAAGAAGGTAAATTCTGTTGAGGAAACCTCCTCCTTGAGTGATAAGATTGATATAATTATCTCTATGCTTGTTAATGGGAAAGCCCATATTGATCCAAATAATGTTCCTCTAGCTTCTTTGGTTGCTCAAGAAGAGAAAGTTGATGTGAACTTCATAAGAAATAACAACTTTGGCAACAATGCTTATGGTAATAATGCTTATAGGAACAATTTTGGTAACAACAATTATAAGCCATATCCTCCCAACAATGGTAATGCTTATGGAAATTCTTACAACAATAATAAGAGTACTCCCTCTGAACTTGAAGTTATGCTTAAAGAGTTTATTAGTAAACAAACTGCTTTCAATAAAACTATTGAGGAAAAACTCTCTAATGCTGAAAGAAATGTAGCATCTTTGGCTGAAGCTCAATCTTCTTTGAATAAAATGGCTGCTAAACCTGAAACTAATGACAATCCCTTTGCAGCTACCAATGCTATACAAGTAAGAATTGATGAAAATGTTAGACTATTAGCTGAATTACATGCTAAGTGGGAAAGAGAAGATGAAATTGCTAGAAACATTAGTGTTTCTACTATCACCACCACTAGTGTTAAGGCTATTAATAGTTCTACTACTTTAGATGATAAAGTTGATTTTGATCTTGATGGTTGCAATATCTCTGAAGTTATTAAGTTCCTACAAAAGCTTGCTAAAAGTCCTAATGCTAGTGCTATGAAAATGGCTTTTACAAAACACATTACTGATGCTCTCATAAAGATTAAAGAAGAAAAGATGAAACATAAAGCTTCTATTCCTATAAAACAAGAGGATGGTCGGGAACCCATCATTAATATGAAAGTGAATGACCTTGATTTCAAAGCTTTGTGTGATCTTGATAGTAGTGTTTCTATTATGCCTAGAAGGATTTATGATATGCTTGATTTGCCTCCTCTTGAGGATTGTTATTTGAATGTCCCACTTGATGCTAATGCTAAAAAGAAACTCATGGGGAGTCTTAATGATGTTATTATTATGGTTAACGATTCCTATGTCCCCGTTGATTTCTATGTTTTGGATGTTGAATATAATGCTTCTTGTCCTATTACTTTGGGAAGACCTTTTCTTAGAACTATTGGTGCCATCATTGATATGAAAGAAGGCATCATTAAATATCAACTCCCACTCAAGAAAGGTATAGAACACTTCCCTAAAAAGAGAGAAAATATTTCTTTTGCTTCTCCTATGAAAACAAAATTTGGTCTTAATGCTTCTTCATTTGAGAATACTTGATCCTTTTTCTTGCTTCTTATGCCTAACTTAAAGGCGTTAAAGAAAAGTACTTATTGGGAGATAACCCAAAAGTTTTAGATGAGTCTTGGAAGTTATTACCTCTGTAATAACCTCTCCTTATCCTTTTTATTTGCTTTTTGTGCCCAGAGTAACCTCTAATGAGAGTGAAGTAATGATTGGGAAAGTTGCTGTCCCGAAACAGATTTTTGGGCTTCACCGTAAAAATTCGTGAGAGATCTCTGTATGTCGGATTGAGCTGTAATATTTTGTGCTTCTGCCCCAGGTTGTTATATAACTTTCGTTAGTTCAACACTTTTTGATTTGAGCAACAGAAGGTCTTCGAAAAAATTCGTCTTTACCTGCTGGTCTATTTTGACAGATTTCTGCCATTTTCTGCATTTGCTTCTTGTGGGTTCCTTTTTGAGTTCTTTTGGGGAATTTATCTTTTTGAAGGAAGTGCTAAAGTATCTAGTGTTCTAATGGAAGTTTATTTGGTGTTATAACTGAACCTTAAGACTTATTTATCTTAAGTGCACTAATGTCGCTAATGAGATTGTGTGAAGTTTTGTATGAAGGAAAAATTTCAGGTGTATGGAAGGAATGAGTAATGAGATGAAGGATGGACTAAAGCTCAAGATTGGGGATGCCATGCGTGTCACCCCAAGAAATATCTAAGAAGTACAAGCATCAAAGCTTGGGGATGCCCAAGGCATCCCCTTCTTCATCAATAAAAATCTCAGGTTTCTTCCAAACGCTTCATTTTTATTGTTTCATGCACAATTGTGTTTTTCTTGGAGCGTCTTCTTTTTCGTTTTCATTTTGGTTTTTAGTTTGCTTGGTTTGCTTATTTTTCTGAATAAATTGGTTGGACCCCCTCTTTCATACTTTGGTTTGCAAATAGTTTGGTTTGGTTTGGAAAAGAGTAGGAAAGTTCATACTTATGTGGTAAAAAGAGCTCGTTTTTGACTGTGGCCTATGCTTTGTCATGCCATGCTTGATATTGTTTTGGCTTTATGCTTAGTATTATTTGCTGTATCATGACTTGTTATAAACAATTGAGATTGCTTATTGTGCCTTGGATGAATCATGCGTTGTTTTACCATATTAAAGCATAGTATAGTGGTATTCTCCTTTGATGCTTTATTTGGGTTGACTTGGCACATGCTCACACCATGTTATGACTATCCAAAGTCACCATACCCTTTATGATCCTTTAGTTTTCAACTTGTAGTATCACTTTATGCTTTGATCAATGATGTTTTGTTGCTCTGCATGATTATGGCCATTATTGCTCTCTTAGTTTGTCGTTCCCAGTCTTTTGCTAGCCTCAACAACAAAGAATGAGTTCCACTCATGCATCCAACTCCCTAAACCAAGTTATTCCAAAGAGTCCACCATACCTACCTACTAGCTTATGCTATTCCAAGTATATTCATGCTTTTGTTTACCTTCCACTTGTTATGAGAAAACTAGTGATTAAAGCTCTCACGAACTTGATGGCACACTTTACTTTTTTGCCTCTAATAAACTTGAACCATTGGGTCCTTCTTTGTTGCGTATATGCTTGCGCTTTATAAGCTGAAATTAACAGAACCATGTATCATGGGGAACGCTTTCAACATTGCACTTGTACTTTGTACCCCGTTGATATCATGTTCTTTTGCTTACGGATCTCGGCGGTGTGAAATAAAAGTGGAACTTGTAAGATCATGGAGTTTGTATGTGTGTTAGAGAAACGCCTGGGCCGCTAGCCTAAGCCATGCCTAATCATGGTGGAAACTTGCAGCATCACCATAATGAGCACTCTATGAAGGATCCTCAATAAAAACCTATGCAAATAGCAAATAAAAAGATCGCTGAGATGCTCATTGTCTGCTTGCCTTGTCATTTTGATTATGGGAAAGCTCTTGTATCATGTGCAAGGGGTACCCCGTTGGCGGTTCTTAATGATACACATATACTTACAATTATAAGAGCTTACTCGTGACTGAAGTTGAGTAGCATGAGGATCGGTCTTCGTAAGTAAAGGGCATGAGGTTTCGGTTTATAACTTGTCAAGCATATCCTCTTAGTTGTGTCACTTTAACCTTAATCACCTTCAAGATGCTTATGATAGGGGCAATGAGAGCTGAAAGCTACAAGTACCATAATTTTTGGAAGCTCTTTATGAGACTTGAATCCCTACTTCCTTTTACAAAAGGCCTTTCTTCCACCATTATATTGAGTCTCCACCTTCCATCTTTATGCACCTACTTTGAGAGCATAGTGGCCATTCTTAGTTCTATGTGCATTGTCCCAAGACTAGTTGATTGATGCATAACTTGTTATTGCTTGTTTTAAACTATTGTATCTAGTCACTCTTATGAACTTTGAAGGTGTCCTATGCATTTATATTTGCTACTCTATTGAGGGACAAGCTGAATACTATTATGCTATGTTTTCTTTATGTGAAACAAACGTCTTGCAAAGCATTGTTATTCATGAATCTTTTGTTTGTGCCTTTTCATGTTGCATCATAGTTTCTTTGCTTATTGCTAGAACTTTGTATTTCATGTTATGATTGGAGTACTATGATCCCAGCTTTGATTGTTTTGCAAATACTTTGATCAAGTCTTTGATGGTGCATGTCACCTCAAAAATTATTCTTTCTTTTTATCACTTACCTACTCGAAGACGAGCAGGAGTTAAGCTTGGGGATGTTGATACATTGCAAATGTATCAATAAATTTTGATGTTCCATGCTTGGTTCTTGTGTTTTGTTCCAGCTTTGGAGTACTTTTCATATGATTTCTTGGACTAACCTATTAACAAGAGCCACAGTGCCAGCTGCCTGTTTTCTGCTGTTTTTGGTTCCAGGAAAGTCAGAAAATGAATATTCTCGGAATTGGATGGGACAAAAGCCAAAGTGCCTATTTTTCCGGAAGTCATCAGATGCCAGAATACGAGACGAAGAAGGGCCAGGGGTCGGCCATACCACCTGGCCGCACAACCAGGCTGGGCCCGCGCCAGGGGGTGGTGTGGTGGCTCCTTGCGCCCCCTCGGCCTCTCCTTCCGCCTATATATTGCCCTCGGGACGAAAACCCTAAAGGCCCGATCAAAAATCCACGAAAGAGTCTATAGCCGCCGTCATCTCCATCCCTAGATCGGGAGGGATCTGAAGCTCTTCCCGGCACCCTGCCAGAGAGGGGAATTCACCCTGGAGGCCTTCTTCATCACCATGCAAGCCTTCGGTGTGATGTGTGAGTAGTTCATCCTTGGACTACGGATCCATGTAGTAGCTAGATGGCTGGTTCTCCTCCTTTGTGCTTTCATGTTTAGATCTTGTGAGCTCCGTTCATGATCAAGATCATCTATTTGTAATCATACATGTTGTGTTTGCGGGGATCCGATGGATATTGAGATGCTATTTCAGATTGATTATTGATTCTATCATATCTTTGTTATTTGTGATCTTGCATGCTTTCCGTTGTTAGTATCTATCTTGGCCAAGTAGATGCTAGCAACTCCAAGAGTTAGTATTTATGCTCGATAGTGGGTTCATGCCTCTGGTAATCTGGGGAAGTGATAGAAATCTCTAAGGTACTAGGTGTACTGTTGCTACTAGGGAGAAAACAACAATCCTTTGTTCATAGAACAATCATATTGTTTACTTTACACATAGTTCGTAAAGCAATAATCTCTTGCTTGCAACTTAATCTTTGGAGGGTTGGATGATAACCTGAAGGTGGATTATTAGTCATAGATGCAGTTGGATGGCGGTCTATGTATTATGTTGTAATGCCCAATCAAGTCTCAAAGGAGTCAAGATGATTAGTATATGCATGTATTGCTTTCTCGGTGTTTGTCAATTGCCCCGCTGTAATTTGTTCACCCAGCATGTTATCTATCTTAAGGAGAGCCACCTATAATGAACTATGGATCCCGGTCCTTGTCTTTTACATACAATCTACAACCTTTTACTGCTTTGTGTTTACTTTCTGCAAAATTTTACTTCTTTCCATTCGATACGTTTAATCCTTTGTTTTCTGCAAAACACGGTGAGATTGACAACCTCATCGCAAGTTGGGGACAAAGTTCTGTGGTTGTGTTGTGCAGGTCTCCACGTTGCTACTAGCACCGGTATGCGCCCTGTCAAAGCTCAGCTAGTAACACCTTTGGGGTGTTTCCTTGCTCCTACTGGTTCGATTAAACTTTGGTTTCATAACCGAGGGAAAACTTGCTACTGTGCTCGTCATACCTTTCTCTTGGGGTTCCCAACGAGCTCTACGTCGAACGACGAGCACATCAACCACACATGGATCCACAATTGTCATTCCATGTGTGTTCTTTTTACTAACATCAACTGGAGTCATTGCATGTGTGTTCTTTTCACATGCCACATATGGATCCACCAGTGTCATTGCATGTGTGTTCTCTTCAGAGACCACACATGTATCCACTAGTGTCATTGCGTGTGTGTTCTTTTTACTAACAACAGCCAGAGTCATTTCACGACTATTCTTTTCACATACCACATATGGATCCACCAGTGTCATTGAAATGTGTGTTCTTCTCATTAACCACAACTAGAGTCATTGCATGTGTGTTCTATTTAGAGATCACACATGGATCCACCAGTGTCATTGCATGTGTGTTCTTTTTACTAACAACAACTAGAGTCATTGCATGTGTGTTCTTTTCACATACGACATATGGATCCACCAGTGTCATTGAAATGTGTGTTCTCTTAAGAGACCACACACGGATCCACCAGTGTCATTGCATATGTACTCTTTTTACTAACAACAACTAGAGTCATTGCATGTGTGTCCTTTTTACTAACAACAACTGGAGTCATTGCATGTGTGTTCTTTTCACATACCACATATGGATCGACCAGTGTCATTGAAATGTGTGTTCTCTTCAGAGACAACACATGGATCCACCAGTGTCATTGCATGTGTGCTCTTTTTACTAACAACAACCAGAGTCATTGCATGTGTGTTCTTTTTACTAACAACCAGAGTCATTGCATGTGTGTTATCTTCAGAGACCATGCATGGATCCACCAGTGGCATTGCAGGTGTGTTATTTTTACTAACAACAACTGGAGTCATTGCATGTGTGTTCTTTTGACATACCACATATGGATCCACCAGTGTCATTGAAATGTGTGTTCTCTTCAGATACCACACATAGATCCACCAATGTCATTGCATGTGTGTACTTTTTACTAACAACAACTGGCGTCATTGCATATGTGTTCTTTTGACATACCACATATGGATCCACCAGTGTCATTGCATGTGTGTTCTTTTCACAATCCACCGATGGATCCACCAGTGTCATTGCATGTGTGCTCTTTTTACTAACAACAACCAGAGTCATTGCATGTGTGTTCTTTTTACTAGCAACAACTGGATTCATTTCATGACTATTATTTTCACATACCACATATGGATCCACTGGTGTCATTGAAATGTGTGTTCTGTTTAGATACCACACGTGATCCACCAGTGTCATTGCATGTGTGTTGTTTTCACATACCACATATGGATCCACTAGTGTCATTGCATGTGTGCTCTCTACAGAGACCACACATGGATCCGCCAATGTCATTTCATGTGTGCTCTTTTTACTAACAACAACCAGAGTCATTGCATGTGTGTTCTTTTCACATACCACATATGGATCCACCAGTGTCATTGAAATGTGTGTTCTCTTCAGAGACCACACATGGATCCCTGATGTCATTGCATGTGTGTTATTTTTTACTAACAACAACTGGAGTCATTGCATGTGTGTTCTTTTCACATACCACATATGGATCCACCAGTGTCATTGAATGTGTGTTCTCTTCAGAGACCACACATGGATCCACTAGTGTCATTGCTTGTGTGCTCTTTTTACTAACAACAACAGGAGTCATTTCATGACTATTCTTTTCACATACCACATATGGATCCACCAATGTCATTGAAATGTGAGTTCTTATCATTAACCACAGCTAGAGTCATTGCATGTGTGTTCTCTTCAGAGACCACACATGGATCCACCAGTGTCATTGCATGTGTGTTCTTTTTACTAATAACAACTAGACTCATTGCATGCGTGTTCTTTTCACATACCACATATGGATCCACCAGTGTCATTGCATGTGTGTTCTCTTCAGAGACCACACATGGATCCACTAGTGTCATTGCGTGTGTGTTCTTTTTACTAACAACAGCCAGAGTCATTTCACGACTATTCTTTTCACATACCACAGATGGATCCACCAGTGTCATTGAAATGTGTGTTCTTCTCATTAACCACAACTAAAGTCATTGCATGTGTGTTCTCTTTAGAGACCACACATGGATCCACCAGTGTCATTGCATGTGTGTTCTTTTTACTAACAACAACTAGAGTCATTGCATGTGTGTTCTTTTCACATATGACATATGGATCCACCAGTGTCATTGAAATGTGTGTTCTCTTCAGAGACGACACACGGATCCACCAGTGTCATTGCATATGTGCTCTTTTTACTAACAACAACTAGAGTCATTGCATGTGTGTTATTTTTACTAACAACAACTGGAGTCATTGCATGTGTGTTCTTTTCACATACCACATATGGATCGACCAGTGTCATTGAAATGTGTGTTCCCTTCAGAGACAACACATGGATCCACCAGTGTCATTGCATGTGTGTTGTTTTTACTAATAACCAGAGTCATTGCATGTGTGTTCTCTTCAGAGACAATACATGGATCCACCAGTGGCATTGCATGTGTGTTCTTTTTACTAACAACAACTGGAGTCATTGCATGTGTGTTCTTTTGACATACCACATATGGATCCACCAGTGTCATTGAAATGTGTGTTCTCTTCAGATACCACACATAGATCCACCAATGTCATTGCATGTGTGTTCTTTTTACTAACAACAACTGGCGTCATTGCATGTGTGTTCTTTTCACATACCACATATGGATCCACCGGTGTCATTGCATGTGTGTTATTTTCACAATCCACCGATGGATCCACCAGTGTCATTGCATGTGTGCTCTTTTTACTAACAACAACCAGAGTCATTGCATGTGTGTTCTCTTCAGAGACCACACATGGATCCACGAGTGTCATTGCATGTGTGTTCTTTTTACTAGCAACAACTGGAGTCATTTCATGACTATTATTTTCACATACCACATATGGATCCACCAGTGTCATTGAAATGTGTGTTCTCTTTAGAGACCACACGTGATCCATCAGTGTCATTGCATGTGTGTTGTTTTCACATACCACATACGGATCCACTAGTGTCATTGCATGTGTGCTCTCTTCAGAGACCACACATGGATCCGCCAATGTCATTTCATGTGTGCTCTTTTTACGAACAACAACCAGAGTCATTGCATGTGTTTTCTTTTCACATACCACATATTGATCCACCAGTGTCATTGAAATGTGTGTTCTCTTCAGAGACCACACGTGGATCCACCAGTGTCTTTGCATGTGTGTTCTTTTTACTAACAACAGCTAGAGTCATTTCACGACTATTCTTTTCACAGACCACATATGGATTCACCAGTGTCATTTAAATGTGTGTTCTTCTCATTAACCACAACTAGAGTCATTGCATGTGTGTTCTCTTCAGAGACCACACATGGATCCACCAGTGTCATTGCATGTGTGTTCTTTTTACTAACAACAACTAGAGTCTTTGCATGTGTGTTCTTTTCACATACGACATATGGATCCACCAGTGTTATTGCATGTGTGTTCTCTTCAGAGACCACACACGGATCCACCAGTGTCATTGCATATGTGCTCTTTTTACTAACAACAACTAGAGTCATTGCATGTGTGTCCTTTTTACTAACAAGAACTGAAGTCATTGCATGTGTGTTCTTTTCACATACCACATATGGATCGACCAGTGTCATTGAAATGTGTGTTCTCTTCAGAGACAACACATGGATCCACCAGTGTCATTGCATGTGTGCTCTTTTTACTAACAACAACCAGAGTCATTGCATGTGTGTTCTTTTTACTAACAACCAGAGTCATTGCATGTGCGTTATCTTCAGAGACCATACATGGATCCACCAGTGGCATTGCATGTGTGTTCTTTTTACTAACAACAACTGGAGTCATTGCATGTGTGTTCTTTTGACATACCACATATGGATCCACCAGTGTCATTGAAATGTGTGTTCTCTTCAGATACCACACATAGATCCACCAATGTCAATGCATGTGTGTTCTTTTTACTAACAACAACTGGCGTCATTGCATGTGTGTTCTTTTGACATACCACATATGGATCCACCAGTGTCATTGCATGTGTGTTCTTTTCACAATCCACCGATGGATCCACCAGTGTCATTGCATGTGTGCTCTTTTTACTAACAACAACCAGAGTCATTGCATGTGTGTTCTCTTCAGAGACCACACATGGATCCACCAGTGTCATTGCATGTGTGTTCTTTTTACTAGCAACAACTGGATTCATTTCATGACTATTATTTTCACATACCACATATGGATCCACCAGTGTCATTGAAATGTGTGTTCTCTTTAGAGACCACACGTGATCCACCAGTGTCATTGCATGTGTGTTGTTTTCACATACCACATATGGATCCACTAGTGTCATTGCATGTGTGCTCTCTTCAGAGACCACACATGGATCCTCCAATGTCATTTCATGTGTGCTCTTTTTACTAACAACAACCAGAGTCATTGCATGTGTTTTCTTTTCACATACCACATATGGATCCACCAGTGTCATTGAAATGTGTGTTCTCTTCAGAGACCACACATGGATCCACCAGTGTCATTGCATGTGTGTTCTTTTTTACTAACAACAACTGGATTCATTGCATGTGTGTTCTTTTCACATACCACATATGGATCCACCAGTGTCATTGAATGTGTGTTCTCTTCATAGACCACACATGGATCCACCAGAGTCATTGCATGTGTGCTCTTTTTACTAACAATGCTAGAGTCATTTCATGACTATTCTTTTCACATACCATATATGGATCCACGGTGTCATTGAAATGTGTGTTCTTCTCATTAACCACAGCTAGAGTCATTGCATGTGTGTTCTCTTGAGAGACCACACATGGATCCTGATGTCATTGCATGTGTGTTCTTTTTACTAACAACAACTTGAGTCATTGCATGCGTGTTCTTTTCACATACCACATATGGATCCACCAGTGTCATTGAAATGTGTGTTCTCTTCAGAGACCACACGTGGATCCACCAGTGTCTTTGCATGTGTGTTCTTTTTACTAACAACAGCCAGAGTCATTTCACGACTATTCTTTTCACATACCACATATGGATCCACCAGTGTCATTGAAATGTGTGTTCTTCTCATTAACCACAACTAGAGTCATTGCATGTGTGTTCTCTTCAGAGACCACACATGGATCCACCAGTGTCATTGCATGTGTGTTCTTTTTACTAACAACAACTAGAGTCATTGCATGTGTGTTCTTTTCACATACGACATATGGATCCACCAGTGTCATTGCATGTGTGTTCTCTTCAGAGACCACACACGGATCCACCAGTGTCATTGCATATGTGCTCTTTTTACTAACAACAACTAGGGTCATTGCATGTGTGTCCTTTTTACTAACAAGAGCTGGAGTCATTGCATGTGTGTTCTTTTCACATACCACATATGGATCGACCAGTGTCATTGAAATGTGTGTTCTCTTCAGAGACAACACATGGATCCACCAGTGTCATTGCATGTGTGCTCTTTTTACTAACAACCACCAGAGTCATTGCATGTGTATTCTTTTTACTAACAACCAGAGTCATTGCATGTGTGTTATCTTCAGAGACCATACATGGATCCACCAGTGGCATTGCATGTGTGTTCTTTTACTAACAACAACTGGAGTCATTGCATGTGTGTTCTTTTGACATACCACATATGGATCCACCAGTGTCATTGAAATGTGTGTTCTCTTCAGATACCACACATAGATCCACCAATGTCATTGCATGTGTGTTCTTTTTACTAACAACAACTGGCGTCATTGCATGTGTGTTCTTTTCACATACCACATATGGATCCACCAGTGTCATTGCATGTGTGTTCTTTTCACGATCCACCAGTGTCATTGCATGTGTGCTCTTTTTACTAACAACAACCAGAGTCATTGCATGTGTGTTCTCTTCAGAGATCACACATAGATCCACCAGTGTCATTGCATGCGTGTTCTTTTTACTAGCAACAACTGGATTCATTTCATGACTATTATTTTCACATACCACATATGGATCCACCCGTGTCATTGAAATGCGTGTTCTCTTTAGAGACTACACGTGATCCACCAGTGTCATTGCATGTGTGTTGTTTTCACATACCACATATGGATCCACTAGTGTCATTGCATGTGTGCTCTCTTCAGAGACCACACATGGATCTGCCAATGTCATTTCATGTGTGCTCTTTTTACTAACAACAACCAGAGTCATTGCATGTGTGTTCTTTTCACATACCACATATGGATCCACCAGTGTCATTGAAATGTGTGTTCTCTTCAGAGACCACACATGGATCCACCAGTGTCATTGCATGTGTGTTATTTTTTACTAACAACAACTGGAGTCATTGCATGTGTGTTCTTTTCACATACCACATATGGATCCACCAGTGTCATTGAATGTGTGTTCTCTTCAGAGACCACACATGGATCCACTAGTGTCATTGCATGTGTGCTCTTTTTACTAACAACAACAGGAGTCATTTCATACCTATTCTTTTCACATACCACATATGGATCCACCAGTGTCAATGAAATGTGAGTTCTTCTCATTAACCACAGCTAGAGTCATTGCATGTGTGTTCTCTTCAGAGATCCCACATGGATCCACCAGTGTCATTGCATGTGTGTTCTTTTTACTAACAACAACTAGAGTCATTGCATGCGTGTTCTTTTCACATACCACATATGGATCCACCAGTGTCATTGCATGTGTGTTCTCTTCATAGACCACACATGGATCCACTAGTGTCATTGCGTGTGTGTTCTTTTTACTAACAACAGCTAGAGTCATTTCACGACTATTCTTTTCACATACCACATATGGATCCACCAGTGTCATTGAAATGTGTGTTCTTCTCATTAACCACAACTAAAGTCATTGCATGTGTGTTCTCTTTAGAGACCACACATGGATCCACCAGTGTCATTGCATGTGTGTTCTTTTTACTAACAACAACTAGAGTCATTGCATGTGTGTTCTTTTCACATACGACATATGGATCCACCAGTGTCATTGAAATGTGTGTTCTCTTCAGAGACGACACACGGATCCACCAGTGTCATTGCATATGTGCTCTTTTTACTAACAACAACTAGAGTCATTGCATGTGTGTCCTTTTTACTAACAAGAACTGGAGTCATTGCATGTGTGTTCTTTTCACATACCACATATGGATCGACCAGTGTCATTGAAATGTGTGTTCTCTTCAGAGACAACTCATGGATCCACCAGTGTCATTGCATGTGTGCTCTTTTTACTAACAACAACCAGAGTCATTGCATGTGTGTTCTTTTTACTAACAACCAGAGTCATTGCATGTGTGTTCTCTTCAGAGACCATACATGGATCCACCAGTGGCATTGCATGTGTGTTCTTTTTACTAACAATAACTGGAGTCATTGCATGTGTGTTCTTTTAACATACCACATATGGATCCACCAGTGTCATTGAAATGTGTGTTCTCTTCAGATACCACACATAGATCCACCAATGTCATTGCATGTGTGTTCTTTTTACTAACAACAACTGGCGTCATTGCATGTGTGTTGTTTTCACATACCACATATGGATCCACCGGTGTCATTGCATATGTGTTCTTTTCACAATCCACCGATGGATCCACCAGTGTCATTGCATGTGTGCTGTTTTTACTAACAACAACCAGAGTCATTGCATGTGTGTTCTCTTCAGAGACCACACATGGATCCATCAGTGTCATTGCATGTGTGTTCTTTTTACTAGCAACAACTGGAGTCATTTCATGACTATTATTTTCACATACCACATATGGATCCACCAGTGTCATTGAAATGTGTGTTCTCTTTAGAGACCACACGTGATCCACCAGTGTCATTGCATGTGTGTTGTTTTCACATACCACATATGGATCCACTAGTGTCATTGAATGCGTGCTCTCTTCAGAGACCACACATGGATCCGCCAATGTCATTTCATGTGTGCTCTTTTTACTAACAACAACCAGAGTCATTGCATGTGTTTTATTTTCACATACCACATATGGATCCACCAGTGTCATTGAAATGTGTGTTCTCTTCAGATACCACACATAGATCCACCAATGTCATTGCATGTGTGTTCTTTTTACTAACAACAACTGGCGTCATTGCATGTGTGTTCTTTTGACATACCTCATATGGATCCACCAGTGTCATTGCATGTGTGTTCTTTTCACAATCCACCGATGGATCCACCAGTGTCATTGCATGTGTGCTCTTTTTACTAACAACAACCAGAGTCATTGCATGTGTGTTCTCTTCAGAGACCACACATGGATCCACCAGTGTCATTGCATGTGTGTTCTTTTTACTAGCAACAACTGGATTCATTTCATGACCATTATTTTCACATACCACAAATGGATCCACCAGTGTCATTGAAATGTGTGTTCTCTTTAGAGACCACATGTGATCCACCAGTGTCATTGCATGTGTGTTGTTTTCACATACCACATATGTATCCACTAGTGTCATTGCATGTGTGCTCTCTTCAAAGACCACACATGGATCCGCCAATGTCATTTCATGTGTGCTCTTTTTACTAACAACAACCAGAGTCATTGCATGTGTGTTCTTTTCACATACCACATATGGATCCACCAGTGTCATTGAAATGTGAGTTCTCTTCAGAGACCACACATGGATCCACCAGTGTCTTTGCATGTGTGTTCTTTTTACTAGCAACAATTGGATTCATTTCATGACTATTATTTTCACATACCACATATGGATCCACCCGTGTCATTGAAATGCGTGTTCTCTTTAGAGACCACACGTGATCCACCAGTGTCATTGCATGTGTGTTGTTTTCACATACCACATATGGATCCACTAGTGTCATTGCATGTGTGCTCTCTTCAGAGACCACACATGGATCCGCCAATGTCATTTCATGTGTGCTCTTTTTACTAACAACAACCAGAGTCATTGCATGTGTGTTCTTTTCACATACCACATATGGATCCACCAGTGTCATTGAAATGTGTGTTCTCTTCATAGACCACACATGGATCCACTAGTGTCATTGCATGTGTGTTATTTTTACTAACAACAACTGGAGTCATTGCATGTGTGTTCTTTTGACATACCACATATGGATCCACCAGTGTCATTGAAATGTGTGTTCTCTTCAGATACCACACATAGATCCACCAATGTCATTGCATGTGTGTTCTTTTTACTAACAACAACTGGCGTCATTGCATGTGTGTTCTTTTCACATACCACATATGGATCCACGGTGTCATTGCATGTGTGTTCTTTTCACAATCAACCGATGGATCCACCAGTGTCATTGCATGTGTGCTCTTTTTACTAACAACAACCAGAGTCATTGCATGTGTGTTCTCTTCAGAGACCACACATGGATCCACGAGTGTCATTGCATGTGTGTTCTTTTTACTAGCAACAACTGGAGTCATTTCATGACTATTATTTTCACATACCACATATGGATCCACCAGTATCATTGAAATGTGTGTTCTCTTTAGAGACCACACGTGATCCACCAGTGTCATTGCATGTGTGTTGTTTTCACATACCACATATGGATCCACTAGTGTCATTGCATGTGTGCTCTCTTCAGAGACCACACATGGATCCGCCAATGTCATTTCATGTGTGCTCTTTTTACGAACAACCAGAGTCATTGCATGTGTTTTCTTTTCACATACCACATATGGATCCACCAGTGTCATTGAATTGTGTGTTCTTGAGAGACCACGTGGATCCACCAGTGTCGTTGCATGTGTGTTCTTTTTACTAACAACAGCTAGAGTCATTTCACGACTATTCTTTTCACATACCACATATGGATTCACCAGTGTCATTGAAATGTGTGTTCTTCTCATTAACCACAACTAGAGTCATTGCATGTGTGTTCTCTTCAGAGACCACACATGGATCCACCAATGTCATTGCATGTGTGTTCTTTTTACTAACAACAACTAGAGTCATTGCATGTGTGTTCTTTTCACATACGACATATGGATCCACCAGTGTTATTGCATGTGTGTTCTCTTCAGAGACCACACACGGATCCACCAGTGTCATTGCATATGTGCTCTTTTTACTAACAACAACTAGAGTCATTGCATGTGTGTCCTTTTTACTAACAAGAACTGGAGTCATTGCATGTGTGTTCTTTTCACATACCACATATGGATCGACCAGTGTCATTGAAATGTGTGTTCTCTTCAGAGACAACACATGGATCCACCAGTGTCATTGCATGTGTTCTCTTTTTACTAACAACAACCAGAGTCATTGCATGTGAGTTCTTTTTACTAACAACCAGAGTCATTGCATGTGTGTTATCTTCAGAGACCATACATGGATCCACCAGTGGTATTGCATGTGTGTTCTTTTTACTAACAACAACTGGAGTCATTTGATGTGTGTTCTTTTGACATACCACATATGGATCCACCAGTGTCATTGAAATGTGTGTTCTCTTCAGATACCACACATAGATCCACCAATGTCATTGCATGTGTGTTCTTTTTACTAACAACAACTGGCGTCATTGCATGTGTGTTCTTTTGACATACCACATATGGATCCACCAGTGTCATTGCATGTGTGTTCTTTTCACAATCCACCGATGGATCCACCAGTGTCATTGCATGTGTGCTCTTTTTACTAACAACAACCAGAGTCATTGCATGTGTGTTCTCTTCAGAGACCACACATGGATCCACCAGTGTCATTGCATGTGTGTTCTTTTTACTAGCAACAACTTGATTCATTTCATGACTATTATTTTCACATACCACATATGGATCCACCAGTGTCATTGAAATGTGTGTTCTCTTTAGAGACCACACGTGATCCACCAGTGTCATTGCATGTGTGTTGTTTTCACATACCACATATGGATCCACTAGTGTCATTGCATGTGTGCTCTCTTCAGAGACCACACATGGATCCTCCAATGTCATTTCATGTGTGCTCTTTTTACTAACAACAACCAGAGTCACTGCATGTGTTTTCTTTTCACATACCACATATGGATCCACCAGTGTCATTGAAATGTGTGTTCTCTTCAGAGACCACACATGGATCCACCAGTGTCATTGCATGTGTGTTCTTTTTTACTAACAACAACTAGATTCATTGCATGTGTGTTCTTTTCACATACCACATATGGATCCACCAGTGTCATTGAAATGTGTGTTCTCTTCAGAGACCACACATGGATCCACCAGTGTCATTGCATGTGTGTTATTTTTACTAACAACAACTGGAGTCATTGCATGTGTGTTCTTTTGACATACCACATATGGATCCACCAGTGTCATTGAAATGTGTGTTCTTGGATACCACACATAGATCCACCAATGTCATTGCATGTGTGTTCTTTTTACTAACAACAACTGGCGTCATTGCATGTGTGTTCTTTTCACATACCACATATGGATCCACGGTGTCATTGCATGTGTGTTCTTTTCACAATCAACCGATGGATCCACCAGTGTCATTGCATGTGTGCTCTTTTTACTAACAACAACCAGAGTCATTGCATGTGTGTTCTCTTCAGAGACCACACATGGATCCACGAGTGTCATTGCATGTGTGTTCTTTTTACTAGCAACAACTGGAGTCATTTCATGACTATTATTTTCACATACCACATATGGATCCACCAGTATCATTGAAATGTGTGTTCTCTTTAGAGACCACACGTGATCCACCAGTGTCATTGCATGTGTGTTGTTTTCACATACCACATATGGATCCACTAGTGTCATTGCATGTGTGCTCTCTTCAGAGACCACACATGGATCCGCCAATGTCATTTCATGTGTGCTCTTTTTACGAACAACCAGAGTCATTGCATGTGTTTTCTTTTCACATACCACATATGGATCCACCAGTGTCATTGAAATGTGTGTTCTCTTCAGATACCACACGTGGATCCACCAGTGTCTTTGCATGTGTGTTCTTTTTACTAACAACAGCTAGAGTCATTTCACGACTATTCTTTTCACATACCACATATGGATTCACCAGTGTCATTGAAATGTGTGTTCTTCTCATTAACCACAACTAGAGTCATTGCATGTGTGTTCTCTTCAGAGACCACACATGGATCCACCAATGTCATTGCATGTGTGTTCTTTTTACTAACAACAACTAGAGTCATTGCATGTGTGTTCTTTTCACATACGACATATGGATCCACCAGTGTTATTGCATGTGTGTTCTCTTCAGGGACCACACACGGATCCACCAGTGTCATTGCATATGTGCTCTTTTTACTAACAACAACTAGAGTCATTGCATGTGTGTCCTTTTTACTAACAAGAACTGGAGTCATTGCATGTGTGTTCTTTTCACATACCACATATGGATCGACCAGTGTCATTGAAATGTGTGTTCTCTTCAGAGACAACACATGGATCCACCAGTGTCATTGCATGTGTTCTCTTTTTACTAACAACAACCAGAGTCATTGCATGTGTGTTCTTTTTACTAACAACCAGAGTCATTGCATGTGTGTTATCTTCAGAGACCATACATGGATCCACCAGTGGTATTGCATGTGTGTTCTTTTTACTAACAACAACTGGAGTCATTTCATGTGTGTTCTTTTGACATACCACATATGGATCCACCAGTGTCATTGAAATGTGTGTTCTCTTCAGATACCACACATAGATCCACCAATGTCATTGCATGTGTGTTCTTTTTACTAACAACAACTGGCGTCATTGCATGTGTGTTCTTTTGACATACCACATATGGATCCACCAGTGTCATTGCATGTGTGTTCTTTTCACAATCCACCGATGGATCCACCAGTGTCATTGCATGTGTGCTCTTTTTACTAACAACAACCAGAGTCATTGCATGTGTGTTCTCTTCAGAGACCACACATGGATCCACCAGTGTCATTGCATGTGTGTTCTTTTTACTAGCAACAACTTGATTCATTTCATGACTATTATTTTCACATACCACATATGGATCCACCAGTGTCATTGAAATGTGTGTTCTCTTTAGAGACCACACGTGATCCACCAGTGTCATTGCATGTGTGTTGTTTTCACATACCACATATGGATCCACTAGTGTCATTGCATGTGTGCTCTCTTCAGAGACCACACATGGATCCTCCAATGTCATTTCATGTGTGCTCTTTTTACTAACAACAACCAGAGTCATTGCATGTGTTTTCTTTTCACATACCACATATGGATCCACCAGTGTCATTGAAATGTGTGTTCTCTTCAGAGACCACACATGGATCCACCAGTGTCATTGCATGTGTGTTCTTTTTACTAACAACAACTAGATTCATTGCATGTGTGTTCTTTTCACATACCACATATGGATCCACCAGTGTCATTGAATGTGTGTTCTCTTCATAGACCACACATGGATCCACCAGAGTCATTGCATGTGTGCTCTTTTTACTAACAACAGCAGGAGTCATTTCATGACTATTCTTTTCACATACCACATATGGATCTACCAGTGTCATTGAAATGTGTGTTCTTCTCATTAACCACAGCTAGAGTCATTGCATGTGTGTTCTCTTCAGAGACCACACATGGATCCACCAGTGTCATTGCATGTGTGTTCTTTTTACTAACAACAACTTGAGTCATTGCATGCGTGTTCTTTTCACATACCACATATGGATCCACCAGTGTCATTGAAATGTGTGTTTTCTTCAGAGACCACACGTGGATCCACCAGTGTCTTTGCATGTGCGTTCTTTTTACTAACAACAGCCAGAGTCATTTCACGACTATTCTTTTCACATACCACATATGGATCCACCAGTGTCATTGAAATGTGTGTTCTTCTCATTAACCACAACTAGAGTCATTGCATGTGTGTTCTCTTCAGAGACCACACATGGATCCACCAGTGTCATTGCATGTGTGTTCTTTTTACTAACAACAACTAGAGTCATTGCATGTGTGTTCTTTTCACATACGACATATGGATCCACCAGTGTCATTGCATGTGTGTTCTCTTCAGAGACCACACACGGATCCACCAGTGTCATTGCCTATGTGCTCTTTTTACTAACAACAACTAGAGTCATTGCATTGGTGTCCTTTTTACTAACAAGAGCTGGAGTCATTGCATGTGTGTTCTTTTCACATACCACATATGGATCGACCAGTGTCATTGAAATGTGTGTTCTCTTCAGAGACAACACATGGATCCACCAGTGTCATTGCATGTGTGCTCCTTTTACTAACAACCACCAGAGTCATTGCATGTGTGTTCTTTTTACTAACAACCAGAGTCATTGCATGTGTGTTATCTTCAGAGACCATACATGGATCCACTAGTGGCATTGCATGTGTGTTCTTTTTACTAACAACAACTGGAGTCATTGCATGTGTGTTCTTTTGACATACCACATATGGATCCACCAGTGTCATTGAAATGTGTGTTCTCTTCAGATACCACACATAGATCCACCAATGTCATTGCATGTGTGTTCTTTTTACTAACAACAACTGGCGTCATTGCATGTGTGTTCTTTTGACATACCACATATGGATCCACCAGTGTCATTGCATGTGTGTTCTTTTCACAATCCACCGATGGATCCACCAGTGTCATTGCATGTGTGCTCTTTTTACTAACAACAACCAGAGTCATTGCATGTGTGTTCTCTTCAGAGACCACACATGGATCCACCAGTGTCATTGCATGTGTGATCTTTTTACTAGCAACAACTGGATTCATTTCATGACTATTATTTTCACATACCACATATGGATCCACCCGTGTCATTGAAATGCGTGTTCTCTTTAGAGACTACACGTGATCCACCAGTGTCATTGCATGTGTGTTGTTTTCACATACCACATATGGATCCAGTAGTGTCATTGCATGTGTGCTCTCTTCAGAGACCACACATGGATCCGCCAATGTCATTTCATGTGTGCTCTTTTTACTAACAACAACTAGAGTCATTGCATGTGTGTTCTTTTCACATACCACATATGGATCCACCAGTGTCATTGAAATGTGTGTTCTCTTCAGAGACCACACATGGATCCACCAGTGTCATTGCATGTGTGTTATTTTTTACTAACAACAACTGGAGTCATTGCATGTGTGTTCTATTCACATACCACATATGGATCCACCAGTGTCATTGAATGTGTGTTCTCTTCAGAGACCACACATGGATCCACTAGTGTCATTGCATGTGTGCTCTTTTTACTAACAACAACAGGAGTCATTCCATACCTATTCTTTTCACATACCACATATGGATCCACCAGTGTCATTGAAATGTGAGTTCTTCTCATTAACCACAGCTAGAGTCATTGCATGTGTGTTCTCTTCAGAGACCACACATGGATCCACCAGTGTCATTGCATGTGTGTTCTTTTTACTAACAACAACTAGAGTCATTGCATGCGTGTTCTTTTGACATACCACATATGGATCCACCAGTGTCATTGCATGTGTGGTCTCACACATGGATCCACTAGTGTCATTGCGTGTGTGTTCTTTTTACTAACAACAGCCAGAGTCATTTCATGACTATTCTTTTCACATACCACATATGGATCCACCAGCGTCATTGAAATGTGTGTTCTTCTCATTAACCACAACTAAAGTCATTGCATGTGTGTTCTCTTTAGAGACCACACATGGATCCACCAGTGTCATTGCATGTGTGTTCTTTTTACTAACAACAGCTAGAGTCATTTCATGTGTGTTCTTTTCACATACGACATATGGATCCACCAGTGTCATTGAAATGTGTGTTCTCTTCAGAGACGACACACGGATCCACCAGTGTCATTGCATATGTGCTATTTTTACTAACAACAACTAGAGTCATTGCATGTGTGTTATTTTTACTAACAACAACTGGAGTCATTGCATGTGTGTTCTTTTCACATACCACATATGGATCGACCAGTGTCATTGAAATGTGTGTTCTCTTCAGAGACAACACATGGATCCACCAGTGTCATTGCATGTGTGCTCTTTTTACTAACAACAACCAGAGTCATTGCATGTGTGTTCTTTTTACTAACAACTAGAGTCATTGCATGTGTGTTCTCTTCAGAGACCATACATGGATCCACCAGTGGCATTGCATGTGTGTTATTTTTACTAACAAGAACTGGAGTCATTGCATGTGTGTTCTTTTGACATACCACATATGGATCCACCAGTGTCATTGAAATGTGTGTTCTCTTCAGATACCACACATAGATCCACCAATGTCATTGCATGTGTGTTCTTTTTACTAACAACAACTGGCGTCATTGCATGTGTGTTCTTTTCACATACCACATATGGATCCACCAGTGTCATTGCATATGTGTTCTTTTCACAATCCACCGATGGATCCACCAGTGTCATTGCATGTGTGCTCTTTTTACTAACAACAACCAGAGTCATTGCATGTGTGTTCTCTTCAGAGACCACACATGGATCCACCAGTGTCATTGCATGTGTGTTCTTTTTACTAGCAACAACTGGAGTCATTTCATGACTATTATTTTCACATACCACATAAGGATCCACCAGTGTCATTGAAATGTGTGTTCTCTTTAGAGACCACACGTGATCCACCAGTGTCATTGCATGTGTGTTGTTTTCACATACCACATATGGATCCACTAGTGTCATTGAATGTGTGCTCTCTTTAGAGACCACACATGGATCCACCAGTGTCATTGCATGTGTGCTCTTTTTACTAACAACAACCAGAGTCATTGCATGTGTGTTCTCTTCAGAGACCACACATGGATCCACCAGTGTCATTGCATGTGTGTTCTTTTTACTAGCAACAACTGGATTCATTTCATGACTATTATTTTCACATACCACATATGGATCCACCAGTGTCATTGAAATGTGTGTTCTCTTTAGAGACCACATGTGATCCACCAGTGTCATTGCATGTGTGTTGTTTTCACATACCACATATGGATCCACTAGTGTCATTGGATGTGTGCTCTCTTCAGAGACCACACATGGATCCGCCAATGTCATTTCATGTGTGCTCTTTTTACTAACAAAAACAGAGTCATTGCATGTGTGTTCTTTTCACATACCACATATGGATCCACCAGTGTCATTGAAATGTGTGTTCTCTTCAGAGACCACACATGGATCCACTAGTGTCATTGCATGTGTGTTATTTTTACTAACAACAACTGGAGTCATTGCATGTGTGTTCTTTTCACATACCACATATGGATCCACCAGTGTCATTGAATGTGTGTTCTCTTCAGAGACCACACATGGATCCACTAGTGTCATTGCATGTGTGCTCTTTTTACTAACAACAACAGGAGTCATTTCATAACTATTCTTTTCACATACCACATATGGATCCACCAGTGTCATTGAAATGTGAGTTCTTCTCATTAACCACAGCTAGAGTCATTGCATGTGTGTTCTCTTCAGAGACCATACATGGATCCACCAGTGGCATTGCATGTGTGTTCTTTTTACTAACAAGAACTGGAGTCATTGCATGTGTGTTCTTTTGACATACCACATATGGATCCACCAGTGTCATTGAAATGTGTGTTCTCTTCAGATACCACACATAGATCCACCAATGTCATTGCATGTGTGTTCTTTTTACTAACAACAACTGGTGTCATTGCATGTGTGTTCTTTTCACATACCACATATGGATCCATTAGTGTCATTGCATATGTGTTCTTTTCACAATCCACCGATGGATCCACCAGTGTCATTGCATGTGTGCTCTTTTTACTAACAACAACCAGAGTCATTGCATGTGTGTTCTCTTCAGAGACCACACATGGATCCACCAGTGTCATTGCATGTGTGTTCTTTTTACTAGCAACAACTGGAGTCATTTCATGACTATTATTTTCACATACCACATATGGATCCACCAGTGTCATTGAAATGTGTGTTCTCTTTAGAGACCACACGTGATCCACCAGTGTCATTGCATGTGTGTTGTTTTCACATACCAAATATGGATCCACTAGTGTCATTGAATGTGTGCTCTCTTTAGAGACCACACATGGATCCACCAGTGTCATTGCATGTGTGCTCTTTTTACTAACAACAACCAGAGTCATTGCATGTGTGTTCTCTTCAGAGACCACACATGGATCCACCAGTGTCATTGCATGTGTGTTCTTTTTACTAGCAACAACTGGATTCATTTCATGACTATTATTTTCACATACCACATATGGATCCACCAGTGTCATTGAAATGTGTGTTCTCTTTAGAGACCACATGTGATCCACCAGTGTCATTGCATGTGTGTTGTTTTCACATACCACATATGGATCCACTAGTGTCATTGGATGTGTGCTCTCTTCAGAGACCACACATGGATCCGCCAATGTCATTTCATGTGTGCTCTTTTTACTAACAAAAACCAGAGTCATTGCATGTGTGTTCTTTTCACATACCACATATGGATCCACCAGTGTCATTGAAATGTGTGTTCTCTTCAGAGACCACACATGGATCCACTAGTGTCATTGCATGTGTGTTATTTTTTACTAACAACAACTGGAGTCATTGCATGTGTGTTCTTTTCACATACCACATATGGATCCACCAGTGTCATTGAATGTGTGTTCTCTTCAGAGACCACACATGGATCCACTAGTGTCATTGCATGTGTGCTCTTTTTACTAACAACAACAGGAGTCATTTCATAACTATTCTTTTCACATACCACCTATGGATCCACCAGTGTCATTGAAATGTGAGTTCTTCTCATTAACCACAGCTAGAGTCATTGCATGTGTGTTCTCTTCAGAGACCACACATGGATCCAACAGTGTCATTGCATGTGTGTTCTTTTTACTAACAACAACTAGAGTCCTTGCATGTGTGTTCTTTTCACATACGACATATGGATCCACCAGTGTCATTGCATGTGTGTTCTCTTCAGAGACCACACATGTATCCACTAGTGTCATTGCGTGTGTGTTCTTTTTACTAACAACAGCCAGAGTCATTTCACGACTATTCTTTTCACATACCACATATGGATCCACTAGTGTCATTGAAATGTGTGTTCTTCTCATTAACCACAACTAGAGTCATTGCATGTGTGTTCTCTTCAGAGACCACACATGGATCCACCAGTCTCATTGCATGTGTGTTCTTTTTACTAACAACAACTAGAGTCATTGCATGTGTGTTCTTTTCACATACGACATATGGATCCACCAGTGTCATTGAAATGTGTGTTCTCTTCAGAGACCATACACGGATCCACCAGTGTCATTGCATATGTGCTCTTTTTATTAACAACAACTAGAGTCATTGCATGTGTGTCCTTTTTACTAACAACAACTGGAGTCATTGCATGTATGTTCTTTTCACATACCACATATGGATCGACCAGTGTCATTGAAATGTGTGTTCTCTTCAGAGACAACACATGGATCCACCAGTGTCATTGCATGTGTGCTCTTTTTACTAACAACAACCAGAGTCATTGCATGTGTGTTCTTTTTACTAACAACCAGAGTCATTGCATGTGTGTTATCTTCAGAAACCATACATGGATCCACAAGTGGCATTGCATGTGTGTTCTTTTTACTAACAACAACTGGAGTCATTGCATGTGTGTTCTTTTGACATACCACATATGGATCCACCAGTGTCATTGAAATGTGTGTTCTCTTCAGATACCACACATAGATCCACCAATGTCATTGCATGTGTGTTCTTTTTATTAACAACAACTCGCGTAATTGCATGTGTGTTCTTTTCACATACCACATATGGATCCACCAGTGTCATTGCATGTGTGTTCTTTTCACAATCCACCTATGGATCCACCAGTGTCATTGCAATTGTGCTCTTTTTACTAACAACAACCAGAGTCATTGCATGTGTGTTCTCTTCAGAGACCACATGGATCCACCAAAGGTCATTGCATGTGTGTTCTTTTTACTAGCAACAGCTGGAGTCATTTCATGACTATTATTTTCACATACCACATATGGATCCACAAGTGTCATTGAAATGTGTGTTCTCTTTAGAGACCACACGTGGTCCACCAATGTCATTGCATGTGTGTTGTTTTCACATACCACATATGGATCCACCAGTGTCATTGAATGTGTGTTCTCTTCAGAGACCACACATGGATCTACTAGTGTCATTGCATGTGTGCTCTTTTTACTAACAACAACAGGAGTCATTTCATGACTATTCTTTTCACATACCACATATGGATCCACCAGTGTCATTGAAATGTGAGTTCTTCTCATTAACCACAGCTAGAGTCATTGCATGTGTGTTCTCTTCAGAGAGTACACATGGATCCAACAGTGTCATTGCATGTGTGTTCTTTTTACTAACAACAACTAGAGTCATTGCATGTGTGTTCTTTTCACATACGACATATGGATGCACCAGTGTCATTGCATGTGTGTTCTCTTCAGAGACCACACATGTATCCACTAGTGTCATTGCGTGTGTGTTCTTTTTACTAACAACAGCCAGAGTCATTTCACGACTATTCTTTTCACATACCACATATGGATCCACTAGTGTCATTGAAATGTGTGTTCTTCTCATTAACCACAACTAGAGTCATTGCATGTGTGTTCTCTTCAGAGACCACACATGGATCCACCAGTGTCATTGCATGTGTGTTCTTTTTACTAACAACAACTAGAGTCATTGCATGTGTGTTCTTTTCACATACGACATATGGATCCACCAGTGTCATTGAAATGTGTGTTCTCTTCAGAGACCACACACGGATCCACCAGTGTCATTGCATATGTGCTCTTTTTACTAACAACAACTAGAGTCTTTGCATGTGTGTCCTTTTTACTAACAACAACTGGAGTCATTGCATGTATGTTCTTTTCACATACCACATATGGATCGACCAGTGTCATTGAAATGTGTGTTCTCTTCAGAGACAACACATGGATCCACCAGTGTCATTGCATGTGTGCTCTTTTTACTAACAACAACCAGAGTCATTGCATGTGTGTTCTTTTTACTAACAACCAGAGTCATTGCATGTGTGTTATCTTCAGAGACCATACATGGATCCACAAGTGGAATTGCATGTGTGTTCTTTTTACTAACAACAACTGGAGTCATTGCATGTGTGTTCTTTTGACATACCACATATGGATCCACCAGTGTCATTGAAATGTGTGTTCTCTTCAGATACCACACATAGATCCACCAATGTCATTGCATGTGTGTTCTTTTTATTAACAACAACTCGCGTCATTGCATGTGTGTTCTTTTCACATACCACATATGGATCCACCAGTGTCATTGCATGTGTGTTCTTTTCACAATCCACCTATGAATCCACCAGTGTCATTGCAATTGTGCTCTTTTTACTAACAACAACCAGAGTCATTGCATGTGTGTTCTCTTCAGAGACCACACATGGATCCACCAGTGTCATTGCATGTGTGTTCTTTTTACTAGCAACAGCTGGAGTCATTTCATGACTATTATTTTCACATACCACATATGGATCCACCAGTGTCATTGAAATGTGTGTTCTCTTTAGAGACCACACGTGGTCCACCAGTGTCATTGCATGTGTGTTGTTTTCACATACCACATATGGATCCACTAGTATCATTGCATGTGTGCTCTCTTCAGAGACCACACATGGATCCGCCAATGTCATTTCATGTGTGCTCTTTTTACTAACAACAACTAGAGTCATTGCATGTGTTTTCTTTTCACATACCACATATGGATCCACCAGTGTCATTGAAATGTGTGTTCTCTTCAGAGACCACACATGGATCCATCAGTGTCATTGCATGTGTGTTCTTTTTTAATAACAACAACTAGATTCATTGCATGTGTGTTCTTTTCACATACCACATATGGATCCACCAGTGTCATTGAATGTGTGTTCTCTTCATAGACCACACATGGATCCACCAGTGTCATTGCATGTGTGCTCTTTTTACTAACAACAGCAGGAGTCATTTCATGACTATTCTTTTCACATACCACATATGGATCCACCAGTGTCATTGAAATGTGTGTTCTTCTCATTAACCACAGCTAGAGTCATTGCATGTGTGTTCTCTTCAGAGACCACACATGGATCCACCAGTGTCATTGCATGTGTGTTCTTTTTACTAACAACAACTAGAGTCATTGCATGCGTGTTCTTTTCACATACCACATATGGATCCACCAGTGTCATTGAAATGTGTGTTCTCTTCAGATACCACACATAGATCCACCAATGTCATTGCATGTGTGTTCTTTTTATTAACAACAACTCGCGTAATTGCATGTGTGTTCTTTTCACATACCACATATGGATCCACCAGTGTCATTGCATGTGTGTTCTTTTCACAATCCACCTATGGATCCACCAGTGTCATTGCAATTGTGCTCTTTTTACTAACAACAACCAGAGTCATTGCATGTGTGTTCTCTTCAGAGACCACACATGGATCCACCAGTGTCATTGCATGTGTGTTCTTTTTACTAGCAACAGCTGGAGTCATTTCATGACTATTATTTTCACATACCACATATGGATCCACAAGTGTCATTGAAATGTGTGTTCTCTTTAGAGACCACACGTGGTCCACCAATGTCATTGCATGTGTGTTGTTTTCACATACCACATATGGATCCACCAGTGTCATTGAATGTGTGTTCTCTTCAGAGACCACACATGGATCTACTAGTGTCATTGCATGTGTGCTCTTTTTACTAACAACAACAGGAGTCATTTCATGACTATTCTTTTCACATACCACATATGGATCCACCAGTGTCATTGAAATGTGAGTTCTTCTCATTAACCACAGCTAGAGTCATTGCATGTGTGTTCTCTTCAGAGAGTACACATGGATCCAACAGTGTCATTGCATGTGTGTTCTTTTTACTAACAACAACTAGAGTCATTGCATGTGTGTTCTTTTCACATACGACATATGGATGCACCAGTGTCATTGCATGTGTGTTCTCTTCAGAGACCACACATGTATCCACTAGTGTCATTGCGTGTGTGTTCTTTTTACTAACAACAGCCAGAGTCATTTCACGACTATTCTTTTCACATACCACATATGGATCCACTAGTGTCATTGAAATGTGTGTTCTTCTCATTAACCACAACTAGAGTCATTGCATGTGTGTTCTCTTCAGAGACCACACATGGATCCACCAGTGTCATTGCATGTGTGTTCTTTTTACTAACAACAACTAGAGTCATTGCATGTGTGTTCTTTTCACATACGACATATGGATCCACCAGTGTCATTGAAATGTGTGTTCTCTTCAGAGACCACACACGGATCCACCAGTGTCATTGCATATGTGCTCTTTTTACTAACAACAACTAGAGTCTTTGCATGTGTGTCCTTTTTACTAACAACAACTGGAGTCATTGCATGTATGTTCTTTTCACATACCACATATGGATCGACCAAAGGTCATTGAAATGTGTTCTTCTTGAGACAACACATGGATCCACCAGTGTCATTGCATGTGTGCTCTTTTTACTAACAACAACCAGAGTCATTGCATGTGTGTTCTTTTTACTAACAACCAGAGTCATTGCATGTGTGTTATCTTCAGAGACCATACATGGATCCACAAGTGGAATTGCATGTGTGTTCTTTTTACTAACAACAACTGGAGTCATTGCATGTGTGTTCTTTTGACATACCACATATGGATCCACCAGTGTCATTGAAATGTGTGTTCTCTTCAGATACCACACATAGATCCACCAATGTCATTGCATGTGTGTTCTTTTTATTAACAACAACTCGCGTCATTGCATGTGTGTTCTTTTCACATACCACATATGGATCCACCAGTGTCATTGCATGTGTGTTCTTTTCACAATCCACCTATGAATCCACCAGTGTCATTGCAATTGTGCTCTTTTTACTAACAACAACCAGAGTCATTGCATGTGTGTTCTCTTCAGAGACCACACATGGATCCACCAGTGTCATTGCATGTGTGTTCTTTTTACTAGCAACAGCTGGAGTCATTTCATGACTATTATTTTCACATACCACATATGGATCCACCAGTGTCATTGAAATGTGTGTTCTCTTTAGAGACCACACGTGGTCCACCAGTGTCATTGCATGTGTGTTGTTTTCACATACCACATATGGATCCACTAGTATCATTGCATGTGTGCTCTCTTCAGAGACCACACATGGATCCGCCAATGTCATTTCATGTGTGCTCTTTTTACTAACAACAACTAGAGTCATTGCATGTGTTTTCTTTTCACATACCACATATGGATCCACCAGTGTCATTGAAATGTGTGTTCTCTTCAGAGACCACACATGGATCCATCAGTGTCATTGCATGTGTGTTCTTTTTTAATAACAACAACTAGATTCATTGCATGTGTGTTCTTTTCACATACCACATATGGATCCACCAGTGTCATTGAATGTGTGTTCTCTTCATAGACCACACATGGATCCACCAGTGTCATTGCATGTGTGCTCTTTTTACTAACAACAGCAGGAGTCATTTCATGACTATTCTTTTCACATACCACATATGGATCCACCAGTGTCATTGAAATGTGTGTTCTTCTCATTAACCACAGCTAGAGTCATTGCATGTGTGTTCTCTTCAGAGACCACACATGGATCCACCAGTGTCATTGCATGTGTGTTCTTTTTACTAACAACAACTAGAGTCATTGCATGCGTGTTCTTTTCACATACCACATATGGATCCACCAGTGTCATTGAAATGTGTGTTCTCTTCAAAGACCACACGTGGATCCACCAGTGTCATTGCATGTGTGTTCTTTTTACTAACAACAACTGGAGTCATTGCATGTGTCTTGTTTTCACATACCACATATGGATCCACCATTTTCATTGAATATGTGTTCTCTTCAAAGGCCACAGATGGATCCACCAGTGTCATTCCATGTGTGCTCTTTTTACTAACAACAACTAGAGTCATTTCATGACTATTCTTTTCACATACCATATATGGATCCACCAGTGTCATTGAAATGTGTGTTCTTCTCATTAACCATAGCTAGAGTCATTGCATGAGTGTTCTCTTGAGAGACCACACATGGATCCACCAGTGTCATTGCATGTGTGTTCTTTTTACTAACAACAACTAGAGTCATTGCATGCGTGTTCTTTTCACATACCACATATGGATCCACCAGTGTCATTGCATGTGTTTTCTCTTCAGAGACCACACATGGATCCACTAGTGTCATTGCGTGTGTGTTCTTTTTACTAACAACAGCCAGAGTCATTACATGTGTGTTCTTTTCACATACCACATATGGATCCACCAGTATCATTGAAACGTGTGTTCTCTTCAGAGACCACACATGGATCCACTAGTGTTATTGCATGTGTGTTCTTTCTACTAACAACAACTGGAGTCATTGCATGTGTGTTCTTTTCACATACCACATATGGATCCACCAGTGTCATTGCATGTGCGTTCTCTTCAGAGACCACACATGGATCCACCAGTGTCATTGCATGTGTGTTCTTTTTACTAACAACAACTGAAATCATTGCATGTTTGTTCTTTTCACATACCACACATGGATCCACCAGTGTCATTGCATGTCTGTTATTTTTACTAACAACAACTGGAGTCATTGCATATGTGTTCTTTTCACATACCACATATCGATCCACCAGTGTCATTGAAATGTGTGTTCTCTTCAGAGACCGCACATGGATCCACCAGTGTTATTGCATGTGTGTTCTTTTTACTAACAACAACTAGAGTCATTGCATGTGTGTTCTTTTCACATACGACATATGGATCCACCAGTGTCATTGCATGTGTGTTCTCTTCAGAGACCACACATGTATCCACTAGTGTCATTGCGTGTGTGTTCTTTTTACTAACAACAGCCAGAGTCATTTCATGACTATTCTTTTCACATACCACATATGGATCCACCAGTGTCATTGAAATGTGTGTTCTTCTCATTAACCACAACTAGAGTCATTGCATGTGTGTTCTCTTGAGAGACCACACATGGATCCACCAATGTAATTGCATGTGTGTTCTTTTTACTAACAACAACTAGAGTCATTGCATGTGTGTTCTTTTCAAATACCACATATGGATCCACCAGTGTCATTGAAATGTGTGTTCTCTTCAGAGACCACACATGGATCCACCTGTGTCATTGCATGTGTGTTCTTTTTACCAAAAACAACTGGAGTCATTGCATGTGTGTTCTTTTCACATACCACATATGGATCCACCAGTGTTATTGCATGTGTGTTCTCTTCAGAGACCACACATGGATCTACCAGTGTCATTGCATGTGTGCTCTTTTTAGTAACAACAACCGGAGTCATTTCATGACTATTCTTTTCACATTCTACATATGGATCCACCAGTGTCATCGAAATGTGTGTTCTTCTCATTAACCACAGCTAGAGTCATTGCATGTGTCTTCTCTTCAGAGACCACACATGGATCCACCAGTGTCATTGCATGTGTGTTCTTTTTACTAACAACAACTAGAGTCATTGCATGTGTTTTCTTTTCACATACCACATATGGATCCACCAGTGTCATTTAAATGTGTGTTCTCTTCAGAAACCTCACATGGATCCACCAGTGTCATTGCATGTGTGTTCTTTTTACTAACAACAACCAGAGTCATTGCATGTGTGTTCTTTTCACATACCACATATGGATCCACCGGTGTCATTGCATGTGTGTTCTCTTCAGAGACCACACATGGATCCACCAGTGTCATTGCATGTGTGCTCTTTTTACTAACAACAAATAGAGTCATTCCATGTGTGTTCTTTTCACATACCACATATGGTTCCACGAGTGCCCTTGAAATGTGTGTTCTCTTCAGAGACCACACATGGATCCACTAGTGTCATTGCATGTGTATTCTTTTTACTAACAACAACTGGAGTCATTTCATGACTATTCTTTTCACATACCACATATGGATCCACGAGTGTCATTGAAATGTGTGTTCTTCTCATTAACCACAGCTAGGGTCATTGCATGTGTGTTTTCTTTGGAGACCACACATGGATCCACCAGTGTCATTGCATTTGTTCTTTTTATTAACAACAACTGGAGTGAGTGCATGTGTGTTATTTTCACATACCACATATAGATCCAGCAGTGTCATTGAAATGTGTGTTCTCTTTAGAGACCACACATGGATCCACCAGTGTCATTGCATGTGTGTTCTTTTTACTAACAACAACTGGAGTCATTGCATGTGTGTTGTTTTCACATACCACATATGGATCCACTAGTGTCATTGAATGTGTGTTCTCTTCAGAGACCACACATGGATCCACCAATGTCATTGCATGTGTGCTCTTTTTACTAACAACAACTGGAGTCATTTCATGACTATTCTTTTCACATACCACATATGGATCCACTAGTGTCATTGAAATGTATGTTCTTCTCATTAACCACATCTAGAGTCATTGCATGTGTGTTCTCTTCAGAGACCACACATGGATCCACCAGTGTCATTGCATGTGTGTTCTTTTTACTAACAACAACTGGAGTCATTGCATGTGTGTTCTTTTCACATACCACATATGGATCCACCAGTGTCATTGAAATGTGTGTTCTCTTAAGAGACCACAAATGGATCCACTAGTGTTTGAGCCATTACTACAGGAGTTGTTTGAGCCATGCGAGTCGTAGAAAAGCATGTGTAGGGTATGTGAGTGTCTGATGGATAACGAGGTACCTAAACAACTTAACCTGAGTAGTAATGGGATAACTAATGAAAGGGGCGCCGGTGAGCAATATCTGCTATTGTGTTTTTCATGCTCACTTGCGTCCCGTAGGACCCTGAGTACTTGATTCCTGTTCCTCGACTATTCTCACTATCCATATCTGGGAGGCCTTATGGACCCCCCTGAGCTAGAGCTTTATTCATTCTTATTTCTTGGGGCCACAAAGTAGTTTTGAGCTTTATTACTATCCTGTACTTATGCCATGTTTACTGCTTTATTTAAGATTGTGCGAGGAGAACCTGTACTGTTTAGGGATCGCGGCATGATTTCGCGGTATCGACAAGCCTAGTCACATTTTCGTTCCCGATCGTTTCTGACCGTTCGTGAAACCCTGGGTCCGTCTCGGAGTCGGCCAACTTCATTGCGGGTAGCTTATTGGGGTGGCCCCCTGAAATATTTCTGAATCCTGTGATCGCTTTGTCGTGAATGCCTCGTTAGGTTTTGAGTTGGTTTTTCCGAGGTTGATCGAGTGTGTGTTGCTATTTGTGCACCCCTGCAGGGTAAATCTTTTTGAAAGTCGTGTCCACGGTTATGGACGACTTGGAGCACAGTTTCTCGATCATAGACAAGTATAACTAAAGTACCGCTTTTAATTTGACTAAGTACCTGACTAGTAAATAGTGCAATACTCATGGAATGGTTAATAAAACTGTCAACGGATGGGTTGTTCGTCCGCTTTCTCGTTGGTAAGCGAGAAGGAGGATAGATCTGTTAATTATACTATTATAACTATTGTTACTAATTAACGGACATCCGTCTATCATTGGTTAGGCGGATGGTTAGCGAGTATCTATAGACTTGTTAGTTATTATCTTTTGCTGCAATTGCGTCACCCCAGGTTATGTCCCCTTTAGAGGCATAAAGACTTTCTGAGTACCCCTAGGGTCTCACACGATAAATTGTTTGATTCAGATGAACAGGTGTATTCGCAAGATGGATACTGGGTGGAGGAGACGGATTATGTTGGCAACGATCACTCGGTGTAGAGATTCAGGATCGGGATCCGTGAGTTCTGTTTTATGGATGTGTTTATTTATTTGGCATCTTATGCCGATTTGCTTCTTATCCGTACTCGGACCTTGTTTTTCCGCTTCCGCCTGATACTCTGATGTTTGATGTATGATGAGCTATCCTAAAATATTATCTCTATCTAGGATATTTGGATCTTGCCGTATGGCGTTGCAATATTTCTATTTCTTTTAGATGGAATGGCTCAGAACTGCTGTATGGTGGCTTGCATACATACTCACTTGTGTATGTAGTTGATCCCTTCACTTGCCGATTCGCTTCGTTCTTGTCCCGATGTTCTTGAAGTGGTTAGGACGGCCGAAAGGTCTACCTGTGAGTGGCCCCTGGGCCCCACCGTACTATTTTAACCACTTTCGCTCATCCAGGCATGTAACCAAGAGCGTAATTCACCAAGGTAGTTACAATTGGTATCAGAGCCATCCCGCCCTTCAGGGTCTCAGCCAAATGGTCGTTGTCAGTCTAGCAAATATTTTTGGTAGCTATGTATACTAGGGAAAAACAAAACGCGAGAGTAGGACTGCTTCCATTTTCTTCTTACCCACCCACCCACCCTTTTCTGGTAAGGACGTGTAACGTTTTCAATCCTCTTCTAAAATTCAAACTAGGATTCACGTGTTCTAGGTTCCGTAGTACCATAGGTTGTGTGTGTGTGAATTCCTTGTCTATCTGTTGCATCCAAATGTTATCTCTATCTGCCTTTTGGTTATCAACTGTTGGTACATTCCATACCGATAGGCCTTTGTAAACCGACGCGATCTATCTGATTCGTTGTATACCGGTGCGATCTGTCTTACTCTTTGTTATCTGATGTTATCTTGTTTGGGGTGTTCATTTCCGTAGTTACTAATCTTTAGGTTCATCTTAAAAAGAAGGTGTTGGGATATGTGTTTTACTTATTCATGTGCGGAGTAATGATTTGAGTGCGGGATGGAGTCGCGACCATACCACTACTTTTATCATTCGCTCTTGTATATTGAATTGGTAGAGTTACTAATCTTGATTCGTTAAGTGGTTTTGCGCATACAGTGGTATTTTAATGCCAAAATTTGCGGAAATTTTTTCTTTGTTAGCTTGTGTCCCACACTCCTTGTTCAGTCGTGTGCGATATGCTTAATATCTTCTAGGTGCTTTGAACTTTGTTGATATTTTAATATCATCTTAGTAATTTGTATCCTTTAAATCTTGGTCAATTCCATTTTTGTACTATTTTGGATTATTATTATTCTCCATTATGGTACTGACTTGTGTTTTATATCAATCACAGGATGGCACCACCACGCCGTTCTGAGGAGGACATACCACCTGAACTGGGGGCTACGTTGGCAAGTATTGCTAATGCCTTGGGAGCAATGCAGCAGAACCAGCAGCGATTTGAAGAAAGTGTCAGGAGGAATGAGTTTGTTCCGCTACCTCCACCTCCCAAGCGAGGAGACATCAAGAGTTTCCTGAAGTTCAACCCATGCCAATTGGAGGTGTCTAATCAGCCACTTGATGCGGATGATTGGCTGCGTGAGATGTCAAGGTTGCTGATGACTGCCGATGTTCCTGAGCAAGAATGGGTAAAATGTGCCACTCACCTTCTGAAGGGAGATGCAGCTCTGTGGTGGGAGAATTACCTAAAGGCAAACCACTCTGAGTTTCAGCCTACTTGGGAACAGTTCACTGGAGCTTTCAAAGAGCAATATCTATCAGAAATTGTCATGGAAAGGATGAAGGAAGTGTTTCTCAACCTCAAGCAGGGCAATGACAATGTCAATACCTATATTAGAAACTTCATGAACCTTTCTCGGTATGGTGGCGATGAGATCTCTGATGACAAGAAGAAGCAAAAGAGGTTCAGACAAGGGCTCAATGCATCAATCAAATATGCAATCACTCATGCAAGGCTGGGGTCTTTTCTAGAACTCCAACATATAGCTCTGCAGGAGGAAGCAAGTAGGCAAGTGTTCGAGGAGTCCAAGAAACACAACCGCGATGTAGCAAGCTCTTCAGCTATGGCAGCTCCTTCTAAGCGCCGCGTGTGGGTTCCTAACACCCCACCGTCGCTTCCGGCTCCACCAAGACCTTCAAACTACACGGCAAGGCCACCAAACTCCTTCACTGCTGCTCCCAGGGGCTATAACCACAACTACCCTGGAACGCCTGGCGGAGTCCCTGGCTATGTTGCTCCACGTCCACCTAGTGCTTGTTACACTTGTGGGAACACTGGACATCAACACTGGAATTGTCCAATGAAAAACAAAGCTCTTCCTCCACCACCTCCAAGACCTGCGGCAAGCTCTTCTATGCTTCGTGCACCTCCACCGTGGGCTCTCAACATCAACACCAAGCCAGGGTCTACTGTTGCCCGTGCCAACTGTGTTAACTCCACTCAAGTTGAGCATGCACCTGGAGTTGTGCTGGGTACGCTTTCTGTTAACTCCGTTTCTGCACGAGTGTTATTCGATACTGGTGCATCGCATTCTTTTGTGTCTCAAAGGTTATCTCAGCAACAAGGTCTTTCGCTTCAATCATTGTCCAAGGTTCTTAGGGTGCAATCACCTGGGACAACTATGAAGGCTTCTCAAATAAGCCATGGGAACCAAATTGAAATTGGAAAAAAAAAATTCTGGCATCCCTCATTGAATTGGGCAATTCTGACATTAATGTTATCTTGGGCATGGATTGGTTAACAACAAATGCAGTTGTTATTGATTGTGCTGAATGCTCGGTTTCTCTAAAAATTCTTGAAGGCCATATAGTCTATTCTCCAAGTCTGACTCCTGCAATTCAGCTTTTCTCTTTGGCAGCTCTGAATGATGATGCTATGGAAGCTATTCAGAGTGTTCCGGTGGTCTGTGAGTTCCCAGATGTTTTTCCTGAAGAGTTGCCAGGTATGCCTCCTGACCGAGAGGTCGAATTTGTGATTGAGCTTGAACCTGGAACCGCTCCTATCTCCAAGTGGCCTTATAAAATGGGTCCTGCTGAGTTGGCTGAACTCAAACATCAGCTTGATGAACAAGAGAAGTTGGGTTTCATTCAGCATAGTACTTCTTCTTGGGGTAGCCCAACCATCTTTGTGAAGAAGCGAGACAAGACTGATAGACTTTGTGTTGACTATCGGGCTCTCAATGCTAAAACCATCAAGAATAAATATCCCCTTCCACGGATTAATGACCTCTTCGATCAACTAGCTGGAGCTGTGGTATTCTCTAAGCTTGATTTGAGAAGTGGATATCATCAAATCAAGATTCGCAAGGAAGATGTTCCCAAAACAGCTTTCACCACCCTCTATGGCCTGTATGAGTACACGGTCATGTCTTTCGGTCTCACCAACGCACTTGCCACCTTCTCGAGGCTTATGAACTCGGTTTTCATGGAGTATCTTGATAAGTTCGTTGTGGTCTATCTGGATGACATTCTAGTCTATTCTAAGTCAAAGGAAGAACATGAAGAACACCTTCGGTGTGTCCTAAACAAACTGCGTGAGAACCGCCTGTATGCAAAGTTCTCCAAGTGTGAGTTCTGGCTGCCTCAAGTCACCTATCTTGGTCATGTCATCTCTGCCAAGGGCATTGCCGTCAACCCAGAAACTATTAAGACCATTGTTGACTGGCTTCCACCCATAAATGTCAAAGAAGTCCGGAGTTTCCTTGGTTTGGCTAGTTACTGTCGTCGCTTTGTTCAGAACTTCTCGAAGATTGCGAAGCCTCTTACCGATCTCCTCAAGAAAGGCAAGAAATACCTTTGGACTCCTGCATGTCAAGCAAGCTTTGAAACACTCAAAGAGAAGCTCACTTCCACACCAGTCTTGATTCCTCCAGATACATCAAAGCCTTTCCAGATATTCTGTGACGCCTCTTTGCAAGGATTGGGTGCGGTCCTTATGCATGAAAAACAAGTTGTTGCTTATGCCTCTTGACAGTTGAAGACGCATGAGATCAACTATCCAACACATGACCTTGAACTCGCAGTAGTTGTCTTTGCTTTAAAAATATGGAGGCACTACTTGCTTGGCAACCGTTGTGAAATCTTTTCTGATCACAAGAGTCTGAAGTATATCTTCACACAGCCTGATCTCAACCTTCGTCAGAGGAGGTGGATTGAAGCAATTAATGATTTCGATTTGACCATCAACTACACTCCGGGCAAAGCTAATGTCATGGCCGATGCTCTCAGCCGAAAAGCTTATGTCAACAACCTCATGGTGGAAGAACAACAGCCTCTCTTGTGCGAGGAATTCCGTCAGCTCAACCTTGAAATTGTGGATCAGGGGTATCTTCTGAACCTTCTGGCAACTCCTCTCTTGGAAGAAAAAGTTCGCTCCATTCAACTTGGTGATCCTTGCACTAAAAACATCATCTCCAACATTCAACTTCCGAAGTATGAGTCTTTCCACGTCGACGACCAAGGCGCTCTTTTCTTTGAACACCGGATGTTTGTTCCGAACTACCCGGGTTTAAGAAAGCAAGTTCTCAAGGAGGCGCATGATTCTGTTCTTTCTATCCACCCTGGCAGCACTAAGATGTCCATGGACTTGAAAAAACAATATTGGTGGCCTGGATTGAAACGATATTGTGCCAAGTATGCCAAGTAAGTCTGCCGTAGAGTTAAAGCTGTCCATCAGAAACCTTCCGGTCTTCTACAGCCATTGAAGCCTTCGGAATGGAAATGGGAGAAAGTAGAGATGGACTTCATAACTGGCTTTCCAAGGTCACAAAAGGGCAACAATGCAATCTTTGTTGTCATCGACAGGCTGTCTAAAGTGGCTCACTTCTTTCCCGTCAAGGAAACAATTTCTGCAATTCAGTTGGCTGAGCTCTATATCAACAGAATTGTCTCTTTGTATGGGGTTCCTCTTGAGATCAGTTTAGACCGTGGAAGCATCTTCACTTCCACGTTCTGGGGAAGTTTCCAAAATTCTTTGGGAACAAAATTGAACTTCAGCACAACTTACCACCCTCAGTCGCAAGGACAAGTTGAAAGGATCAATCAGATTCTGGAAGATATGCTCCGTGCTTGTGTCATCTCTTTCGGCATGAAGTGGGAAGAATGTCTTCCTTATGCTGAATTCTCTTACAACAACAGCTTCCAGAAAAGTCTAAAGATGGCACCATTTGAGGCTCTCTATGGTCGCAAATGCAGAACTCCGATTGGTTGGTCGGGCGCAGGTGAAAGAACATTGTTTGGTCCCGACATTGTAACTCAAGTGGAGGAGAAGGTTCACATCATTCTTGAAAATCTGAAGGTTGCTCAAAGTCGCCAGAAGAGCAACTATGACAGAAAGCACACGGACATGGAGTATGTCCCTGGTGATCTCGTTTACCTTCGTGTCATCCCCATGAGAGGCACGCACCGCTTTGGTATCAAAGGAAAGATGGCTCCTAGATACATCGGTCCTTTCAAAATTCGTGGAAGAAGAGGAGAAGTTGCTTATGCTCTTGAGCTCCCTGAAAAACTCAAGGTCCATGATGTCTTTCATATCTCTCAGCTCAAGAAGTGCTTCAAGGATCCCGGCAGGACCGTGGACCATGAACTCATCAATCTCCAAGAAGACCTGTCTTATCAAGAACACCCCACAAAAATCCTAGAAGTCGCAGAAAGAAGGACTCGCAACAAGTCCATCAAGTTCTGCAAGGTGCAGTGGTCGCACCATTCCGTTGATGAAGCCACTTGGGAACGCGAGGACGAGCTTCGTGCCAAGTATCCTACCCTCTTCGTGTCTTCTTCTTCTTCCTAGAATCTTGGGGCGAGATTCCTGTTTAGTGGGGGAGAGTTGTAGCATCCCATCTGTCTAACATATGTAATGCTACATGGTCTAGTAATATAATTGCTACTTCCTACATATAATTGTTGCATCATAAGTATATCATGCTCATGTCATCATGCCACCTTGCATTTGAGCATCATATAAAACCCTTTTCATTTGGTTCTTCTCTCATATGCATTAGTAATTGTATTTGGCTCTTGATATATTGTATTTGGTTCTTGATAAATGCTTGATGCCCAAGTTGAGTTGGGGGCATATCTTTTATTCAACTCCATCACCTTTCTTTGTCACCACCTTATAATTCCACCATCCTAATTACCCATGAGCTTTTACTTTCTTTTGGCATTTAATCTAGCTCATATGGGTTGGGATGGATCCACTTCTATTTCCACATGCTCTCATTTTAGCATCATGTTGTTTTCATATTATTGATATGTGGAGCCACCTTTGCATGCTTTGTGAGTGGTATCCCTTTGTCAAGCTTCCATATGGATTATTAAGAAAGAATGCTCATGTTGGGATATTTTTGAGGCTATTATTTATCTAGTGGAATATACACACTAGCAAGTCCCAATTATATTCAAATATGATCATCTCCATCTACTCCACATGGAACATCCAATTTAGTTCCTTTTAATTCCTTTAGCTTGGCTTTAATTCCATTTTTGGGATGCATGGGAATACATGCCATGAGGTTTTATTTTGTCTTCACAAAATTAAACATGGATTATACTACTCATGCATGGGCCATGCACACTTGTTTTCACCTCTTTCTTTTCTCTCTTTTAATCTCACTTGGTTTTGGTTAAATTGAATCAAACCCTAACAACTCTCTATCTTCCTTCCACCCTCATCTTGATCCATCATGCATGGATGTGATTTTGCTTGGCAAATACAAAATCTTTACATCTCACTCTCCTTAGCCATCACAACAAACCCCACCCATGTGCTTGATCATGTCATGCTCATACACCATCTACAACCCTAACCCCACCTCCTCTCCATGCCACCCCATGTCACCCCCTTAACCTATCCGAGACCTTCCCTCTCTGTCTCTCGCTGCCAAAGGGGCCCCACTAGGCCGAACCACCCCAGCTACCCCAACCCCTGGTCTAAACCTAACCCGAGCCCAACCTAGCCATGCCATCTACCCCTCACCTCGGCCTCTCTCTCCCTGCCAAGCTACCCCATCCCCGAGCCAGCCTCCCTGGCCTCTCTCCTGACCGAGCCCCACCTGCAGCCCTTGCCCCTGCCTAGCCATGCCCAGCACGTGAGCGTGAGGGAGAAGAAAAGGTGGCCAAGCCACCTTTTCCCTTAACCCGAGCCCCCACGGCACCTCTCCCTCGCCCTCCTTCTTATCCTTCCCCGTCTGCCTTGCCCTGCAATCTCAGATCCACCAGGGCCTGCCCTTCCTCCCTAGCTACCCCCCTGCTGCCCCTTTCTTCTTCCATCCCGGCGGCCACCGTCGGCTCCCTCTCGGTTATCTGGTACGCGGAGGCGGGCATGGTGCTGGGCGTCGAGGAGGACCAAGTAGAACCCCAGGAGCTCGCCTGTACCCGGAGTCGAGGAGGAGCAGGGCGGGAACCACCAGAACCACCGACGCGCCGCCCGAAACCCTAGCGTCGCCGGCCGTCTGCCTCGTCACTGATCCGCCGCTCCCCGGCCCGAACCAACCCCACCGACGACCCCGCGGTGAGCCACCCTCCCTCTCTGACAACATCTCTCTCGCTGCCGCTACCTAGCTGGCAGCCGACCACTCTGTGCGCCAAGGCAAGCTTCACAGCCTCCCACAGATCGCGCCTCATCTAGCCGTCTAGCCTCCTCCTGTCAACACCCCCACACCTACCGTGAGCTGGCTCGCCTCTGCTACCAGGTCGCTGGTTCGAGTCCCCACAAGGCTCACCATTGTCGCAAGACCGGCCTCTCGACAGAGAAGTTCAGAGAAGAAGTACAGTAGACGTCGCCGCTTTGCAAATACCCCCCCCCCACACACACACATTTTTGCCTCAACCTGCAGTACCCCAGGCCCACCAGACAGCCCCCCCGTGGCAATTTTGCAAAAAGGTTCCCGGGATTTTGTAATCCTTGACCCGCAGTCCCTGGATCCGCCGCGTGTCGCCCACCGGCAGGCCGCGCGCGGTGGACCCGCGAGGCCGCTGACCCCACCTGTCAGCCTCCTGGGCTAGCACCTGTGCCGGTGAGAAAAGGTCTCATGCTGTCCCCAAGATAGTCAGCTGACCCAATTGCCCTGTGGCTGAGGCTAGTTCTGTCTAGGTATAAAAAGTCTGTCAACTTTTCTGTTTTAACAAAACCATTTCTGAAAATGTTTAAACACAAATTTAAATTTGTTTTTAAATAACTTTGAAATTATAAATCTTAATAATACAAATGATATATGTTTTGGAATTAGAAAAATGTGAGGAATTCAAATATGCTATTCAAAGTAATGATTGAGCACTTTATTTTTCGAGATGATTAAAATTACAATAAAATGCCCTTTTCTTAATAAATTAATAACTTTAATTCTATAACTCCAAATTTGACAAATAATATGTCTAAATCGATCAGCGCGACGAGCCTGTTCTAACTATGCATTCCAAATTCTGAATTGCAGCATGCATCATATAAATATAAAGTATACAGCAAGTGTTATGGGAGCAAAACTTGGCTAAAACTCAATAAAATGCTTTATTCTTGTACCCCACACCTCACCCATGCCATGCTACATTATTGCCATGTAAATTGTGCATCATTCATCATGGCATGCTTGTTTGCTTGTCGCATTTTAATTCATATGTTTGTGCACTTTATTTATGTTGGCCCTTGTTTGTTTGGTTCTTCTTCGAATAGACGCCGAAAGGTGGGATATATCAGAATCCTGTGAGCACTACCCAGATCCGACTCGCTTCAATCGAGCTGCCAGTGCAAGCACTACCACATGCTTTCATACATATAGTACCTATTGCCTCTATCTTATTCTTGCATCATTGAGTCGCGATTGCATTAAATTGAATCCTGGCATCGTGATAGCCTTTACTTTTAAACCCCACCGAAGCTTGTTCCTCCATCCCATGAGCCATTACTACAGGAGTTGTTTGAGCCATGCGAGTCGTAGAAAAGCATGTGTAGGGTATGTGAGTGTCTGATGGATAACGAGGTACCTAAACAACTTAACCTGAGTAGTAATGGGATAACTAATGAAAGCGGCGCCGGTGAGCAATATCTGCTATTGTGTTTTTCATGCTCACTTGCGTCCCGTAGGACCCCGAGTACTTGATTCCTGTTCCTCGACTATTCGCACTATCCACATCCGGGAGGCCTTATGGACCCCCCTGAGCCAGAGCTTGATTCATTCTTATTTCTTGGGGCCACAAAGTAGTTTGGGGCTTTATTACTATCCTGTACTTATGCCATGTTTACTGCTTTCTTTAAGATTGTGCGAGGAGCACCTGTACTGTTTAGGGATCGCGGAATGATTTCGCGGTATCGACAAGCCCAGTCACATTTTTGGGTTCCCAGTCATTTACAGCCGTTCTCGCAAACCCTGGGTCCATCTCGGAGTTGGCCAACTTCATTGCGGGTAGCTTATTGGGGTGGCCCCCTGAAATATTTCTAAATCCTGTGATCGCTTTGTCGTGAATGCCTCGTTGGGTTTTGAGTTGGTTTTTCCGAGATTGATCGAGTGTGTGTTACTATTTGTGCACCCCTGCAGGGTAAATCTTTCTGAAAGCCGTGTCCGCGGTTATGGACGACTTGGAGCACAGTTTCTCGATCATAGACAAGTATAACTAAAGTACCGCTTTTAATTTGACTAAGTACCTGACTAGTAAATAGTGCAATACTCATGGAATGGTTAATAAAACTGCCAACGGATGGGTTGTTCGTCCGCTTTCGCTGGTGTTTAGAAGGAGGATGGATCTGTTAATTATACTATTATAATTGTTGTTACTAATTAACGGACATCCGTCTATCATTGGTTAGGCGGATGGTTAGCGAGTATATATAGACTTGTTAGTTATTATCTTTTGCTGCAATTGCGTCACCCCAGGTTATGTCCCCTTTAGAGGCATAAAGACTTGCTGAGTACCCCTAGGGTCTCACACGATAAATTGTTTAATCCAGATGAACAGGTGTATTCGCAAGATGGATACTGGGTGGAGGAGACGGATGATGTTGGCAACGATCACTCGGTGTAGAGATTCCGGGATCGGGGATCCGTGAGATCTGTGGGCGGGATGTGTTTATTTATTTGGCATCTTATGCCGATTTGCTTCTTATCCGTACTCGGACCTTGTTTTTCCGTTTCCGCCTGATACTCTGATGTTTGATGTATGAGGAGCTATCCTAAAATATTATCTCTATCTAGGATATTTGGATCTTGCCGTATGGCGTTGCAATATTTCTATTTCTTTTAGATGGAATGGCTCTGTGAACCGTTGTATGTGGCTTTCATACATACTCACTTGTGTATGTAGTTGATCCCTTCGCCTGCCGATTATGCCGCTCGTTCTTGTCCCGATGTTCTGGAAGTGGTTAGGACGGCCAAAAGTTCTACCTGTGAGTGGCCCCTGGGCTCCACCGTACTATTTTAACCACTTTTGCTCAGCCAGGCATGTATCTAAGAGCGTAATTCACCGAGGTAGTTACATTTGGCGGGAAGGCAATAGATCAGTTTGGGTTAAATGATCAAAGAACTTATGTCCTCTCAAGGTAATTGGCCAGCCAACTTTTCTGGTGGAGATCTGTAGTTTGTTCAGTGTATAACAGTTAATTTCAGACTGAAGAATGCCTTTTGTAGATGAAATGCTGACGAATTATTCTATAAACTAGTAGGAAGTTTAGCCCACTTTTGTGCAGGTATAAGACCCTTTTGTATGGAAGTACTACTGTTGTAAGAAAATACAATCAAGTATCTATTTCCTTCCATTACTAGTCGTGGTTAAATCCAGTTAACTGGTATTTTTTTATCCCAGACTATAGATTTTACGTCTGCTGTCTGTGATGTAAACCATTTTTCCTTTGTCTTGTGTTACCTGCAAAATAGTCCTGCAGTTCAACGTGCTACAAATGTAGCTACCTTGTACTTGAAGAGGAGATGGACTACATTTTCCTGGCATCCATAGAATTGACATTGCTCATTGCCAGACAACCCTCTTTTCATGAGGTTGTCCTTGGTTATTCACAGAAATTATAAAGCACGGTGTTCAACTACATCGATTCAAACTATTACACACACACTACATCAAATTCATTACCCACACATACTACATCGATTCAAACTATTACACACACATACTACTTCAAACTATTACACACACGTACTATATCGGTTCAAACTAGCCACACATTTTTAGTCGATGTTAACTTCCTGCTACGCTCTCCATACTACAAATTCATTAGCCACACATACCATAGCAATTCACTAGAGCTCTGTCTTCACTCGAGGGAAATCAGAACCACCAGCTCGTCCAAGCCCGGTTCCCCCCACCAAAACTGTGTGCGTCATCGCGAAATGGTGGTGGTCTTGTGCCATCGATCCTTCCAGGCCAACACTACAGGCGACGAGGACGCTTTCTGGCAGCCTCTTCGGGGCCATGAATGCCATGTATCGATTCTAGAACCTCCTCCAGGTGGATGATGCAAATTAGATCAAGTGCGAGCTCCGATCTGAGACGAGCAGCCAGATCTGAGAAAATGTTATGGGGAGGGGAGCAGGGTAGAAGACCAGAGCAGATCAAAGAAATAGATCTGGTCCACTTAGGGATATGGTCCACGCAGGGGTAAGCTAGTCCACGACAATAAAAGATAACGGGGAATACTGACAGGGCGGGCCAAGAAGAGTTGACCTAACGGCGGTATTTGAGTTCAACCATTTTTTCGTCTCGTTCAAACGATCGTTTGGCCATTAGATTTGTATTTACCCCCATTTGGCCCTTCTGTACAATTGGCGATTCTACCACATCCCCTCCACGCGATTTATGACAACTCGGGTACCGCGGTGCACTCACCCCGGAAGTTTGGTACCGCAAACGAACATTCCCGCGCCCAGGGGGAGGGGAAACGGGCCGCCCCTACCAGCCTTGCCTCGGCCGCAGGTGGCGCCAAGAAGTCGCGCCGCCTCCGCCCATCATGCTGAGCATTGCTGGGTAGGTGCTCTTGTCCTTTTGGTGCGAGTATTGCCTTACTTGTATTTGTTTTGCTCACTTCTTGTATTCCTACAGCGAGGTTATACTCTCAGCCCACCCACGACGACTGCCGCGCCTCCACCTGCTGCCGAGGGGAGCGCGGCTCGTGTCCGGCTGCGCGCTGCCTGCCTCGAGGCTCCGGGCTCGCCCCGAGGTTGCGCCAGCTCCGGGCCCCGAGGCGGCAGCGACGGATGTGGTGCCGCCGGCTGAGCCCACGACGCTTCACCGGGCCAGGGCCGTCTCCCGGCTTGTGGGGGGTTTGTCGTTCGGGCGTGCTAGTGCGGCCGTCCCTCCCTCCGGCTCGACGGTGGGTGCTGACTCTAGCACCTACCGAGTGGAGGAGCCGGTGGAGGTGCCACCGCCGGTTGCCCCTGTCTAGGCGGAGGTTGGTCCCTCCGCGGCTTCGGTGAGTGATGATGACCTCCAGGTCACCGGCTAGAACCCGGCATGTGCCGTGCCGCCGCTGGATGTCCTTCTGGCACAGTTGTCGGAGGCGGCGCCCCTGGCCGTTGGCCAGATCCGCCAGCTGGTGGGGGCGCTAGAGCAGGGGCTCGGCCAAGCTAGGACGCTGGGAGCTTCTGTCGAGTATGTGCTATTTCGCCAGTCTTGTTGTTTTGTCACTTGCAACGTAGCTATTTATTTTGGTTCTTATCTCTCTTTTCTTGCACAGAGGGCTCTTGCTGATGCCGCCAAGACTTCGCGGGACCTGGGTCGTAAGATCGCTCGCTCTATCGTATCTTCCCAATTGCACGATTTCTCGTGCTTCTTGTTGAGTATTCGGGTACCGCGGTGCACTCACCCGGGAAGTTTGGTACCTTAAACGAACATTCCCGCGCCCAGGGGGAGGGGAAACGGGCCGCCCCTACCAGCCTTGCCCCGGCCACAGGTGGCGCCAAGAAGTCGCGTCGCCTCCGCCCTACGCCCATCATGCCGAGCATTGCCGGGTAGGTGCTCTTGTCCTTTTGGTGCGAGTATTGCCTTACTTGTATTTGTTTTGCTCACTTCTTGTATTCCTACAGCGAGGCTATGTCCTTGCCCGGCTCCACGACCATCGCCACCGCGTCCGCCCCTCCACCTGCTGCCGAGGGGAGCGCGCCGGCTTCAGTGTCCGAAGCTATGCCGGCTCTGGCCCTCGAGGCTGCGCCGGCTCCGGCCCCCGAGGCTGCGCCGGCTCCGGCCCCCGAGGTTGCGCCAGCTCCCGGCCCTGAGGCGGCAGCGACGGATGTGGTGCCGCCGGCTGAGCCCACGACGCTTCACCAGGCCAGGGCCGTCTCCCGGATTGTGGGGGGTTTGTCGTTCGGGCGTGCTAGTGCGGCCGTCCCTCCCTCTGGCTCGACGGTGGGTGCTGACTCCAGCACCTACCGAGTGGAGGAGCCGGTGGAGGTGCCACCACCGGTTGCCCCTGTCCAGGCGGAGGTTGGTCCCTCCGCGGCTTCGGTGAGTGATGACGACCTCCAGGTCACCGGCTAGAACCCGGCGTGTGCCGTGCCGCCGTTGGATTTCCTTCTGGCACAGTTGTCGGAGGCGGCGCCCCTGGCCGTTGGCCAGATCCGCCAGCTGGTGGGGGCGCTAGAGCAGGGGCTCGGCCAAGCTAGGACGCTGGGAGCTTCTGTCGAGTATGTGCTATGTCGCCAGTCTTGTTGTTTTGTCACTTGCGACGTAGCTATTTATTTTGGTTCTTATCTCTCTTTTCTTGCACAGAGGGCTCTTGCTGATGCCGCCAAGACTTCGGGGGACCTGGGTCGTAAGATCGCCGCTTCATCAGATCTTCCCAATTCGCGATTTCGCGCTTGTTGAGTATTGGTTACCTCGCAGCTCATGAAGGACCGGGACCACGAGGTGGCTCAGCTGAAGGAGGAGGTCACCCGGCTAGAGGAGGCCAACAAGACCCGCCAGGACCAGATCGGCAAACTGACTGCACAGCAGCACCAGATGGATATCAAGGCTGGTAGGGCCAAGAAGGTTGCGGACACCCGGGCCGAGGCGCTGAAGAATTTGGAGGGGCTCTATGCCACCCAGGCGGATGCCCTCAAGGCTTCCAAGGCCAAGGAGGCAGCAGCGCTGTCGGAGCTCTACCAGATCGCTGAGATCATTGTCAGTAAGTGCTTTTGACTTGAGCCCCTTTTGCAGATTTGTCCTTTATGATTGATACTGACCACTGCCCTCTTTTCTGGCTACAGCTCAGTACCCTGAGGCAACAGATCAGGTGCTGGGCTGGATTCCTTAGACGGATCCAGAATGGGATCTCCACCTGGGGGAGCTGGTGATGGTCGTCAGCGAGGAGGCGAACTGGCTCTGAGATGCCGCTCTTGAGGTCTTTGACTATGTCTAGCCTGAGGCTATCCCGCCTGCCACCATGGATGTCCTGGCTGAGCATCTCTGGGGCACTCCAGAGCTCATGAACATGGCCCGGGAGTGGGCGGCTCGAGGCGACGTGGAGATGGTGCTGGCGCTGCTTAAGTCCTGGTACCCGGATTTGGATCTGTGGAGCCTTTCCCGTGGATTCCGCCAAGGGACCAACTACGACCAGCTTCGCGCCGATGTCCCCGACATCCGCTCCTGTGGCGTGACGATCGGGAGCTACGCCACGCTGGACAGGGACTTCAGCAACCCAGCCGGCACAGAGCGGTACTTCCACAGCCCGGATGCGGCACGCGCCGATGCTCCGGCTGTGCCGCAGACCGCCTCGACGGGCGTTTCCTCCTGCAGCCGCGCTCCAGCTGACGCCTCCGGCCCTTCTGCCCCTCAATGAACTTGATCCCCGGTATGCCGGGAGTATTTGTGACTTGAAAATTTTGCCTTTTCTGTGCGCCATGTGAACAATTGTCCATCTGTGACGTACTGAACTTCTGTGGGAGCATCGCCTCCCTCCATCTATTTGCTCGTGCTCTTCTGTTTGCACTTTCGGTTTTGCATCTTTTGCATGCCTGTTTCTTTGTGGGGGCGCGCAAGCGCACCCACAGGGTGTAGTCCCCGAGGTTCGGGCTGGCTGGAGAATACAGCCGGGTCGAAGCTATTTTATGTTCTTTGTTTTGCAGGTTTCTGTGTGGGGGCGCGCAAAGGCACCTAGAGGGTGTAGTCCCCGAGGTTCGGGCTGGCTGGAGAATACAGCCGGGTCGAAGCTCCTTGACCTGCTCTACTGCCGCCTGGGAGCTGTCTGCCTCCGCCTTGGCAGTGTTCGTCGTTGAAGTTTAGCTCATGCAAACATAGAAACAAACAAGTTGTTTGCCTGTTTAAGCATATGCAAGTCCAAACTATAATCTTAGATGAACTAGTTTTCAGATTTTTGTTGTTTCGTGCAAATTCAATGTCTTTGCCCTTTTCTCAGTGAGCATTGGCAAATTTCAGTGTTGTTCCCTTGCTGGCTTTTAGCCGGAGTCAAAGGGGTAGCTTGGTAGGCGTACTGCACGATACTTCGGGTTTGGGTCATTGCCTTTGAGCGAGCGAGCGCATCCGGGTCTTCCAGACGTTTTTGTTTTCCTCGTGGCATTTTCGTGTAGGGGCCTTTGAGCATTCTGCTCTTGCCGGATCTGTCAGCCGGCCTGCGGTTTGAAGCCGGAACCAAAGAGGAAGCCTTAGGAACCATGTACAGTACTTTACCGCGTGGATCGCGTAGCCATCTGGGCCAACCGGCGAGTCCCCGAGGCGGATCGCCGGCTCCGGGGTTAGAGTAATGCAACAGAAGAGCTAACTTGTGCAGCATGACTTGCTTATTTTCTTGCGGATTCCCCGAGACTGTGTCGAGGCTCCGATGCTTGTTCATTACATGAAAGTAAGGTACATACACTTCCTATTCAAGTGTAAAAGGGGAGGAGCAGGCTCGCGTTCCATGGGTGTTCAGTTTCTTCGCCTGAGAAGTCCATCTTGTTCTTTTCCGGCTTGCGGGCATCGATGAGGTAGTACGAGTTGTTCTATAGTGCCTGGCTGATTATGAATGGGACCTCCCAAGGTGGAGACATCTTGTGCATCCCCTTGGTGTCTTGGACCAGCCTTAGCACTAGATCGCCCTCGTGGAACGAGAGGTTATGAATCCGGCTAGCGTGGTAGCGGTGCAGGTTCTGCTGGTAGATAGTGGACCTGGACAAGGCCAGTTGGCGTGCTTCCTCTAGGAGATTGACACTGTCTTCCCATGCTTCCTTGGCCTGCTATTCTGTGTAGAGAAGTTAGCGGGGTGCATCAAACTCGATGTCAGTGGACAAAACTGCCTCCGCCCCGTAAACGAGGAAGAAGGGAGTGTAGCTGGTGGATCGGTTTGGCGTTGTGCGTAGGCTCCAGAGTATAGCCGGCAGCTCCTCAATCCAGCAGCTGGGGGATCGCATCAGTGGTTCGATTAGCCGGGGCTTGATTCCGGCTAGGACCAGGCCATTTTCTCGCTCGCACTACTGATACATTGCAAATGTATCTATAATTTTTGATGTTCCATGCTTGGTTTTATCCACTTTCTTGTGTTTTGTCCACACTTTGGAGTACTTTTCATATGATTTCTTGGACTAACCTATTAACAAGAGCCACAGTGCTAGCTGCCTATTTTCTGCTGTTTTTGGTTCCAGGGAAGTCAGAAAATGAATATTCTCAGAATTGGACGGGACAAAAGACAAAGTGCCTATTTTTCTGGAAGTCATCAGATGCCGTATCACGAGAGAAGAAATTTGGGCCGGCCACACCACTGGCCGCTGGCCAGGCTGGCCCGCCAGGGGTGGTTGGCCAACCCAGCACCCTCGGCCTCTCCTTCCGCCTATAAGATGCCCTCGGACAAAACCCTAAGTACTCGATCAAAAATCCACGAAAGAGTCAGAGTCATTGTCATCTCCATCCCTAGATCGGGAGGATCTGAAGCTCTTCCCAAGACCTCAGGAGAGAGAAATTCACCCTGGAGGCTTTCTTCATCATCATGCAAACCTCCGGTGTGATGCGTGAGTAGTTCATCTTTGGACTACGGGTCCATGTAGTAGCTAGATGGCTGGTTCTCCTCCTTTGTGCTTTCATGTCTAGATCTTGTGAGTCTGCTCATGATCAAGATCATCTATTTGTAATTCTGCATGTTGTTTTTGCGGGGATCCGATGGATATTGAGATGCTATTTCAGATTGATTATTGATTCTATCATGTCTTTGTTATTTGTGATCTTGCATGCTTTGCATTGTTAGTAGCTATCTTGGCCAAGTAGATGCTAGCAACTCCAAGAGTTAGTATTTATGCTCGATAGTGGGTTCATGCCTCTAGTAATCTAGGGAAGTGACAGAAATCTCTAAGGTACTAGATGTGTTGTTGCTACTAGGGAGAAAACAACAATCCTTTGTTCATAGAACAATCGTATTGTTTACTTTACATGCAATTCGTAAAGCAATAATCTATTGCTTGCAACTTAATACTGGAGGGGGTTCGGATGATAACCTGAAGGTGGATTATTAGTCATAGATGCAGTTGGATGGCGGTCTATGTATATGTTGTAATGCCCAATCAAGTTCCAAAGGAGTTAAGATGATTAGTATATGCATGTATAGCTTTCTCGATGTTTGTCAATTGCCTCGCTGTAATTTCTTCACTCAGCATGTCATCTATCTTAAGGAGAGCCACCTCTAGTGAACTATGGATCCTGGTCATTTCTTTTACATACAATCTACAAACTGTTTACTGCTTTGTGGTTACTTTCTGCAAACTATTACTTCCTTCCATTCAATACGTTTAATCCTTTGTTTTCAGCAAAACCGGTGAGATTGACAACCTCATCGCAAGTTGGGGGAAAAGTTCTATGGTTGTGTTGTGCAGGTCTCCATGTTGCTGCTGGCACCGGTAGTGTGCCCTACCAACGTTCAGCTAGCTACACCTTTGGGGTGTTTCCTTTCTCCTACTAGATGGATAACCTTGGTTTCTTACTGAGGGAAACTTGCTGTTGTGCTCATCATACCTTCCTCTTGAGGTTCCCCAACGAGCTCGATATATTTGGGCCATCAAGCACTTTTCTGGCGTCGTTGCCGGGGAGTCAGGGACATCTTCACAAGGGGAGTCCCTCATAAACAATCTCTTTACTTTGTTATTTTTGTTTTGCTTAGTTTCTTTTTGCTTTGTTTGCTTGTTTCTTTATCAAAAACACACAAAAATTAGTTCCTACTATAGTTGTTATTTTCATTGGTCTGTTATTGTCTTGCTTTGTCATGCTTTCTATCAATGTATGGTTTCTTTGAAACTGAATCTTATTGGCAAGGTGGGTTCACGGAAGAACAAAAAAATTATTATAAGGAACAATGCTTGTCACAAAAAGGGAAACACCTATGGGAACAAATTGATAAATTGTATACCATTGCTATAAACGTGTGCTCTACTTATAATGTTACTTATTGCTTTGATAAATCTTGTTGATGTAGGAGGTATAAACACCTCCCTTTTCAATGTGAGTATAATGATAATGTTACCATATCTTCTTATGTTAAAGGGAATTATGACTTTTATGATGTGGAACAAATTTAAGAATTTATTGCTTGGAAGGGTGCATTTGAACTTGCTAGTTAGCTTGAAAATACTGATGATTCCCCTTATAAATATGAGGTTTATGATATACTTAAATTTTTCTTTGACAATTACAAGGTAGAAAATGGCTATATTCTTGAATATCTTAATAGATGCTCTCCACCAATGGAAGAGACTAATGCCTTGCAGGAGCCTATGGAAGAAGAAATTGCTGAAACTAGAAGCTCATTGGATGAAAAAGAGGAGGAGAGTGATGATCAAGAGGAGGAAGAACGGATCTACCCATCCCTACCTTCTAATGATAATAACTCTTTACCCCTTACATTATTTGATTGTCCCCCATGCTTACCAAAGGAGGACGAATGTCATGTTCCTGGGGATTCTTTTGAAAATATTTATAATAAAGCTCTAGTGTTTGTAGATCATGAAAAGCATGCTTTATGTGATAGTTATATTGTTGATTTTATTCATGAGGCTACTGAAAATTATTATGAGAGAGCAAAATATGGTTGTAGAAGTTTTCATGATATTGAAACACCTCTCTATGTGCTGAAAGTTTTGAAGTTATTCTCGTTTTATCTTCCTATGCATGTCACTTTGTTCTTTGTGCATTTATTTGCATACAAGATTCCTATGCATAGGAAGTGGGTTAGACTTAAATGTGTTTTGAATTTGCTTCTTGATGCTCTCTTTTCTTCAATTCATATTTCCTATGTGAGCATCTTCTCAAATTATCATGCTTAACTTAAAGGCGTTAAAGAAAAGTACTTATTGGGAGATAACCCAAAAGTTTTAGATGAGTCTTAGAAGTTATTACTTCAGTAATAACCGCTACTTATCCTTTTTATTTGCTTTTTGGGCCAAGAGTAACCTCTAATGACAGAGAAGTAATGATTGGAAAAGTTGTTGTCCCGAAACAGAATTTTGTGCTTCACCGTAAAAATTCGTGTAAAATCTCTGAACGTCTTTTTGAGGTGTACATTTTTGTGCTTCTGCCCCAGGTTGTTATATAACTTTCGTTTGTTCAACACTTTTTGATTCGAGTAACAGAAGGTCTTCGAAAAAATTCGTATTTACCTGCTGGTCTGTTTTGACAGATTTCTGCCATTTTCTGCATTTGCTTCTTGTTGGTTCCTTTTTGAGTTCTTTTCGGGAATTGAGCTTTTTGAGGGAAGTTATACAGTATTTAGTGTTCTAATGGAAGTTTATTTGGTGTTAGAACTGAACCTTAAGACTTATTTATCTTGAGTGCACTAATGTTGCTAATAAAGATTGTGTGAAGTTTTGTATGAAGGAAAATTTTCAGGTGTATGGAAGGAATGAGTAATGAGATGAAGGGTGGACTAAAGCTCAAGATTGGGGATGCCACGCGTGTCACCCCAAGAAATATCCAAGAAGTACAAGCGTCAAAGCTTGGGGATGCCCAAGACATCCCCTACTTCATCAATAAAAATCCCAGGTTTCTTCCAAACACTTCATTTTTATTGTTTCATGCACAGTTGTGTTGTTCTTGGAGCGTCTTCTTTTTCGTTTTCATTTTGGTTTTTTGTTTGCTTGGTTTGCTTAGTTTTATGAATAAATTGGTTGGACCCCCTCTTTCATACATTGGTTTGCAAATAGTTTGGTTTGGTTTGGAAAAGAGTAGGAAAGTTCATACTTATGTGGTAAAAAGAGCTTATTTTTGACTGTGGCCTATGCTTTGTCATGCCATGCTTGATATTGTTTTGGCTTTATGCTTAGTATTCTTTGTTGTAGCATGACTTGTTATAAACAATTGAGATTGCTTAATGTGCCTTGGATGAATCATGCGTTGTTTTAGCATATTAAAGCATAGTATAGTGGTATTCTTCTTTGATGCTTTATTTGGGTTGACTTGGCACATGTCACACCATGTTATGACTATCTCAAGTCACCATAGCCTTTATAATCCTTTAGTTTTCAACTTGTAGTATCACTTTATGCTTTGATCAATGATGTTTTGTTGCTCTACATGATTATGGCCATTATTGCTCTCTTAGTTTGTCGCTCCCAGTCTTTTGCTAGCCTCCACAACCAAGTATGAGTTCCACTCATGCATCCAACTCCCTAAACCAAGTTATTCCAAAGAGTCCACCATGCCTACCTAGTATCTTATGCTATTCCAAGTATATTCATGCTTTTGTTTACCTTCCAAATTAAACTTGTTATGAGAAAACTAGTGATTAAAGCTCTCACGAACTTGATGGCACACTTTACTTTTCTTGCCCTTAATAAACTTGAAACATTGTGTCGTCTATGTTGTATATGCTTGCACTTATTTGTTGGGAATTAGCAGAACCATGCTGTCATGGGGAACGCTTCCAACATTGCACTTGGTTCTTGTACCTAGTTGATATCATGCTCTTCTGTATATGGATGTCGTCGGTGTGAAATGAAAGGGGAGCTTGTAAGTCCATGGAGTTATGTATATGTGTTAGAGAAACGCCTGGGCCGCTGGTCTAATCCATGCTGACATGGTGGAAACCTGCAGCGTAACCATAATGAGCTGTCTATGAAGCATTCTTCTTATAAAAAAAGAGTCCTATATTGAGAAAAAGAGAAAAAAAAGAGATTATGAAAAGAGGTAAGAGAGAAAAAAGCACCATGTTCCCATGGTAAATAAGAAGATTGTTGAGATGCTCGTTGTTTGCTTGCCTTGTCATTTTGATATGGGGATTCTTCCGTATCATCGGGCAAGGGGTACCCTGCTATGGTTCTCTATGATACACATGTACTTACGATGACAAGAACTTACCGGTGACTAAACTTGAGTAGCATGAGGAGCAACCCTCGTATACAAGGGACATGAGATTTCTAACTTATACTTCGTCAAGCATGTACACCATAGTTTGTTCACTTTAACCTTAATCACTTCAAGATGCTTATGATAGGGGCAATGAGAGCTGAAAGCTATAAGTATCATAATTTTTGGAAGCTCTTTATGAGACTTGAATCTCTGCTTCCTTTTATGAAGGCCTTTCTTCCACCATTATATTGAGTCTCCACCTTCTACCTTTATGCACTTACTTTGAGAGCATAGTGGCCATTCTTAGTTCTATGTGCATTGTCCCAAGACTAGTTGATTGATGCATAACTTGATATTGCTTGTTTTAAACTATTTGTATCTAGTCACTCTTATGAACTTTGAAGGTGTCCTATGCATTTATATTTGCTACTCTATGAGGGACAAGCTGAATGCTATTATGCTATGTTTTCTTTATGTGAAACAAACAAACGTCTTGCAAAGCATTGTTATTCATGAATCTTTTGTTTGTGCCTTTTCATGTTGCATCATAGTTTCTTTGTCTTATTGCTAGAACTTTGTCTTTCATGTTATGATTAAAGTACTATGATCCCAGCTTTGAATGTTTTACAAATACTTTGATCATGTCTTTGATGGTGCATGTCACCTCAAAAATTATTCTTTCGTTTTATCACTTACCTACTCGAGGACGAGCAGGAGTTAAGCTTGGGGATGTAGATACATTGCAAATGTATCTATAATTTTTTATGTTCCATGCTTGGTTTTATCCACTTTCTTGTGTTTTGTCCACACTTTGGAGTACTTTTCATATGATTTCTTGGACTAACCTATTAACAAGAGCCACAGTGCCACGATTGCTTTTCTGCTGTTTTGGTTCCAGAAAGTCGAAAATGAATATTCTCGAATTGACGGGACAAAAGCCAAAGTGCCTATTTTCCAAGTCATCGATGCTGAATACGAGACGGAGAAGGGCTGGGGGCCGGCCACACCACCTGGCCGCACGGCCAGGCCTGGCCCGCGCGAGGCGGTGGTCTGGCCGACCCCAGCACCCCCTCGGCCTCTCCTTCCGCCTATAAGATGCCCTTGGGACGAAAACCCTAAGTACCCGATCAAAAAATCCACGCGAGTCTGTAGCCGCCGTCATCTCCATCCATAGATCGGGAGGGATCTGAAGCTCTTCCCAGAACCCTGCCGGAGAGGGGTTCACCCTGGAGGCCTTCTTCATCATCATGCAAGCCTCTGGTGTGATGCGTGAGTAGTTCATATCTGGACTACGGGTCCATGTAGTAGCTAGATGGCTAGTTCTCCTCCTTTGTGCTTTCATGTCTAGATCTTGTGAGCTCCGTTCATGATCAAGATCATCTATTTGTAATTCTGCATGTTGTGTTTGCGGGGATCCAATGGATATTGAGATGCTATTTCAGATTGATTATTGATTCTATCATGTCTTTGTTATTTGTGATCTTGCATGGTTTCCATTGTTAGTAGCTATCTTGGCCAAGTAGATGCTAGTAACTCCAAGAGTTAGTATTTATGCTCGATAGTGGGTTCATGCCTCTGGTAATCTGGGGAAGTGACAGAAATCTCTAAGGTACTAGATGTGTTGTTGCTACTAGGGAGAAAACAACAATCCTTTGTTCATAGAGGAGGTTCGGATCTGGGGAAGTGACAATAATCTATTGCTTGCAACTTAATACTGGAGGGGATTCGGATGATAACCTGAAGGTGGATTATTAGTCATAGATGCAGTTGGATGGCGGTCTATGTATAATGTTGTAATGCCCAATCAAGTTCCAAAGGAGTTAAGATGATTAGTATATGCATGTATAGCTTTCTCGATGTTTGTCAATGGCCTCACTGTAATTTCTTCACCCAGCATGTCATCTATCTTAAGGAGAGCCACCTCTAGTGAACTATGGATCCCGGTACTTTCTCTTACATACAATCTACAAATTGTTTACTGCTTTGTGTTCACTTTCTGCAAACTATTACTTCCTTCCATTCAATACGTTTAATCCTTTGTTTTCAGCAAAACCGGTGAGATTGACAACCTCATCGCAAGTTGGGGGCAAAGTTCTGTGGTTGTGTTGTGTAGGTCTCCACATTGCTGCTGGCACCGGTAGTGCGCCCTGCCAACATTCCGCTAGCTACACATTTGGGGTGTTTCCTTGCTCCTACTGGATTGATAACCTTGGTTTCTTACTGAGGGAAACTTGCTGCTGTGCTCATCATACCTTCCTCTTGGGTTTCCCCAACGAGCTCGATATATTTGGGCCATCAACTGCCCGTTGGACTGGGGGTGTGCCACATATGCGAGGTCTAGGCGGATGCCCTTATCTCCGCAGAATCGTGCGAAAGCTCCCTTGGCAAAAATTTGTTCCGTTGTCGGTTATGATGTTGTTGGGGTAGCCAAAGCATGTGATTATGTGTGTGAAGAACTTGACCACCGTTGGCCCATCCAGCTTCTTTATTGGCTTTGGCTCTATCCATTTGGTGAACTTGTCCCCCGCCACCAGCAAGTGGGTCATGCCGGATCTGGCCGTTTTGATGGGGCCAACCATGTCCATCCCCCAGACGGCAAACGGCCAGGTGATGGGAATAGTCTTGAGTGCTGCAGACGGAGTGTGCTTCTGCTGGCTGAACCGCAGACACCCGTTGCATGCCTTGACAATCTTCTCAGCGTCTTCTAGTGCTGTGGGCCAGTAGAACCCGTGGAGGAATGCCTTTGCCACTATGGCTCGTGACGATGTGTGGTGTCTGCACTCTCCCTGGTGGATGTCGACTAGCAGCCGGATTCCTTCCCCTTGGCCCACACATCGTTGATAGATGCCACCAACGTTGCGCTTGTAGAGCTCATTGTTGATGATGGTGTATGCGCTGGCTCTGCGCTTGATCTATCTTGCCTACACCTCCTCTTCGGGAGCTCTCCATTGGCTAGGAAATCCATGAACGTCTTGGCCCATGTTGGTATTTCCCGGATAGTGCATACTGCTTGCATTAGCATATTTACTTCTGTTTGGATGGCCGGGTCAGGCTCGTCCGGAGGCCGACCGGGTGGGGCGGCGAAGCCGGCAGCTTCTAGGCTAGAGGCGGCAGTCCCCGGGTGCGCAGGAGCAGTCCCCGGGTGCGATGCAGCCGTCGCAGAGGTCTTGGAGCCAGCAGTCCCCGGGTGTGGCGAAGTAGTCCCCGGGTGCGATGCAGCCGTCGCGGAGGTTTTGGAGCCGGCAGTCTCCGGGTGCGGCGAAGCCGTCACGGAGGCTTTGGAGCCGGCAGTCCCCGGGTGCGGCGAAGCCGCCCCCGGGTGCGGTGCAGCCGTCATGGAGGTCTTGGAGCCGGCAGTCCCCAGGTGCGGCGAAGCGATCCCCGGGTGCGGTACAGCCGTCGTGGAGGTCTTGGAGCCGGCAGTCCCCGGGTCCGCGTCCAATATGATGGAGTTAGATTCAGGAGACGGAGTGATTGACGTCTTGCGCAGGTGCTCAAGGGAAACTCCGGGCGGAATTGGTTGTCTTGTCACCCAATGCGGGCGAGCGTGTCTGTGGCCTCGTTGTTTACCCTGGGAAAATGATGAAACTCGCATCCTTCAAAACAGGCGCATAGCTGCTATACGAAGAAACGGTATAGAGCCATGTTTGCATCTCTGGCATCCCAGTCGCCTAACATTTGCTACACCACCAGATCAGAATCGCTGAAGCATACGATGCGCCGGATGCCTATTTCCTTTGCCATCTTGAGGTCGTGGATGAGCGCCTCATACTTAGCGACGTTATTGGATGTGCGGAAGTGGATCTGTAGCACGTATTCTAGCCAGACTCCTTTTGGAGAGGTGATGACCACTGATATGTCCATTTTGCATCACTATTCTATGTCTTACTTCACTATTATTCATTGATATATTTCGTATTGAGAGGTGATACTTATGTTATTTCATCTATTTTTGCATAGTTGATGACTTTTGGAGCATGGACCGCTGTAGTCAGGATTCTGATGGAAAAGGTGCTGTTTGGAGGCAAAATTCGTGAAGATCAGAAAATCCGGGAAAATATACGGAAAATCCTATTTCTCTAGAAGACTCGGGATGCCAGAAGATGGAGTGGAGGTGGGCCACAGGGGGCCCACACCATCCCATGGCGCGGGCAGGCCTAGGCTACGCCTGGGAGTGGTGTGGCCACCCTGGCCCACTCCAGCCTCTCCCCTCTGGCGTATATCATCCCCACGAAACCCTAAGACTCGGGGAGCGACCACAAAAAGATTCCTCCGCCTCTGCGGGGCGGAAAACACCGAGAGAGAAAGATCTCTCCGGCATTTTCTGGGAATTCCTTCCTGGAGAGGGGAGATCGTCGCCATCAACACCACCATCAAGATGGACTTCATCGGGATCATCATCATCACCACCACCATCATCACCATCAGCACCCTCATCACCATCTCCATATTGCTATAACAATTGAGTTGAATCTTGCATAGTTCATAGGGGAAACTTTCCCGGTGTTGATTACTCTTTGTAGTTGATGCTATTGAGTGAACCATTGAATTATTGTTTATGTTCAGATTGTTATACATCATTATTCCATCTCTAATCATGATCCATATGATGTCTTGTGAGTAGTTCATTTTGTTCTTGAGGACATGGGAGAATTCTTGTTGTTAGTAGTGGAGTTGCGTTGAGAAAGATTCAATAGATTGTTATTTAAGTTGTGGTGTACTTCTTCTAGTGGTGTCATGTGAACGTCGACTACATGACACTTCACCTATATGGGCCTAGGGGAATGCATTGTGTATTTGGCTACTAATCGTAGGGGTTGCCGGAGTGACAGAAACCTGAACCCCCGTTAGGAAACCATTGCACACGGGACGTAAGAGTCTTAGAGTTTAAAGTTGTGGTTAGGTTTCTACCTTAATTACTTTCTTGTACTGACGGATGTTTGCAAGGGGTATAATCACAAGTATGTATTAGTCTTGGATGGGGCGGTACATTAGCACAGGTTCACCCACACAACACTTAGCAAGCTAAAGAAGATTAATCGACTATATGAAGCGAAAGCACTTGACAGTCTTCCCATGTGTCCTCCACAATGTTTGGTCATCTATAGAAATACAACCGGCTTGTCCTTTGCTGCATAAAGGATTGGGCCACTTGCTGCATTTATTCCTACTGTCTTTTGTTTACTCGTACTTTGTTTACTTGCTTTATCGAAAACCCCTAAAAATCCGTTTGCTAAGTATTTGCAGAGAATTTCTGATCCATACCACTAGCCAGCACCTTCTGCTCCTCGTTGGGTTTGACACTCTTACTTATCAAAAATACTGCAATACAACCCCTATACTTGTGGATCATCAAGACTATTTATGGCGCCGTTGCCGGGGAGTGTAGCGCTATTGGAGAGTGGAACTGGTAAAGGAAACTTCTACTGTGAGTATTGTTTATTTCTGTTAGTTGCTTTATTTTCGTTATGGATAATTCGCTGAGTTTCTTATTTCATAATGCTACTACCACTGCTAAGGTAGTAGATAAGCCACCACATGCTGAGAAAGATGTTTTCAAAATACCTACAAGAATTATTGATCGTGTTATGGATAACTATTATGTTGGGGATGGAACTGTCCATCCCGGTGATCATTTACTCTTTATACACGAATTATGCGGGTTGTTCAAGTGTGCAGGTATTACTACAGATCAAGTTAAGAAGAAGTTATTCTTATTATCACTGAAAGGAAGAGCTAAGGAATGGTATAAGCTGCTGAAGAATGGTCAAGCTCTGGAATGGGAGGAAATAGTGCCTCTCTTTTATTCAAAGTTTTATCCTCCTAGTGAGATTCATAAAGATCGGAATCAAATATACAACTTTTGGACTCTTGATGGAGAGAGTACAACTCAAGCTTGGGGGAGATTGAAGTTACTAATTCTCAAATGTCCCATTCATGAGCTCCCCAACAATATTATTATCAACAACTTGTATGCAAGGATCCCTCTACATGATAAGGATTTATTGGATGCTTCTTGTGCTAGATCATTCACTCGTATGGAATAAGAAGCTAAATGGGACCTTCTGGATCGTATTCAAGACAATGTTGAAGCTTGGGAGAATGATAAAGGTAGAAAGTCAGGTATAAATTATGATTATGAATGCATTGAATCTTTTATGGGAACTGATGATTTTCAAAATATTAGTAATATTTATGGTCTTGATTTGCAAGTTATTACGAATTGCTTTAGAGCTTTTGCTTCCTATATTGAAATTCCAAAAAGGGGATGGAACAAGTACCATGTACCTTACAAAGATATTGTCGACTATGCTCCTATTGGAAGTGCTGAGTATTGCATTATTGACCCTATCTTACCTGAACCTTTAATCGAGAAGATTCCCTTCCCCGAAAAGGTAAAGGACCATCCTATGATAACTAATGTAATCACCAAAAGTGAAAAGAGAACTGTAAAACCTGATGAACAAATAAACATTGAACCTGTGGTAGCAATTGTGAAAGACCTTGTCACTAAAAGCGTAGAAGATGGGCACATAGTCTTTTGTAAGGATGCTTCTAATATTGTTTCACATCCTAATAGAACTAAAAAGGCTAGTGTTCCTGTGCTTTCTGTTAGAATTGGTGATCATTGCTATTATGGTTTATGTGATATTAGTGCAAGTTCCAGTGCTATTCCTTATGAGCTTTACAGAGAAATTATGCATGAGATCAGTCCTTGCGAGTTGGAAGAGATTGATGTGGTTATTCACCTTGCTAATAGAGAGACCATCTCTCCAATTGGTATTGTGCGAGACGTGGAAGTTCTTTGTGGTAAGATTAAGTACCCTGTTGATTTTCTAGTACTTGGTTCAGCTGCTAGTAAAACTTATCCTATCATTTTTGGTAGACCTTTCTTGAGTACTTGTGGAGCTATTATTGATTGCAAGAGGGAGAAAATCTTGACTAAATTTGATGGGGAATCTTATGAGTTTAATTTTTCGAAATTTGCTAAAGAACCTTGCAAAGAGGAAACCCATAATGAGGATTTTAGGGTTGAACAACTTGCTTCTATTTCTCTTGCTCCTAACAATGCTTTGCAGCAATTTATGGAAGAACATGAAAGTGAAATCTTCATGGAAGAAAGGAACGAGATTGACATGATTCTCCGTGATCAACCTATGATGCTTAAGCACGACTTGCCTGTAGAAGACTTGGGTACCACGATGCCACCTAAAAAGGATCCGGTTTTTGATCTAAAACCTCTCCCTGATGATCTTAAATATGCTATTATTGATGATAAAAAGATATATCCTGTTATTATTAGCGCTAAACTTTCAGGGGAGGAAGAAGAAAGATTATTGGAGGTTTTGAGGAAACACCGAGGAGCTATGAGCTATACTCTAGATGATTTGAAAGGGATTTCACCTACTATATGTCAGCATTCTATTAACATAGAACCAGATGCGAAGCCAGTAGTGGAGCACCAACGACGTTTAAATCCTAAGATGAAGGAAGTGGTAAGGAATGAGGTATTGAAACTCCTTGATGCTGGTATTATTTACCCTATTGCTGATAGTGAATGGGTTAGTCCTGTTCATTGTGTTCCTAAAAAGGGAGGTATTACTGTTGTCCCTAATGATAATGATGAGCTTATTCCTCAAAGAATAGTGGTAGGCTATAGGATGTGCATCGATTTTAGGAAAGTCAATAAAGTTACTAAGAAAGATCACTACCTGCTTCCTTTTATTGATCAAATGTTGGAAAGGTTGTCTAAAAAGACCCATTTTTGTTTTCTTGATGGTTATTCTGGTTTCTCTCAAATTGTTGTTAAACAACAAGATCAAGAAAAAACTACTTTTACTTGTCCTTATGGAACTTATGCTTATATACGTATGCCTTTTGGTTTATGTAATGCTCATGCTACTTTCCAAAGGTGCATGTCTGCTATCTTTCATGGCTTTTGTGAGGAAATTGTAGAAGTGTTCATGGATGACTTTTCTGTCTATGGAACTTCTTTTGATAATTGTCTGCACAACCTTGATAAAGTATTGCAGAGATGTGAAGAAACTAATCTTGTTCTTAATTGGGAAAAATGCCACTTCATGGTTAACGAAGGGATTGTTCTTGGGCATAAAGTTTCTAAAAGAGGCATAGAAGTTGACAGAGCTAAAGTTGAGGCAATTGAGAAGATTCCATGTCCAAAAGACATCAAAGGTATTCGTAGTATCCTTGGTCATGTTGGTTTCTATAGGAGGTTTATTAAAGATTTCTCTAGGATATCAAAGCCTCTCACTAATCTTCTTCAAAAAGATGTACCTTTCATTTTTGATGATGATTGTAGGGAAGCTTTTAAAACACTTAAGAAGGCTTTAACTACAGCCCCTATTGTTCAACCACCTGATTGGAGTTTACCCTTTGAAATAATGTGTGATGCTAGTGATTTTGCTGTAGGGGCTGTCCTTGGGCAACGTACTGATAAAAAGTTAAACATTATCCATTATGCTAGTAAGACTCTAGACGCTGCTCAAAGGAATTATGCCACTACTGAAAAGGAATTTCTAGCTGTTGTTTTTGCCTGTGATAAGTTTAGGCCCTATATTGTGGACTCAAAAGTAACCATTCATACTGATCATGCTACTATTAAATATCTTATGACAAAGAAGGACGCTAAGCCTAGGCTTATTAGATCGGTACTGCTTTTACAAGAGTTTGATCTACACATAGTAGATAGGAAGGGTGCTGAAAATCATGTAGCTGATAAATTATCTCGCTTGGAAAACATCTCTTTTGATCCTATGCCTGTTAATGATAGTTTCCCAAATGAACAGTTAGCCGCAGTAGGGGTGAGCTCTCGAGGAAGCCCTTGGTATGCTGATTATGCTAACTTTATTGTCTCCAAGTATTTGCCTCCAACTTTTACAGCTCAGCAAAGAAGAAAGTTCTTTTATGATTTGAGGCATTATTTTTGGGATGACCCACACTTATACAAAGAAGGAGTTGATGGTATTATGTGAAGATGTGTTCCAGAATATGAGCAAAAAGAGATATTGCGTAAATGTCATGGTAGCGCCTATGGAGGACATCATGCAGGAGATAGAACTGCACAAAAGGTACTACAATCAGGTTTCTACTGGCCTACCCTTTTTAAAGATGCAAGAAAATTTGTTTTATCTTGTGATGAATGTCAGCGTGTTGGTAATATTTCTAGACGCAATGAAATGCCTATGAACTATTCTCTAGTTATTGAACCTTTTGATTGTTGGGGATTTGAATTTATGGGTCCTTTCCCTCCTTCGAAAGGCTACACTCATATTCTTGTTGCCGTAGATTATGTTACTAAGTGGGTAGAAGCCATTCCTACAAAAAGTGCTGATGGGGAAACCTCTCTAAAATGCTTAAAGATGTTATCTTTCCTAGGTTTGGAGTGCCTAGGTATCTCATGACTGATGGGGGTTCTCATTTCATTCATGGTGGTTTTAGGAAGACCCTCGCTAAATATGATATTAATCATAGAATTGCTTCAGCTTATCACCCCCAAACTAGCGGGCAAGTAGAGTTATCAAATAGAGAAATTAAATCTATCTGGCAAAAGACTGTTAATAGGTCTAGAAAAAACTGGGCTAAGAAGTTGAATGATGCTTTATGGGCTTATAGAACTGCTTATAAAAATCCTATGGGAATGTCTCCATATAAAATGGTTTATGGGAAAGCTTGCCACTTACACTTAGAGTTAGAACACAAAGCTTACTGGGCAGTGAAAGAACTAAATAGATATTGTAAGCTCGCTGGTGAGAAAAGATTATTTGACTTACGTTCTTTAGATGAATGGAGGAATGAAGCCTATGAGAATGCTAGGCTCTTTAAGGAAAAAGTTAAAAGATGGCATGAAAAGCGAATACTTAAGAGGGAATTTCATGTTGGTGAAAAAGTTCTATTGTATAGGTCTCGTCTCAGATTTTTTGCAGGTAAGTTACTATCAAAATGGGAAGGACCTTTCATCATTGAAGAAGTATACCGTTCAGGAGCAATAAAAATTTCGTCCCTAAAAGATAATACTACACAGGTAGTGAGTGGAGAGCGACTCAAACACTATATTGCTGGAGATTCTTACAATGAAGATGTTGATGCCTTTCAAGTTATAACTCCAGAAAAAATCATTGAGGACCAAATTCAGAGACCTGCAGAGTCCGTTTTCAACTAGGTAACAGTTCTGGTAAGAAAAGTTCCGCGAATATACAATCCAACTATATTTTTGCAGTTTTCAGTCAATAAGGTAAGCTACGAAGTGAAAAAGGGATGGAAACAGAGCAGGGATGGCCCACACCACCCCATGGCACGGGCCCACCCCTGGCCGCACCACCAGGTGGTGAGGCCACCCAGGACTCCGCCTCCGACTCGTTTTATCCCAGTACCTTCCTTTTGATATGAAACTTCGTATTATATAACCCCCCGGATCTTCCGAGGTTCGTATATCGTGTTTTCGTCGTGTTTCTGTTTCGATCTGTTTCTGCCAGGAAGAATCCCAGATTTGGAGCCACAATGTCTTCCTCTGGATCATCAAAGGGGGGTTCCTTAGAAGATATCATCAACCCATACATGAGAGAATTAAAGATTCATCCCAAGGAGTTGTTGCTCGAAGGTGGGGAGGTCCAGATTAAAGAGGTTCAAGGCCCTAAAGGTGAAGGAAGTCTGGAGGACAGGATGGAAGCACTGGAGCATGAAGTCTTTAGGTAAAGGAAGATGGCGGAGCGCGAAGTGGATATCATCCATAAGATTTGTTCCGAACTCATCACCGAGCACCAGAAGGAGACTGCTGAACTCAAAGACAAAGTCCTCTCACTCCGCCAAACAACCAACAAACTGCAAGCACAGTTCTATGACATTCAAAATCAAAATTGTGAGAATGAGGCTAGATTTAAACGCATAAGTGCTGCTGCAAGTTTCAGGATGTTGGAAACCACGATGTCCTTTGTTGATGGGAAGCCTTTACCCTGGAAGATGGACGAAGATGAGAAGATACCACCACCACCGAAGGAGTAATTCGTCATCAGGTTTGGCATCCCCTTGGTTTGTTCCAAGCTTGGGGGAGTGCCGCGGTATCATATCACTATCTTCTATCTTTTTACCTTATTAGTAGAGTCATATCATGAATATAGGAGTTATTTTTTAGTATGGTTTGCATTATGGAAGTGTCTCCTCTCTCGTTAGATATGTATCCCTTGGTGTGAGTTTCCGTTATGGAATATTAATGAGAAGTTCTATCATTCACACTTTTGCTTAGCTTATATTAGTTTTCAATTCATGGTTATATGATGATCTTGTTGTTAGTATTGGTATCACTTTGGGATCATTGAGTTAATTTAGTTGGTTTTGGCAAACCTGGCTCGGTCAGTAGAAACACCTTTATGAGAGTTGAAAAGAAAAAGATAGAAGTACACTAAAGAAAAATAATTTCATCATCTTTCTTTCTTGATTTGCTCATAAGTCTAGTATTCTCTAGATAAGATCTTTTGTGTTTCCAAGGAAGATTGCATGTTTGTCTTTATCATTTGTATGTTTGGTTGTTTCCTTCAACTCTTATACTTGCTACCCAGCCTTGCTAGCTAAAATTCTGTACTGAGAGGGTATTCTTCTCGTGCATCCACCTCCTTTAAACCAAAACCTTTGCCATTTGTGTCCACCATACCTACCAAGTAGCATTATTGCTATTCCAAGTAAATTCTTGTTTTATCTACCTCCCAAATTAAACTTGTTATGTGAAAATTAGTGACTAAAGCTCTCACGAACTTGATGGCACACTTTACTTTCTTGCATTTAATAAACTTGAACCATTGGGTCCTTCTTTGTTATGATATGCTTGCGCTTTATGAGTTGAAGTTAGCCGAACCATGTATCATGGGGACCGCTTTCAACACTTCATTTGGTACTTTGTACCTAGTTGATATCATGTTCTTTTGCTTATGGATCCCGGCGGTGTGAAATAAAAGTGGAACTTGTAAGATCATGGAGTTTATATGTGTGTTAGAGAAACACCTGGGCCGCTAGCCTAAGCCATGCCTAATCATGGTGGAAACTTGCAGCATAACTGTAGTGAGCATTCTATGAAGCATCCTCAATAAAAACCTAGGCAAATAGCAAATAAAAAGATCGCTGAGATGCTCACTGTCTGCTTGCCTTGTCATTTTGATTTTGGGATAGCTCCTGTGTCATGTGCAAGGGGTACCCCGTTGGCGGTTCTCAATGATACGCATGTATTTACAATGACAAGAGCTTTTTCGTGACTGAAGTTGAGTAGCATGAGGATAGGTACTCAGAAGTAAGGGGCATGAGATTTCAACTTATAACTTGTCAAGCATATCCTCTTAGTTGTGTCAATTTAACCGTAATCACCTAAAGATGCCTATGATAGGGGCAATGAGAGCTGAAAGCTAGTAAGTATCTTAATTTTTGGGAGCTATTTATGAGACTTGCAATCCCTGCTTCCCTCTTTGAAGGGCCTTTCTTTTACTTTGTAGTTGAGTCAGTAAACCTACTCGCTTCTATCTCAGCAAGTATTTTGAGTTGTTGTGTTTCATTCATTCATATGATGATTTATTCAATCATGTTTCTTATGTTCCTTGCTTTGCACATTCCTCTTATCTTGAAGTTTACTACTTTGAAAGCTTTCATTGAAAAACCAGCTATTTGTGAACTCCAGCAAATTATCAACTATTTTTTGACCAAGAGCTAAGTTTGCCATTACCCATTATGATTCACTTTGTCTTTATTGTGTTTCCTTTACTTACTACAAGTTGAGTTATATAATAGTGAGTTGTCTTCTATTATGATCTATGTATTTGATGAATGTGATGCTTCTTGTTTGTATTCTCTTATCGACTCTTCACTCCATAAACCTGAGGCCATGTTTATTGAGCTCAGTTTCGCTTGGGGACAAGCGAAGTCTAAGCTTCGGGGGAATTGATACGTCCAATTTGCATCACTATTCTATGTCTTAATTCAGTATTATTCATTGATATATTTCGTATTGAGAGGTGATACTTATGTTATTTCATCTATTTTTGCATGGTTGATGACTTTTGGAGCATGGACCGCTGCAGTCAGGATTCTGATGGAAAAGGTGTTGTTTGGAGGCAAAATTGAAGATCGTAAAATCCGGAAAATATACGGAAAATCCTATTTTTCCGTAAGACTGGATGCTGAAGATGGAGTGGAGGTGGGCCAGGGGGCCCACACCACCCCATGGTGCGGCAGGCCTAGGCCGCTTCGGGAGTGGTGTGGCCACCCTGCCCACTCCAACCTCCTCTGGCGATATCATCCCCACGAAACCCTAAGACTCGGGAGCGACCACAGAAGATTCCGCCGCCTCTGGCGGAAAACACCGAGAGAGAAAGATCTCTCTGGCAGACAGATTTCTATCGGGGGAATTCCTTCCCGGAGAGGGGAGATCGTCGCCATCAACACCACCATCAAGCTTGACTTCATCGGGATCATCACCACCATCATCACCATCAACACCCTCATCACCATCTCCATATTGCTGTAACAATTGAGTTGAATCTTGCATAGTTCATAGGGGAAACTTTTCCGGTGTTGATTACTCTTTGTAGTTGATGCTATTGACTGAACCATTGAATTATTGTTTATGTTCAGATTGTTATACATCATTATTCCATCTCTGATCATGATCCATATGATGTCTTGTGAGTAGTTCGTTTTGTTCTTGAGGACATGGGAGAAGTCTTGTTGTTAGTAGTGGAGTTGCGTTGAGAAAGATTCAATAGATTGTTATTTAAGTTGTGGTGTACTTCTTCTAGTGGTGTCATGTGAACATCGACTACATGACACTTCACCTATATGGGCCTAGGGGAATGCATTGTGTATTTGGCTACTAATCGTAGGGGTTGCCGGAGTGACAGAAACCTGAACCCCCGTTAGGAAACCATTGCACAAGGGACGTAAGGATCTTAGAGTTTAAAGCTATGGTTAGGTTTCTACCTTAATTACTTTCTTGTACTTACGGATGTTTGCAAGGGGTATAATCACAAGTATGTATTAGTCTTGGATGGGGCGGTACATTAGCACAGGTTCACCCACACAACACTTAGCAAGCTAAAGAAGATTAATCGACTATATGAAGCAAAAGCACTTGACAGTCTTCCCATGTGTCCTCGACAACGTTTGGTCATCTATAGAAATACAACCGGCTTGTCCTTTGCTGCATAAAGGATTGGGCCACTTGCTGCATTTATTCCTACTATCTTTTGTTTACTCGTACTTTGTTTACTTGCTTTATCAAGAAACCCTAAAAATCCGTTTGCTAAGTATTTGCAGAGAATTCCTGATCCATACCACTAGCCAGCACCTTCTGCTCCTCGTTGGGTTTGACACTCTTACTTATCGAATATACTGTGATACACCCCCTATATTTGTGGGTCATCAACCACTCCGGCTCTGAGACCTCCATACATCTTGGAACCGTCGAAATGTAGCTTCCAATGCATGGAGTCAGGGCAAGGTGGCAGGTACTGTGTTTCTGCCCAATCGACGAGGAAATCCGCCAAGACCTGATACTTGATTGTTGTTCTTGGCTCGTACTGTATGTTGTGGGCAGCGAGCTCTATGGCCCATTTCGCCACCCGGTCTGTGGTGTCTCTGTTGCCGATGATCTCCGCAAGTGGCGCTAGCGCCACCACCCGGATGGAATGTTCTTGGAAGTAGTGCTTCAGTTTCTTAGCGGCCATGTACACGCTGTACACCAGCTTCTGGTAATGAGGGTAGTTCTGCTTCGAGAGCGAGAGTACCTCACTCAAGTAGTACACCGGTTGTTGCACCGGCTGCGCCTTTCCTTCTTCCGGCCTCTCCACTACCAACACCACACCGATGACCCTGTTTGTTGCTGCGATGTACATCAACATGGGTTCCTTTGCTGCTGGTGCTGCCAGAATAGGTGGCAAGGTGAGCATGCACTTGGGGTCATGGAAGCTTTATCCGCCTGCGATGTCCAGAAAAATTTGTCCGTCTTCTTCCTGAGCTGGTATAGTGGGAGTGCTTTCTCACCCAGCCGGCTGATGAACTTCTGGACATCTCTCAAGTTCTTGGGCGGCTGCATGCGCTCGATCGCGCCGATCTTCTCTGGGTTCGCCTTGATTCCTCGCTCGGATACGAGAAAACCAAGTAGCTGGCCGGCTGGAACGCTGAATACGCACTTCTCCGGGTTCATCTTCATCTGGAACCAGCGGAGGTTAGTGAATGTTTCCTTCAGGTCCTCAGGGAATGTCTGGCGCTCCTTGGTCTTGACTACCACATCATCGATGTAGGCGTGTACGTTTCTACCAATCTGAGTCTGCAAGCACTTCTGCATGCAGTGTTGGTATGTTGCTCCAGCGTTCTTCAATCTGAATGGCATTGTGGTGTAGCAGTAGGCTCCGTAAGGACTGATGAATGATGTCTTTATTTGATCAGCGGGGTTCAGCCAGATCTGGTGGTAGCCAGAATATGCATCTAGAAATGACAACAGCTCACAGCCGGCTGTTGAATCGATCACTTGGTCTATCCTTGGCAGGGCGAACAGATCCTTGGGGCATGCTTTGTTCAGACTGATGTAGTCAACACACATACGCCAAGTCTTGTTCTTCTTCAGCACGAGTACTGGGTTTGCCAGCCATTCCACGTGGAAAAATTCCATGATGAATCCGGCTATGAGCAACCGGGTGATCTCTTCCCCAATTGTTCTTCTTTTTTCTTCCACGAAGCGGTGCAGTGACTGTTTGACCGGTTTTGCATCCGGCTTGACATGTAAAGAGTGCTCGGCGAGCTCCCTCGGAACACCTGGCATGTCCTTGGGGGACCATGCGAAGATATCCCGATTCTCACGGAGGAAGTCGACAAGAGCGCTTTCCTATTTGCTGTCAAGGTCGTCTCTGACCAGGACAAACTTGTCCGGCTCGGCCTCGTTCAGCAGGATCTTCCTCGTGCCCTTGAATGGCTTGAATTGTACCTCCCCGGCCGGCTTGGGCTCGCCAGCCGGCATGTCCTTCTGTAGGGCCTCCATGTTCTGCATGATTACGCGTTTTTCTTCCGTGATGATCATGGATTCAGCTATTTTGGATCCATCTGTGGCGCATTCCACCGACCGTCTATAGCAGCTGGCCACAGTGATGACGCCTTTGGGCCCTGGTAACTTCATCTTGAGGTAGGCGTAATGTGGTACTGCCATGAACTTGGTGAGCGCTGGGCACCCCAGGATCGCGTGGTACGCGCTGCAGAGGTTGACCACCTCGAACCAGATGGGATCGCGGCGGAAGTTGTCCTCCGTGCCAAAGATGACGTCCAGCCAGATTTTTCCGATGGGGGAATGCGAACGGCCGGGGACAGCTCCGTGGAAGGAGGTGCTTGATGGCTCCAGTTACGATTCACTGATACCGAGCCGGTCGAGCGAGCTGCGGTACAGGAGGTTGATGCTGCTCCCTCTGTCTACGAGGACGCGGGAGAATCTGCAGGAATGCTTCTGGGAGACAATGATGGGATCCAGCAACATCGTGTAGGTGCCCGGGTGAGGCAGCTCAGCCGGCTGGTCCTTCCGGCTCCATGCAACTTCTTGCTCCGACCAGTTGAGGTACTAGGGAACGGGAGGAACAATTGCGTTCACCTCCGCATCGCGACGCCTTTTGTTGTGCTTGGTATCCGGCTCCGTGGTGAAGATGTGGAAATTTCCCACCTGGCAAGGGTACTTGTTGTCGTCATCCTCCCTTCGACGTTGGTTGTTGCGATCGCCTGGCGGCTCGCCGGCTGGAGGAGGTGGCGCATGTCCAGCCGGTGCGCTAGCAATTTCCGCCATCTTCTTCGTCCAAGTGCACTAGCGTGTGGTGTGCGTAGCCGGCTTGTTGCCTCCGCTGTGGAACTTGCATGGCCCATCAAGCATCGACTCAATGGTGTACTTGGGCCTTGGAGGCTGTTCATCAGGCTTTTGTCCCCAGCTTCCGCCTGCAGTCGGATCCTCCTGCACTGCTGCTACCTGCCTGGAGCCATATTGGTTATCCGGCTGGTCGTCCTTTCTCTTGCCGTGGCGGTTGTCGTGCCGCCTGGAATTGTGTCCATTCCCTTCTGGCTAGCGGCAATCTACGGCGACATCGACGATTATTTGCCCTTGGTCATCCACCCAAACGGATCTTTTCATTGCTGCGTCGACCATGGCATACTTGTCCGTGATGGACATGGTCTGTGCCATGGTTGTGGGTTCCACCCGGCAAAGCTTATGCTTGAGCATAGTGCCGTCTCTGCAGCCGTTGATGAAGAAATCAACCGCCTGATGTTCGCATACCCCCTCACACGAGTTGTGCATGCTTGTCCATCGAGTGATGTAGGAGTGATCATATTCATCCAGGCCATGCACACAGAGAGCGAACTCGCCAGGCCGGCCTGGGCGCTTGTAGGTGCCGGTGAAGTTGCGAACGAACGCCTGCTCGAAATCGATCCAAGTGTTGATGCTATTGTTGGGGAGACTGTTTAGCCACATTCTGGCTGAGTCGAGGAGCATGAGAGGAGCATAGCGCACTGCTACCCGGCGGGTGCCGTTGGCGATGCCCATGGCAGTGGTATAATCCACCAGCCAATCCTCCAGCTTGACTGAGCCATTGTACTTTGGCGTATCCCTTGGGAGCAAAAATCCCTTTGGAAACGGTTCGTTCCAGATGCATGGTCTGAAACATCTTTGTCCGGCTGGACTTTCTTCCTCCAGCGCGCGTGATTGGACCAGTAGGTCGATTCGCGCGCGTGCATCTTGTTGTCCATCCGGCTCGAGCGGTCCCAGCCGGCCAGATAGGCGGGACTTGGGGAGCGCTTGGCCTTTTCCGGCTTCGTCAGCCGGCTCGTGATTTTTGCTAGTAACAACTGCCGTGTCGCGGGTGTTGTGCCCGCGGCCTGCAGATCCACCGCGTGGGCAGTTGCTCTGTCTTGCTCCATTTGGGGAAGACGCCTTGCTGCCGCCCGTAGCCGGGTCCGCCATCCAGCGAGCCGGTTGGGTTCTGCTATTGCCAGCCATGCTAAGTTCTGCCTCGGCCTGCTACTTGTTCGTCGTGACCACGAGGAGCTGGACGCGCGCTTGCTGACGGAGCAGTTCCTCGCCCTCCAGGTGGCTAAGTTCCACGACTGCCGCCTCCGCGGCCCTCATGTTTTTGGCGAGGGTGTGATACGTCCATTTTGCATCACTATTCTATATCATAATTTACTGTTATTCATTGATATATTTCATATTAAGAGATGATACTTATGTAATTTCATCTGTTTTTGCATGGTTGATAACTTTTGGAGCATGGACCGCTGCAGTCAGGACTCTGATGGAAAAGGTGCTGTTTGGAGGCAAAATTCGTGAAGATTAGAAAATCCAGGCAAATATATGGAAAATCCTATTTTTCCAGAAGACGAAGGAAGCCAGAAGGGGAGGCAGAGATGGGCCACAGGGGGCCCACACCACCCCCTGGCGCGGGCCAGCCTAGGCCGCGCCATCAGGTGGTGTGGCCGCCCTGGTCCACCCCTGGCTCTCCCCTCTGGCGTATATAATCCTCCCAAAACCATAATACTCGGGGAGCGACCACAGAAAGATTCCGCCACCTCTACGGGGCGGAAAACACCGAGAGAGAAAGATCTCTCCGGTAGACAGATTTCTGCCAGGGGAATTCCTTCCCGGAGAGGGGAGATCGTCGCCATCAACACCACCATCAAGCTGGACTTCATCGGGATCATCAACACCATCATCACCATCAGCACCCTCATCACCATCTCCATATTGCTGTAACAATTGGGTTGAATCTTGCATAGTTCTTAGGGGAAACTTTCCCGGTGTTGATTACTCCTTGTAGTTGATGTTATTGAGTGAACCATTGAATTATTGTTTATGTTCAGATTGTTATACATCATTATTCCATCTCTGATCATGATCCATATGATGTCTTGTGAGTAATTCGTTTTGTTCTTGAGGACATGGGAGAAGTCATGTTGTTAGTAGTGGAGTTGTGTTGAGAAAGATTCAATAGTTAGATATTTAAGTTGTGGTGTACTTCTTCTAGTGGTGTCATGTGAACGTCGACTACATGACACTTCACCTATATGGGCCTAGGGGAATGCATTGTGTATTTGGCTACTAATCGTAGGGGTTGCCAGACTGATAGAAACCTAAACCCCCGTTAGGAAACCATTGCGCAAGGGACGTCAGGGTCTTAGAGTTTAAAGTTGTTGTTAGGTTTCTACCTTAATTACTTTCTTATACTTACGGATGTTTGCAAGGGGTATAATTACAAGTATGCATTAGTCCTAGGAAGGTCGGTACATTAGCACAGGTTCACCCACAGGACACTTAGCAAACTAGAGAAGATTAATCAACTATATGAAGCGAAAGCACTTGACAGAATTTCCGTGTGTCCTCGAGAACGTTTGGTCATCTTAAGTAATACAACCGGCTTGTCCTTTGATGAATAAAGGATTGGACCACTTGTTGCATTTATTCTTATTGTCTTTTATTTACTCGTACTTTATTTACTTGCATTATCAAAAAACCCTAAAAAGCCGTTTGCTAAGTATTTGCAGAGAATTCCTGATCCATACCACTAGCCAGCACCTTCTGCTCCTTGTTGGGTTCGACACTCTTACTTATCGAAAATACTGCGATACACCCCCTATACTTGTGGGTCATCAAGACTATTTTCTAGCGCCGTTGCCAGGGAGTGAAGCGCTATTGGAGAGTGGAACTGGTAAAGGAAATTTCTACTGTGAGTATTGTTTATTTCTGTTAGTTGCTTTATTTTCGTTATGGATAATTCGCTGAGTTTCTTATTTCATTATGCTACTACCACTGCTAAGGTAGTAGATGAATCACCACCTACTGAGAATGATACTTTTAAAATACCTACAAGAATTATTGATCATGTTATGGATAACTATTATGTTGGGGATGGAACTGTCCATCCCGGTGATCATTTGCTCTTTATGCACGAATTATGCGGGTTGTTCAAGTGTGCAAGTATTACTACAGATCAAGTTAAGAAGAAGTTATTCTCATTATCACTGAAAGGAAGAGCTGAGGAATGGTATAAGCTGCTGAAGAATGGTCAAGCTCTGGAATGGGAGGAAATAGTGCCTCTCTTTTATTCAAAGTTTTATCCTCCTAGTGAGATTCATAAAGATCAAAACCAAATATATAACTTTTGGCCTCTTGATGCAGAGAGTACAGCTCAAGATTGGGGGAGATTGAAGTTACTAATGCTCAAATGTCCCATTCATGAGCTCCCCAACAATATTATTATCAATAACTTTAAAGCAAGGCTTTCTCTTCATGATAAGGATTTATTGGATGCTTCTTGTGCTAGATCATTCACTCGCATGGAAGAACAAGCTAAATGGGATCTTCTAGACCGTATTCAAGATAATGCTGAAGCATGGGAGAATGATAAAGGTAGAAAGTTAGGTATAAATTATGATTATGAATGCATTGAATCTTTTATGGGAACTGATGACTTTCAAAATATTAAAAATGCTTATGGTCTAGACTCTCACGCTATTGCAACTTATTTTAAGGCTTTTGCTTCCTACATTGAAGTGCCTAAAAAGAAGTGGAATAAGTATCATGAACCTTAAAAAGATATTTCTAAGAGTGTTCCTGTAAGAAATACTAAAGTTTATACTGCTAATCATGTTTTATCTGAACCTTACATTGAGAAAATGCCTTTCCTAGTTAAGATAAAGGAACATTCTATGATAGCTAGTATGGTTAATGAAAGTAAAAGTAAAGTTGTTGAACCTGATAAACAAATGGATGATGAACCTATAATAGCAAATGTGAATGACTTTGTCACTAAATATCTAGAAGAGGGACACACTATCCTTGGTAAGTATACCTCTAATATTATTTCGCAAAGTAGAGTTATGAGAGCTAGTGTTCCTATGTTTTCTGTTAGAATAAGTGATCATCATTACGATGGTCCTTGTGATAGTTATATTGTTAAGTTTATGCATGATACTGAAAGTTACTATGAGAGAGGGAAAAGTGTTCTTATGCATATCAATAATATCAAGTTTCCTCGTTTTATGCTGGAAGTTTTTATGTTGCACTTATTTTGCCTTCCTATGCTAGTGGCCTCTGGTTTCAACAACTTGTTTGTTTACAAAATTCCCTTGCATAGGAAGTGGGTTAGACTTAAACATGTATATTTTTGCTTCTTAATGCTCTCTTTCACTTCAATTCATATTCCTAAGTGAGCATCATCAAAATTATCATGCCCATCTTAATGGCTATAAAGGAAGAGCTTTTTGGGAGATAACCCAATTTATTTGTGTTTTCAGTTTGTTTTTGTTTCTTTAAGTCTTGGAAGTTATTACTCCGGTAATAACCTCTCCTTATCCTTTTTGTTTGGTTTTTGTGTCAAGATCAACCTCTAATGAGAGAGAAGTAATATTTGGGGAAGTTGCTGTCCCGAAACAGATTTATGTAATTCACCGTAAAAATTCGTGAGAGATCTCTGTATGTCGGATTGAGCTGTAATTTTTTGTGCTTCTGTCCTAGGTTGTTATTTAACTTTTGTTAGTTTTGCACTTTTTGATTTGAGCAACAGAAGATTTTCGAATTTTGCCACTCTTGCATTTGCTTCTTTAATCGATTTCCTTTTTGAATTCTTTTTGGGTTTTCGGAAGGAGTTGCTACAGTAGCTTATGCTTTGATAATTTTCAGTTGAAATTGGGTTCAAAAGGTTTTATCACTTCACTTATACTAATGTTGATAATGAGAACTGTGTGAAGTTTTGTGTGAAAGAAATTTCCAGGTTAGTGGAGAAAATGGTATAATGAGAAAGTGAAAGGTTTCATGACTCAAGCAATAAGTGTATGAAGATGAAGATATTGATGTTATTCAAGTGGTGACTCCGGAAGAATCTACTAAATACCAAATTCAGAGACCTACAGAGTCTGTTTTCAACTAGGTAACAGTTCTGGTAAGAAAAGTTCCGCGAAAATACTATCCAATTATAATTTTTGCAGTTTTTAGCCAACAAGGAAAGCTACGAAGCGAAAGAGGGACGGAAACGGAGCCAGGGTGGCTCACACCACCCTGTGGCACGGGCCCACCCTTGGCCGCGCCACCAGGTGGTTGGCCACCTCGGACTCCGACTCCGACCCGTTTTCTCCTAGTACCTTCCTTGTGTTGTAAAACTTCGTGATATATAATCCCCCGGATCCCCCAAGGTTCGTATACTATGTTCTCGTCATGTTTTTGTTTCGGTCTGTTTTGTTCAGATGTCATCCAGGGGTTCATCTTCAAAGGATTATGAGCTGCAACGTTGTTGCGAGCTCCATCACAATCTTGAGCAGAAGTCCTTCGTAGGATGGGTGGAAGAAGAAAGGATCACAACTAGGCGCCAGACATGGATCGGAATGGCAGGGAGGAAGTAAAGGACATGAAAGCAGGCATGAAGGGGCTGATACCTCCAATGCTCGATCTCAGTTCTTGCCCTTCAGCAGTGGAAGCTCTACGAGTCACTGATGAGTTCTACGACAAGTACCGAGTCTTGAGGAGGAAGGTGGATATGCTTCAAGAGGAGAATAACAGGCTTCACAAGATGCTGGAAGATTTCCTCGTGCCAACCAAGAGAATACCACCACCGAAGGAGTAATTCATCATCAGGTTTGGCATCCCCTTGGTTTGTTCCAAGCTTGGGGGAGTGCCGTGGTATCACATCACTATCTTCTATCTTTTTACCTTTTTAGTAGCGTCATATCATAAATAGAGAAGTTATCATGTAGGATGGTTTGCATTTTGGAAGTGTCCCCTCTCTCGTAAGATATGTATCCCTTGGTGTGAGTTGCCATTATGGAATATTAATGAGAAGTTCTATCATTTACTCTTTTGCATATCTTATATTAGTTTTCAATTCGTGGTTATATGATTGATCTTGTTATTAGTATTGGTATCACCTTGGGATCATTGAGTTAATTTAGTTGGTTTTGGCAAACTTGGCTTGGTCAGTAGAAACACTATTTTTGAGAGTTGAATGAAAATATAAAAGTACTCTAAAGAAATATAATTTCATCATCTTTATTTCTTGATTTGCTCATAAGTTTAGTATTCTCTAGTTAAGATCTTTTGTGCTTCCAAGGAAGATTGCATGTTTGTTTTTATCACTTGTATGTTTGTTTGTTTCCTTCAACTCTTACACTTGCTACCCAGCCTTGCTAGCCAAAAACCTGTACTGAGAGGGAATTCTTCTCGTGCATCCAATCCTTAAACCAAAACCTATGCCATTTGTGTCCACCATACCTACCTATTAGCATTATTGATATTCCAAGTAAATTCTCATTTTTATCTACCTTCCAAATTAAACTTGTTATGTGAAAATTAGTGATTAAAGCTCTCACAAACTTGATGGCACACTTTACTTTCTTGCAATTAATAAACTTGAACCATTGTGTCCATCTTTGTTGCGTATATGCTTGCGCTTTATAAGTTGAAGTTAGCAGAACCATGTATCATGGGGAACGCTTTTAACATTGCACTGGTACTTTGTACCTCGTTGATATCATGATTCTTTTGCCTATGGATCCCGGCGGTGTGAAATAAAAGGGGAACTTGTAAGATCATGGAGTTTGTATGTGTGTTAGAGAAACGCCTGGGCCGCTAGCCTAAGCCATGCCTAATCATGGTGGAAACTTGCAGCATAACCATAATGAGCACTCTATGAAGCATCTTCAATAAAAACCTATGCAAATAGCAAATAAAAGGTTCGCTGAGATGCTCAGTGTCTACTTGCCTTGTCATTTTGATTATGGGATAGCTCCTATATCATGTGCAAGGGGTACCCCATTGGCGGTTCTTTATGATACATATGTATTTACAATGACAAGAGCTTACTTGTGACTAAAGCTGAGTAGCATGAGGTTCGGTACTCGTAAGTAAGGGGCATGAGATTTCAACTTATAACTTGTCAAGCATATCCTGTTAGTTGTGTCACTTTAACCTTAATCACCTAAAGATGCCTATGATAGGGGCAATGAGAGCTGAAAGCTAATAAGTACCATAGTTATTGGGAGCTCTTTATGAAACTTGAAATCCCTACTTCCCTCTGCAAAGGGTCCTTTCTTTTACCTTTTAGTTGAGTCAGTAAACCTATTCCCCTCTACCTCAGCAAGTATTTTGAGTTGTTGTGTTTCATTCATTCATATGATGATTTATTCTATCATGTTTCTTATGTTCCTTGTTTTGCACATTGCTCTTATCTTGGTGTCTACTACTTTGAAAGCTATCATTGAAAATCAGTTATTTGTGAACTCCAGCAAATTATCAACTATTCTTCGACCAAGAGCTAAGTTTGCCATTACCAATTATGATTTACTTTATGTATCTTTATTGTGTTTCCTTTACTCATTGCAAGTTGAGTTATATAATAGTGAGTTGTCTTCTATTATGATCTATGTATTGATGAATGTGATGCTTCTTGTCCATATTCTTTTATCGACTCTTCACTCCATAAACCTGAGGTCATGTTTATTGAGTTCAGTTTTGCTTGGGGACAAGCGAAGACTAAGCTTGGGAGGAGTTGATACGTCCATTTTGCATCACTATTCTATATCATAATTCTATTGATATATTTCATATTAAGAGATGATACTTATGTAATTTCATCTGTTTTTGCATGGTTGATGACTTTTGGAGCATGGACCGCTGCAGTCAGGACTCTGATGGAAAAGGTGTTGTTCGGAGGCAAAATTCGCGAAGATCAGAAAATCTGGGAAAATATATGGAAAATCCTATTTTCCAGAAGACGAAGGAAGCCAGAAGGGGAGGCAGAGATGGGCCACAGGGGGCCCACACCGCCCCCGGCGCGGGCCAGCCTAGGCCGCGCCACCAGGTGGTGTGGCCACCCTGGTCCACCCCTAGCTCTCCCCTCTGGCATATATAATCCTCCCGAAACCCTAATACTCGGGGAGCGACCACAGAAAGATTCCACCGCCTCTACGGGGCGGAAAACACCGAGAGAGAAAGATCTCTCCGACAGACAGATTTCTGCCAGGGGAATTCCTTCCCGGAGAGGGGAGATCGTCGCCATCAACACCACCATCAAGCTGGACTTCATCGGGATCATCATCACCATCAGCACCCTCATCACCATCTCCATATTGCTGTAACAATTGGGTTGAATCTTGCATAGTTCTTAGGGGAAACTTTCCCGGTGTTGATTACTCCTTGTAGTTGATGTTATTGAGTGAAATGTTGAATTATTGGTTACGTTCAGATTGTTATACATCATTATTCCATCTCTGGTCATGATCCATATGATCTCTTGTGAGTAGTTTGTTTTGTTCTTGAGGACATGGGAGAAGTCATGTTGTTAGTAGTGGAGTTGTGTTGAGAAAGATTCAATAGTGTTATATTTAAGTTGTGGTGTACTTCTTCTAGTGGTGTCATGTGAACGTCGACTAAATGACACTTCACCTATATGGGCCTAGGGGAATGCATTATGTATTTGGCTACTAATCGTAGGGGTTGCCGGAGTGACAGAAACCTAAACCCCCGTTAGGAAACCATTGCACAAGGGACGTCAGGGTCTTAGAGTTTAAAGTTGTGGTTAGGTTTCTACCTTAATTACTTTCTTGTACTTATGGATGTTTGCAAGGGGTATAATCACAAGTATGTATTAGTCCTAGGAAGGTCGGTACATTAGCACAGGTTCACCCACACAATACTTAGCAAACTAGAGAAGATTAATCAACTATATGAAGCGAAAGCACTTGACAGAATTCTCGTGTGTCCTCGAGAACGTTTGGTCATCTTAAGTAATACAACCGGCTTGTCCTTTGAATAAAGGATTGGGCCACTTGCTGCATTTATTGTTATTGTCTTTTATTTACTCGTACTTTGTTTACTTGCATTATCAAAAACCCCTAAAATCCGATTGCTAAGTATTTGCAGAGAATTCCTGATCCATACGACTAGCCAGCACCTTCTGCTCCTTGTTGGGTTCGACACTCTTACTTATCGAAAATACTGCGATACACCCCCTATATTGTGGGTTATCAAGGTGCTATAGACCGGCTGCACCACGGGTGGGCATGGATCGGCAGCATGATCCATCTCCGAACCGAGGTTTCGGCCTTGCGGTTGAGCCAGGCGGCTGGTGCCGGGTAAGCGCACGAAGCCGTGCATGATGTTGTACTCCCGCATGGTGGCATTCATCCATCGTTGGGCGGCTGCCACCTTGCCGGCCTCCTCTAGAAGGTTCTGGTGGGTGGTCTCCAGGGCTGCCGCAGCTGCAGCTGGATCCGCCTCGATGGAGGTGATAGGGTTGTGGAGGTGCTCGATCGACGCGTTGATCAAGTCTGTGTTCGGGAGGCGTGAGTTAGTGGTGCTGCCGTCCATGTTGCGCTCCAGAGGTGGGCGGCGGTTTTCCATCGAGCCTACCATCATGACCTCGACGCTGCCGCTAGCGACGCACGAGGCGGAGAAGCTAGGGGTGCGCCGAAGATGGTGACGACCTCACTAGGGAAGGCCTCAGGGACGGTGACGATGTAGACGCAGTGCTCGCCGAAGCGCATGATGGAGCCCCTGCTTGGGAAAGTCCCCCCAGCGAAGCAGGACACGTTGTCGAGGATGCAGTCGTAGGAGCCGAGAGTGAGGACGTGGCCAGAGGCTACTCGCTCACCAGCGACGAGTGGAAGTCCCATGCGAAAGATGATCCCAGCCGAAGCGTTGTGCCCCATGGTGGGCGCCAACTGTCATGGTGTGGAACACGACAGTGCCATCGGGGATGGCTTGAAGGGGACAATCAGGTTGCTATCGGTGGCTATTTGCAACGGGTTGGGAACAGATACTTGATGGCTCAATGCACGGCGCCCAGAAAAATGCTTGATGGCGGTGTTGATTTAGAGCTCGTTGGGAACGCCAAGAGGAAGGTATGATGAGCATAGCAGCAAGTTTCCCTCAGTTATGAAACCAAGGTTTAATCGAACCAGTAGGAGGAAGGAAACACCCCAAAGGTGTTACTAGCTGAGCTTTGGCAGGGCGCACTACCGGTGCTAGTAGCAACGTGGAGACCTGCACAACACAACCACAGAAATTTGTCTCCAACTTGCGATGAGGTTGTCAATCTCACCATGTTTTGCGGAAAACAAAGGATTCAACGTATCGAATGGAAAGAAGTAAAAGTTTGCAGAAAGTAAACACAAAGCAGTAAAAGATTGTAGATTAGACAAGGACCGGGATCCATAGTTCACTAGAGGTGGCTCTCCTTAGATAGATAACCTGCTGGGTGAACAAATTACAGTGGGGCAATTGACAAACACAGAGAAAGCAATACATGCATATACTAATCATCTTGACTCCTTTGCGACTTGATTGGGCATTACAATATAATACATAGACCGCCATCCAACTGCATCTATGACTAATAATCCACCTTCAGGTTATCATCCGAACCCCCTCCAGTATTAAGTTGCAAGCAACAGATTATTGCTTTACGAACTGCGTGTAAAGTAAACAATACAATTGTTCTATGAACAAAGGATTGTTGTTTTCTCCCTAGTAGCAATAGCACGTCTAGTACCTTAGAGATTTCTGTCACTTCCCAGTTACGGAGGCATGAACCCACTATCGAGCATAAATACTAACTCTTGGAGTTGCTAGCATCTACTTGGCCAAGATAGCTACTAACAACGAAAAGCATGCAAGATCTCAAATAACAAAGAGATGATAGAATCAATAATCAATATGAAATAGCATCTCAATATCCATCGGATCCCCGCAAACACAACATGTATGAATTACAAATAGATGATATTGATCATGAATGGAGCTCACAAGATCTAAACATGAAAGCACAAAGGAGGAGAAACCAGCCATCTAGCTACTACATGGATCCATAGTCCAAGGATGAACTACTCACGCATCACACCGGAGGCTTGCATGGTGATGAAGAAGGCCTCCAGGGTGAATTCCCCTCTCCGGCAGGGTGCTGGGAAGAGCTTCAGATCCCACCTGATCTAGGGATGGAGATGACGGCAGATATAGACTCTTCCGTGGATTTTTGATCGGGTCCTTAGGGTTTTCGTCCCGAGGGCAACTTATAGGCGGAAGGAGAGGCTGAGGGGGTGCCAGGAGCCACCACACCACCCCCTGGCACGGGCCAGGCCTGGCCGCGCGGCCAGGTGGTGTGGCCGGCCCCTGGCCCCTCTCCGTCTCGTATTCTGGCTCTTGATCCCTTCCAGAAAAATAGGCACTTTGGCTTTTGTCCCGTCCAATTCCGAGAATATTCATTTTCTGACATTCCTGGAACCAAAAACAACAGAAAACAGGCAGCTGGCACTGTGGCTCTTGTTAATAGGTTAGTCCAAGAAATCATATGAAAAGTACTCCAAAGTTGGAACAAAACACAAGAAAGTGGATAAAACCAAGCATGGACCATCAAAAATTATAGATACATTTGCAATGTATCAACATCCCCAAGCTTAACTCCTGCTCGTCCTCGAGTAGGTAAGTGATAAAAAGAAATAGTTTTTGAGGTGACATGCACCATCAAAGACTTGATTAAAGTATTTTAAAAACATTCAAGGATGGGATCATAGTACTTCAATCATAACATGAAAGACAAAGTTCTAGCAATAAGCAAAGAAACTATGACACAATATGAAAAGGCACAAACAAAAGATTCATGAATAACATGCTTTGCAAGACGTTTGTTTGTTTCACATAAAGAAAACATAGCATAATAGTATTCAGCTTGTCCCTCAATAGAGTAGCAAATATAAATGCATAGGACACCTTCAAAGTTCATAAGAGTGACTAGATACAATAGTTTCAAACAAGCAATAACAAGTTATGCATCAATCAACTAGTCTTGGGACAATGCACATAGAACTAAGAATGGCCACTATGCTCTCAAAGTAGGTGCATAAAGATAGAAGGTGGAGACTCAATATAATGGTGGAAGAAAGACCTTTTGTAAAAGGAAGTAGGGGTTCAAGTCTCATAAAGAGCTTCCAAAAATTATGGTACTTAATAGCTTTCAGCTCTCATTGCCCCTATCATAAGCATCTTGAAGTGATTAAGGTTAAAGTGAACAAACTATGGTGTACATGCTTGACGAAGTATAAGTCAGAAATCTCATGTCCCTTGTATACGAGGGCCGCTCCTAATGCTACTCAAGTTTAGTCACCGGTAAGTTCTTGTCATTGTAAGTACATGTGTATCATTGAGAACCGCCAACGGGGTACCCCTTGCCCGATGATACGGAAGAATCCCCATATCAAAATGACAAGGCAAGCAGACAACGAGCATCTCAGCATTCTTCTTATTTACCATGGGAATATGGTGCTTTTTTTCTCTCTTTCCTCTTTTCATAGTATTTCTTTTTTTTCTCTTTTTTTCTCAATATAGGACTCTTTTTTTTATAAGAAGAATGCTTCATAGACAACTCATTATGGTTACGCTGCAGGTTTCCACCATGTCAGCATGGATTAGACCAGCGGCCCAGGTGTTTCTCTAACACATATACATAACTCCATGGACTTACAAGCTCCCCTTTCATTTCACACCGACGACATCCATATACAAAAGAGCATGATATCAACTAGGTACAAGTACCAAGTGCAATGTTGAAAGCGTTCCCCATGAAAGCATGGTTCTGCTAATTCCCAACAAATAAGTGCAACCATATACAACATAGACGACACAATGGTTCGAGTTTATTAAGGGCAAGTAAAGTAAAGTGTGCCATCAAGTTCGTGAGAGCTTTAATCACTAGTTTTCTCATAACAAGTGGAGGTAAACAAAAGAATGAATTTACTTGGAATAGCATAAGCTAGTAGGTAGGTAGGGTGGACTCTTTGGAATAACTTGGTTTAGGGATTTGGATGCATGAGTGGAACTCATACTTGGTTATGAAGGCTAGCAAAAGACTGGGAGCGACAAACTAAGAGAGCAATAATGGCCATAATCATGCAGAGCGACAAAACATCATTGATCAAAGCATAAAGTGATACTACAAGTTGAAAACTAAAGGATCATAAAGGCTTATGGTGACTTGTGATAGTCATAACATGGTGTGAGCATGTGCCAAGTCAACCCAAATAAAGCATCAAAGGAGAATACCACTATACTATGCTTTAATATGCTAAAACAACGCATGATTCATCCAAGGCACACTAAGCAATCTCAATTGTTTATAACAAGTCATGCTACAGCAAAGAATACTAAGCATAAAGCCAAAACAATATCAAGCATGGCATGACAAAGCATAGGCCATAGTCAAAAACGAGCTCTTTTTACCACATAAGTATGAACTTTCCTACTCTTTTCCAAACCAAACCAAACTGATTGCAAACCAAAGTGTGAAATAGGGGGTCCAACCAACTTATTCCGAAAACTAAGCAAACCAAGCAAACTAAAAACCAAAACAAAAAATAAAAAGAAGACGCTCCAAGAAAAACACAACTGTGTATGAAACAATAAAAATGAAGCGTTTGGAAGAAACCTGGAATTTTTATTGATGAAGAAGGGGATGCCTTGGGCATCCCCAAGCTTTGACGCTTGTAATTCTTGGATATTTCTTGGGGTGACACGCGTGGAATCCCCAATCTTGAGCTTTAGTCCATCCTTCATCTCATTACTTATTCCTTCCATACACCTGAAATTTTTCCTTCATACAAAACTTCACACAATCTCATTAGCAACATTAGTGCACTTAAGATAAATAAGTCTCAAGGTTCAGTTCTAACACCAAATAAACTTCCATTAGAACACTAGCTACTGCAGCACTTCCCTCAAAAAGCTCAATTCCCCAAAGGAACTCAAGAAGGAACTAACAAGAAGCAGATGCAGAAAATGGCAGAAATCTGTCAAAACAGACCAGTAGGTAAAGAGGAATTTTTTATAAGACCTTATGTTGCTCAAATCAAAAAGTGTTGAACTAACTAAAGTTAGATAACAACCTGGGACAGAAGAACAAAAAATTACAGATCAATTCGACATACAGAGCTCTCTCAGGAATTTTTACGGTGAAGCACAAAAATCTGTTTCGGGACAGCAACTTTCCCAATCATTACTTCTCTCTCATTAGAGGTTACTCTTGGCACAAAAAGCAAATAAAAAGGATAAGAAGAGGTTATTACAGAGGTAATAACCTCCAAGACTCATCTAAAACTCTTGGGTTATCTCCCAACAAGTACTTTTCTTTAACGCCTTTAAGTTAGGCATAAGAAGCAAAGAAAGAATCAAGTGTTCTCAAATGAAGAAGCATTAAAACCAACTTTCTTGCCCTTACCTCTCTTATTTTTATTCTTATCCTTTGGGAAAATGTGATTGTTTGGTGGAGAAGAAAGGTGCATGGTCCCCTTTCCCACATCTATTATTGCTCCAAGGAGTTTTAATAGGGACCTTCCAAGTGTAATTTGTCCTTTTCCTGCACATTCAATAACAAGATAATCAATAGAAATCATTTTCCCAAGGATCTTTGTAAACACTCCTTCAGCTATTCCAAGAGGTAATATGGTAGTATTATTAGCAAGAGATATTTATTTTCCTCCTTCTGTAAGCCCCCAAAGATTCAAAGAATCATAAATATCCTTGGGCATAAGGCAAAATTCAGACATGATATCACATCGGGCTTGAAAAGTTTCAGTGTTTATCTCAATCTTTACTATAGGGAGACACTTTGATGGTTCATAATTTATTGGAACATAATTGTGATGCTCCCTAAGCGTATTATAGCAACTTTCTAAGCTAGTAGTGCTAGCCTCAAGAGTGTTCAACCTAGCAAATATTTTTGCGAAAGAAATATCAGTTTGGCTAGGCATAGTGTAAGCGAGGATCAATTTCTTTATAGCATTAATGGCATCATCCTCATTACATTGGAGGAAATCTCCTCCCACAATAGCATCTAAAGCATATCTATAGCAAAGAGCAATCCCAAGGTAAAAACTACTAAGGAACAAGCTTTGAGTCAGTTTAGGCTCAGTTTTTTCATGTAGATCAGAGATTCTAGACCAAGCTTCCTTAAAACTTTCCTCAATTCCTTGTTTAAAAGTGAAAATCATTTCCTCGGGTGACATAGTGATTGGAGCAAGGCTAGACATAGTGGCAACTCAAGATAGGAACTAATTTTTTTGTGTTTTTGAAATAAGAAAACAAACTAGTAGAACTAATTTTTGTGTTTTCGAAGAAAAAACAAGCAAACAAGGCAAAAAGAAACTAAGCAAAACAAAAACAACAAAGTAAAGAGATTGGTTATGAGGGACTCCCCTTGTGAAGATGTCCTTGACTCCCCGGCAACGGCGCCAGAAAAATGCTTGATGGCTCAATGCACGGGGCCCAGAAAAGTGTTGATGGCTCATGGTTGATGTAGAGCTCGTTGGGAACCCCAAGAGGAAGGTATGATGAGCACAGCAGCAAGTTTCCCTCAGTTATGAAACCAAGGTTTAATCGAACCAGTAGGAGCAAGGAAACACCCCAAAGGTGTTACTAGCTGAGCTTTGGCAGGGCGCACTACCGGTGCTAGTAGCAACGTGGAGACCTTCACAACACAACCACAGAACTTTGTCCCCAACTTGTGATGAGGTTGTCAATCTCACCGTGTTTTGCGGAAAACAAAGGATTAAACGTATCGAATGGAAAGAAGTAAAAGTTTGCAGAAAGTAAACACAAAGCAGTAAAAGATTGTAGATTGTATGTAAAAGACAAGGACCGGGATCCATAGTTCACTAGAGGTGGCTCTCCTTAGATAGATAACATGCTGGGTGAACAAATTAGAGTGGGGCAATTGACAAACACCGAGAAAGCAATACATGCATATACTAATCATCTTGACTCCTTTGAGACTTGATTGGGCATTACAACATAATACATAGGCCGCCATCCAACTGCATCTATGACTAATAATCCACCTTCAGGTTATCATCCAAACCCCCTCCAGTATTAAGTTGCAAGCAACAGATTATTGCTTTACGAACTGCGTGTAATGTAAACAATACGATTGTTCTATGAACAAAGGATTGTTGTTTTCTCCCTAGTAGCAATAGCACATCTAGTACCTTAGAGATTTCTGTCACTTCCCCTTATTACCAGAGGCATGAACCCACTATCGAGCATAAATACTAACTCTTGGAGTTGCTAGCATCTACTTGGCCAAGATAGCTACTAACAACGGATATCATGCAAGATCTCAAATAACAAAGACATGATAGAATCAATAATCAATCTGAAATAGCATCTCAATATCCATCGGATCCCCGCAAACACAACATGTATGAATTACAAATAGATGATCTTGATCATGAACAGAGCTCACAAGATCTAAACATGAAAGCACGAAGGAGGAGAAACCAGCCATCTAGCTACTACATGGATCCGTAGTCCAAGGATGAACTACTCACGCATCACACCAGAGGCTTGCATGGTGATGAAGAAGGCCTCCAGGGTGAATTCCCCTCTCTGGCAGGGTGTCGGGAAGAGCTTCAGATCCCTCCCGATCTAGGGATGGAGATGACAGCGACTATAGACTCTTTCGTGGATTTTTGATCGGGTCCTTAGGGTTTTCGTCCCGAGGGCAACTTATAGGCGGAAGGAGAGGCCGAGGGGGTGCCGGGAGCCACCACACCACCCCCTGGCATGAGCCAGGCCTGGCCGTGCGGCCAGGTGGTGTGGCCGGCCCCTGGCCCCTCTCCGTCTTGTATTCTGGCTCTTGGTCCCTTCCGAAAAAATAGGCACTTTGGCTTTTGTCCCGTCCAATTCCGAGAATATTCATTTTCTGACTTTCCTGGAACCAAAAGAGAAAAGCAGGCAGCAATCGTGGCTCTTGTTAATAGGTTAGTCCAAGAAATCATATGAAAAGTACTCCAAAGTTGGAACAAAACAGAAGAAAGTGGATAAAACCAAGCATGGAACATCAAAAATTATAGATACATTTGCAATGTATCAATACTGCAAACACAGCGATGTACCCAGGTTCAGAGCCCTCTTGGGGAGGTAAAACTCCTACTCGTGCAAGGATCTACTATCAAAGGGGGCGAATGCCCAATAAAAGTGCTCCTTGAGCTGTTTCCTTAGCTACTTCTTGCTAGGAATTCTCTAAGTCCTTATTCTGGTGTCCATTTTTCCTTCTGCTTGAGCTTACCTAGAACCCTAGCGCTACCCCCTTTATATACAGGACGATGAGATGGCTTACAAGATGGGTTCTAGGGTTTACTGTTTGGATTTGGGCTTTACAAAGTGGGCCGGTTGGACAGGGCCAAACGGTAGGCCTGGGTCCAGTCAAGCCTCCAGTAGAGGGGAGGACCATGCTTTAGCGCTCAGTGCCCCTGCTTTACTTGTCATCCGGATCTTTATCCATCAGCCGGATCTTTATGCATAAGCCAGGGATTTCCTCGTCAGTCCTTGCTTTGTTCGTCAGCCTCCAGCTTTGGCGCCGTTGTCCAGTAGCACCGGCCAGGCCAACCAGCTTGTCCGGTCAAGGGTGCGCTCAGCAAGGAGCATCATCCCCACCGTATAGTGTCCAGCGGATCCGAGGCGTCCGGCTAGGAGCAACGTCCCAGCCGGTTCTTCTGGCTACCCGGCTAGACGGGCCAGACGGGGAAACTTGAGTGCGGACCGGGTAGGAGTTCCACCCGACTGCGGTTCCTTCATCTGGGTCCAGACGGCCCGTGCTCCTTGGAGCCGGCCAGTTGGTCCCGTCTTGGTCGACCCGGGGGTCATCCCCCCGACAAATGCTATGACGGGTAAAAATTTTAGTCTCCTCATGGTTTCACGTCCCAAGTGAAGTTGTAGTACTCCTCTGGACTATTATTGCTCAAAAATTATTTATTGGCATGGTCACGAGTGCACAACACAGCCCCAATCAAACATGATAAAAATTGTGGCATGATTTCTCTATGGAAGAACTAAAGTTTTTGAAAGGCAAAAGAAAAGAAAGAGGTGCTTTGATAGTCTTGAAATTTTGACATGGGGTAGATGAGTTGTTCTTAAATTAAATGCTTTGATACAAACTTGAGTACTTTTAATTGGTTAAACAAACAAGAACAAAAAGTTTTCATCTCTCCATAAAGAGAGGCACCAAAAGAATTTGTCTCACTTTCCTAGCTAAACGTTCGACACTTGCTTGGGCATATGATTTATTTGCTAACAAGATATACGGGGTTTGGAAGTGGACTCAATGCAATCTTGTGAATACTTGTATGATTATATTTAAGATTGCAGGGATTATGAAGAAAAGAATTTGACACCAATTCAAACTTGTGAGTTCCTTTATTTTCAGTCTCGAATCTCCGCTATTCTTCCTTATTTCCTTGTCACTCAAGGGAGATCAACATCTAAGCTTGTGGGAGTTGATAGCTGTGAGATTCAACACATTTTTTATGGCTTTTATTGATGGTTTTCTCCTAGATTTGATTGTTTTCTGGCTTTACCTAACACTAATACTTCGGTAGCGAAGAAAACTTGGTTTTTAATGTGTGTTTCAGGTTCTGAACGTCAATAGAGGGATCTAACTAGAGAAACACAATATTCTGGAGAAAACAAGCGAGTCCCACCTTGGAAGCGCGCGAGGGGAGCTCACAGAAGCTTTAACGAGCAACTATACGGCGGGAATATTTTCTAGCCGTATAGTTTTCGCTGCCTCTGTCTTGTCAAAAGGGATAACTTCCATGAAGGGACCAAGGACGAAAACACAACACAACAACCACCATACCATACAGAAGGGAGAAAGAAGAGATCCGGAGAAGAGGGGGAAGACGTTCTTCATCTCGCTCCACGATCTTTGACCTCCTATCCAATACACCCCCATAACCACTACTTGTACTTGATAGAGAGAGGGATCTCCACCTTGCAAGACTAGGGTTTGAGATTGTTTCTTCCCATCTTGAATTGTGTTGGATATTTTTCTATTCTTATTGTGGATCTCCACGGTAATACAAATACGAATCCCCTTTATTCAATTATATTGATGATCCGTTCTTCTCTCATATGTGAGTAATTCCCTTAGGCATGGGAGATGTAGGGATTGGTGAGATGTGATGTGCCTTCATATATTTTCCATTAGTTTGTGATTGATTCTAATTACTATATTATGTGTGCTTGACTATCTGTGGGATACATAATGCTTGTTGTCCAATTAAGGGCCCAGACAACATGATGCTTTGTTCTACATAGATAAGATCTTGTTCGCTAGTGGACCGGCGACCCCCGGGTGACACGGGGATATCAGTGGAAAGCTAGTAAACTCGAGTATAACGAGGAACCACTATGCTTATTGCATTAGTCCGATCCAAGGAGCTTAATCGCTAAGCAACCTGAAGGGTCTTAATCGTCTAGTGTCTGACCATGATTTCGATAACAGGCTAGTAGGATTATTGAAGTTGGGATGGAATCTACAAAGAGCAGTTCCGGCTAATTATGGGTTTCTCGCCTACACTTATATTTATAAGATTATAATTGTTACATTTATCGTTCGTCCACCTGGCACAGTCACTATCACCATGAACTGAATCTCCCTGCGCCTTCTTTCGATCTACAGGAAACAACAAACAACCAAGTCATTCTTTAATTTTATGCTTTATATTTCTGAAGTTTACATTTTAGTTCTATTTAAATACATTTCATTTAATAAAAACCCCATTCCTATTTCAACACTTGCAGTCAATTCACTCGAAGACCTATGACAACTTCGGGTGTGACAGATACTTCACCCATAAACATTTACCTTTGGGCTCCCCGTGGGATCGATATCTGTACTTCGAAACTAGCTACAAACGATATGTGCTCTTGCAGACATCACCCAGATTTTGCACGATTCATGGCAGTACAACATTATGCATATTTAGTTATGAAAATGCCAGCTCCCAAAGGAGTCATAACAGTAAAGGGCAGCTTCACACGTTCTGACAATTACGATCGAGAGTTCAGTAAAATCTCCAAATCCTCGGGATGGCAATTGAGGTTGAGAAACTAAGAATGTCGGCAACCACAGAACTTCTGGCAGTAGCACGTGTCAATCCAGATCAGGCTTCTGACACCGCGAAATACACAAAGGAAGTCCAGATCCACCCTACCGACCCAAAAAAATATGACCTTTGTGGCTTCCAATCTTGGTCCCGCATAGGAAAGCGTGCTCATCGAGTTCCTCCGTGAGCACTGGGAGATTTTCGTATGGCTGCCTTCTGACATGCCGGGAATTCCTAGGGAACTCGTTGAGTATGCATTAAATTTTGATCCGAAGCTGAAACTAGTAAAACAGTCACTTCACCACTTTGTAGAGCCAAAACGAAAGGCCATTGGAAAAGAGCTGCATTGCCTAACCGATGCTAATTTCATAAAGGAATTGAAGAAAGCAGAGTGGGTCACAAATCCAGTATGTGTCCCAAAGAAAAATACAAAAGAACTACATATGTGCATTGACTTCACTATGCTGAACAAGCACTGCCTAAAGGATCACTTCCCACTTCCGCGAATCGATCAAATAATCGATGCAACCACGGGATGTGAACGTCTTTCCATTCTAGAAGCATATTCAGGATACCATAAAATTCGCATGAAGGAGGAAGATCAGGATAAAACAACATTTATCATGCCCTATGGCGAATTCTGCTACACAATAACGCCCTTTGGCCTGAAAAACGCCAGAGCAACATACCAACAAATGATGTAGAATTGCCTAGGAAAACTAATCGGCACAAACATACAAGTTTACATCAACAATGTCATAGTCACATCAAAGCAAGGATCGACTCTCATCGATGACCTTCGAGAAACATTCGAGAACCTTGACAAGTTTTGCATCAAGCTCAACCTGACGAAGTGTTCCTTTGGAGTCCCTGCAGGGCAACTCCTCGGATATCTTGTATCAGCACGAGGTATAGAAGCCAATCCTAAAAAATACAAGTAATTCTAACAATGAAAAACCAGCAAATATTTGAGGCGTACAACAGTTGGCTGGGCGAGTTGCATGACTTAGTCGTTTCATTGTCTGTCTATGCGAAAAAGCACTACCATTCTACGCTCTTATGAGAAAATTAGATAAATTCGAATGGAGGGAGGAAGCTCAGCATGCTTTTGAAAATCTCAAGAAAACACTTTCGACACCTCCTGTCATCGTGTCTCCACGAGAAAAAGATCCACTACTTCTCTACATTGTCGCCACTAATCAAGTGGTCAGCACAGTTTTAGTTGTAGAATGACCCGAAGAAGGAAAAACCCGCCGTGTCTAGAGACCAGTTTATTTTTGGAGCGAGGTCCTCTCACCATCCAAGCAAAGATACCCGCACTATCAGAAACTAGCATATGGAGTATTCATGATAGCACAAAAGTTGCGCCATTATTTTTCAGAACACCCGATCATAGTGGTCAATGACGCCCTCTATCCAATATCCTCAATAATCTAGAAGCAACTGGACACGTCTCTCTATGGGGCATCGAGCTATCCCCTCGAGATATCACGTACGAGAAGCGCAAAGCAATCAAGTCGCAAGTCTTACCTGACTTCATTACTAAGTGTATTGAACTATAGTGCCCGGGCCCATGGACCTTTCTAGCACATGGACAATGTATTTTGACAGATCAAAAAGAACAGAAGGAGCAAGGGCAGGAGTTATACTGGTGTCGCCACAAGGTGATAAAATGCGGTACATCCTTCAGATGAGTTTCGCAAATGATTTGTGACACCCACGGGATTAGGGCTAGACAAATCCCAAACCTCTTTCTGACATAAGCCTAAACTAAATGTCGGAAGCATACAGAGAAAGAATCGGTAACATTACAGTGACCCTACGACTCAAAATTTATTACAGCAAGCTCATAACTTAGCAAATAACCAAATTATTACAAGTAGAGGTCACTGACCACAAACACCAAAACAACAAAAGGCAAATTATGCTATTAAGTATAGAAAACTTAACAAAATGGCCTAAGAGGCCTGAAGCATAACGATGACGTCCCAATTCATAGATTCCAGGCTGCCGACCAGGAACCCCAAGCTACTTGTCGATTTCGTTGTCGTAACGAACTCTTCTTATATGGTAACACTTACCTATTGCAAAAGTATCAACAAAGCAAGGCTGGGTACAGGGTGTACTCTGCAAGACTTATGGCTGGCAGGGTTATTTTGCGTAAAGCTAACTTTCTTTGTTAAAGAGGTAGGATAAGCTAGACTAATGGAACCTTTTAAAGGGGATAAGAAAATGATATCACTAGCTTTTATCATATTTTGATATCCACCGAATCTTTATCAGCTGAACCTACCAACTAGGATCACCCCCTCGATCCCTAAGGAAGCATCCTTAAGCACACCTCACATCTCATGTCAAGTTTTATGATTAGGTTATTCTTCTCTATGATCTTTGAATCTGTTCCTAAGTCATCCATAACCGTGGACACGGCTTTTCAAAAATATTAATACCCTACAGGGGTGCACAACTTTACCCACATGTACCAACCGACTCTTAATGCCAAATATTATTAGCCCTCTTCCTTGGAAGGCCGGCATAGGGTGGTTGACGACGACCTTTACCTTGCATTCGTTGAGACCATGACTCATGCCCTAAGGAGATGCCGCCGTAATGGGTCAAGTCCCGAAGACAGTCCATAGAGTTGTGTGCGGGGAACAAGATTACGGAGGCCGTGCCTCTCTTGCTCCCAGCCACGCTTACCTACATATATGAATGCACCTCCTTCACCGCCTTCGAGAACAACCAGAATGCATATGTCGAATGGAACGCTCGAACTATGTGACTCATGGATACTACTAGGCAAGTTAGTTGGTCTAGGGGGTTTCCAGGCCCCCGTGTGGTTGTACGCTCCTCTTGGTTCAAGAGGCAAGAACTTAGGTCCTAGTGGTGGCAAGTATGGGACTGCAAAAACCACAACCCGACATGGACTCCCATAAAATCTTTAGCATGTTTAACTTTCATCTCTGACACTATCACGTCATCCTATCCAACTAGGTTCATTCGTAGCTCTGATTCATCAACCGGATGGACCAGCGATAACAGCTAAGCTTGGAAAAGCATAATAGACATAAATAGCTCTAGCAAAGCTCATAAGCCAAACCTTAGTTATACTAGGAGCAGTGGATCAAGAAGTATAGGATAAAAAGGGGAACATGCATTAGATAGGATTACTCTGTCAAACGATAAAAGACTTTGGAATCATAGGAACATGGCAAGAATTAAAGTACTTTGAAAGCATAGGATTTTATCATGTGCGGGGTTTTGCTTGCCTTTCCCTATTGATACCCAATACAGAACTGCAGGTTCATCAGATTGACTTGTTCACCATTGATCAAGTACTTCTCTTCGATGGTGTTAATCTCAATCTTCAACCATGGACTTGATCTTGTTGCTCACATCAACTCCGAGGTCTACCGAGAAGAAGCAGAAATGCAGGAAAGGAAGGCAACAATCAACACATGGCATCGATGCAATGCTCAATCAAGGATGATGATATGACAATTTAAAGTGTAATAAAATGAACCCTGGTATATGCTTGGTCATTTTAAACAGGGACAGAGGGGTATAAACCCTAGAACAGGGGGAACCTCAGAATCACCTACGGGGGTTCATTATGTTGTCTAATTAAACTTGTCATGTAAGTTGATTAACAATGCATTATTGTGAGTCTATTATGTAGATCTCATTTTTCTTAACATTTTGATATATTATACATATTTTTCTAACTTAAAATGAATTAGTTGTGATTTTCCCAATTTAAATCCATTTTTAAATCATTTTAAAATAATTAAACATTTTTGGATATATTAAATATTTGTTTTCAATCTGGCCCCACATGTTAGGTTTTTATTCATTTCATAAATAATTTAGGAAATTAATAAAACATTGACAACCGGGACCCCCATGTCATATAATCTTTATTAAAAATAATTACAGAAAACATTTTAAAATAAAAAGAAAAGGGGATTAATGACGCCAGCATGACGCCTTGCTGACGTCATCAGTGGGGAAACTCCCAGGACGTCATCAGTGGGGAAACTCCCAGGTCATCATCAAAGGGGATCAAAAGTTATTATAGCAAGATCATAATTGAGCAAAGAACCAAATTATTACAAGAAGAGGTCACTGATCACAAACACCAAAACAATAGAAGGCAAATTATGCTATTAAGTATAGCAAACCTAAAAATGTCCTAAGAGGCCTGAAGCATAACGATGACGTCCCAATCCATAGATTCCAGGCTGTCGACCGGGAACCCCAAGCTACTCGTCGATGTTGTTGCCATAATGAACTCTTCTTATATGGTAACACTAACCTGCTGCAAAAGTATCAACAAAGCAAGGCTGAGTACAGGGTGTACTCCGCAAGACTTATGGCTGGTGGGGTTATTTTGCATAAAGCTAACTTTCTTTGTAAAAAGGGAGGAGAAGCTCGACTAATGGAACCTTTTAAAGGGGATAAGAAAACGATATCACTAGCTTTGATCATCTTTTGATATCCACCGAATCTTTATCAGCTGAACCTACCAACTACTATCACCCCCTCGATCCCTAAGAAGCATCCTTAAGCACACCTCACATTTCTTGTCAAGTTTTATGATTAGGTTATTCTTTTCTATGATCTTTGAATCCGATCCCAAGTCGTCCATAACCGTGGACACGGCTTTTCGAAAAGATTAATACCCTACAGAGGTGCACAACTTTACCCACACATACCAACCGACTCTTAATGCCAAATATTAGTAGCCCTCTTCCTTGGAAGGCTGGCAGAGGGTGGTTAACCATGACCTTTGCCTTGCATTTGCCGAGACCAGGAGTCACTAGTGGAAAATGGGCCTCCAGTCCCGGCCCGTAAGGGGCTTTAGTACCGGTCCTGGTAACCGGGACTGGAGGGGCGGGACTAAAGGCCCACCCACTAGTCCCGGCCCTCTTACCAGCCGGGACCAATGGGCATCCACGTGGCTGTCTTTGCGGGTGATGGGTGCCCCCCATTAGTCCCGGTTCGTATTACGAACTGGGACAAATGGTTACACTAAACTTCTACGATCTCTTCTAAGTGGTTGATCCATGCCACCATCACTGAATGAATAAAGCACTTCATTTCTTCGAGGTAGCTTCACACAGTAAAGAAGAGAGGGAATGACATAGAACCACAACAGAGTATCTCATGGTCAACTCATGGATAGATGTTTCATAACATCTCTGGAGCCAATGAGCATGAAACATGTCAAGGTGACAGAGGAAACAAAGGGATATGGTTTCAAGGTGTTAGATAGCTGGTCTTTATAAGGATTGAGACCATGGAGCTTCAGAAGAGTTTGAGATTCTAAAAAGGAGAGCATACAACGGAAAGAACACGGCCACAAACTTCAATAGATGAACCTCTACTAGACGGCTTAAGTAGAGCTTCATTGATGCAAGCTATTGAACTACTTTTGATACAGAAGGATCACTCTTTTGTTCAGTAGAAGGTCAAGACAAAAAAGGTTTTTTGTGGTGAGGACTCGTAATAGTCATAGGAAACATGTAACAAGAACTAATTATTACCAAAATCATAGTCGCTCTTTGAACATGGTTGAAAACAAAGGAAACTCTTTATTCATCCAGGTTTATCAGAATCCTTGCCAAAGATCATGATATCACTTTACACCACTAAGATGAATATATAAGAAGATTCCTGATGACACGAGGAAAAAGAAACTTCATTCTTAGACTTCAGTTGCTTGGCACAACAAGACGCTTGCCAATATAAAAGGGTCTAGAGAATCGACCGAGAGACATTTAGCTACACTACTTTAAATGTTCTCCTTGATGTTTAGACACCAAACGTCAAGTAAAGGTCGGACTTTAGTACAAAGGAAACCATAAGTGCAACTCCTATAACAAATCATAGAAGGAGCCTCATGAAGAGTGGTTGTTAATGTTGATTCAAGAGAATGTGACAAGAGGTCTTCTAGCTAATTCTGACAACCCTTACATCAATTTTTCCGAATTACAAGGATACCTATGTCAAAAACCTTGAAGAACACCAACCATCATTACTGCTTGAGATTCAGCTCTGGTTAGGTGGAACAGATACTTCAGACTCAGCATGTCTGAATAGAAAGTTTGAAACATTTACCACAAAGGTAAAGTTACTAGATTCTCAGGACGTGGAGTACAATGTTAAGCTCCAAAAGAATGAGCTAGGTGGCGAAACCCATGTATTAGCAAGTTATCAAAAGATAATTGCCCTTGCATAAATTGATTGCAACAAAACACAAATGCATCCTTATTGGAAAACATTTAAGAAGTTATTGAAGTTTGTAAGACTTCTTCTCTTGCATGGCAAATCATCAATGGCTTAGCATTCTTAGAGGATGTTTTCGAGATGTTAAGGTATCAACCTACCACATCAAGAATACTCCGCACATGCTTAACTAACTTGAAATGATTCCTAAGGAAACAAAGACAACTCTTCCTAAATCCATAGCGACATCTTTCAACTATTGCATGTGAATCGGAGAAGGACACTTCTAACATCGAGAACACGTCCTTCGAGATAACACGAAGACGGTTCTCAAAAGTTTCCAACATTTCTGCTAATTGTTACATATGAATCTTGTCTAGCATGGAGAAGATAAGAATATCATCGATGGGCTCAATAACAAACTTATCAAAACACTCCAAGAGGATGAACTCATATGTTGTATGAACAAAACAACAATATTGGTTAGACCAAAGGACATGAAGATGTACCTAGGTGAAACATCATGAGTGAATACATCATCAGGATAGTCCTTGGGACTGAGTTTGATTTGACGATAACCCAAATCAAATCAAAGGTGGGGACGATTACATTTCCACAGAGGAAATATTATCTTTCTTCAACATGAACAAAACTAGACATCCCTTTAGGAGGAACAACGTCGAATGGAGCTTTTGTCTTACAACTCTCCAAGTCGTTGTTTAAGCTCAACCAACTAGTTCAGGGTATCTAGTATAGATCCTTGGAGGAAGGAGTAGTTCAGAGAACTAGCTCGCTCAAGAACTTGACAACACGGTCATGTGGCTACATGGAGATACTTCTAGAAAGACATCTAGAATATCATGAACCACCAATATGTCACTTAGTTTGAGAGGAAACTTCTTGGTAAGGCAAGAATACATAGTCTCAGAGCTTTGGAACGAGCCTAATTCTTTGACCGAGGAGAGTACACTAGATTACTGGACTTGGTAGCATAGTCAAACTTCGTTTAGTGATAGGTTAACCATCATGCAAAGAATGACACAAATGTCCTTGTTGAGGTCCAAAGCAATAATGATTGCTAAGAATCTCAGATGGCCACATTCTTACGCACATGCATCATTCACGAGCACGAAAGCTCGGATGAAGGGTGGTTAAATATGTGTAAGAGCATCACTTCATTAAGGGAGTCATGAAACTCGGCACGACCTCTTAGTATAAAGGAGTGTGATACCTTAAGGTGGAACATATCAAAATCTAATCAATGCTTATCGATCTGCAGATAACAACACTTTGTCCTGGTCCTAGAAATGATGAGGTACTAGAGTTTGTTTCTCCTAGTCATCCTAAAATAAAATGTCGGATGAATCACAAGAGTGTACTGCATTGGAAGACACCAATGCACATTTACTACTTGTCCACCAACTAGTAGACAAAGTTCGGAAACAACAAGGGAAAAATAACATGCTCAAGATATAATCCCAAGATGTGGATGCATAAGTCAATAATCTTCTGAGGACTGATGCATAGAAGAAGGAAGGTGTGGCATGGTCACAGTATAGATGAGAGACTCATGAGGAGTACTCTTGTCGTGGTCTATTTGGTTCCATTAAAGAACATTTGCCATAGCATGTGGTAGGGGAAGTCCTTAGTTGTCACAATTTAATCGCGACAATAACCATAAGCTTGAAGGCTATACTAGAAGGTACTAGCCATCCTGAAGTATTGTTTGCACATTAGCAATAGGGATCAACATATGGATATTGGATTAAAGGTCATCTTCATGTACAAGATTCACAACGATAGAATCTAGCACAATAAGGGATCTTCGGTTCAATTCCAAGGGTTAAAACCTAGAAAAAGGAATAACTACTATCCAAGTGATAGAAGATACACTATAGGGTAGTAATTATGAGTTAGCTTCCAAAAGAAGAGACGACTTTTGTAGTACCCAAATAAACTAAAAAGGAGTCTCACGAGGCGAAAGGAACCTCGAGACCTAGAACAAATCACGGTGGAACCATCAAAATGATGTTGTGGACCCATAAGATAGAGAGGTCATGATGGAAACAAATCTCTCAACTGAAGCAGAGCAAAGGGAAACAAGGAACACACACACTACCTCTAGAAACTCAACACTAGGTAAACTGCTTTAGAAATGACATGCCAGAAAGGCACCTAGGTTTTGAAAGATGAGACGAGATAGCGACACTTTTTCAAAGTCAACATAAGATAAGATGACCTAGAGTTAGAGCGAAACTGGATAAGGAGAAAAAGAAGCATACCAGAGTTTTCGCAAATACTTTTCATCTTTGAAATAGTTTTCACAAGCACTAGACTCAACATTGACCAGTAGAAAGGTTTTCCTATAGACAAGACTACTCTGATACCAAAACATGTGACACCACTGGGATTAGGGCTAGACAAATCCCAGACCTCTGTCTGACATAAGCCTAAACTAAATCTCAAAAGCATACAGAGAAAGAATCGGTAACATTATAGTGACCCTACGACTCAAAAGTTATTACAGCAAGATCATAATTGAGCAAAGAACCAAATTATTACAAGAAGAGGTCACTGATCACAAACACCAAAACAACAGAAGGAAAATTATGCTATTAAGTATAGCAAACCTAAAAATGTCCTAAGAGGCCTGAAGCATAACGATGACGTCCCAATCCATAGATTCCAGGCTGTCGACCGGGAACCCCAAGCTACTCGTCGATGTTGTTGCCATAATGAACTCTTCTTATATGGTAACACTAACCTACTGCAAAAGTATCAACAAAGCAAGGCTGAGTACAGGGTGTACTCCGCAAGACTTATGGCTGGTGGGGTTATTTTGCATAAAGCTAACTTTCTTTGTAAAAAGGGAGGAGAAGATCGACTAATGGAACCTTAAGGGGATAAGAAAACGATATCACTAGCTTTGATCATCTTTTGATATCCACCGAATCTTTATCAGCTGAACCTACCAACTAGGATCACCCCTAGATCCCTGAGGAAGCATCCTTAAGCACACCTCACATTTCTTGTCAAGTTTTATGATTAGGTTATTCTTTTCTATGATCTTTGAATCTGATCCCAAGTCGTCCATAACCGTGGACACGGCTTTTCGAAAAGATTAATACCCTACAGAGGTGCACAATTTTACCCACACATACCAACCGACTCTTAATGCCAAATATTAGTAGCCCTCTTCCTTGGAAGGCCGGCAGAGGATGGTTAACCACGACCTTTACCTTGCATTTGCCGAGACCATGAGTCACTAGTGGAAAACGGGCCTCCAGTCCCGGCCCGTAAGGGGCTTTAGTCCCAGTCCTGGTAACCGGGACTGGAGGGGCGGGACTAAAGGCCCACCCACTAGTCCCGGCCCTCTTACCAGCCGGGACCAATGGGCATCCACGTGGCTGTCTCTGCGGGTGCTGGGTGGCCCCCCATTAGTCCTGGTTCGTATTACGAACCAGGACAAATGGTTCTCTGCCGCGGCTGAATTTTAGGCACTTTCTCTGTCGCGGTAGAGAATTTAATTTGTATTCTTTTTTTTCATTTCAAAATAGTTTTCTACGCTACCACATACTGTACATGTTCATGCATACATAAGATAACTTCTCTTAAGATCGAGCATACAAATATATACATAATAGTTACACATGGAGATCACAATTATCGGGACTAGAGCCCGTCTATTCAATTACACGGTCAGGGATCATCGGCGCCTATTCACACTAAATTCTCCGGCGTCATCTATCATCTCGTTCATCAAGAATCCTGCCAGTTCTTCAGCAATTGCTACTACGCATTGCTGTGGTAGGAGCTGAGCCCGCATTTTCTCGAACTATATAAGAAAAGGAGATCAATATGAATATCAATCATGATAACAAAAAGTGACGGTAATAAAAATAATGTTATGAATGTATTGCTTACATCGACTCTATAATCATTCAGCTCACTGGTAAACGTGCGAATGAACTCGCAAACGTAGAATCCACATAGATTCGTCCCCTGTGGCTACCTCGCGCACTTTACGAGAATAGAATTCAATCAAAATAATAATCTAGCATCATAATTGTATTGAAACTAGAAGTAAAGAGATGCGCCTACTACTTACCGAGACCGGCTTAAACGTCAGCTTCTCAGTAAAGTCACCCGTAACCGCACTCTTGAACTGGTTCCAAACCCTACCCGGTAAAGAAAATGAATGAGTTATTTATTACGTGATATCTCAGGAAATCAACAAAAGAGACCGATGTAGCGCGAAAATTACCTCTGGAGCATGTCCTGCATGTCACTAAACTGTTCCAGGGGTCTCTTTAATGGGTCCATGACTTCAACTCTTCCCTTATCAAGTTGAATGTCCATGAGAATCCAGTGGAAACTGTACACATTTATATATACATCAGTAACTCATCAATTACACTTAACATCGAGTAAGCAAAAGAGAATGTGTACAATAGAGTAAGACACTCGTGCGAAATTGTAAGGAAACAGTATGTGGTCATAGAAATTTTGCTCCGTTAGAAACCTTAGAAGGTTTTCCTGTGTGTCCTCGGGTTTATCCTTTAGCGTCCGACAATGTATTTTATCTGAGTCAATGAACCCAACACTGAAGATTGACCTTCTTTTACATTCCATGATCTTCATTCTGCATAATAATAGAGTACAAAAGGATATAATTAGGATAATTACATGCAATGAACTGAACAACTGAAAAAATGAACAGCTTATATATAGACAATGAATTCAACAACTTACAGACAATAGCAACTCATGAGACTTTTGTCGAGGGCATCGAAAGTGTATAACTGGAAGAGTTCTGGAAACTCAACATGGACCTCTTCTTCTCAGAAGTAGTAGTCATGTGGGACTTTCGCCACGATCATTATTCTCTCCTCCTTTACGACTTTCAAGTACCATTTATCTAAACTCCGCATTTGTGTTGGCAGTTGTTGGAACTTCTCAAAGCTGACTAGAGGCTTCCCTGGGACATATGTAGGGACTACCTGAGCCTTGGGTAACTTGTCGTCCTGGGAACCTAGCAATTCCTCAACAGTCACATTCATAGCGGCCGCAAGCTTCTTAGCTTCTTCCATATCCTGCTGGGGAGTGTCATAGGATACCACCTTGAGGGGTGGGATCAATTTTTTGGCCCGTTCCCCGAGCTGGGGGACATCCTTTCTTTTCCCGGTTGCACTTTGACTTGATGATTTGCTCCCGCTTGCACTTCTACTTGATTTGCTCTTATTCACTTCCTTCTAAAGTGTGCGTCGATAGTCATCTGGCTTATGGTGCAAGTCATATTGCGATTTTGTGTTCTAAAAAGAAAGTGTATACGCTTTTTGCTTCTCGGTGTATACCGGGGCAGGCTTGGGTTTCTTCTTTTGAAGCTGCGCAACACATTCGGCCTTTACGATCATGTCGGTTTCCTCGTCAGTACGATCGTAAGGTCTGATAGGAAGATTCTTATGAGGTACTCTTGGGAGGGGCGACATTTGTCGTTTTGGGCTCCTGCGTCGTTTAGTACTAATCGGAGGCTGCAACGGAGATCGAGATGGACTCGGGCTGTGGGGGTCGTAGTCATGGGGTGGGCTTCTTGGAGGTGATGGAGGTGAAGGTGACATGCAACCACTCGAAGGCGGTGTTGGCTTTGGCGTCCAGCCTGGAAGATTGATGTTGTTCTTGTCCCATAGAATGATACCACCCAGTACTTCTCCGAGTGTCCTCTCACCTTCAGGTCCAGGGATGTCAAGCTCCATTGAGTCCCACCCCATTGCGATTTCATCCACACCAACTTTAGCATAGCCAGCTGGAATCTCACGGCCATGCCAGCGTGCGCCAGGTGGACAAGGTAAAGCACATCCGACCACCACCTTTATGGATAGGTTCTTCACCTTCTGATGGAGCTCACAAGATGCTTGCTCCTTGATTCCATCCACGGGGTAGCCGGGACCGCCATCTACCATACGTGCATCGTCAGAAGGGACCTCCGATTCAGCCACGCTGCTTTTCCGCTGAGATGGGACGGCGGTAATATCGAGTACAGGATCTTGCAGGCGTGATGCTCCTCGAAGTTTGTCAATCTGTTGCTGATGCATTCGAAGTGTTCCTAGCAACTCGGTGAACCTGTCTCCCTCCTCCTCCTGCCGTCGCCTCTTTGCTCTCTCTCGGCTCCTATAAGTATCTCTGTCTTTGGGAAACCCCATCTCCCACGTATAACTAGGGCCAAGGCCTCGTACACGTCCTCCGCGTTCGTCATTCCCGAGGACCTTTGTCAGCAAGTATTTCTCTCTATCGGGACAGAACTTTGTTGTCCCCACTTTAATCTCCTTCACCACTTTCTGCCATGTATCTCGGGGTATCCTAATCCCGTCACTGCAAATAAGGTCCCCTGTACTTTTGTCATACTCACTCCCATGCCCAAGGAACCAATTCCTTGCCCTCAGATCCCATTCTTCGTGTATTGGTTCTGGAGTGATCCCTTTAGCAAGCAGCTCATTCTCTATAGCATCCCACTTTGGCATGGCAGCCGCGTAGCCCCGTGGCCCCAGGTGATGGTGATATTTCTTCATCGTAGCATTTTTCTTGTTTTTTTCTGACATTTCCATAGCAGGTTGTGACTCCTTGTACTTCACAAATGCATCCCAGTTAGCCTGCTGCTTCGTTAGATAGCATTCAAATTTAGGAGTCTTCTTCGTCTTCTGATACTTTTGCCATAATGCTTTCTTCCAGTTCTTGAATAGTTTGGCCATCTTCGTAAGAGTCCACTGCTTGACTTTCTTCCTCAATGCAGCTGTGTCGGCATCATCCTCACATTCTGGCAGGGTGAAATGTGTCATGAGGTCATTCCAAAGACCCTCTTTGCACCTGTCGGCGACATACTCACCCTCTTTCGCCCCTTTGGTCTTATTCCACTCTCGAACGGTGATCGGGATGCGATCCCTAACCATAACTCCGCATTGTTGTTTAAATACAGTTTTAGGCTTTTCGGGTTCCACCGGTTCACCCCTTGGTGATACCCGCGTAATTGTATAACGCGTAGATGCGTCCAACTTTTTGGCCGGGCCTCGTTTGGAATATTTTTTGCTTGATGTGGAGGCCTAAGAGAAGAAACATTCGTCAATTTATATATATACAACTCAGTTAATGCATCTACTGGTCACCAGACTTCATATATATACCTCGCCGTCGGCTTCTCCACCACCGGAGCCGTCGGCTTCTCCTTGATCATTTTGGTCGACCTCCTCTCCCTCACCGGAGGGGTTCAGATAAATCGACGGAGATTCGGGTGGATCAACATGGGGGTGTCGTTGATCATATCCTCGAGAATTTCTTCCTGTGCTAGGTCTCTCTGGATTGGATCCATAGTTTTCTACAAAATGCACACAATGACATTTTTCATTCAATATTGCTGCATAAAATAATACTAAACAATAATATGAACACGCAATTTGCTACAATAATACTAAACAATAGCAAAATTCTAGTGATGCCCTAACCCTAACTCCGGGGCCCCGCGAGCACCACCACCCGGCTGCCCGCGAGCACTACCACCACCCTAACCCCAAGTCCGGGGGCCCGCGAGCACTACCACCCTAACCCTAAGTCCGGGGGCCCGCGAGCACCACCACTCTAACCCTAAGTCTGGGGACCCGCGAGCACCACCACCCTAACCCTATCTCCGGAGGCCCGTGAGCACCACCACCCTAACCCTAAGTCCGAGGGGCCACGACCACTACCACCTTAACCCTAAGTCCGGGGGCCCGCGAGCACCACCACTCTAACCCTAAGTCCGGGGGCCCGCGACCACTACCACCCTAACCCTAAGTCCGGGGGCCCGCGAGCACCACCACCCTAACCCTAAGTTCGGGGGCCCGCGAGCACCACCACTCTAACCCTAAGTCCGGGGGCCCGCGACCACTAGCTACTAAATAATATTACAACTACTAAATAGTATTACAATTAACACTACTATTACACTACTAAATAATATTACACATAAAATTAAATAATATTACACTACAAAATAAAATTAACTATATACTACAAAATACTATTACAACTACTACAAAATACTACTACGATTAACTATTACAATTACTACTACAAAATACCAGTACAAAATACTACTACAAAATACTACTACAATTAACTATTACAATTACTACTACAAAATACTACTACAAAATACAACTACAATTAACTATTACAATTACTACTACAAAATACTACTACAAAATACAACTACATTTAACTATTACAATTACTACTGCAAAATACTACTACAAAATACTACTACAATTAACTATTACAATTACTACAAACAACTACTACAATTAACTACTAAATATTACAAAATATTATTACAATTAACTACTACAAAATAAAAAATAGAACTTTGGCAGGCGCCACCCGGCGCGCCATCCCACCAATGGCGTGCGTTAGCGCCAGTAACCGACGCGCTGGCAGCTCACATGGCCAGCAAGATCTTGCGCCGCGTGGTCGCCGGAATGGAATGGGTAGGCGGGTCGGTATACCTCTGATGGCTAGGGGCGCGCGCGAGGCGGCTGCAGTGGCGGCGGCGGTGGCGGCTGCAGTGAGTGGCGGCGGCGGTGGCTGGGGTGGTGGCGGCTAGAGAGCGAGTCGGGCAGCCTGCCGGCGTCGATTCGTCGTCCTCGCGCGCGTGGGTGTTCTCTGCGTGGGGAGAAGAAGGGGCGCGTGGGGAGAAGATATATAGGGTCATTAGTCCCGGTGTGTTATACGGACCGGGACTAAAGGTCCCCCCTTTAGTCCCGGTGCGTGCCACGCACCGGGACTAAAGGTTTTTGGCACCGCCCAAAGCGCGCGCGCCAACGCCACACCTTTAGTCCCGGTATGTAGCACGCACCGGGATTAAAGGTCCTTTTTTCAAATTTTTCAGCCCAGGGGCGTGCCTGTTTAAAAAAAAATCAATTTTCTGTTTTAAACATTTGAATTTTACAGTTTTTGCGTACTTATGAATTTGAGAAAAATTTCAACATGAAAAGTTCTTGAATTTGAATAAGTAATCCAAATCTATTTTCTGTTTTATAAAATAATTATTATAACTAGTGAAACTAATAACCATTTTGCCATTTTCAATTTAAAAATGCATTAAATATTATATTTTGCATATTTTTGAATAAGTGATTCAAATCAATTTTCTGTTTTATAAAATAATTATTCTAACTAGTCAAACTATTAACCATTTTGCCATTTTCATTTTAAAAATGCATTAAATATTATATTTTGCATATTTTTGAATAAGTGATTCAAATCAATTTTCTGTTTTATAAAATAATTATTCTAACTAGTCAAACTATTAACCATTTTTCCATTTTCATGTAATTCCGACGCTCCGGTGGTCTTCATCCGGCGAAACCCTAGACCGGGGGCCCCGGAACGTCTACCCCGCCTTATTTTTCCCGCCCGTTTTCTTCCCCCGCGTTCTCTTCCGGATCGTAGCCCCTTTAGGGTTTAGGGTTTAGGGTTTTTGGTTTAGGGTTTAGGGTTTAGGGTTTTTGGTTTAGGGTTTAGGGTTTTTGGTTTAGGGTTTAGGGTTTAGGGTTTTTTAGGGTTTTTTAGGGTTTTTGGTTTAGGGTTTAGGGTTTTTGGTTTAGGGTTTAGGGTTTTTGGTTTAGGGTTTTTGGTTTAGGGTTTAGGGTTTAGGGTTTTGGGTTTAGGGTTTAGGGTTTTTAGTGATATCTGCCGCCTCTCTCCACTCTATCCCATGGCTTCCACCATACCTCTAACCCCAGGGAGGCGGAGATGGAGTCTTTCACAGGCTAGCAGGAAAATATTTTCGAGCGAACTTCCAAGATGCCATAGGCGTGTGCACCAAGGGTATCTTCGAAGTTCCGCCACGGGAGATTTCCCAACCCTTTCCTCCATCCATGGGGATGAAACTCTCCATCCATGTTGGCTTGGTCGTTGCCATAGCACATCTAGACTCATATCTGCCGCCTCTCTCCACTCTATCCCATGGCTTCCACCATACCTCTAACGCCAGGGAGGCAGAGATGGAGTCTTTCACGGGCTAGCAGGAAAATATTTTCCGAGGCGGAACTTCCGAAGATGCCATAGGGCGTGTGCACCAAGGGCATCTTCGAGAAGTTCCGCCACGGGAGATTTCCCAACCCTTTCCTCCATCCATGGGGATGAAACTCTCCATCCATGTTGGCTTGGTCATTGCCATAGCACATCTAGACTCATATCTGCCGCCTCTCTCCACTCGATCCCATGGATTCCACCATACCTCTAAGCCCAGGGAGGCGGAGATGGAGTCTTTCATGGGCTAGCAGGAAAATATTTTCCGAGGTGGAACTTCCGAAGATGCCATAGGGCGTGTGCACCAAGGGCATCTTCGAGAAGTTCCACCACGGGAGATTTCTCAACCCTTTCCTCCATCCATGGGGATGAAACTCTCCATCCATGTTGGCTTGTTGAGTTGCTTTCCATGGCGTATCGATGCTCCTTTTATAGGCACGGTGCCGCTTCTACTTTGTCTTCTTCCTCCGACAGGGCGTCGTGCGCTACATGCTTTATCTCATCGAGCAGTGCGTCCACCCACGCGTCCTTATCCTACCGACAGCTTTAGTTCCGGTTTGAGCCCCCACCCGGTACTAAAGGTTACCCACGCGTCCGTATCCCACCGACAGTTTTGTTACATGACACAAAAACCACCTTTAGTCCCGGTTGCACCCACCAGCCGGTACTAAAGGTTAGCCACCCCCTATATAAGGCCCTCCCAGATAAGCCTCCCCCAGATAAGGCCCCCCCATCTTTTGTACCGGTTTGATCCCCCACCCGGGATGAAAGTTTCCCACACCACTATGTTCCCGCGCTTTCCACCGGTTCCCACCTCTGTCTTCCCGCCATTTTTTTAGTATATATATGTACGCTTGGCCTCCATTTACATATCACATCTAGACTCATCATTCTCTTCCCATGGCTTCCATCGTATCTCTAACCACCCGGGAGGCGGAGGCGCTTTCCTCGAACTACCTGCCACCTACAGCGTCCTACTAAGGCTGGATGCTGAGTGCCGGAGGCATGCCGGTCCCTCCTGTCCCTCTAGGTGTGGAGTGCCGGATGGCCATCACGAACCACTACTACCTCGAGCTCATGCCAGAGCAGCGGAGGAATCCCAACTGGCATCCCGACTTTTCCCGACTTGGGAAGCCTTCTTCATCAATCGGCATGAGAGGACGCTCGCCAGGCACGAGGAGGATGGCCCACATCCTTCGAACTTCAACGAGGCCGTCCATCGGCTGTGGTGGCACGGCCGGACTCTCTAGAGTGTCATGGCCTACAACACGACCGGCAATAACACCCGCATGCGGTACCCTCAAATCCAGCCCACGCGTGCCCAACCTTCAAGGTTCGACTACGACAACCCCGACGACGACAGCAACGACGGCGCCGGCGACTACGACGACTACAGTGGCACGTATTACAGGGCTAGGCAGGAGCATGACTGAATCACTCCAACCATTAGGCATGTTTCGTGTAAAATGTATTCCCATTTATCTCGTACCCTTGGAAAGTACATATAGTCGAAGATGGTAACCTGGCCAACGAGTACAACTCATCTCCAATAGTGGTGTTATTCATGAGATGTGTCTGCAACCAATTGCCAAAATTCTTCTCGTGTTCCCCTTTAATCAAGGCTTCAGGCTTCCCCGGGTTTTCGGAGCGTAGAATATTCTTGTGTTTCTCGATATATGGAGCCACGACGGTGGAATTGTGTAGAACTGTGTAGTGTGCTTGAGTGAAAGAATGCCCATCCCTACATACCATTGATTTCCTTCCTAGTGTGCCTTTTCCAGTCATCCTCCCCTCATACCGAGATTCAGGAACACCAATCGGCTTAAGGTCAGGAAGAAAGTCAACACAAAACTCAATGACCTCCTATGTTCCATAGCCCTTGGAGATGCTTCCTTCTGGCCTAGAACGGTTATGAACATATTTCTTTAAGACTCCCATGAACCTCTCGACGGGGAACATATTGTGTAGAAACACAGGACCGAGAATTCTAATCTCTTCGACTAGGTGAACTAGGAGGTGCATCATAATATTGAAGAAGGATGGTCGGAACAACAACTCGAAGCTGACCAGACATTGGACCACATCAATCTGTAACCCTGATAGACTTTCTCGATCGATTACCTTCTGAGAAATTGCATTGAGGAATGCACATACCTTCATAATGGCTAGTCGAACATTTTCTGGTAGAATTCCCCTCAATGCAACCGGAAGCAATTGCGTCATAAGCACATGGCAGTCATGAGACTTTAGGTTTTGAAATTTTTTCTCTTTCATATTTACTATTCCCTTTATATTCGACGAGAAGCCAGACGGGACCTTGATACTAAAAAGGACTTCAAAAAAGATTTCCTTCTCTTCTTTGGTAAGAGCGTAGCTGGCAAGCCCTTGAAACTGCCCTGGATGCTTGTCGTCTCGTCCTTTATGATGTTGTTGGTCCTCCCGTGCTGCCGGGGTATATTTTGACTTCCCATACAAGCCTAGGAAGCCTAGAATATTCACGCAAAGATTCTTCGTCAGGTGCATCACGTCGATTGCAGAGCGGACCTCATGCACTTTCCAATAGGGTAGCTCCCAAAATATAGATTTCTTCTTCCACATGGGTGCGTGTCCGGTAATGGGGTATTTTGGAACAGGTTGTCCTCCAGGACCCTTTCCAAAGATTACATCCAAATCCTTGACCATACCAAATACATCAGCACCACTATGGGGGACAGGCTTCATCCAGGTTTCTGCCTTGCCATTGAAATGCTTGCCTTTCTTCTTTAAGGGATGACTGGGCGGAAGAAAACGACGATTGTACGGGTACACATTCTTTCTACATTTATCCAGATATATACTTTCAGTCTCATCTAAATAGTGTATGCATGCATTGTATCCTTTGTTCGTTTGTCCTGAAATGTTACTAAGAGCAGGCCAATCATTGATGGTTACGAACAGCAACGCTTGTAGGTCAAATTCCTGCTGTTTGTGCTCATCCCACACACGTACACCTGGTTTGGCCCACAACTGTAGAAGTTCATCAACTAATGGCCTTAGGTACATATCAATGTCGTTGTCGGGTTGCTTCGGGCCTTGGATGAGCACTGGCATCATAATGAACTTCCGCTTCATGCATAACCAAGGAGGAAGGTTGTAGATACATAGAGTCATGGGCCAGGTGCTATGACTGCAGTTCTGCTCCCCAAAAGGATTCATGCCATCGGTACTTAGACCAAACCATAAGTTCCTTGCGTCACCAGCAAAGTCCGGGAAGTCTCTCTCGATTTTTCTCCACTTCCGACCATCAGCAGGGTGCCTCAATATCCCGTCTTTCTTACGGTCTTCCATGTGCCATCGCAACAACTTGGCATGCTCTTTATTTCTGAACAAACGTTTCAACCGGTATTATAGGAGCATACCACATCACCTTGGCAGGAACCCTCTTCCTGGGTTGCTCGCCATCAACATCACCAGGGTCACCTTTTCTGATCTTATACCGCAATGCAGTGCATACCGGGCATTTATCCATATTCTCGTACTTCTCACCGCGGTAGAGGATGCAGTCATTAGGGCATGCATGTATCTTCTGCACATCTAATCCTAGAGGGCAGACAAGTTTCTTTGCTTCGTACGTACTGGAGGGAAATTGGTTATTTCTTGGAAGCAGCTTCTTCATTATTACCAGCAACTTTTCAAATCCCGAGTCAGTCATACCGGTCTCTGCCTTCCACTTCAACAATTCCAGCGTGCTACCCAGCTTCTTCTGGCCATCTTCACAAGTTGGATACAACAATGTGTTGTGGTCCTGTAACATCTGCTCGAACTGCAACCTCTCCTTTTCTGTGTCGCAGTCTCGCCTTGCATCACTAATGACCCGACCAAAATCATCAACGGGCTCATCTGGTTCCCGTTCTTCACCCCCTTCTTTTTCATTATCTTCAACTGCAGTATCATCGTATTCAGAGAACATAGATCGGTAGTTGTCATCATCGTTTTATTCTTTATCGCCGTCTTCCATCATAACCCCTCTTTCTCCGTGCTTGGTCCAAACATTATAGCCGGGCATGAAACCGGACCAAAGCAGGTGGCTCTGAATGACTCTTGAGGAAGTGTGAGCCTTCTCATTCCGACATTCAACACATGGACAACACATAAAACCATCCCGCCGCTTGTTCGCCTCGGCCACAAGGCGAAAAGAATGCACGCCTTCTCTGTAAGCATCAGAGCGTCGGTCACCGTACATCCTTGGGTGGCTCATTTGCATCATACAACCATGCATATATATCAAACACAATCATGATGCTTAAATTAGTACCGTGCAGTCAAAACGAGAAAATAGTTGCTAACCTTTTAGGACACTTCAAAACAAAGAGGAGAAACCTTAAGTGTCGCTCTGACACCTCATATCATATTTTGTCTTGTGTGAACTCAAGTGGCATCGCTCTAATAGGCATTTCACCGAACACCTCTAGTGCATATGAAGAAAAAAAAGTTAGCACAAAGTTATACCCACCTCTCACATAGGAAAAAACAGGAGAGAGTGGAGGGCTGGGTGCATATATATAGGGCCAGGTCATTAGTCCCGGTTTGAGATACAAACCGGGACTAAAGGTTCTGCCAGGAGCACGCGTGCCATCCTAGACCCATTTATTCCGGTTTGTATCTCAAACCAGGACTAATGGTTCCTTACGGACCGGGACAAAGTGCCTCGGGCTCCTCGGGCCGTCTGGTTCGGACCATTAGTCCCGGTCCCAGCCACGGCCGGGACTAATGGCCCAAACCAAAGGCCCATTTTCTACTAGTGAGTCACCCCCTAAGGAGATGCCGCCGTAACGGATCAAGTACCAAAGTCGGGCCCTAGAGATGTGTGCGGGGGACAAGATTACGGAGGCCGTGCCTATCTTGCTCCCGGCCACGCTTACCTACATGTATGAATGCACCTCCTTCACCGCCTTCCAGAACAACCAGAATGCATATGTCGAATGGAACGCACGAACTATGTGACTCATGTAATCTACTAGGAAAGTTAGTTGGTCAAGGGGGTTTCCATGCCCCCGTGTGGCTATACGCTCGTCTTGGTTCAAGAGGCAAGAACTCAGGTCCTAGTGGTGGCAAGTATGGGACTGCAAAAACCACAACCCGACGTGGCGTCCCATACAAGCCTTAGCATGTTTAACTTTCATCTCTGACCATACCACATCATCCTATCCAATTAGGTTCATCTGTAGCTATGATTCATCAATCGGATGGACCAGCGGTAACAACTAAGCTTGGCTAAGCACAACATACATAAATAGCTCTAGCGAAGCTCATAAGCCAAACCCTAGTTGTGCTAGGAGCAGTGGATCAGGAAGTATAGGCTACAAAGGTGAACATGCATCAGATAGGATTAATCTATCAAATGATAAAAGACTTTGGAATTGTATGCACATGGCAAGAATTAAAGTACTTTGAAAGCATATGATTTTATCATGTGTGGGGTTTTGCTTGCCTTTGCATGTTGATACCCAATATAGAACTTCAGGTTCATCAGCTTGACTTGTTTACCGTTGATCAAGTACTTCTCTTCGATGGTGTTAATCTCAATCTTCAACCGTGGACTCGATCTCGTTGCTCACATCAACTCCGAGGTCTACCTAGAAGAAGCAGAAACACCGGAAAGGAAGACAACAATCAACACATGGCATAGATGCAATGCTCAAGTAAGGATGATGAAATGACAAGTTAAAGTGTATTTAAATGAACCTGACGAGGGGTTAACTCATCAATGCCCATTGTAGATGGACTTAGGTTCGAGGAAGTGGGGAGCGCTGGAGGGATCGATCGGCTAGCAAACAAGCACATAGGGGACACGAGGTTTACCCATGTTCAGGCCTCATAGAGGACCCTACTCCTGCTTGTCTACTCTTGTAAATATCGAGGAATTGAAAGTTATAGGGGTACACAGATGCAATCTGGCGATGGTGTGGAAACTATGGTTGTGGATATCCTCCTCGCCTCCCCCTCCTAGCCTTTATATAGATAGGCTAGGTCTCGGGATAGCAGGTCAAGTCGGTTACATATTAGGGTTTCCCCTTTAAACTTCTATCTTGTATTTGCCGTGTTCTGCAAGGATTCAAAGTCTCCCAAGTCATCCGAATCTCGACTAGGCCTTAGCAACATCGTGGGCTTCTTCTGGGCTGGACCGTATATGCTGATCTCGAGTACCTGTAGGATATTCCCATGTCAGTAGCCCCCGAGTGTCCAGTCAAATCGCAGTTTCGAGTGGAGACTTATGAAGCCTTAGAGTGTATAATCAAGCATGTTTTTGAGTGCTCTAATTTGTATCATAGGGATTTTCGATATATGTGTCTGATTCATCCGATGTATCGAGATGAGTTAACAGCCTTAGCACAAAACAACGCAATATACTCAAACTCGAGTCCCTGGACTCTTTGGAAAAGTGTTGGCGTAATTCGACTCATGCCACCGAGGTCTTACAGAATTTGAATCCTAGTATATAAGTGTGAGAACTCGACGCGTCCGTCAAGGCTTATTTCATCGTACCTGTAGGCACGGATTATTTCTGGTAGAGCACAGCAGGTGCGTTGCCAGGCCTTTTTCAGGTCTTATATTCATGCTGTGAGCGTGGCATTCGAATTTTTGTCATCGCGGAGATGATTCGGGTGGCCCAGGAGACGTAGTCTCCTTGCAGGGAAAATATGAGGTGGAGTCGCCAATGCTTTCGAGTGTGGATGCAGTCAACACACATTTATTAAAAGAAAAATCATAGGGTGCGCGGCCAGCGCTCCCGATGGGAGTAGCCCCCGAGTGCCTATTCGAGTCATAGACTCGAGTGGGGACTATGAGTGTCTTCGACTGCTGTCGTCTTTTGCTTGTTTAAGTCGAATGTGCTTCCAGTGATCCCTATGGGAGTAGCCCCCAAGTCCACAATCGAATCATTGATTTGAGTTAGGGGTTTAAGTGCAATTACATTGTCAAAATGTTTTTATGTCTATGAAGTTTATCGGGTACGCGGCTAGCACTCCTGTTAGCAGTAGCCCCCGAGTGCTTGGTCGAGTCGAAGAGTCAAGTGAGGACTAGATTAGTCAGAAAATGCTCCTACTGGAGTGAATGACGATGGTGCTGATGATGAGATGACCTCATTTGCCCGTGTGAGTGGTTCTGACGGGATGTGATGAAAGTGGGGCCCCATTTTTGACTTGGATTTGACCAAGCATGCGTAATCTTCAGTTCTAATTGCATCTCATCGATTCTTGCGCATAATGGGAAAAGTGGGGCGACGGTTCACCGCTTGCCACGTCACGTGTACGTCTTGATTTGCGCCACAAGTCTGATTACTGCGCTTCTGGCTGTTGGATTGCATATGTGCTGAGGTTAAGTAGGGATTTCCCTTCGGTAATTTCCCCCATAACTCATCTTCTCCCTCGTGTTCTGCCTCCACTACTGCTCCCCACTGCTCCATTGCTCGCGCCTCCATTGCTGTGCTGGATAGCTCCAAGACATTCCCGAGCTACTTTATGCACTCCCACCGCACTCGCAAGATGGGGAAGAAGAAGGGTGCCTCCACTGCTTGATTTGCGGCCGCTACCGCTGCGTCCAAGAAGAAGGGCGTCGGTATTGCTGCTAAAGCTACCAAGAAGAAAGGCGTGGGTATGCACGTCATGAATGGATCATGGTGGCGGACCGCCATCAAGGAGACGGAGCTCTTCAACTAGCGCCGAGATGGCGCTCTCCCACCTACTGAAGATGACTGCCGGATGTCCGGCGACGAGGTAATCCCCGACCCCCGCCGTATTTCGGGTGATGTTTCTCGCATTTGTCCTTCATGTTCTCTCTCTCCCTCCACAAGTTTGTGCGAGGGTTACTCTACTTCTACGGGCTCCAGCTCCATCAGCTGACCCCCAATTCCATTCTCCACATTGCTTGCTACATCACCCTTTGCGAGTGTTGGCTCGGAATCGAGCCACACTTTGGCCATTTCAAAAAACTCTTCAAACTGAAGCACCAGTCGGGCTCTGGGTCGATAGTCTATGATATAGGAGGCTGTGGGATCCATGTAGACCCCAATGTCGAATATTTCACCATCAAGTTCAATGCATCTGTCCAAGGGTGGAGGGAGAAGTGGTTCTACATCCGCAACCAGAAGGTTGGTGACGAATACTTCAGACTCGCGCCTTTTGATTCAAAGGCAGAATGCAATAGGAGGTGTTCATGGAAGAACACGGTGATGCCCGACGAAGCCGAAGAAACTGAGGATCTGTACAAGCGTGTCTACGACCTTGAACTCCACATGGGGAAGGAAGTGGGCGGCGTAGACCTCATTCGTACCTGGATGCATCGTTGAGTGCAGCCGCTGCAGGCTAGGGCGCATTTGATGTGCTGATGGACTGGTGTTGACGACGTCACTCGCATCTCTCGAGAGAATATATCTTCTGGTGAAGTAGACAGGAGGTTTCGGCTGTTGACCAAGTACATAGCCAAGGAGAAAATCCCTGGTGACTCAGTCGTGCCTCCATTCTGCATGAGTCACCCTCCGCTTCAAGTGGCTTTCTTGTTTTTCGATTGCCTGCTAGGTTTTCCTTTATAATGACGTTGCTTCTTGTTCCAGGACGAGAAGGTGACTACTATGTTGCCTCCTCAGCCAGAGGGAGTGATCCCTCATAAAGTGGAAGAGGAGGACAAGTCAGGCTCCACCATCCCCATTGAGGAAGAGCACGAAGCCCCTGAGTCTAGCGAGAATGGGACTCGCAAGCGCTCCCGAAGCAAGGACTCAGATGCATCTTCACCGATGACGCCGAAGGGTCCTTTGACTATGGTGGAAGAGACAATTCCTGCTGTTCCTATGTGCGTCGTGGCTCCTCCTCCACGGAAGAAGCTGAGGACACCGAAGGAGATGTCTGAGGACTTCTTCGACCTTGATGACTTCGACTAGTAAGTTTTTTCCTCTGTCGATTTGTCCTTATGTCCTGAAATCTCTTTCTCTGAAGTTGCTTTTGTATGTTTATGTTGTAGCAAAACAGCATCATCATCGTCCGATGACTACCACTTTATGAAGGAGTCTAGAGCCATGGACCCCAAAGAAAAGGATGTGGCCGAGCAGTCGCATTCTCCCTAGGTGGCGGACACCTCCGGTGCCAATTCTTCGAGTTCCCGCATATTGGGGGGCATCAGATGGTTACCCGGACGCCTATGTAGAAGGAAACTTTCTGAGTCCCTGGAGGAGTGTAGCACCCTCGAATCAACCCTATGCATGTTTTAGCCCTTTCCACCAAACCCGCATAGAAACGATTCAAGGACGCCCACCAGGCACTTTCGTGCGGGTGGAAAACGAAGTAATACCATTACACAACAGTCCTCGATGGGACCCACAGAACAGATATATATACAACAGCGACTCAACGAGTCAAGAATACAGATATACAATACAAATATCCAATCACCTTGAAAACGATAGAGCGTCCGAGTATGGACAAGATGCAAATGGGGCTAAGAGCCCTGAAGAATAACCAATGGCGTACATAACCACCTGTGCCAAGCCGAAAGGTAACCACGCTAACGACGTCGATCTCAAACCTGCTAAAACAAAAGGGTGCCGACAAAGGGCAAAGGAAAAGAGGAGCGTCGATCGAGGCCAGTACATGGCGAGGCTAGAATTCGGCGGCTCTCGCCTACGTAGGTATGGTGGACTGAAGCGGCAGCGCAGCGGCACTAAACAACCTATAGAGACTCGAGACAACTGGCGGTTATTAGAGAGAGATAATAAAGACCTATTCGGAACCACCTGATACTAATACCAATCATACCCATCCTGGTATTTTCCCCCTCGAGACCAAACGAGGAAGTCGGACCAAGGAACTCACACAGTTGGCAGTTTTATTCGTTCCATTATAGTTGAAGCACTTACTAGTCAGATATAAATAGCATGAGTCATCCTGAAGCATAAATAGTAGGCAGTTTTAATCACCATTCTGTTATAGTTGGAACATTTACTAGTCAGATATAATTGTCCTGAGGAATCCCAAAACCCAGCATTTGTTGGCACTTTTATCACATTCCATTGGAGTTGTAATACTTACTAGGCAGGTATATCAGAACACGATACGACCAAGATCCACCAGTTGTTGGCATTTTTAATATCCATTCCGTTATAATTGAGCTGATTACTAGTCACATATTAAGTCAAATTTATAGCACTACTTTAGTTATGCTTGTCTATGATCGAGATACTGTGCTCCAAGTCGTCCATAACATGGACACGGCTTTGAAAGTTTTACCCTACAGGGTGCACAAATAGCAACACACTCGATCAACCTCGGAAAACCAACTCAAAACCCAACGAGGCATTCACGACAAAGCGATCATAGGATTCAGAAATATTTCAGGGCCACCCACTAAGCTACCATAACAAAGTTGGCGGCTCGGAACAGACCCGTGGTTTTGCGGCATGGCTGTAACGATCGGGAACCGAAAGTGTGACTGGGCTTGTCGATACCGCGAAAACATGGCGCGATCCAAAACAGTACAGGTGCTCCACGCACAATCTTAAATAAAGCAGTAACATGGCATAAGTACAGGATAGTAATAAAACCCCAAACTAGTTTGTGTCCCCAAGAAATAGAAATGAATCAAGCTCTGGCTCAGGGGGGTCCACGGCCTCCCGGATGTGGATAGTGCGAAAAATCAAGGAACAGGTATCAAGTACTCAGGGTCCTACGGGACACAAGTGAGCATGGAAGAACCAAATAACATCTATTGCCCACCGATGCCTCTGCTAATTATATCTAGCATTTTAATAGTTGTGTTTAAAGTCATGATCATCTCCACCAATAAGCATCTCCACCAATAAGCATCTGCCAACCTTCCAACAACTGTGGTACTTGACAACACGAGATCGCACCTAAGCAAGCAACTACGACTCGCAAGGCCAGCTATCTACCAAACACAGGTAATCGGAGGTGTCCAAGGCAATATAGAGGCTGCACGGGATATAACTGGTGTTCAGAAACTAAAGCATCGCGACACGGATAGCAATAGATCAACAGGAGGAAATAAAGACTATAAATGCAAAATAGGTACAAGGGGGAGATATGCTCGCCTGGGAAACACTGCCGAAGGATCATATCCGGAGAACTTGTCGGTACTCGCATCCACTCATCGGCCTAATCCACGAAGAAGCAAACACTAGAAAAAACACCGGATGCAATATTTAATACTACAACAGAAGATCGGGCATGCTTATGATATGATGCATGGCATGGCACAGATGCGGTGCAATTAGGCAGTATTAAGCGGAACCGGGGTCCCGACAATTAATTAATAGGTTCAAGTTGTTTAGATACCCTACAATTTAAATGTTGTATTAACAAGGCAAAATATGGCATCGGTTCTCTACACAAATTTAAATAGGGGCCATATGAGACAAAAATAGCCCGCATATGGTCTCCATATTTAATTTAGGTGATTCGACTAAATACCCCAAACCTCATGATCCGATGTATGCAAGTATGATCAATTTATATGCAGCAGATAGATATTATATATTATAAAATACGGGGTCTCGGAAAAAGGGTCACACATCATGGTCCGGAGATCTTCGGGATCAAAGGGTTCGACGGGATCAGTCTTCGGACTCCGGGATCGGGCTTCGGTTCGAGGCTTCGCGATTCGGATCCGGGAAGGAGACCTTGTGGTTTGGACTTCAAGGGCATGTGTAGGAGCGCTTGACGACCCGTGAGGAAGTTCTTGGCGGTTATTCTTTGGCACCTCCGGTCCGGTACGGTCTTGGATTCCATGTTCATCCTCCCGAGATATCGGGTCGACGACGAGATCTTGTCGAATCTTGTCACCTTGCGAGCACACCGAGGCTATGCAGATATTCTCGAGGGAACAGATACGAACAACAGGCCCGGATGACCATCTGGCTTCATACGAATACATCACATACATGCTACTGCTAGAGGATTACAAAATTATCGGCTCACCACACAATAATGTATCCACCTAGAAGGAGCACGGGCAGCAACACACCAAGCACACAGGAGGCGACTGCACGGATAGTGGCATCTTGGATGTCTGCTTGGAAGCAGAGGAGACGGGGAGTACGGCTGCCGGTGCCAGCCAGGAAAGCGACGAGGAGGACTGAAGACTAGGGAGTAGTTGCGCTGGAGAGGGAGGCGAGGCCGAGCCGGCAGCGAAGCTTGGCCGGAGGATGGAGCTGCGGCACCGATGTAGAAGAAGGCCGGCGCGGGGTTGGCAGAGAGGGCGGTGGCGTCTAGAGGTCGACGGAGATGAGCGTCACGGGCACGGCTAGAGAGGACCGCGAGGAAGGCGCGAGGGTGCAGGAGCGGCGCTGTGGCTTCGAGGCTGTTGCGGCAGACGGAGGAGCCCGGGGGCGGCGGCCAGGGCGACGCCATGGTGGAGCGGCCAGGGCGCGGTCCGTCGAGGAAGCTCGGAGGCAGCGACGTCCGGTAGGAGGGTTCGAGGCTGAAGGGGCCCTGGGCTCCAGCGAGGTGGACGACCTGCGGCGGTGAGCGGCTCCACAGCGAACGAGGAAACCGCGACGGTGGAGCTCGCGGAAACGGGAGAGGCAGCGACGGGGTTGGTCGACAAGGAGGTCCCGGCCAACACTGCTCGTGGGGCCTGGCAGTGGCCGCTCGGTTCCTGGCAGGGCTCATGGTCAGGGTGATGCAGGCGATGGGGAAAAAGACGAGGGGAGCGGGCAAGGCGACGAACAGGGGTTGGTGGAGGGGTTTGCGAGCGTGGGGCGAGACGGGGTCGTGTCGGTGGGTGGGTCCGTGTGGGGCAGCGAGGTGGGCAAGAGGATCAGGGTCAGGTGGGCCTGGGGATGGGTCGGCCAGGGTGTGGGGCTGGGGACGGGGAACAGGGCAGGTGCGGTGTGGATTGCGTGCGAGTGGTGAGTGGCGGCGGGGTGGAGGCTGGGTGTGGGGGGTAGGTAGGTTAGGATTTTCTAGGGTTTGGGGTAGTAGGCCAGCTGGCTGCGCCTTTGGGCCTGGCCGGCTGCCTCCCCTAAAAATATTTTTTTATTTTTATTTTTATTTTAAAATACTTTTGTAAATAGTTTTTAGACAAATAAAAGACCCGGAAAAGACCAGAGTTTTGATTTGAAATAAAGACGGGGTATTTAGAAAACCAAAACTAGACTTTTCGAAAATAGTCTTACGCAAACAAATGCAAGATGACATGACGATGCTCAAATGCAAGGTGGCATGATGACATGAGCATGTAGTCATGATGATGCGCAACACAAAAACACCACGATTTTCTAGTAGTGGTTTTAGCGGGATGCCACAAGGAGCATGTAAGTTATCTTGACTATGCTAGTCGAAACTAGGTTGATGTTGATGCATCTCTTCTTGTAGCCTATCGTGAAGGAATATATTCGCCTCGCCGAACGGATTACATCGATGGGCCATCAACATGCCTTGCTGGAGACCCAGCATCGTGCATTCGAGGGTGAGCTTGCACTTTGTATATCTATGTTGTTGCTACAGAAAATCGTTGATCTTATGTTTTTGATACCATTCTTTGCAGGTGAGAATAATGAGCTCCTCCATAGTGTCAGCTCCCTCGAGAAGGGTCTTGTCGCGACGGAGAAGAAACATGACAAGGCGCTCGAAGCTCTTGAGCACTCCGTCCAGGATTCAAAGAAGTGCGAGCAGGACCTACATTCTGTTGTGGCTGATTGTGAGAAAGTGTTCGTGGAACAACTTTTCTCTGTTGATAAGGAACTCTCAGGTATGATGCTACACAGTTTTGTTTGCTCTGCAGTTGCCTTTATTTGGATGTTCTCATATGTATCTTCTGCAGATGCTGCTGGTGTGGACTTCAACGCCCGAGCCTTGGCTCGCCCAGATGCATTGGCCGGTGCCGTAGCTGCAGTCGAAGACTGCACCATCTCCATCAAGGACTCCCTTGAGAAGGCCAAGGGTGTGCTTGGGCGTCTTCGAGAGGAGATGGTCCCCAAGGCCAAGCTTATCGAAGATCTTGATGGCCTCGTGGAGTCCTTTTCTGAGGGTGTGCCTATGGACTTCAAGAATGCTCAAAGGGGAGTCAGGCCTACCATGGGACTTGTGATGGCATAGGCTCATGGTGTTGAGCTAAACCCCAGTGAGGTCTCCAAGGCGATGCCGGTCACTACGGATGGCTAGCAGGTAGTATTTGCTCCCTTTGCTACTCGCTGTCATTAATATGGGCCTCGGCTCATTGAGACACTCGCAAAGTACTCGGCGGAGCTTAGGCAGCCGAAGACAGCAAAAGCCACAGCATTAGAGGCTGTAACTGAGAAGGCCGCAGTGTCGGAGGCTGTCACTGACTCGAGGAAGCCCCCGAGTGCCAATGCGTAGTTGTAGGCTGTCTCTTTGTCGCCTTTTTGTAATATTGTAGCTTCTCTAGACTTCTTTTTGAATTACGATGTGCCTTGTGGGGGTACCCCTTTTAAGACTTGCTGAACTTCGATGTTTCTACTTTTGGCGTTATTATGAATGGTTGGTCTTATCCGTCTCTTCCTCTGCCTGGATAGGGTCCTTCGAGTGATCCATCTAACGCACCACCCACCGATGAACCTGTGGCACAACCACGTTCAAAGGTGGAGGAATTGTCGCTGTTGTCTCGACTACGCTATCTTATAAAGCACTTGGAGCGAGAAATGCCCATTCTCCATGGTAGCGCTGATGTGTGGAAGTCGAACGCCAAAAAGGCCAGTGAACGGGAGAAATATCTTCTAGGCGAGGTGGCTCAGCGGAATGAGCAATTAGAGTTTTAGTTTCCTTAGCTTCTTCTTCTTTCCTAGCCAGTTGTGGCGGTGATTCGCCCTTATGCCTTTTGTTGCCCTTTGCAGTTGTTAGTACTTGCCGTCCTCAGGAGGAGAGGGACCGAGTCGCCATTCAGCTAAACAACTTGACCCAGGAGCAACTGGAAGCTACCGGGTACTTTTGGGTTAACCGGGATCGCGCAGTCACGTTGGCGATCTTGCAGGATCATGTGTCGCAGATGCTATTGTACTTGAAGAAGTCACAGTCATGCTTGAAGCACATCTTTCGGGCAATGTTCCCCTTCGACGCGACACCTTCAATCTTGTTAGCTTTACTGAAGAAGTTCCAGGATGTCAGCGCAGTTCCGAGTGCATGAGCCAGCAGTTAGTCGCGGGTGCCAAGGCTGCACTGGCACTTGTTCGCCTACACCAACCTGATATGGATCTTGCAGCTGCTGCTGCTGGGTCGCCACCCTCGCCAGAGGGGATGGCGTGGAACATGGTGCCCCATTATTGGGCGGTTGACCAGCTAGCCGAAGATATCATCGAGTTGTTTGAAGAACGTACCAATGTTCTCCTTTTACGCCAGTAGAGTAGTTTGGTCCTGCAAAGAGATGTATACGTGTTGTAAAGTTCGTATATGTGGGTCGGGTGTTTTTGCTACCCATTTTTATGAAAAGCTAGCTAGCTTGTATATTTTTTTAGTAGCTTGTACTATGTAGTTCCTTTTCGTTAGCCTGACTCATACTTATCTTAGCACCTTGTCAACCTATCAGGTGCGTTGCAGCTGGGTTGATTTTACCAAGGGTTCGATTAATAGTACGTCAGCTACTCAGGCTACTGCGTTATTTGTTTAACCAGGTGGAAAGGGTGGATCAACCCCCCAACAGAAACACGAGGTTGGAGGCACTTAGCTTTATTTATTCACAGAATATCAGGAGATAGAATGTGTGGCTAAGTAACCTGGCTGAATAACCTTATTTGTAAAGTAAAAACACCTAGGGGTAGAAATGACGCAGCTACGCGATGTTCCAGGGGTTGGAGTATGCGACTCCACTTTCTACATCTTTGAGGCGGTAGGCGCCACGTGGGATTACTTCGGTAGTCACATAAGGTCCCTCCTAGGGGGACTCAAGCTTGAGGTGTCCTTACTGCTTCAGTCACAGGACCAGGTCTCCTTTGACGAAGGACCTTGGGCGTAGCCTTCTGTTGTGGTAGTTGCGGAGGTTTTGCTGGTAGATCGTGGATCGCCCTGCTGCTATCTCACGTGCTTCATCAAGGAGGTCGACAGAGTCTTCGAGTGCGAGAGTTGATTCCACCTCACTGTATGCTACAACCCGCTGGGCTTTGTAGCGTACTTCTGCAGGTAGTACTGCCTCGGCGCCGTGTACCATGAAGAATGGAGTATAGCCTATGGCGCTGTTTGGAGTTGTGCGTAGGCTCCATAGTACATATTGTAGCCCCTTGGGCCATCACCCAGCAGATCTTTCGAGTGGCCTGAGGAGCCTTTTCTTGATGCCGCTACAGACGAGGCCATTGGCCTTTTCTACTTGACCGTTGGTCTGAGGGTGCGCCATCAAGGCGTAGCTGATGTTGATTCCCAGGTTTTCGCAAAAATTCTAGAACTCGTTCGAAGCGAAGTTCGTTCCGTTGTCCGTGATGATGTTGTGCAGCACCTCGAATCAGAAGACGATGGACTCAAAGAATTTGCCGGCGGTGGCACCTGATTGGTTTGTCACCGGCATGGCCTCAATCCACTTGGTGTATTTGTCGACTATGACAAGGAGGTAGAAGTACCCTCTAGGTGAAGATTTTTGCAGCTTGTCGACCATGTCGAGTCCCCATTGCGTGAAGGGCCAATCTACGGGTATTGGCCTAAGCTCTGTGCCAGGTGTGTGCGGTTTGTCCGCAAATCATTGGAAAGCATTGCACTTATGGACGATGTCCTTAGCGTCGCGCATTGGCCAGTAGAATCTAGCTCGTAGAGCTTTGGCAACGAGGGCGCGACTTCCGGCGTGATGGCCGCAAGTGCCTTCGTTTATTTCGAGGAGGATGGCTCTTCCATCTCTGTTGGAGACGCATCGTTAAAATACTCTTGTGATGTTGTGTTCATACAGTTTGCCGTTAATGAGAGTGAAAGCCTTGGATCTTCACGATAAATGGCGCGCATCTGTCAAGTCATCTGGCAACCTTTTGCTGAGCAGGTATGTGATGTATGGTTGCATCCATGATGGCTCGATCATCATGACCTCCATGGGGCCTTAAAGTCATGTTTCTTGCTCCTTATCATCAAGTGCTTTCAGTTCGTCAGGTGGCGCAGCCCCCGAGTCCTTTGATGTGTTGGCTTGCTGATCTTGAGCCTTTGGCTTGATGGATCGTTCATAGATTTGCTCTAGTAATACTCCAGGTGGTATCGGGGCACAGGTGGAGCCAATGTTGGCGAGTGTGTCTGCCTCTTCTTTGCTCTCACGACCAATGTGCTGCAGTTCACATCCGTTGAAGTCTCCTTCGAGTGCGTCATAGAGGTTGCGGTAGGCAATCATGTTATCACTCAGAGTGTCGCATTGGTTCATGGTATGATCCACTACTAGCTTGGAATCGCCGTAGATCACAAGTCGTGTTGCGCCACAAGCTTTGGCCATCCGCATGCCATGAAGCAAGGCCTCGTATTCAGCTTCATTGTTGGAGGCGTGGAGCTGCATTCGCAGAACATACCTCATCTTGTCACCTTCCAACTCCCTCTCGACGTTTTTATCTGTCGAAGTGCATTGTCCATAGATAGGACATGTCTAGCGTGTCGGGGAGCTGGTTCTCCATCCAGTGGATGAGGAAGTCTGGGAGTACTTACGACTTGATCGCGTCTTGCTTATCATATGTGATGTCTCATGGAGACAATTCTATCCCCCAGAGCGCGACTCCACCGGTGGCGTCGGGGTTGTTGAGGATGTGGTCTAGTGGAGCGTCGTTCACCACAATGATGGGGTGCTCCTGGAAGTAGTGGCACAGTCGTCATGCTGTCATGAAGATGTCGTATGCCAGCTTCTGATAATGCAGGTACCGCTATTTTGTCGATGTGAGTACCTCGTTGAGGTAGTAGACTGGGCGTTGTACTCCATGGACTTTATTTTATTTGGCTCGTTCTACTACGAGCACGGTGCTAACCACCTGGTTGGTGGCGGAAATGTACAGCAACAGGGGATCCTTTTCTTGAGGTGTTACAAACACCGACAAAGTGGATAGTAGACGCTTGAGGTCTTTGAATGCTTCTTGTGCTTCTTCTGTCCACTCGAATTTGTCAGCCTTGCGAAGTAGCTGGTAGAAAGGCAGCGCCTTCTCTCCCATTCAATTGATGAATCGACTGAGTGCCGCGATTTTCCCAACTAGCTGCCGGACGCCTTTTACGTTCTTCGGCTTATCCATGGCTACTATGGCCTTTATTTTCTTTGGGTTGGCCTCGATCCCTCTTGCGGAGATGAGGTACCCAAGCATTTACCCAGATGGTACGCCAAAGGCGCATTTTTTGGATTCAGCTTGATCCGGTAGCGGTCGAGGTTATCAAAGGTCTCGCAGAGATTGTCGAGTAATGAGGCTTCCTCCTTAGTTTTGACGATGATGTCGTCGATGTAGACTTGAATGTTACGACCAAGATGGCTCTTGAGGCAGGCCTGGATACAATGGTGATAGGTGGCTCGGGTGTTTTTAGCCCGAAGGGCATCTTTGTGTAGCAGATGACGCCAAAGGGCATGATGAAGGCTGTTTTCTCCTGATCTTCCTCCTTCATTTGAATCTGGTGGTAGCCTGAGTAGGCATCAAGGAAGCAGAGGCGCTCGCGTTCTGCGGTGGAGTCAATTATCTGGTCGATCCGCGGCAATGGGAAGTGATCCTTTGGGCAATGTTTGTTCAAGGAGGTGAAGTCCACGCACATCCGCAAGATATCCGTGTCTTTTTTAGGAATGAGCACGGGGTTTGCTACCTAGGTGCTTTCCTTGATCTCACATATGAAGTTAGCATAGAGGAGTCTATTGACTTCCATACCGACCACTTTTGCCCTTGGCTCAGATAGTCGACGTATTGTTTGCTTCACTGGTGTTGCTTCAGGATTCACATTGAGTGAGTGCTCGGCCAATTCGCTAGGAACCCCTGGCATGTCCACTGGACACCAGGCAAAGATTTCCCAGTGCTCACGGAGGAATTCGACGAGCGTGAGTTCCTATGCGGGACTCAAGTTGTTGGCAATGAGGGTCGTCTTAGCTGGGTCCGTCGGGTGGACCTGGACTACCTTGGTGTGGATCGATGAGTCGAAGGATTGGTCAGGTGAGCTTGGCTTACTCGGGGGAGGTAGATTATTGTCTGTCGACTCCTTCAGCCTTGCCAACTCCTCCTACATCCTGAAAGACTACGAGATTCTGTTGAATTCCCTGTCACAACTGTCTGACCTCTCGAAGCTTCCGTTGATAGTGATAATGCCGTTGGGGCCTAGCATCTTCATCTGCAAGTAGGCGTAGTGTGGCACCGCCATGAACCTCGTGAACACGACACGTCCGAGGATGCGGTGGTATTGTGAGGGCCAGTCGACCACTTCGAATTCGATGCATTCTCGCCAGAAGTTTGTTGGCGTACCAAAGATGACATCCAAGATGATCTTGCCTAGGGGGTATACGCCCTTCCATGGGACAATGCCGTTGAATGTTGTGTCTGAGGTTTCTAGACATGACAGGGGGATTTGCATGGCACGCAAGGTGCTTGTGAACATGAGGTTGATGCCGCTGCCGCTGTCCATGAAGACGCGACTCATCTCGAAGCCTCCAATTTGTGCCTCGAGCACCAAGGGACAGTGACCTAGGCGAGGTACTTGATATGGATGATCGCATTTGTCGAAGGTAATGCAGGACTCGCTCCCACTGAGGTACTTAGTGGTGGAGGGTGGAGAGTTCATCGCCAGGTTAACTTGGCGAGTGATTGATTTTTGCAACCGATTTGATGGGCGCCCTTTTTGTATCTTTCCCATGTTTCCCAGCGCTCGCGAGTACTGCTCGCCTCCGTTGTTTTGGACTGGCGCAACCGCAGGTGGTGGTGGCCTGGGTGGTGGTGGTGGCGCACCATGGGCCACGGCACCCGGGGCAGCTCCATAGCCTTGGTTTATCGCATCACGATTCATCTGCGCTAGGCCTTCGTGGAGCCTGAGGAATTCATGGCATTCCTTCAGGAGGTGACTAGATTTTTCTTGATTTCGTGCTTGTCGATATAGAAATGCACGTCTCAAGGTCCGGATAGTTTATCCTGGATAGATTTTCCAGGTGCTTCGTCTCAAGCGCGGTGTTGCCACAATTGCGTGATTTTCCTACTGTCGCGGTATCCACCACTGCGGTATCTGCTGTTGCGGTTGATGTTGTCGTGTTTTTCGGTGTAGCTAGCTGCAACCATATATGTCGACTTCCTCACGGTCTTCGTAACCGCGCATTCGGCGTTTTCCTCGGCAATCGCGTCTGCGATCGAGGTCATCATCATCGTCTGAGTGGACGTGGTTTTTCACCGAGTCCTCTCCATCAACCCACCTGTTCACAATCTCCATCAGGTGGTCAATTGTTTTGGGATTCAAGCGGCCTAGCTCCTCCCTGAGCTCTATGTAGCGGACGCCGTTGTTGAATGTCTCGAATGCGCGATCCTCGGAGATGTCCTCTGTAGAGTTTTTGATGATGGACCACCTCTGGATGTATGAGCGTAGTGACTCGTCGGTCTTTTGGTAGCAACCTCTTAATTGTTCGGTTGATCTGGGCCTCTTGTAAGTGCCCTTGAAGTTTCACACGAAGCTATAGACCAGCTCGGCCCAGCTATAGATCGATCCGCGCGGGAGGTTGTTGAGCCACGCACGAGCAGCGCCTTGCAGATGTAGCTGGAGGCATTGCATGGCCGTGCTTGTGGTTCTGCCGTGCAGGCTGACGGAGGAGATATGATCCTCCATCCAGATCTTCGGGTCTTGGAGGCCGTCAAATTTTTGGTTCTCTGATGGGAGTTTGAACCCTTTTGGCATTCTCTTTTGCCGTATGGCTCTGCTGAAGCAGCTGGCGCCATAGAGCTCTATCACATCATCTTCCAAGTCAGTCGAACGGGCGTGTCTCGCGCACATTTTGTCGACTTTGTGTTGCGTGATGTCATCATGCGTGTCATAGTCGTAGTCGTGTCGACGTGAGCAGCGTCGCCGTGACAAGTTGTGGTCATCGTCGTTGGAGGAGGAGGAAGAGTAGTGTTTGTCTAGAGCCTTGCTTTTCCTCGGCTCCGGTGTTGGATCCTTGCTGAGCGCAGCTTCAACTAGTCCTCAGCCAGCGATCATAGATCGGTGCATGGCGAACCGTGGGTCCCTAGCTGGTGGCTGGTTGTTGAGGAGGTACACAGTGGCTGCTGTCACCACTGCCTGCGGTGTTTTCGGGAGCACGTTGCCCCATGTGTCCACCGTCATGAACGAGAAGTCGAGGGCTTGAGTGGCCTCTGCTCGATCCCTCTCGATGAGGTGATCCAGTCGAGAACGTCTTCTGGCAGCTGTATGATCATTGCCTTTGGAGGAGGATCCTCCGATGGAAGAGAGCTGAGCTCGACGGAGGCTCGACTCGTTCGCTGCTCTCCTACGCTCGTCAAGCTAGGCGATTACTTGCTGCTGGCGCTTGAACTCCTCCTTGAGCAGCCAGTGATAACCCATCAACATGTCTTGTGATGAGTTGGGCGGTAGGGGATTTCCCCTTAGGGCCTCCCTACAGTGGGCCCACTCAGCATCGCTGAGCTTGATCAGTATACGCTCTCGGGTATTCTCATTCACTAAGAGGTTCAGCTGATCCTCTGGGATGGGTCCTTCTGACCCGTTGTTGGTGGGGATGCCGTTGGAGGGGCCACCATTCGTGACTAGGATACCACCGACAGTGCCGGTGTTATCCCGAGTGCCGTTGTTGCCACCCGTGTTGATGATGGCGCACATGTAATTGCTGGGGAAGCTGTTGCTCCCACTGATGTCGGGGCATTGAGCTCACTCAGGGTGCCGATCGGCGGTTGAAACCACGATGCAGGAGCAATCGCCGGAACCTGTTGGGTCCGCAGCATAGAAAACAAAAAGTTTCCTACGGTGTGAACTACACGCCAAGATCTATCTACTAGGTACAAAGCAACGGGTGGACATACATCCAACGAGAACTTACCCTCGTAGACAACGAGCTTTGTTAACAAGTAGGAACTCGTGGTTGATGTAGTCGTACACTTGCCGATCTCAAGATCGTGAGGAAGTCCAGCAGGTCCGGCTCCAGCACGTCTATCAGATCTAGCTCCAGCAGCACCAAGTCCAGCACCGCAAAGCAGCGGTGCATCCGTGATCGCACACACGTCCGGTACCCCGACAACCTCCGTCCCTCGCTCCAGCAAAGCAGCGGAAGCAGCAACTCCTTTCCGAGATAAAGCCACGGGAACATGTATCTCGCTAATCCGAGACCATGGGGAATAATACTAGAGGGAGAGATCCTTCACAAGGAGGTGTGAGTGAGAAGTGAGGAGGGTGGCCTTTTATAGGAGGAGGTGCCCTCCTTCATGGCCCGGCGCATGGAGGGGGTGACCCTTCACCTCCTCCATTCATGTGGTGGTAACCCCTCCACATTAAAATGCCCCTTCACATTCTCTTTTAAAGTCTCCACTTTAAATGCATTAAATTTCTCCAAATTTAATGCTCTCTCATTTAATAAAACTCTTTTATTATTTTTATTAAGAATTTTGTTAATTACTTTAATTAACAAACATTCACATAAAACCCCCTGCAACATTTCAATATTACATGTAGAACCAATTTAAGCAATTTCACCCGAAACAGTTTCGGTGTCTATTGAAATAATTCCAGCGCTTTCTTAAATCTTTATCTGAAACATATTTGCTCCAAATGGTGTTGGTATCCCTTAAGTGTGTCACCCTACGGTTCGCGAATAATGCAGACATGATCGAGACCCCTCTTCGATCAATAATTAGCAGCGGGACCTAGAGATCCATACTGACTCCTACACATTCAACGATGACTTCTGTCATCGTGAGAACCTTTAACGCTAGTAACTAAATCCCTTTGTCCCGTGATATATTACATGTCCGAGATTCGATCATCGGTATCTCCATACCTAGTTTGATCTCATTACCGACATGCACTCTTTTCTTGTTCCCGTGATATAACATTCTAGTGATCACATCACTTGCTTGCAAGCTATTTCAATGTGATATCACCGAGAGGGCCTAGAGTATATCTATCCGTCATCGGGATGGACAAATCCCACTCTTGATCCATGAGCCTCAACATAACACCTTCATAGCAGTGAACCCACCTTTATAGTCACCCTGTTATGGTGTGACGTTTGATGTTATCAAGATACTCTTCCGGTGTTAGCAATTAACATGATCTCATGGTCTAAGGATAAAGATTACTTCGTATGATGTTATAGCAATATAAACATAATGACTTTGATCGTAATGCTATACTTTGGATGAATGTTCATCACATGATTCCACCAATGGTGTGACCTTGTTATTAACAACATCCAATGTCCATGATCAGGAAACCTTGATCATCTTGTTAATCAACAAGCTAGTCTATAAGAGAGGCATGACTAGGAACCCTTTTTTTTATTAAACACACATGTATTGATGTTTCCGAATCAATACAATTCTAGCATGTAAAATAAACATTTATCATAAACATGGAATAAGATAATAACCACTTTATTATTGCCTCTCGGGCATATTCCCTTCAGTCTCCCACTTGCACTAGAGTCAATAATCTAGTTTGAAAATTTTGCGCATTGAACACCTATGGCTTTCTGGTGTTGCATATACGCTATTGCTAGTGGTTAACATAATCTCCGGATGTGATAGTTTCAGATCCGTGTGTATTTGCATGTCTTTGCGTCTCTACGCATCACTCATTCTCAAATGAGATGGCATTGTATAAATTTGGTCCTCTGGTGAGACCTTTAGTTCGTTTGGCTCAAAATATGTTGATATTACTGTCACACAATATATATTCATAGTATTAGCCCACTTTGAACCACACCTAGTTTGATAACAAACTACTTAACACAAATGCCCTGCTTTGCTGCTACTATAGCAGCTATATACTTAGCCTTTTGTTGTAGTATCCGTCACAATATCTCAACTTTGTTGTAGTATCCATCACAATATATCAACTTTGGAGCTATATACTTAGCCTTTTGATTTTATCTCTCGAATATGCCATACTCCTATGGTTTATCGGGAAACACAAATCATGGAACAATTCCTCAAGTCTTAGGTGTTTTTGCTAAACATGTAACTCAAATATCTTCCTTTATGATCGAATCATAAACTCTTTATTTTCTTGTTACAATGATTTTCCACTTCATCTTAAAAGTCTTTGAACAATTTTCAAATGTTTCATACTTCTTCCTTGTTAAGTAAATATACAGATATATTCACTCAAATTTTCGGAGAAAGCATATGAAGCAAAAAGATCCATCACATATGGCTACACATAATGGACTATGCACATCAGCATGCACAATTTCCAATAAGCTAGTCATCCGTTCCTCTCTGACCTATGGACGCAGTTTCAATTATCTCGAGAAAAGTCTCACATGCGTCAATTGATCAAAATCAAAGACTCCAAAAATCCATCAACATGGAGTTTCTTCATGTTTTCTTTCAAATATAATTTAAACAGCGATGTCACTTCATAAGTGATCTTTCAATCATTTGTCTTGCGACATTTTAGCAATAGTGTTTATGGATGTGATTTCTCCAACTAGACATGTAAAAGTTCATCCATCCTTTATGGAATACGGTAATTATTTGAATAGCCATTGTTCTCATGATACCGGAACAAAATAACAATTATTTAAACAAATCTTGAAGGCTACGAAAAACACAATAACACTTTATTTGTTTTCGATGAACATCATCACTCATTCTCTTGCTGGTTTACTTAGGCCATTGTAGTTCATGAATTGCGTTGTCCTGTATGACACTTCATACCAACCAATTCGGTATCCAATACCTAAGAACCACATTTTTTAACAAGCAAGGAATACAACCATAACATGTATATCTTCTATATACCCAAGTTGGACATCTCCAACCTTATATTTTCTGCCAAATATTTTATAGATTCTCTTTCAGCAATTCCTTTTTCTTTTAAAAGAATCTATCAACATCAATAGTGGTGTCATTCACATGACACATAGTACAAAGAGTATATAGTCAAATACTAATACCTTTGGACTTGCACTTTGAAGTGGATCACCATCATCAAATGTTTGGCATTCTTTCAAAAATCCATTCTTTAGTAATCTATTAGTGTAGTAAACATTTTACTTACATCTTCTATTCATCCTTATCATGACAACTTTCATGATCAAGCTACTATAGCTTATAAGGAAGAATCACGAGTATAATATCAGTTCCCAAAACCTTTTTGGTAGATTCGGATGCCTAGCATCTCCATCCTTCACAAATTATCATACAATATGAGAACATGTATTTTGCTAAATTATACTCTATCATAATGCAACCAAAAACATTGTTTCAGATATCACAATATCTTTCACACATGATGGTTTCTGAAACAATTTCCAGCTCCAATATAATCTTGATATTAAAACAACTTTTTGAATATCAATAATCATGGAGGCAAACATGATACTTTAGATACTAACATTGGAATTCTTACTATTGATTTAATACTACTTATTAAACTTCATGGAGTAAATAGAGTTTGCTGAAAGTTTGCAATAGGACTTATAAACTTTAAATTGACATTCAAAACAATACGATACCAGTTCGTAAAGTAAATATCCAGAATTCTATAGTTCTATTATCTCAAATAAAAACTAAGCATAAGGTAGAAAATGAATGCCAATGACTACAACAAACTATGCAAATTCACTTTGATTTAATTTATGACAAATTTGGTTCGACTAATCCAAATTAGAAATGAACTCCCACTCAAAAACGACATCCCTCATGCCTTTTTGGTGATTACATGAACCAAATCCACTACACCAAGTCCGATCATCACGTGAGTTGATGTAGCTTCAAAGGCGAGCATCTATATGGGCATCATATCAACTATATGACTCATGCTTAACCTTTGATTACGTGTTCCGAGGCCATATGCATACATGCTAGGCTCGCCAAGTAAGAACCTTAGTACTCGCGTGTGTAAAACTGTCTTACACCCGTTTGTATGAAAGCGTAGAGTCGAGTACACCCGATCATCACATAATGTCTCGAAACACGATCCACAAAACGGTGCATACTTAAGGAAGAACACATTTTTATCTTGATATCTAAATGAGGGGTCATCTTACAATGCTACAGAAAGCGCCAAACTAGCAGTATAAGATGCTAACATCTAATGTGTAAAGTGAGATGATATGGTCCATGCATTTGATATCTATCATTTGCATCGTGGTATTATCTCTACCATTCCTTTGTGTGTAAGGCCAAGGTCTATGGAACTTACACGTTGAGTGTGTTGTAAGAGTATCTATCATACATCTACTTATAACAATACCATATCAATACACTAGCCCAGCAACGATCTAAACTAGACGCCTCTAATTTATCAATTGCAAGTTTTACGTGGCTTAGGGCTTTCGGAGATAGAACCGTTCTTACCTACGAACATGAACCACAACGAGGATAACCAAATTATTAGCAACTCGTTGTAAATCAGATATTGACTATAGTAGGAGAGACAGACACCCACTAGCCACTTATGCAAAACAAGTTGCATCTCAGTCATGGAACCGGTCTCATGTACGATGACATGTAAGGTTGGTCCGGGCCGCTTCATCCCACTATGCCACCAATATCCAAAATACATAGAAGATGCAATAACATGATCATCATTGCCCACATATCAACATATGTGTACTACCCGTGCTAAGCACCTACGCATAGATCGATACCCTTTGTTGGGTCCGCAGCATAGAAAACAAAAAATTTCCTACGGTGTGAACTACACGCCAAGATCTATCTACTAGGTACAAAGAAACGGGTGGACATACATCCAACGAGAACTTACCCTCGTAGCCAACGAGCTTTGTTAACGAGTAGGAACTCGTGGTTCATGTAGTCGTACACTTGCCGATCTCAAGATCGTGAGGAAGTCCAGAAGGTCCGGCTCCAGCACATCCATCAGATCCAGCTCTAGCAGCACCAAGTCCAGCACCGCAAAGCAGCCATGCATCCGTGATCGCACACACGTCCGGTACCCCGACAACCTCCGTGCCTCGCTCCAGCAAAGCAGCAGAAGCAGCAACTCCTTTCCAGATAAAGCCACAGGGAACATGTATCTCGCTAATCCGAGACCATGGGGAATAATACTAGAGGGGGAGAGAGATCCTTCACAAGGAGGTGTGAGTGAGAAGTGAGGAGGGGGTGGCCTTTTATAGGAGGAGGGGGGTGCCCCTCCTTCATGGCCGACGCATGGAGGGGGTGACCCTTCACCTCCTTCATTCATGTGGTGGTAACCCCTCCACATTAAAATGCCCCTTCACATTCTCTTTTAAAGTCTCCACTTTAAATGCATTAAATTTCTCCAAATTTAATGCTCTCTCATTTAATAAAACTCTTTTATTATTTTTATTCAGAATTTTGTTAATTACTTTAATTATCAAACATTCACATAAAACCCCTGCTACATTTCAATATTACATGTAGAACCAATTTCAGCAATTTCACGCGAAACAGTTTTGGTGTCTATTGAAATAATTCCAGCGCTTTCTTAAATCTTTATCTGAAACATATTTGCTCCAAATGGTGTCGGTATCCCTTAAGTGTGTCACCCTACGGTTCGCGAATAATGCAGACATGATCGAGACCCCTCTCCGATCAATAATCAGCAGCGGGACCTGGAGATCCATACTGACTCCTACACATTCAACGATGACTTCTGTGATCATGAGAACCTTTAACGCTTGTAACTAAATCCCTTTGTCCTGCGATATATTACATGTCCGAGATTCGATCATCGGTATCTCCATACCTAGTTTGATCTCGTTACCGACATGCACTCTTTTCTCATTCCCGTGATATAACATTCTAGTGATCACATCACTTGCTTGCAAGCTATTTCAATGTGATATCACTGAGAGGGACCAGAGTATATCTATCAGTCATCGGGATGGACAAATCCCACTCTTGATCCATGAGCCTCAACATAACACCTTCGTAGCACTGAACCCACCTTTATAGTCACCCTGTTACGGTGTGACGTTTGATGTTATCAAGATACTCTTCCGGTGTTAGCAATTAACATGATCTCATGGTCTAAGAATAAAGATTACTTCATATGATGTTATAGCAATATAAACATAATGACTTTGATCGTAATGCTATACTTCGGATGAATGTTCATCACATCATTCCACCAATGGTGTGACCTTGTTATTAACAACATCCAATGTCCATGATCAGGAAACCTTGATCATCTTGTTAATCAACAAGCTAGTCTATAAGAGAGGCATGACTAGGAACCCTTTTTGTTTATTAAACACACATGTATTGATGTTTCCGAATCAATACAATTCTAGCATGTAAAATAAACATTTATCATAAACATGGAATAAGATAATAACCACTTTATTATTGCCTCTCGGGCATATTCCCTTCAGAACCTTTGACTGATCAGGGAGGCGAAGCGTGCCCAGCTAACCAACTTGAAAGCGTAAGCTCCTGATTGCCAGGCCTATTCCGTCTCCCATAGACTCGAAATCTGGGCGAGTGGTCGGTGTGTGTACGATGAAGTCGAAGATACCAAAGAGGAGGCGAGTCTCCATTGCTACGGAGTCATAGATCACAGTTGATGGGGTCGAGGAAGCCGCAACATTAGCACTCACCTTTCCCACAGACGGCACCAATTGACGAGGGGTTAACTCATTAGTGCCAATCGTAGATGGATTTAGATTCGAGGAAGTGGGGAGCGCTGGAGGCATCGATCGGCTAGCAAACAAGCACACAGGGGACATGAGGTTTACCCAGGTTCAGGCCTCGCAGAGGACCCTACTCCTGCTTGTCTTCTCTTGGAAATATCGAGGAATCAAAAGTTACAGGGGTGCGTAGATGCAATCTAGCGATGGTGTGGAAACTAGGGTTGCGGATATCCTCCTCGCCGCCCCTCTTAGCCTTTATATAGATAGGCTAGGTCTCGGGATAGCAGGACGAGTCAGTTACATATTAGGGTCTCCCCTTTAAACTTGTATCTTGTATTTTCCATGTTTTGCAAGGAGTCGAAGTCTCCCAAGTCATCTGAATCTCGACTGGGCCAAATAAACATAGTGGGCTTCTTCTTGGCCGGACCGTATATGCTGATCTCGAGTACCTGTAGGATATGCCCATGTCAGAACCTTGGTACATGCTTGGTCATTTTAAACAGGGTCCGAGGGGTACAAACCCTAGAACAGGGGGAACCTCAGAATCACCGACGAGGGTTCATTATGTTGTCTAATTAAACTTGCCACGTAAGTTGATAACAATGCATGATTATGAGTATGTTGTGTAGATCTCATTTTTTGAACATTTTGATATATATACATATTTTTCTGACGTAAAATGAATTAGTTATGATTTTTCCCAATTTAAATCCATTTTTAAATCATTTTAAAATAATCAAACATCTTTGGATACATTAATTTTTTTTCCATTTGGCCCCACATGTGAGGGTTTTATTCATTTCATAAATGTTTTAGGAAATTAATAAAACGCTGACAACTGGGACCCACCTATCATATTATCTTTATTAAAAATAATTACAGAAAACATTTTAAAATAAAAAGAAAAGGGGATTAATGATGCCAGCATGACACCTTGCTGATGTCATCAATGGGGAAGCTCCCAGGTCGTCGATCGATCAATCGACTGGGAGCGTGCGGGGATGTGCTGAGGGGTGCGTTTGAACTGGGGTGACGCGGGGAACCATAAGGTGGCGACGCCGACAACTATTGACCACCGGAGCATGGCCGGCAATGACAAACAGCAGCGGCAGCTGCAGGTGGTCGTTGGGGACGAGCTGTAGAGCGAGAGAGAGGGAGAAGGTCCACAAGGACCGCATGCTCACTAGGATTGCAATGGAGGGGTCGGTGAGGCCAAGAGAGGTCAGGCGATGCCGGAATCATCGGTGGTGACTGCAGCAGCCAATGACGAGGTCTGGCTCGATTAGCTTGAATAAGAGATGCACTGCAAGCGTCACTTGGCGGAGAAGAACAAGAACACGGAGGTGCTTCCTGTAGTAGCTTCAGCTCGGCTTAGGATGGCCGGAGATGGTGGGGAAAGGCGAAGTCCGGTGAGCTAGGGTTTTAGGCTTGCCACAGAGAGAAAGAGAGAGAGCTCGCTAGGGAGAGAGGGAGTGACCAGGGAGAGAGGGGAGACGTACGGGGATGGTTCTTATCTTCTCCTGGACAACGGCGGGGTGGGGATCTTGGCGCACGGTGGTGATCGACGGTCGGAGCATCGACAGCAAGGATAATTTCGTCGAGGACAATGATGACGACCGACGTTGAGGCCAAACTTGTACAAGGCCTCGGCTAGGCTGGCTTGGGCTAGGAAAGGGCCGCAACAAAGGTTGAGAGGCGGCTGGTAGCTATTGTGCACACGGAGGCAGAGAGGAGAGGGAGAGATGGGCTCGACCCAGATTAGGCTTAGGGCAGGTTTTTATTTCGAAAACCATTTTCTTTTTCTATTTCTATTTATTAGTTTTGTATTTTCAGTTTGAAATATTTTTTTAGCACTTCCAAAATACAAGATTTTTTTTAAAACATAGTAAAATACTGCAGGGGCCCTTATAAACAGTTTGTGCCCACACATTTGAACCTTTTTCAAAATACTTAAAACCATTTGAATGTTTTTTAGAGTGGAAGGAACTAGGGTTTATGGTTTTGTTTTCATTTCCTTTTATGCATTTTAAATGATGATGCTCATGATGCACAATTCAAAACCCTAATTTTTATTAGTAAAACTAGGGGTGTTACATGCTTCCAATAACATAGCCGAGTATGAGGCCCTGTTGCATGGTATGCGTATGGCTAAAGCTTGCGGTGCAACTCGCCTCAAAATATTTGGAGATTCCAACCTCATGGCACAACAAGCAATGAACAAGTGCGATGCTATCAATGTTTGCTATCGCAATCTGTATAGCATTATGGAATCCCAATTCGATGGGTGCAAAGTCTCACACATAGGAAGAGCAAGCAATGAAGAGGCCGACAATTAGGCAAACATCGGATCCTTATGACTACCAGTTCCACCCGGGTTCTTTGGGAGGAAATAACGGAGCGCTCTATTAATACCAAGACGGTTTATGAAGTTATAGCACCCAAGACAGGGAAAAAGATCAAGCCGCGGAAAGACTCGGGGCCTGCACCAGCAAGTGAAGGTATATAAGAAATCCTTGAAGAAGAACCAGAAGTCGATGAAGTCATGATAATAGATCCTACATGGATGCAGCCATACATAGCATATATGACTCAGGGAGAACTCCCCGAGGACGTGACAGAAGCTCGACAAATCACTCGAAGATCAAAAGCCTTCAGAATCTTCAAGGGAGAATTATATAAAAGAATTATTCCGGGTGTTCTACAATGATGTGTTACACCCGATGAAGGAAATATTATACTTAAGGACATACATGAAGGAGTGTGTGGTCATCACGCTAGTAGCCAACCAATTGCTATCAAAGCATCCAGGACAGGATTCTACTAGTTCACATCAGTACAAGATGCAAAGAATATAGTCAGAACATGTGAAGCATGTCAGTGATTCACAACAAAACTAGGTGCATATGTCACCGAATTAAACCCCATACCTCTCGCCTAGACTTTCACTGAATGGGGACTTGATATGGTGGGTAAAATTCATAAGTCATCTCTAGGAGGACACGTCTTTCTGCTAGTAGCAGTCAACAAATTCACCAAATGGATTGAAGCAATGCCTGTTACCAACCAGGATGGAACTTCGGCTATGAATTTCATCAAGTCAATAGTGTTCCGATTTGGCGTACCAAACAACATCATCACTGATAATGGAACTAATTTTACTTCTAATAAGTTCAAGGAATATTGCGAGGAGATGGGTATTAAAGTAAGCTGTGAAGTGGCTCATCCGCAAACCAATGGATAAGTGGAAAAAGCAAATGGCCTCGTAACTGCTGGTCTCCAGAAAAGATTGCTAGCACCACTCGATAGAGCAAAAGGAGCATGGGTGGATGAGTTACCATCTGTTTTACAGAGCTTGCATACTACTCCAAATAGTACGACCCAAGAAACACCTTTCTTTATGGTCCACAGCGTTGAAGTTGTCCTTCCAGTCGAAGTAACTCACGAGTCTCCACTGGTCACTGAATATGACAAAGAGTCATCCAGGGAAGCACTTGAAGATGATGTTGATGCACTTGATGAAGCCCGTGATGTTGCTGCGAAAAGGGTGATGGTATATCAGCAGAATTTACGCAACTACCACAGCCGACAATTGCGTCCTAGGTCCATCGTTGTCGGGGACCTAGTTCTTCGCCTCAATCAAGACGGTCACTGTAAACTCGAGTCACCTTGGGAAGGGCCTTACATAGTTACAAAAGTTATCCCTAGAGGAGCATATCAGCTTCAAGACAAGAAGACATGAGCTAAATACTCCAATCCATTGAACGTCGCACAACCACGACGTTTTTATGCTTATAATTTATATTTTATCGAGGCCTACGGCCCGACTTCTTAGCCATAAGTATTATTCAATAAAGGCCTACGTGCCGACGAACCTGCCAAATTATGTATCTGCATCTTCATCTTTAAAATAAAAATATAAGTTCTCCATACTCTAATTTCTTTCTGAATACATTGATTTTATTTACACATAAATCATAGGATTTTATTATTTAGAAAATTTGAAAGCATAGCTATGATGAAACTAACAACAATTATGAGCCTATGTCCAGATGCAGGCATCCAAACATAGCCTCGAGGGCTACTCCCATCAGTAGCACTGGTGCGCACCCGATAGAAAACATTGTATTGAAAGGTCAAAACAAAGACCGGAAGAAAAATTATCCTTGTGTGCTCAAAACACACCCGATAAAAGTTAAAATTTTCTGGGAAAAGGAAAAAACCTATGAGTATTACATCAGTGTATCCTCAAATGGTTACTCCCACGGGAGCGATTATATACATCATCCGCAAAAAATAAAAATCCTGGTAATTTCAGCAATTCCAGCAGCCAAACAAGGCAGTCGAAAAAACATACCAAAAACTCGGATCGCGCAAAACACGTAAAACTCTGAATGACGTGTCCACGACATGAAGCTAAGACCCCAGGATTCATGATGTGTGGCCTGGTAATCGCACAAGAATGCGCTTTACTAGTAAAATATCTGTATCAATGATACGATGAAAAATCCTGAAAGACGTGTTGGGTACCCGATAAAATAGAACTAGAATTCAGTATTTGATAAGACCTCAACGGCTCAAACTGAATTACACCAATAAAATTCTGAGTTCAAGCCTGGGGACTTGAATTTGATGTAGGTCTATAGTGTTTTTGCCCAGGAGCAGTTAACTGATTTCCGATTCGTCAGATGTATTAGGCCTATCGTAGTAAATTCCTACAAAACCAAAAGTGAATATCTTATAGAATAACAAAAATGGCTTTGAGATTCAGCCCGAATCTATGATTCAGGTAGAATCACGGGGGCTACTGACATGGATATGATTATTCGGGTACTTATGTTTGGCATCCGACAGAAGTCTTAGGTTAGTTAAATAAGGAAATAGAAACCGACGTTGTGTTGGTGTTATAATCATGAATATGTAACCTATCCGTATACAGCCCTGAGACCCAGCCTATTATATATAGGCTTGGAGGAGCCTGCGGAGAGTTACCGAAAAACTCCCAAACAATCTGTAATAGCATTTTCTCTTGATAACCAGATGACTTAAACTCCCTTGTTTTTCTAAGATCTGACGAAATCCCTAGTGTTCTCTTTTCCGTGAAACCCTTAGTCCATAACCATGGACATTTCCGAGGTTACACCTTGTCAAAGAGAGAGGCAGAACCACTACATCTTCTTCCTCCTCTTGATACAGCTCAAAAAGCACTTGTACTAGTCCATTGATCGTATTATAAGATCTAGAGACAGGAGTCGAGGTCTTATCTCACTAGGAGAGCCTGGAACCTGGGTATAATGAGTCTCAGTGTGTTCTTCGTGTGCGGTATCCACCGCACTATCCCTCCCTGGATTCCGCTAGCGTCCATCCGACCCCATCTTTAGCCATCCTATGGCATCTGCCGTGACACCACCACGACACCTGATTCCGTCAAATGGCTAGAAGCCATAAAATCCATGATAGTTCCATATACGAGAAACCAAGTTTCTAAACTTGAAAGACCCTCTAGAAGCTATTAATCATATTTGGATCTATAAAGAAACAGCCATAAATGTTTCACATCTATGAAATAATAGACATGTCGAAAACGAGTTTGCGACAATGTTCAAGGAGTTGACTATGACAAGGTTCAATCTGTTGTATCGATATTTAGTCTAGACGGATTAGTGTAGCAACCACTACATATGTCAATTGTTGTATATGGTAGTTGAACAAAAACAACATTCTTTTAATAGAATGGTTATCTAGGACATGTACATGACATGGTCCGAAGGGTTTTGTTAATTCAAAGGATTCTAAAAGGGCATGCAAACTTCAATGGTTGAAGTAAGCATAGCAGAGTTGGAATCTTCACCGTGATGAAATTGTTAAAAGTTTTAATTTAATCAGAGACGTTGAAGATGCTTGCATTTGCAAGAAATTAAGTGGGAACGCTGAGACATATTTCAAATACATTATGTAGAAGACATGGTGTTCCTTAGAAATGATGTATCATTTATTGACACAGGTTAAGAATTTCATTAAAATTAAGATTTTGATGGAAGACTTAGGAAAAACCAGAATATTAGACAACAAAGTCTATATGGATAGATTGAGACGCTAATATGGTTGTGAAAAATGTATGTAGATGAAATATTGAATGAATTCAATATGGAAACAACGAGAAAGGTTCTTGTTGCATGGTAAAGGTTGAATGAAGATTCAAGTGTATTGACACTTGGTGAGTGAAATGAAATTCAAGTGTTTTGACACTTGGTGAGTAAAATCACATGAATATCTTGATCAATCATACCATGATATGTACATATTCAGATATATACTCTATATGTTATGAGCATATACCAGGGTGAATCATAAGATGATCATTGGACGATAGTAATGATATTATTATGAACTTTGGAAGAACTAAGAATATATTTTGTATGTAGTGGTGACAGATAGGTCATTGTAAAGTGTCACATTGGTACTAGACATATAGTTCATTATAAAGTGTTACATTGGTATTAGACAGGTAGTTCACTACAAAGTGTTACATCAGTAATAGAAATATAGTTCATTGTAAAGTGTTACTTTGGTACTAGTTTTGTCACAAGATACAAATTAAGTTTATCTCAATTTAGGCTATAGGTTAAGGTGGCACAATGTAATGGAAGAAAGTTCCATGATGGATTTGGAAGAGTTCCAAAGTTAAGGACATTATGACGGATACTACAACAAAGGCTAAGTATGTGACTGATCTAGTAGCAACTAAGGAGGGCATTTGTGTCAAGAAGTTTGTTAATCAAACTAGATCTAGTTCCAAGCGGGATAATACTATGAAGATATATTGTACGACAATAGTATCAACATGATTTAACCCTAGGGAACTGTGGTCTCACCAAAGGACCAAATTTATACAACACCATCTCATTTTAGAATGAATGATGTGTAGAGACGCAAAGACATACAAATACACATGGATCTGAAAGCGTCAGATCTGGAGATTAGGTTTACCACAAGCAAAGCGTATGAAGAAACACCGGAAATCCATAGGTGTTGAATGCGCAAGTTTTAACTAGATTATTGACTCTAGTGCAAGTGGGAGACTGAAGGGAATATGCTCGATAGGCAATAATAAAATGGTTATTATCTTATTTCATGTTTATGATAAATGTTTATTTCTCATGCTAGAATTGTATTAATAGGAAACGTTAATACATGTGTGTTTAATAAACAAGTCAAAGTTCCTAGTAATGTCTCTCATTGCACTAGCTCATTGATTAACAAATGATCAAGGTTTCGTGATCATGAACATCAGATGTTGTTAATAACGGGATCATACCATTAGAAGAATGATATGATGAACATAAACCCAAAGTAGATTTAGCAATACGATCTACTCATTAAGTTTACATTGCTACATCAAACAAATATGGAGTATTCCTAGTCCTTAGACAATGAGATCATGTCAATCACTAACACTGGAAGAGTGCCTTGATAACATCAAACATCACAGTATAACAGGATGACTATAAAGGTGGGTTTAGGTATTCCAAAAGTGTTATGTTGAGGTTCATGGATCAAGAGTGGGATTTGTCCATCCTAATGATGGAGACATATACTCTGGGCCCTCTCGAAGATATCACATCAATACTTCTTGCAAGCATATGACTAGGTCACAAGGATATTGTATCACAGAACGAGTAAAGAGTACTTGTCGGTAACGAGATTGAACTGGGGTATGGTATATACCTATGATCGGATCTCGTACAATTAAAGTATTGCGAGACAAAAGGAATTGGATATGATGTTGATGGTTCACATGATCACAAGAGTTACTGTTGAATGTGCAGGAGTTAGTATGAATCTCCAGGCCCCTCTTCTGATTATTGATAAGAGAGGTGTCTATATCATGTCTACATTATTCATGAATCGTAAGGTGACACACTTAAGGTACTTCGACACTAAGTGGTAGATAAAACATATCCAAGAATAGTTTTGTTAGAGCTAAAATTGTTTTGATGATCACCGGAAGTGTTTTGGGTCAAATTGCTGAAAATGGTTTCAGATGTGATATTAAAACAATGCAAGTGTTTTATGTGAATGTTTGTTAATTAAAGTAATTAACAAAATTCTAAATAAAATAACTAAAATAGATTCATTTAAAGATAAAAATGCATTTGAACTACTCGGTATTAAATGCATGTGAGTGGAGATAGTTTTTATGTGAGTGGAGTGTCCACCCACATGAATGAGGGAGAGGTAGGGGCACCCACCATGGCCAAACAGCCATGTCCATGGGGTTGCGCCCCATCCCCTATAAAAGGAGCCACATGCCTCCTCTTCATTAGCACCACCTCCTCGTGAAGGTTCTCTTCCCCCTCTAGCATTTCGCCCATGGCCTGATATTAGTGAGGTACATGTTCTGTTGGATTCTCGAAGTCAGATTTATCTACTCCTTCCGCTGCTCTGCTAGAGTGGAGTCGGGAGTTAGACGTTTGCTCGAGCATGGATGTGCTGCTGGTTTGCAGCGCTTCTCGACCTTGAGATCGGCAAGTGATTGACTATATCATTAACAAAATCAGTTTTTGTAAAAGGCTTTTGGTCTTCGAGGGTTACTTTTTCTGGTTACCCTCTTACTTGTTACTAGCATATACTAGATTAGATCTTGGATCAATTGGTGTTCTTATTGTAGGACTTTTTTGTTTTCTATGTTGCGAACCCTTCATTCCCTAGCCATGCAGAAATATTGTATACTCGCATGCAGTAGTTCCTAGATGAATAATATTCCCTACAATTTTCTGATGATCTAGAAATATTTTAGCCTAGTTATGCTTCTTAAAAAATTCTTATATTTTGGTAATGTGAATATTTTTGCATTTTGAACACTTCGTATGTTTAGAATTTTTCCATTTGAGCAACCTATATGGCACTTCCTCCATACAGCAAAAATAGGCACAAAATATCTATGTGCCATATCCACCATTGTGATAAAATATTGGACAAGTAAATATGCATGCGGAGACAAATAACCATCCCCATGTCCACTCTCTCTCTCCACCATGCCTTGGCACTATGCATGAAGTGACTACTCACTTGCATGCATGCATTTAAACGTATAAACGGTGCTACCTCTGGCTGGCTCCTCAGCGCTCAGCCACTATGGGCTGTTGGATCAAGCCTTTACCCGCCATTTGCGCCGTCCGATATCGGTTGGTCTATTTTACCCTCTTGAACAGTGTTTTTAGTAAAAATAGGCGCACATGGCACTGGTGGCTGACGCTAGGAGCAGTCGTTTTAGGCCCGCTTAGCAGTCTCTCTCTGATTATTTTTATGGGGGCTATGAGGGGTGCGAAGGGCCACACTTGCCCTTCCACGCGAGACAAAATCAGTGCCCACTTTGAAACCCTAGGCCAATACCCTCCATCTTCTCCTCCTAATCATCATTTTGGTCTCTCCCCCTATCCCCGCATCTCCTTCTCACGCCGCCATCCTCGCTGCCCCATCTCCTCCTCACACCACTGGCCTCACCGCCCAAGCATGCACCGGCCAGGGCAGGTGGCACCATAGCCGAAGCTCCCCTGCTCCTTGCGTCGCCCTCCTCTCCATGGCACCGCCGTCCTTGTCATTGTCTGTCAGCCCACAGGAGGTAGAAGGATGCAACTGTTTTCCCCATTTTTTGTCCATGCCATCGTAGCTCTTCGGGTCTCCTCCACTTCGTCCCTCTCCACGGCCAGTTTCTGCCTCCTCTCAGCCACCTCTCCACCTACATGCACTTGTTGTCCTTCCCCACCATGATAGATATGCATTGAGTAGAGCGTAGGTAGCCGCTTGCGCCGTCACTGATAGCTGTGAGATTCAACATATTTTTTTATGGTTTTTATTGATGGTTTTCCTCTGGATTTGATCGTTTTCTAGCTTTACCTAATGCTAGTACTTCGGTAGCAAAGAAAACTTGGTTTTTAATGTGTGTTTCAGGTTCTGAACATCAATAGAAGGTTTTAACAAGGGAAACACAATATTCAGGCGAAAATAAGCTAGTCTCTTTTTGGAATCAATCAAGGGAAGCAAACAGACGCTTTAATGAGCAACTATACGGCAGGAACATTTTCCTGTCCGTATAGTTCCCCTTGTATAGCTGTCGCTACCTCTGTCTTGTCAAAAGGGACAACTTTCGTGAAGAGGCCATACGTGAAAACAGAACATAGCAGCCGCCATCCCATCCAGAAAGGAGAAAGAAGAGATCCGGAGAAGGAGGAGAAGACGTTCTTCATCTCGCTCCACGATCTTCGACCTCCTAGCCAACATACCCCCATAGCCATTACTTGTACTTGAGAGTGAGAGAGATCTTCACCTTGCAAGACTAGGGTTTGAGATTGTTTCTTCCTATCGTGAATTATGTTGGATTAATTTTCTATTCTTATTGAGGATCTCCACGGTAATATCGAGAAGAACTCCCTTTATTTAATTATATCGATGATGCTTTCTTATCTCATGTGTGAGTAAGTTTCTTGGGCGTGAGAGATGTAAGGGATTGGTGAGATGTGATGTGCCTTCATATATTTTCCATTAGTTTGTGATTGATTTTAATTACTATATTATGTGTGCTTGACTATATGTGGGATGCCTAATGCTTGTTGTCCAATTAAGGGCCCAGACAACATGATGCTTTGTTCTACATGGATAGGATCTTGCTCGCTAGCAGACTGGCGGCCCCCGAGTGACACGGGGATATCAATGGGAAACTAGTAGACTCGAGGATAACGAGGAACCATCGTGCTTATTGCATTAGTCCGATCCAAGGATGTTAATTGCTAAGCAACCAGAAGGATCTTAATCATCTAGTGTCTGACCATGGTTTTGGTAACAGATTATTAGATTATTGAAGTTGGGACGAAATCTACCAAGAGGAGTTCCGGGTAATTATGGATTGCTCGCCTACACACATACTTATAAGATTATAATTGTTACACTTACCACTCGTCCACCTGGTAAAGTCACTATCACCATGAACTGTATCTCCCCGCACCTTCTTTGTCATCTGCAGAAAACAACAAACAATCAAATCATTCTTTACTTTTATGCTTTTTATTTCTGAAGTTTACATTTTAGTTTTATTTAAATACATCCAGTTTAAACCAAATTCCATTCTTATTTCCACACTTGCAGTCAATTCACTCGAAGACATGTGACAACTTTGGGTGTGATAGAGACTTCATTCATAAACACTTACCATTGGGCTCCGTGTGGGATCAACATTTATACTTCGAAACTAGCTACAAACGATCTGTGCACTTGCATACATCAAGCTATTTTCTGGCGCCATTACTGGGGAACGAAGTGCTAAGTGTTTGTCTCTTGACATTTTAAGTGTTACTACTACAAAATGTTCTCCCTAGGAGACAAAGGGTCTACACGCTCTGGTAGGACCTATTTACCAGATTATATTCAGTGCGTGCCTATGATGACCCACAAGTATAGGGGGTGCATGGCAGTATTTTCGAGGGAAGTGAAACCCAACTTATTGATTCGACACAAAGGGAGCCAAAGAATATTTATAAGCCTTAACAACTGAGTTGTCAATTCAGCTGCACCTGGAAACAATCTTGCTCACAGCAGTTTATCAGTAGCAACAGTTTTGTAGTAGGAATAGTAAAGTAGCAGCAGTAGCAAAGCAAAGACAGTAGTAACAAAAGCAGTAACAGTGGGATTTGAATGCGGTAGGCATAGGGATGGATGGACGAGCGTTGCATGGACAAGACAATTCACATAGCAATCAGAACATAGGGCAATTGAAGATAAATAAGATAAAGCATCCAAGTACTAGACAATCCTAGGCATGTGTTCCATATATAGTCATACGTGCTCGCAATGAGAACTTGCACAGCATCTTTTGTCCTGCCAGCCCATTTGCAGCGGGGCCTCTAGGGAACTACTGGCAATTAAGGTGCTCCTTTTAATAGAGCACCGGAGCAAAGCACTAACACTCCGTGAACACATGTGATCCTCACATCAAAGCCATTCCCTTCCGGTTATCCCGATTTCTGTCACTTCGGGGCCATAGGTTCCGGACAACAACGTGTGTATACAACTTGCAGATAAGACCAAGAACAATACTATCATAATGAATCAATAACATGTTTAGATCTGAAATCATGGCACTCGGGCCCTAGTGACAAGCATTAAGCACAACAAGTCGCAACAAAGTCGTAAAGGACTAATAAAAGATACTAGGCACCATGCCCTAACAATCTAATGCCATTACATGAACGATCTCATCCAATCCCTACCATCCCCATAGCCTATAGCGGGGGATTACTCACTCATAGATGGGGAAACATGGATGGTCGATGGAGCAGCGATGGTGATGATGATGGCGATGATCTCCTCCAATTCCCCGTCCCGGCAGGGTGCCAGAACGGAGTTTCTGGTGCTGTTTTGTGGAATCTGGTGGTGGCGGCGGAGCGGAACTCCTTCTGGAAAAACGTCGAACCCCCCGAAGTTTTTAGGTCAGAAGGCTCCTTATAGGCAAAGAGAGGCCGAGGGGGTGCCTGGGGGGCCCACACCACCCCCTGGCGTGGCTTGGCCTGGCCCGCGCCACCAGGTGATGTGGCCACCCCTGGCTCTTCTCCGTCTCGTATTCTGGCTCCTGGAGTCTTCGGGTGAAATAGGATTTTTGGCATATTTTCCGGGATTTTTCCTGATAGTTGGTTTTCTGCACAAAAAGTAGACACCAAGGCAATTCTGCTGAAAACAGCGTTAGTCCGCATTAGTTGTATCCAAATCACACAAGTATAGAGGAGAAACAATAGCAAAAGTGTTCGGGAAAGTAGATACGTTTTGGACGTATCAACTCCCACCAAGCTTAGCTTATTGCTTGTCCTCAAGCAATTCAGTTGAAAACTGACTGCGATAAAAGAACTTTCACAAACACATTTGCTTCATATGATGTAAATATTCTCAGCAATGTGATCAACTACTTGGACAATTCATAATAAAGAGTATGCAACTGAGTCTACTTAATAGTCATTGCAAGCTATGAAGAGATTCCAACTCAAGAATAATAAGTAGCACGAAGCACAAATGTAAGAAACATTACAATGCTCATAAAAAGGTATGATAGAGTGGTATATCGCTTGCCTTTGATTATGAATGCCAAGGCACCTCTGAAGTTCAAGTGATGACTAGAAGTAAATATATCAAGGATACAAGCATCAAAGTCATAACACAAATAATCAAGTAATGGAACAAACACAAAGAATGACAACTATGCTCTCAAGAAGGTGCTCAAAGAATATGTGGAGACTCAACAAGTAAAGAAAAAGGTTTTGAATAATTTTGAAAAGCTTCCAAATGCTGAAAGTATGGTACTCGTTAGCTTTGAGCTCTAATTGCCCCTATCATAAGCATCTTTAATGTGGTTAAGGTGAAAGTGAGGTCCAATCTGAATTATATGCTTGACAGACTATAAACTGAAAATCCCAAGTCCCTTGAGTACGAGGGCCGCTCCTCATGCTACTCAACTTTAGTTACCGGTAAGTTCTTGTCATCGTAAGTATGTGTGTATCATTGAGAACCGCCAACGGGGTACCCCTTGCCCGATGATACGGAAGAATCCCCATATCAAAATGACAAGGCAAGTAGACAATGAGTATCTCAGCAATCTTCTTATTTACCATGGGAAAATGGTGCTTTTTTCTCTCTTTCCTCTTTTCATAAATCTCTTTTTTTTTACTTTTTGTCAATAGCTATCTCTCTCTTTTTTTATAAGAAGAATTCTTCATAGATATCATTATGGTTACGCTGCAGGTTTCCACCATGTCAGCATGGATTAGACCAGCGGCCCAGGTGTTTCTCTAACACACATACATAACTCCATGGACTTACAAGCTCCCCTTTTATTTCACACCGACGACATCCGCAAACAAAAGAGCATGGTATCAACTGGGTATATATTTACAAGTGTTGAAAGCGTTCCCCATGACAGCACGGTTCTGCTAATCTCCAGCCTATAATTTGCAAGCATATAACTTTCATGGAGAGTTCACAATGGTTCAGGTTTATTAAGTGCAGGAAATAAAGTGTGCCGTCAAGTTCATGAGAGCTTTACTAACTAGTTTTCCCATAACAAGCAAACATTTTATTCGGAAGAAAACAAGGCATAATGAATATGCACGAGAGTAGCAAATGATGCTAATAGGTAGGTATGGTGGACACTTTGGAAATATTTGGTTTAGGGAGTTGGAAACATGAGTAAAACACTCAGTGGAAGTGAAGGCTAGCAAAAGTAAGGGAGCGACAAACGAGAGAGCAATAGCTGTCATTATCATGCTTGCAACAAAACATGACTACTCATGGCATGAAAATGATTCAAGATCCTCAAGGCAAAATAATTCATCAAGGCTTAACTGATTATCACAGTCTTGTGCATGCGTGAGCATGTGCCAAGTCAATTCAAATGAAACATTCAGAGGAGGATACCATGGTCTCATACCAATTTATGAATAGAGCAATGCAAGCAAACATTCATAAGACATGCTACAAACTATTAGTGAGCTGGAGCTAATCATAAGAAAGCAAGAACTACTAAGCATCCAAAGATGACATACACCTTACTTGAACGGACTAAGCAAGCCCACAACGATGAGTATATGTACAAAAATGGAAACAAATAGAGTTCGTTACCAGCCTCTTACCATGCCTCAAGTTGTCATTGATCCTCATTATTGATCTTCACTTGTGTGGCTTGAATAATAATATGAAACCAATATCTACTGAGGACTGCCAAACCCTGTAGCAAACTCGCAAAAACCAAAGAAGAACGACAAATATTTTTGGTGTTTTCGATTTTTAAACAAGAACCAAAAGGGAAAAACAAGCAAAGCAAAATCTTTTTGGGTTTTTCGAATAGTTCAAACAAAGCAAAAAGGGGAAAACAAACCAAGGCAAAAAGAAGAAGCAAACCAAAGAGAAACAACAAAAATATTTTTGGTCTTTTTGTGTTTTAGAAAGCAAAAGCAAAGAAGAACGAAAACTAAAAAGAGAACGAAAACATGAATATACAAAGTACCGACGCAACATGATATGGAGATGAGTGCGTCGGCGCATTCTCCCCAAGCTTAGTCTTTTGGCCTAAGTGGGTATCAATCCATGTACGAATAGGGGTTCCAAGCGGGCGGATCTTGGTAAGAATGGTCGTAGCTGGGCCCATGAGAAGAAGAAGAAGCTCCCCAATCATAAGCGGGTTGCTGGTATGAAGACTCTCCCTCATTCGAGGGCTGGACTGAATCATCCGTGACCTCCCTTCTAGTGTCCTGCTCCTGTTGGGAGAGCTCTCCCAAGTACGTGTCAAGCTCCTCCTTAGTGAGGTACCATCCTTCCCTGTTATCAAGGTTAAACAAAACAGGTGCAGGCAAAAGAACAACATGCTCGGACTTGCTCTTTCTCCAACCAGCTTTGAGAAAGGTTATTTCATAAGATAACTCACTCAAACTAGCCCACGAGGAAACAAATTTATGTTGTATCATGGAATTAAGATCAAGCCTCTCTATGGGAAACTGTAGGTCTAGATGATGAGGCACTAAACCATGCAATGCTAGTAGACGAGAAGCAATAAGGCCTCCACAAATTCCACCTTTCTCACGATTAGCAGCAAGACGGAAAGCTATCAAAGCACCCAAGTTGTAAGACCTATCTTGTCTAAGAGCAGCAGAGATAAATGCTAGATCAAACGAAGATAACTTATTGGCAGTTTTCCTAGCAAGAACACACTTGGCAATGAAGTAGGCAAAGTAGCGAATGGAGGGAAGATGAATGTTACAAATTTTTCCACTCTCCTTCGAGAAGCTACTCCCTTGGCAAATTTCTACGTATAAATCCATGAGTGGTTCCGGTCTCTCTTTAATCTTCCTACATGATCCCTATTGAGGTACCTTAATAGCTGCACAAAAGTCATCAAAAGAAAGGTTGACGGCAATATTGTAAATTTTGTAATGGACCATGGGGTTAGGCAAAGAGTGACTAAATTGGAAGTCCTGCACCACAGACATGGTTAGCTTCACAAATTGACAAGGTTCATCTTCCAAAAAGTACTCTAACCCTGCACTAGAAACCAAAGTGTGGAAATCTTGTAGAATTCCTGCAGCTCTCATGAACTCAGAGCATGGATAAATGGAAGGAAAAACTTGCTCCTCCCAGTGGACCTTCATGACCTCAGGCACCCAAAGATCATGTTGGTATAGGTGGTGTTCACTCATCTTCTATTCTGAAATTTAAACACCTATTAAACAAGTGATTGCAAAGTAAATATAATGAAGGATTCTACTCATAGGGACTTGCAAGAGGCCTAAACATGCATCAAAACTATATCTCTAAGCATTAAACAAGCTTACAATCTCTCATAACCAGTCACCTACAGTAGCAAAATACTCAACGTATAATCCACTAAACACAAATCTACTTGGACAAGGGGAGGAGTCACATACCAGGGAACAAATGCTCCAAATTTCAGCAAGAAAGATGGGCTGAGCAAGGAGATCGAAAAAATCGAGAGCAAGCATAGCAAGAACACAATTTTGAGTTATGAACTAGAGCTTACTCGGGAGAGAGAAGAAAGTGGCAGGTGAGACAGTTAGTGGGGGGCCAGGGGTGGCCCACACCAGGGCATGGCGCCACCCAAGGCTGGCCATGCCACCATGTGGTGTGCCTGCCTGGTGGGCCCCCCTGGTACCTCCCAGGTACTCCTCTGCCCCTTTTTTCACGTAAAAATTTAATATGAATTTTCTGGAATTTTTCGAGACACTTTATTTTTGGGCATTTTTCAGAAATAGGAGAATGATTTTTCTGACAGACAGATTTTTTTTCTTTTGGAAACATGATGCAAGGACAAAACAAGTCTAGAACTATAGAAGTTCTAACATGCAAGCAAGTAACAACAAAAAGAAAACTAAACGAAAGCAAAAATTAAAATGCAAAGGATAGAAATAAACGGAGCTAATCATAGTGAAAACATTGTTTTGTTCGATGGAATCCTTTTGTTAGCAAGGTTGATCAAGTCTTGCTACCAAAACAATTGCATATGAGACAAAACTTTGTACTCCACTAATGATTATGTTACCTTAACCTTGATAGCAATGGTCCCAACCATAATAGTTTCAAATTTTTCTCTTGGTATGGGACAATATATTTCTCCAACTTGAATGCCCTCAACATGTTCAATTGAATTCAAACCATAAGTCCTTTCAATCTTCTTGGGGAAATAGACAGTATGTTCCTTGTCATTAACATTGAAGGTCACCTTTCCTTGATTACAATTAATAACAGCTCCTGCAGTATTAAGAAAAGGTCTCCCAAGAATAATAGACATATTATCATCTTCAGGAATTTCAAGCACAACAAAATCAATTAGTATCAAGCAATTGTGAGCCACCTGAACAAGTACATCCTCACATATACCCATAGGAATAGTGGTAGATTTATCAGCCATTTGCAAAGATATATCAGTTGGTATTAATTTTTCAAGTTGAAGCCTCTTATAGAGAGAGAAAGGCATAACACTAACTCCAGCTCCCAAATCACACAAAGAAGTTCTAACATAACTGTTCTTAATAGAGCAAGGGATAGTTGGAATCCCTGGGTCTCCAAGTTTCTTAGGAACCTTACTATTGAAGGAATAATTAGCAAGCAAAGTAGAAATTTCTTCATTAGGGATCTTCCTTTTATTCGAGACAATGTCCTTCATATACTTTGAGTAAGGAGGCAATTTAATAGCATTAGTCAAAGAAATTTGCAAGAATAAAGGCTTCATCCACTCACAAAACTTATTATAGTGTTCATCTTCCTTTGACTTGTGTTTCTTATCGGGGAAAGACATAGGTTTTTGGACCCAAGGATCTCTTTCACTACCATGTTTCTTAGCAATAAAATCTTCTTTGGTGTATTTAGTATTCTTAGTGTGGTTTTCAGGTTCTTCAACTTTTTCTTCATTAGGAACAACATTTTCTTCATTACCACTTTCAGTTTCAGCATCAGAGATAGATATACTATTAGGATCTACAATAGTTTTATGTTTATTTTTCCTTTTCTTACGAGTAGAAGCACTATTTTCAGCTTATTGAGAATCCTGCTCAATTCTTTTGGGATGCCCCTCAGGATATAGAGAATCCTGGGTAGCAGCTCCACTTCTAGTTCTAATTTCATAAGCATGTTTTTCTTTAGCAGCATTAACTTGCAAGTCTATTTGCACTTTAACGAGTTGATCTATTTGAGTTTGAACCATTTGAAAGTGTTTAACAATCATTTTAACATCATTAGAGGTTCTTTCCACAATATCTTTCAACTCAACAATAGCTCTAGTGTTTTCCATTAGATGATTTTGCACCCTTTTATTAAAGTTATCTTGCTTAACAATAAAGATATCAAATTCTTCTAAGCATTGATCAGGAGGTTTAGAGTAAGGGATATCACCTTCATCAAAGTGTTGGAGAGAGTGTACCTCAATAGTGGATGAGTAGGGAATAGGCTTACATAATTCTTCTATAAGAGGTAAATTCTTGACATCTGCAGCTTTAATTCCCTTCTCCTTAAGACATTTCTTAGCTTCCTTCATCACTTCATCATTTAATTCAATAACTCCACTCTTCTTTGATGTTGGAATAGGCACAGGAATAGATGGTTCAGGTACAATTACTTCAGGTATAGCTTGTTTAGGAGGAGTCCAATCTTCATAATTCTTGCTTATTTTAGCCATTAATTCCTCAGCTTTCTTAGGAGTCCTATTCCTGAAAACACAATCAGCACAACTATCTAGGTATGTCCTAGATTCCTCGGTTAGTCCATTATAAAATATATCAAGAAGCTCATTCTTAGGTAATGGACTTCCAGCCTGTGCATGAATCAAAGCACAAAACCTTGCCCAAGATTCGGGCAATACCTCTTTTCTCCCCTGTTTAAAATCAAAAGTTCTGCAAAATAGCATGTCTAGCACTGGGAGGAAAATATTTCTGCAGGAAAGTACTAATCAAGCACTCAGGGCTATCAATAGATCCAGGAGGTAAATTACTAAACCAAGTTTTAGCTTCTCCTTTCAGTGAAAAGGGGAAAATCTTAGCAACAAAGTAAGTACGCATCTTAATATCATCAGAAAACAAGCCACTCATGGTAGAAAGTTCATTCATATGTGCTACCGCACTTTCATTCTTAGTCCCACAAAAAGGTTCTTTCTCGACAATAGCTATGTAAGATAGATCGAGAGAGAAATCATAATCTTCATCTATAATGTTTATGGGAGAAGCAGCAAACTTAGCAGCAGGATATAATTTCGGTCTAATAGTACGCCTCTCAAGGAGACTCTTAGCAGCGCTCCTATCATGGGTGTTCTTACATTCTTTAATAAACTCATCGGTCATCTAAACATAACCATCTTCAATACCATAACTCTCACTAGACTCAGGTGAGCTAACAGGTGTGGTAGTGTCTTTATTAGGAGTTTCAGTATTTCCAGCTATAGTTCTAGCAATCGTAGCATCTAGGAAAGGACCTAATGAACCACTCTTATCAAGCACAATAGAAGCAGCATCATAAGCATCAGAAGTTTCAGATTCAGCAGTAGTAGCAGTGTGTGTAGCATGTGTATGTGGTGGTGTAACGAGCTTACTTATAACAGATGGTGAATCAAGAGCAGCAGAGTTGTTTAGAACCATAGCTCTTCTTGTAGTGGATGGTAAAATAGGAACCTTGTCATCACGAGACTTACCCATGATGGATGGATAGCAGCGAACAATAGAGAATCCAAGTGAACTTGATAAATAAAGCTATGCTCCCCGGCAACGGCGCCAGAAAATAGTCTTGATGACCCACAAGTATAGGGGGTGTATCGCAGTATTTTCGAGGGAAGTAAAACCCAATTTATTGATTCGACACAAGGGGAGCCAAAGAATATTTATAAGCCTTAATAACTAAGTTGTCAATTCAGCTGCACCTGGAAACAATCTTGCTCATAGCAGTTTATCAGTAGCAACAGTTTTTGTAGTAGGAATAGTAAAGTAGCAGCAGTAGCAAAGCAAAGACAGTAGTAACAAAAGCGATGCAATTGGGATTCGAAGCGGTAGGCATAGGGATGGATGGACGGGTGTTGCATGGACAAGACAATTCACATAGCAATCAGAACATAGGGCAATTGTAGATAAATAAGATAAAGCATCCAAGTACTAGACAATCCTAGGCATGTGTTCTATATATAGTCATACGTGCTCGCAATGAGAACTTGCACAACATCTTATGTCCTGTCAGCCCGTTTGCAGCGGGGCCTCTAGGGAACTACTGGCAATTAAGGTGCTCCTTTTAATAGAGCACCGGAGCAAAGCATTAACACTCCATGAACAGATGTGATCCTCACATCAAAGCCATTCCCTTCCGGTTATCCCGATTTACATCGCCGGGGCCATAGGTTCCGGACAACAACGTGTGTATACAACTTGCAGATAAGACCAAGAACAATACTATCATAATGAATCAATAACATGTTCAGATCTGAAATCATGGCACTCGGGCCCTAGTGACAAGCATTAAGCACAACAAGTCACAACAAAGTCATAAAGCACTAATAAAAGATACTAGGCACCATGCCCTAACAATCTAATGCCATTACATGAACGACCTCATCCAATTCCTACCATCCCCATAGCCTACAGTGGGGGATTACTCACTCATAGATGGGGGAAACATGGATGGTCGATGGAGAAGCGATGGTGATGATGATGGCGATGATCTCCTCCAATTCCCCGTCCTGGCAGGGTGCTAGAACGGAGTTTCTGGTGCTGTTTCGTGGAATCTGGTGGTGGCGGCGGAGCGGAACTCCTTCTGGAAAAACGTCGACCCCCCCGAAGTTTTTAGGTCAGAAGGCTCCTTATAGGCGAAGAGAGAGGCCAAGGGGGTGCCTGGGGCGCCCACACCACCCCCTGGCGTGGCCTGGCCTGGCCCACGCCACCGGGTGGTGTGGCCACCCCCTGGATCTTCTCCGTCTCGTATTCTAGCTCCTGGAGTCTTCGGGTGAAATAGGATTTTTGGCATATTTTCCGAGATTTTTCCTGATAGTTGGTTTTCTGCACAAAAAGTAGACATCAAGGCAATTCTGCTGAAAACAGCGTTAGTCCGCATTAGTTGTATCCAAATCACACAAGTATAGAGGAGAAACAATAGAAAAAATGTTCGGAAAAGTAGATACGTTTTAGACGTATCAGCCTGCTCAAAGGTGCGAGGAGATTATTGAAAAACTTTTAAGATTAAATAAAGTTGAAGTTGAAAACCCGAGTGATATTGTGGAAATCATGTCTATCTATAGGACAACTCCAAAGAAACCTGAGAAAACTCTCAGAGAATACAGTGCTCCATATTCTGAATTTCTTAAACAACCAATAGAATTCCCTAATCCTGGAGTTAGAGAATATTGATTTGATGGTGGAATTATTAAAATTTTGTAGGAAAAATATTTCAGTGGAAGGGAAGATGAAGACCCAGGAAGACATCTTAGAGAGTTTGACAATGTGATAACATCAGTTGGACCAAAAGGTTTGCCAAGAGACTTCTCTCATCTAAAAATATTTCATTGGTCTCTTAAAGGTAAGGCTCTAGACTGGTTATATTCTCTCCCTCGCCATTACATTAAATGTTAGGAAAACTGCATTGTTAAATTCAGAAATAGATTTAATCCTTTTAAAAAGGTAACTGAAATTAGAAAGAATATAGGCAACTTTAGTTAGAACGTGGGAGAAAACTACCCACAAGCCTGGGATCGATTCTTTGAAATGATTAATAGTATTCCTCATCATGACTATTCTGAATCAACTATTTGCCATTTATTTTACCACGGTCTTAATACTCAGTGTAGAGAGTTGCTTGACTTCTCAGCAGGAGGATCAATAAATACTTTAACTATTAAAGAATGTTTGGAATTGATGTCTACTAGGGCTAAGAATGATTCTTTATATAATCCTGATTTCAGCACTAAGCTGGAAATAGGGATACTTCGGATAACTCCTGATCTTATGGCTGAAGTACGCAAAACAATGAAATAAAAAGGTATACCTTCTGAACTTCTTAAGGAAAACAAAGTAGACTTGTTACAAGTTTTTACTGAAAAAGATGAAACTAGGAAAGTTTTTCAAGAATTAAAACATCAACAAGCAAAATCTCATAATAACCTGCATAAGCACTTTCAAAAACACAAAAAGATTTTGGCGGAACTCATGGAAAATTATGATAAGATTGGACAAGAAATAAAATTATTTCACAAGTACCTTAGTATGATTGAAACCCAATGTGAACAAATAGCATCCGGTTATCAAATTTTTCTTCAAGATGATATAGATATTCATGTTTCTACTAATGTTGTTACAAGGGGAGGTGTACTTGTTACAGGACCACTAGAACCACCAGAATATGAAGTTGAAAAAGAGCGACAGGAAAAAGCCTTGCTCGAAGTAAGCCAAGAAGATGATACATTGGTAGATCCTCAAGATGAAACTGTTCAAGAAACACAAGATCAAACCTTGAAGGAGCAAAATGATGCACAAGACGACTGTTATGACTCTGATGCAGAGACAGTTGATCCAAGAGAATAAAAAGGAACCCAATTGCTAAAAAGTGCTTGGATGCTGGTTTGTCTTTCTGAGCCTCCATTTCTGAGCCGTCCGATGCGCTCTAGAAGGCGAGATCGCGCATCGCACCCACGCAAATCCCGACCAGGTTTCACCCGATGTCCCGACAAATTTTAACCTGCTCCACGTGTAGCTCCTTCTCCGTCTCTCTCCCCGAACCTCACATTCCCTATTTCTTTGCCCGCAAATTAGTGCTAGATTTCTGCCGGGATCTTGTCGGTGGAGAGCGATCTGGCGCGTGAGGGCGCGAAGCTCGTCGGCCGAGTGCAGCGCACGTGAGAGAGCGCTGAGCTTGTCGCTGGAGGGAGACGAGGTCGTCGGCGAGCGAGCCACAACGCGTCCGCTGCCACCGCCGCTGCGCCACATCGAGATCGTCCTCCATGGGGATGGAGGCGGAGGCCATGCACGGGGGAACCATCCCGCCGTCGCCGCTTCCTCCCCCCTGCTCGCCCCCTCCTTTCCCCTTGCACTCCCAGCCACACAACCAACACCGCGCCGCCGCAGATCCCGCTCCATCATTCAACTCCCCAGATGGCGATTTGGAGAAGGAGCTGCAGGCCGGCCTTGTCCTTATGATGCTGGAGGTTGCTAGCGATATGCTTAGGTCACGGCTTTCGTCCAAGAAGAAGGGGAAGAAGGTACGATGTGCACATATCTTAGTCTGTCCATCACAGTAGCTGGACATATGTGTTGATGCCATGTAAGAAATTCATGATCTGCTGACTATCTATTTTGCTGCTATCAGTTTGGTGTCGCCTGAACATAGAGGTAGCTGATTTTGTATCCATCACGGTAGATGAATATAGAGGTGTATTTGATACACGATTACTAGTTGTATGATCCAGCTACTACTAGTTGTGTTTCCTAGAGTAGGCAATCTTGTCTTTCTTCAGGAGATGCCTTTTAGGATGAACCTATAAGGAGAATTCATGAGTTGAAGAGCATGGAACATCTTGGAGGATATTGGAGTTCAGTGGCCTTTGCACTTTGGTAAGCATGGAATAATCGGTCGAGGCTGTATTAGACGAGAAGATTTACCTTAACACATGAATTCTATCATGGCACGAGTTGATCAGGCCAGAAGATGGAAGTGCTTGAAGGCCTGTGCCCTAGCTCCAATATCAAACATCTGGAAGATAAACTGTGAGGATCTCGTGTCACTGCCATCCAAGAATCTTGGGGAATTTATTCATCTGGTGTATCTGGAAGTGTCTCACAGCTGGAGTGTCAACTGTGAACAGGGATCTGATTCGGCTATCAGCTGCCTTCGTGGCCTGGCTGCTCTTACCAACTGGGACTTGCAGTTCTGTCCGAGCATCGAATCCATTGGCATGCAAATCTGGAGCGACTTAGTTACTAGTTGTATTATCCAGCTACTACTAGTATAGTTGATTGATTATTTTGTTGGGTATTGATCCATCATTGTAGATCAGCTAATTAATTCTACTTGTTTTTGCAGAGTAGTCAATCTGTTATACTCGTACATGCATGCTTAGAGAAAAGAGCAACAACCAGCTACACATAAAGCTATGCTATGAAAATTATGTGTTGGGTTTTGATTATGTGTTGTAGGTTCTTCGGAAGTAAGCACATCATTATGTGGTTTCATAATCTAGATGTGGTTTCTTCGGAGGTAATCTGGTAATTACTAACCTTGTGTTTTGAGTGTTGCTGTAGTTTTCTGGTAATGGTTAGTGCTGTTGATGTAGTTAGTTAAGCTGTTGTAGTGTTTGTCTGGTTGCTAATTCCTATTTGTAAACATTTATTCTAGCTATAAACATTTATTATAGAAAAGTTGGCTATGTTTGTTAATCTTGGTGGTAGGTGGAAGTTTTATATCTCTCTTGTAGTTGGTTTACAGCGTACTTGGTTCGAGCTTTCATAAAAAGGCTGGGCTGTTCGAGCTTTCATAAAAAGGTGGAATTTTGCCGGGAAAAATTCTGAGTTCGGCATGGTTAAGTTGTTTTCTTTAGCATAGTTAAGTTGGTCCTCAATTCAGCTAAGTTACTTTCTGTTAGCATGTTATTTAGTTAATTTTTTATCTTATAGTTTAAGGACCAATATGCTAATTTGTATACTGATTTAATTAAGTTGTTTTGTTCAACCGTCTTAAGTTGTATAGTGAATATGCCTAAGTTGTATACGAGTAATCTCCTCATGAGCTAGGTAAATGAAATGTTGTTAGAAAAAGTTATTTTGTAAGGAGCCAAGTTTCTATTTGCCTATTCATCATGACTAAGTTGTTTCTTAACATGCTTAAGTTGGTTCTAAATCCTTTTTAGTTGTTTTTTTAATGTTTTCTAGTTTGACTACTTGATTTTTCATTTTGTAGTTGCTTGTTCACCTTGGCTAAGTTGTTACTACAGCATACTTAAGTTGGTTCTAAATACTACTTAGTTGTTTTTAATGGATTTAAACGTTAAATGCTTGATTTTTCACTTTTTAGTTGTTTGTTCATTATGACTAAATTGTTACTACAACATGATTAAGTTCGTCCTAAATACTACTTAGTTGATTTTTAATGTTTTCAAAGTTTGAATGCTTGATTTTACCTTTTTAGTTGCTCGTCCATCATGACTAAGTTGCTAATGCTGCATACTTAAGTTGGTTCTGAATCCTACTTGGTTGCTTTTTAATGTTGCATTCAGTACATCCAAATTGAATAACCATCATGTGTTGACATGCTAAATTTATTTATCTACTTCCAAAATTGGCTACTGATTTTACTTGTACTAATGGATTATCTTCCGTTTCTTGAATATATCCAATTTATGCAATGGGTAGAAGTTTTAGAGTGAGACACCATGAAGAACTAGACTCAAACACACTTCCACCCTTTCTCGAGAGCGATTGTACCTAGAAGCCATGGATTCCGGGCAGCGCAGCCAGTACCATCTCAAGTGCGGCGGTGGAGGACGCAATGGCACCTAGCTCAAGTTGGCGGCGGTGGCCATGACGCCTAGCCCGAGCACGAGCGTACCGTGGCTCCTGACCAACGTAAGTTGCTTATCCATTCTTATTAACTTACTCACTGTTACTTTCGTTAGGTTGCTTTTTGGTAATATTTAACTTGGCTAAACATTGATGCTAAGTTGTTCTCTAGGTAACATTAAAGTTGCCTTAACATTGATGCTAAGTTGCTTTCTAGGTAATGTTTAAGTTGCATAAACATTGATACTAAGTTGATTTCTGCATAATGTATAAGTTGCCTAAACATTGATGTTATTTTTCTTCTTGGTAATGCTTAAGTTGTGTAAATATTATTGCTAAGTTGCTTTTCTAGGTCATGTTTAAGTTGCGTAAACATTGATAATAAGTTGCATAAACATCGATGCTAAGGTGCCTTATGGTAATGTCTAAGCTGTATCAAGCGATCATGAAGTTGCTGATCTGGATAGATGTGCCATACCACAATACTTTTTTAGCTTAAGTTGTATACCTACCGGTGCTAAGTTGTATAGCCACCGATGCTAAGTTGTATACATACTACTAACGCTAAGTTGTATACACACAGATGCTAAGTTGTATACATACTAACGCTAAGTTATATAGCCACTAATGCTAAGTTGTATAGCCACCGATGCTAAGTTGTATAGCCACCGATGCTAAGTTGTATACATACTAACGCTAAGTTGTATAGCCACCGATGCTAAGTTGCTTTTTGCATACAGTCCTTTTGGTGCTTCAAACATGTCCTAAGTAGCTTACACCTATTGTTCATTTATAAATTTTTCCTTTTTACTAAGTTGCTTTTGCATATAGTACTTTGTTGCTTCACACCTGCACTACGTTGATTTTACTTGTACTTTGTTGCTTCACACCTCCACTAAGTTGATATTTCATACGGTACTTTGCTGCTTCACACATGTGTTGAGTTGCTTTTCATACATGCACAACAAAGTTATCAACTTACTGGTCATGCAAATCCAACTTAGGGGTGGACAAAGAAAACTAATCGTACATGCATTTCCAACTCAGGGATTTTACTAGTACATGTAACTAAAGGTACATGCAAATCCAGGTAAGTTGCAGTTTGGTATGGACTAGGTTGTAGCTACCAGATTACCTAGTTGCTGCTTTGTGCAAGTTGTAGTTTTGGTTCCACCGTGTTGTTACTAGGAATGTTTTAGGTTTAGCAGCCGTACTTTTGATTTTGTGTGTTATTTTTGCATGATCCTAAGGTTGTGGTTCTAACTAAGTTGTAGGTTCTAGATTACCTAGTAGCTTTTTCGGTGTAGGTAAGGTGTGGTTTGTCATGCATTAAGTTGTCATTAACAGATTACCGAGTTGTTTTTTGGATGTAGATAAGTTGCAATTTTTGGTTCAACTATGTTGTTGCTCAGACCGTTGCAGGTACCTAGGGTTGTTGATCTAACTAAGTTATAGTCAGTTTTCCAGTGCGATAAGTTACAGCTTGTTATGCATTAAGTTGAGTTATCTGATTATCTAGTTGCTTTTTGGCTATAGATAAGTTACAACTTTGCTTGTAATTTAACTTCTATTATCCTGGTCTTAATACTCCTTGGTTTTATTTTCTTGCAGATTGTTGGAACAGAAGAAAAAAAATGAATCATCAAATTTGGAAGTATGTACAACGGGACCGAATTGTGTATATTACCAGCTAAGCAAGTTGATGCCTTAAGCATGCCCTTTTGTAAAGTTGCGTTAAAAATACATGCCACTGTCAATTCTATTGTAGTTTTATTGCCTCTTCAATCCCATCATAATTTGTAGCCTGTACGCACCATGTTCAAAAGTATGATGAGACACTAGTGCTTTTGTGGTTACAGTGCTACATTCTTCTGGTAATATTTTCAAGTGTCGATCACTATATTTTCGTATCCTGTTTTGAATGTTCAGTAAATGTTATGGTAGGCACCAATTTTTCATGGAGAGAATTTTTGTTGGTTCATAGATTTGTGACCGGGAAAAGACATTTTTTGTGGCTATTTAATAGCAGTTCCGTTTGGCTTTGCCTTTTCTGCAGAGACTACAACCGAGTCAACAACGTGGGGTCGTGGGATTTGGCCTGACCAGGCCAGTGCTGGCCTAGACCTTTTATTTGGCTAGTATCATACGGAACGGAGGCTCTTTATTTGGCTAGTATCAGACGAATGGGGCTTTGTCGTTTTCTAGAGGCTAGAACGGACTATCGAGCCCTCGAGGCCTCGCTAGCCGTGGAAATAGCAATGAAGATGAAGTTGTTGTAGTGGAGAAGAAGAAGAAGAGCGATAAGGAGCAATAAAAGAGCCTAGTCTCCACAAAAGGTAAAAGACAAGAATAAGAAAGGTGAGCAAAAGCTTCCTTATCCAGATCGAAAAAAGAAAGCACCAGATCAGGTAATCTATGATTCTTTTAAAAAGGCACTTGGTGACCTTCGTCTAGAGATTCCATTTGCGGATGCAATCAAAGTCCCTACCTATTCTAAATTCCTCCGTAATATTCTTAGTAGAAAAAAAGAAATAACTGAAACCGTTTCCATGGTGACTAGTTATCTCGCTAATGGGAAGCTATTGTCTAAATCGAGAGATCCCGGAATACCAACTATTTCATGCTTAATAGGCAAAACAGATAGTCATAATGTCTTGTGTGATTTAGGTGCAGGAGTTAGTGTAATGCAAGACTCCCTCTATAAAAGGTTAGGATTAGGGGAGTATTCCCCTACTACAATCACTTTACAGATGACTGACAAGTCCACTAAACAACCCATTGGTATGATTGAGAATGTTCTCCTTAGAATAGATGAGCATGTTATTCCCACTAATTTTATTATTCTTGAAATGCCAGAGGATAAAAAAATATCCATAATACTTGAAAGACCTTTCTTTAGTACTACAGGAGCATCAATTGATTGTCCCAAGGGAAAAATAATCTTCAATATTTATGATGCTGAAATCATCCGGTATTTTCCGAAGAAGCTAGAAGCGGGAGAAAGATATATTCTACCAGCAAAACGAGTTCATATGGTAAGTGCTTTTGATAAGGGGCAATCCAAGGTAAGAATTCGAGATCAGAGAAGGGGTTAAATTATTCAACCATTCTTAATAAAATGCTTAATGGGAGTCAATTCATCACATTACTAAAATAAATTAAAAAAATAAATTGTTCATCGCATTTCTACAACTTTTTCGCAGACATTCTAGCGAAAACGCGCCCATAAAGATGCAGCTGTCAAAAAGTAGTAGAAACATTGATTGAACAAGTGTAGAATAAGTATAAAAATAAAAGTTTAAGTTTTATTTACAAAAACTAGCTTAGTCATTTAGTTCATACTTAAAAGTAAATATCTAGTTGAGAAGAACAAGTTAGGTTGTACTAAAAAATGCTCTTTATATGTTGATGCTGGTCGTCAGTTTCTATTGTCATTTTTCTGTCAAAAATAAGGTATTTCACTAAGTTTCAGGATAAGAAAGAATTCTAGAAGAAATGAAAACTTTTTTATGGCTACTGATGGTTTAACGACCAACTATACGGCGGGAATAAAAATTCCGGCCGTATAGTTTGGTCGTATAGATACATTTGCCATCGACAAATTTTCTTACTTAGGTACAGAAGGTTTAACGACCAACTATATGATGGGAATAAAAATTCCGGCCATATAGTTCCGGTCGTATAGATATCGATGCCTTCGTACAATTTCTTTCTCAGGGTACTGATGGTGTAACGACCAACTATACGGCGGGAATAAAAATTCTGGCAGTATAGTTCTGGTCGTATAGATATCGATACATGTTTTAGAAAATTTATATCGAGGGCACAGACAGTTTGGCGACCAACTATATGGCCGGACCATTTTGGTCCGGTCGTATAGTTGCGCCCGTATAGCTTTGATGCTCCTGTTGGGTTCGCAGCATAGAAAACAAAAAATTTCCTACGATGGGAACTATATGCCAAGATCTATCTGCTAGATACAAGCAACGGGTGGATATACATCCATAGAGAACTTACCCTCAAAGACAACAAAGATTTGTTAACGAGATGGAACTCATGGATGATGTAGTCGTACACTTGCCGATCTCAAGATCATGATGAAGTCCTTCAGGTCCAGCAGTTCCAACACCATCAGGTCCAGCACCATCAAGTCCAACACCGCAAAGAAGCGGTGCATCCGTGATCGCACACACGTTCGGTCCACCTAACAACCTCCGCCTCCTCACTCTAGCGATGTAGCAGAAGCAGCAACTCCTTTCCAGATAAAGCCACCGGGAATATGTATCTCGCTAATCCGAGACCATGGGGAATAACTAGAGTGAGAAGATAACCTTCACGAGGAGGTGGTGCAAGAGGAGAGGAGGAGGAGGTGCTTCTTATATAGGGGAGGGGCAGCCCAAGGGGCATGGCGCCGACCATGGTGGGTGCCCCCACCTCTCCCTCATTCATGTGGGTGGAGCTCCCACTCACATAAACACACACCTCCACTCATGTCCACTCACATGCATTAAATTTCCACCAAATTTAATACTAGCTCTCATTAAATAAAACACTTTTATTTATTTTATTCAAATTTTGTTAATTACTTTAATTAACAAACATTCACATAAAACTCCCTGCAACATTTCAATATCACATGCAGAACCAGTTTTAGCAATTTCACCCGAAACAATTCCGGTTTCCATCGAAATGATTCCAGCGCTTTCTTAATCTTTATCTGAAACCTTAATCTTTATCTGAAACATATTTGCTCCTAAATGGTGTCGATATCCCTTAAGTGTGTCACCCTACAGTTCGTGAATAATGCAGACATGATCGAGACCCCTCTCCGATCAATAATCAGCAGCGGGACCTGGAGATCCGTACTGACTCCCACATATTCAACGATGACTCTTGTGATCATGTGAACCTTTAACATCGTAACTAAATCCCTTTGTCTCGTGATATATTACATGTCCGAGATTCGATCATCGACATCCAAATACCTAGTTTGATCTCATTACCGACATGCACTCTTTTCTTGTTCCTGTGATATAACATTCTAGTGATCACATCACTTGCTTGCAAGCTATCTTAATGTGATATCACCGAGAGGGCCTAGAGTATATCTATCCATCATCGGGATTGAAAAATTCCACTCTTGATCCATGAGCATTAACATAACACCTTCGGAGTATCTGAACCCACCTTTATAGTCACCCTTTTACGGTGTGACGTTTGATGTTATCAAGTTACTCTTCCGATGTTAGCAATTAGCATGATCTCATGGTTTAAGGAGTAAGATTACTTCGTATGATGTTATAGCAATATAAACATAATGACTTTGATTTTAATGCTATACTTCAGATGAATGTTCATCACATCATTCCACCAATGTTGTGACCTCGTTATTAACAACATCCAATGTCCATGATCAGGAAACCTTGATCATCTTGTTAGTCAACGAGCTAGTTTATAAGAGAGGCATAACTAGGAACTTTCCTCTTGTTTATTAAACACATATGTATTAACGTTTCCAAATTAATACAATTATAGCATGCAAAATAAACATTTATCATAAACAAGGAATAAGATAATAACCACTTTATTATTGCCTCTCGGGCTTATTCCCTTCAGTCTCCCACTTGCACTAGAGTCAATAATCTAGTTTGAAAAAGTTTGTGTGTTGAACACCTATGGCTTTCTTGTGTTGCATATACGTGATTGCTAGTGGTTAACATAATCTCCGGATCTGACAGTTTCAGGTCCGTGTGTATTTGCATGTCTTTGCATCTCTACGCATCACTCATTCTCAAATGAGATGGCATTGTATAAATTTGGTCCTTTGGTGAGACCTTTAGTTTGTTCGGGTTAAAATATGTTGATATTATTGTCATACAATATATCTTCATAGTATTATCCCACTTTGAACCACACCTAGTTTGATAAAAAAAGTACTTAACACAAATGCCCTCCTTTGCTGCTACTATAGCAGTCATATACTTAGCCTTTTGTTGTAGTATCCGTCACAATGTCTCAAATTTGGAACTCATCCAAATCCATCATGGAACATCCTTTTCATTACATTGTGCCACCCATAGTCTAAATTGAGATAAATTTAATTTGTATCTTGTGACAAAACTAGTATCAATGTAACACTTTACAATGAACTACTTTAACTATTTGTCACTTATACCTGATATATTCTTAGTTATTCCAAAGCTCATAAGAATATCTTTACTATCGTCCAATGATCATCTTATGAATCATTCTGGTATGTGCTCATAACATTTAGAGCATAGGACATATCTGGATATATACATATCACGGTATAATCGATCAAAATCTTCATGTGATTTTACTCACCAAGTGTTGAAACACTTGAATCTTGATAAAATCCTTTCCATGCAGCAAGAACCTTTCTTGTTGTTTCCATATTGAACCCTTTCAATATCTCATATATGTATGTATGGCATAACCATATTAGCGCCTCAATCTATCCATATAGACATTGATGCCAAATATTCTGGTTTTGCCCAAGTCTTTCATCGAAATCCTATTTTAATGAAATTCTTAACTTGTGTCAATAAAAGATACATCATTTCCAATCAACAATATGTACTCTACATAATGTATTGGAAATTTGTCTCAGCACTCCCACTTAATTTCTTGCAAATGCAAGCATCTTCATCATCTCCGATGAAATTAAACTCCTTTAACATTTTCATCATGGTGAAGATTCCAACTCCGCTATGCTCACTTCAACTATTGAAGTTTGCATGCCCTTTTAGCACCCTTTGAATTAACAAAACCCTTCGGACTGTGACATGTACACGTCCTAGGTAACAATTCTATTAGAAGATCCTTGTTTTGTTTATTCAACTACCATATACCAAATTATATATAGTGGTTGCTACATTAATCCGTCAAGACTAAATATCGCTATGAAAGATCAAATCTTGTTATAGTCAACTCCTTGAACATTGCCGTAAACTTCTTTCCGACATGTCGACTATTTCATAGATGTTAAACATCCATGTATATTTCTTTATTGATCCAAACATGACTGATAGGCTTCACGCCTTTCCGGAGGGTCTTCCAAGATCAGAAACTTGATTTCTCGTGTATGGATACTATCACGGATTCTATGACTTCTAGTCATTTTATTTAGTCAGGGCCCATCCTTGCTTCTTTGCATGCGTTGTCAAAACAATAACGACTTTTGTTTCAAATCTTACTATTTGATTCTTACCGACCCACATGGTTCAATAGGAACTCTAATATACAAGATCACACCCTTTGTAATCACGGGAGCCATGAGCATTGTGGCCACCACCGGGACACTTTCTGGCGCTGCGCTACTTAGAACATATAGCTAAGCTTCAACAACCTTATCAAAGTTCTATTGTCCTCCCACTTAACTTTTCACAAAAAGTTCCTTCTCAAGAAACTTGACGTTCCAAGCGACAAACTCTTTTGTCCTCGGTGTTATGGAGGAATTCCCAATAATTTCTTTGGGATAACCTACAAAGGCGTGCTTATCCTACTTTGGTTGTAAACATTTTTACTTATGCATAGCATACCAAAATTTAAGAAAAGACAATTCGGGTTTTATCCCAAACCATAACTCATATGGTGTCATTTCAACAGATCACGATGGTGCTCTTTTCAGTGTAAACGCGGTAGTCTCTAAATCTTTAATCCTTAAAACATAATGGCAGTTTTATAAGTGACACCTTTGATCTTACCATGTCAAACAAGGTTTGATTTGATCTCTCGAACATACCATACTCCTGTGGTTTATCAGGAAATGCAAATTCATGGAACCATTCTTGAAATCTTAGGTGTTTTGCTAAACCTGTAACTCAAATATCTTCCTTTATAATCAAATCATAAACTCTTTTATTTTCTTGTTACAATGATTCTTTCACTTCATCTTGAAAGTCTTTGAATAATTTTCAAATGTTTCATACTTCTTCCTTATTAAGTAAATATATAGATATATTCACTCAAATTTTTGGAGAAAGCATATGAAGCAAAAAGATCCATCGCATATGGCTACACATAATGGACTATGCACATCAGCATGCACAATTTCCAATAAGCTATTCATCCGTTCCTCTTTGGCCTATGAAAGGAGTTTTAATTATCTCGAGGAAAGTTTCACGGGCGTCAATTGATTAGAATCAAAAGACTCCAAAAATCCATCAACATGGAGTTTCTTCATGTTTACTTTCCAATATATTTCAAAGAGCGATGTGACTTCATAAGTGATCTTCCAATCATTTGTCTTACGACATTTTAGCAATAATGTTTATGGATGTGATTTCTCCAACTAGATTTGTAAAAGTTCATCCATCTTTTATGGAATACGGTAATTATTTGAACAACCATTGTTCTCGTAATACCGGAACAAAATAACAATTATTAAAACAAATCTTGAAGGTTAGGTTTGACGACAACGAAAAACACAATAACACTTTATTTGTTTTCGATGAACATCATCACTTATTCTCTTTCCAGTTACTTAGGCCATTGCAGTTCATGAATTGTGTTGTTCTATATGACACTTCACACCAACCAATTTGGTATCCAATACCGGTATCCAATACCTCAGAACCACATTGTTTAACAAGCAAGGAATACATCTATAACATGTATATCTTCTATATACCTAAGTTGGACATCTCCAACCGTTTCTTTTCTGCCAAATATTTTATAGATTCTCTTTCAACAATTATTTTCCTTTTTAAAAGAATCTATCAACATCAATAGTGGTGCCATTCACATGACACATAGTACAAAACGTATAAAGTCAAATACTAATACCTTTGAACTTGCACTTTGAAGTTAATCACCATCATCAAATGTTTGGTGTTCTTTCAAAAAATCCATTCTTCAATAATCTTTTAGTGTAGTAAACATTTTACTTACATCTTTTATTCATCCTTATCATGACAACTTTCATGATCAAGCTAATATAGCATATAAGGAAGAATCGCGAGTATAATGTTAGTTCCCAAAACCTTTTTTTGGGAGATCCGGATGCCTAGCATCTCCATCCTTCACAAATTCTCATATAATATGGGAACATGTATTTTGCTAAATTATACTCTATCATAATGCAACCAAAAAAGATTGTTTTAGATATCACAATATCTTCCACACATGATGGTTTCTGAAATAATTTTTCAGCTCCTAGATAATCTTGATATTAAAACAACTTTTGAATATCAATAATCATGGAGGCAAACATGATACTTTAGATACTAACATTGGAATTCTTACTCTTGATTTAATACTACTTATTAAACTTCATGGAGTAAATAGAGTTTGCTGAAAGTTTGCAATAGGACTTCTAAACTTTAAATTGACATTCAAAACAATACGATACCAGTTCGTAAAGTAAATATCCAGAATTCTATAGTTCTATTATCTCAATTAAAACTAAGCTTAAGGTAGTGAACAGATGCCAATGACTACAACAAATTATGCAAATTCACTTCAATTTAGTTTATGACAAATTGAGTTTGACTATTCCAAATTAGAAATGAACTCCCACTCAAAAACGACATCCCTCGTGCCTTTTTGGTGATTACATAAACCAAATCCACTACACCAAGTCCGATCATCACGTGAGTCGGTGTAGCTTCAAAGGCGAGCATCAATATGGGCATCACATCAACTATATGACTCATGCTTAACCTTTCGGTCCGTGTTCCAAGGCCATGTTTGTACATGCTAGGCTCGCCAAGTAAGAACCTTAGTATTCACGTGTGTTTAACTGTCTTACACCCGTTGTATGAAAGCGTAGAGTCAAGTACACCTGATCATCACGTGATGTCTCAAAACACGATCCATAGAACGGTGCATACTTAAGGAAGAACACACTTTATCTTGATATTTAAATGAGGGATCATCTTATAATGCTACTAAAAGCGCCAAACTAGCAATATAAGATGCGGACATCCAATGTGTAAAGTGGGATGATATGGTCCATGCATTTGATCTCTATCATATGCATCGTGGTATGATCTTTATCATTCCTTTGTGTGTAAGGCCAATGTATATGGAACTTACACGTTAAGTGTGTTGTAAGAGTATCTACCATACATCTACTTATAACATTACCATATCAAGACACGAGCCCAGCAACGATCTAAACTAGACGCCTCTAATTTATCCATTACAAGTTTTACGTGGCTTAGGGCTTTCGGAGATAGAATCGGTCTTACCTACGAACATGGAACCACAACGAGGATAACCAAGTTATTAGCAACTCGTTGTAAATCAGAAATTGACTATAGTAGGAGACACAGACACCTGCCAGCCACTTATGCAAAACTAGTTGCATGTCAGTCGTGGAACCGGTCTCATGTGTGATGACATGTAAGGTTGGTCCGGGCCGCTTCATCCCACTATGCCACCAATATCCAAAATACATGAAAGATGCAATAACATGATCATCATCGCCCATATATAAACATATGTGTACTACCCATGCAAAGCACCTATGCATAGATCAGGCTCTGATACCACTATTGGGTTCGTAGCATAGAAAACAAAAAAAATTCCTACGATGGGAACTATACGCCAAGATCTATCTGCTAGATACAAGCAACGGGTGGATATACATCCATAGAGAACTTACCCTCGAAGACAACAAAGCTTTGTTAACGAGATGGAACTTGTGGATGATGTAGTCGTACACTTGCCGATCTCAAGATCGTGATGAAGTCCTTCAGGTCCAGCAGTTTCAGCACCATCAGGTCCAGCACCATCAAGTCCAGCACCACAAAGCAGCGGTGCATCCGTGATCGCACACATGTTCGGTCCACTGAACAACCTCCGCCTCCTCGCTCCAGCGATGTAGCGGAAGCAGCAACTCCTTTCCAGATAAAGCCACCAGGAACATGTATCTCGCTAATCCGAGACCATGGGGAATAACTATAGGGAGAAGAGAACCTTCACGAGGAGGTGGTGCAAGAGGAGAGGAGGAGGAGGTGCTCCTTATATAGGGGAGGGGGCAGCCAAGGGGGCATGGCGCCGGCCATGGTGGATGCCCCCACGTGTCCCTCATTCATGTGGGTGGAGCTCCCACTCACATAAACACACACCTCCACTCATGTCCACTCACATGCATTAAATTTCCACCAAATTTAATGCAAGCTCTCATTAAATAAAACACTTTTGTTTATTTTATTCAGAATTTTTTTAATTACTTTAATTAACAAACATTCACATAAAACTCCCTGCAACATTTCAATATCACATGCAGAACCAGTTTCAGCAATTTCACCCGAAACAATTCCGGTTTCCATCGAAATGATTCCAGCGCTTTCTTAATCTTTATCTGAAACATATTTTCTCCTAAATGGTGTCAGTATCCCTTAAGTGTGTCACCCTACGGTTCGTGAATAATGCAGACATGATCGAGACCTCTTTCCGATCAATAATCAGCAGCGGGACCTGGAGATCCATACTGACTCCCACATATTCAATGATGACTCTTATGATCGTGTGAACCTTTAACGTCATAACTAAATCTCTTTGTCTCGTGATATATTACATGTCCGAGATTCGATCATCGGCATCCAAATACCTAGTTTGATCTCGTTATCGACATGCACTATTTCTTGTTCCCGTGATATAACATTCTAGTGATCACATCACTTGCTTGCAAGCTATCTGATGACCCACAAGTATAGGGGGTGTATCGCAGTATTTTCGAGGGAAGTAAAACCCAATTTATTGATTCGACACAAGGGTAGCCAAAGAATATTTATCAGCCTTAACAACTGAGTTGTCAATTCAGCTGCACTTGGAAACAATCTTGCTCACAGATTTATCGAGTAACAGTTTTGTACTAGGAATAGCAAAATATGACAGTAGTAAAGCAAAAGACAGTAGTAACAAAAGCGATGGCAATTGGGATTCGAGTGCGGTAGGCATAGGGATGGATGGACGGGCGTTGCATAGACAAGACAATTCACATAGCAATCAAAACATAGGGCAATTGCAGATAAATAAGATAAAGCATCCAAGTACTAGATAATCCTAGGCATGTGTTCCATATATAGTCATACGTGCTCGCAATGAGAACTTGCACAACATCTTTTGTCACCTTGACCCGTTTGCAGCGAGGCCTCTAGGGAACTACTGGCAATTAAGGTGCTCTTTTTAATAGAGCACCGGAGCAAAACATTAACACTCCGTGAACACATGTGATCCTCACATCAAAGCCTTTTCCTTCCGGTTATCCGATTTACATCGCCGGGGCCATAGGTTCCGGACAACGACGTGTGTATACAACTTGCAGATAAGACCAAGAACAATACTATCATAATGAATCAATAACATGTTCAGATCTGAAATCATGGCACTCGGGCCCTAGTGACAAGCATTAAGCACAACAAGTGGCAACAAAGTCATAAAGCACTAATAAAAGATACTAGGCACCATGCCCTAACAATCTGATGCCATTACATGAACAATCTCATCCAATCCCTACCATCCTCATATCCTACAATGGGGGATTACTCACTCAATAGATGGGGGAAACATGGATGGTCGATGGAGAAGCGATGGTGATGATGATGGCGATGATCTCCTCCAATTCCCCGTCCTCGCAGGGTGCCAGAACGGAGTTTCTGGTGCTGTTTCGTGGAATCTGGTGGTGGCGGTGGAGCGGAACTCCTTCTGGAAAAACGTCGAACCCCCTTATAGGCGAAGAGAGAGGCCGAGGGGGTGCCTGGGGGTCCACACCACCCCCTGGCGCGGCCTGGCCTGGCCCGCGCCAGCAGGTGGTGTGGCCACCCCAGGGCTCTTCTCCGTCTCGTATTCTGGCTCCTGGAGTCTTTGGGTGAAATAGGATTTTTGTCATATTTTCTGGGATTTTTCCTGATAGTTGATTTTCTGCACAAAAAGTAGACACCAAGGCAATTCTGCTGAAAACAGTGTTAGTCCGCATTAGTTGTATCCAAATCACACAAGTATAGAGGAGAAATAATAGCAAAAGTGTTCGGGAAAGTAGATACATTTTGGACGTATCAACTCCCCCCAAGCTTAGCTTATTGCTTGTTCTCAAGCAATTCAGTTGAAAACTGAGTGCGATAAAAGAACTTTCACGAACACATTTGCTTCATATGATGTAAATATTCTTAGCAATGTGATCAACTTACTTGGACAATTCATAATAAAGAGTATGCAACTGAGTCTACTTAATAGTCATTGCAAGCTATGAAGAGATTCCAACTCAAGAATAATAAGTAGCATAAAGCACGAACATAAGCAACATTACAATGCTCATAAAAAGGTATGATAGAGTGGTATCTCGCTTGCCCTTTGATTATGAATATTAAGGCACCTCTGAAGTTCAAGTGATGACTAGAAGTAAAGATATCAAGGATACAAGCATCAAAGTCATAACACAAATAATCAAGTAATGGAGCAAACACAAAGTACGACAACTATGCTCTCAAGAGGGTGCTCAAAGAATATGTGGAGACTCAAAAGTAGAAGAAAAGGTTTTGAATAGTTTTGAAAGGCTTCCAAATGCTGAAAGTATGGTACTTGTTAGCTTTGAGCTCTCATTGCCCCTATCATAAGCATTTTTAACGTGGTTAAGGTGAAAGTGAGGTCCAATCTTAGTTATATGCTTGATAGACTATAAACTGAAGATCCCAAGTCCCTTGAGTACGAGGGCCGCTCCTCATGCTACTCAACTTTAGTTACCGGTAAGTTCTTGTCATCGTAAGTATGTGCGTATCATTGAGAACCGCCAACGGGGTACCCCTTGCCCGATGATACGGAAGAATCCCCATATCAAAATGACAAGGCAAGCAGACAATGAGTATCTCAGCAATCTTCTTATTTACCATGGGAAAATGGTGCTTTTTTCTCCCTTTCCTCTTTTCATAAAACATTTTTTGTCTTTTTCTCAATAGCTATCTCTCTCTTTTTTTATAAGAAGAATGCTTCATAGATATCATTATGGTTACGCTGCAGGTTTCCACCATGTCAGCATGGATTGAACCAATGACACGAGCGTTTCTCTAACACACATACATAACTCCATGGATTTACAATATCCCTTTTATTTCACACCAACGACATCCATGAAACAAAAGAGCAAGGTATCAAGCTGGGTATATATTTACAAGTGTTGAAAGCGTTCCCGTGTGACATGGTTTACGCTAATCCCGACCTATAATTTGCAAGCATATAACTTTCATGGAGAGTTCACAATGGTTCAGGTTTATTAAGTGCGGGAAATAAAGTGTGCCATCAAGTTCGTGAGAGCTTTACTAACTAATTTTCCCATAACAAGCAAACATTTTATTCGGAAGAAAACAAGGCATAATGAATATGCACAGGAGTAGCAAGTGATGCTAATAGGTAGGTATGGTGGACACTTGGAAATATTTGGTTTAGGGAGTTGGAAACATGAGTAAAACACTCAGTGGAAGTGAAGGCTAGAAATAGTAAGGGAGCGACAAACGAGAGAGCAATAGCTGTCATTATCATGCTTGCAACAAAACAAGACTACTCATGGCATGAAAGTGATTCAAGATCCTCAAGGCAAAATAATTCATCGAGGCTTAACTGATTATTACATTCATGTGCATGCGTGAGCATGTGCCAAGTCAATCAAATGAAACATTCAGAGGAGGATACCACGGTGTCATACCAATTTATGAATAGAGTAATGCAAGCAAACATTCATGAAACATGCTACAAACTATTAGCGAGCTGGAGCTAATCATAAGAAAGCAAGAACTACTAAGCATCCAAAGAAAACATACACTCCACATGAACAGACTAAGCACGCCCATAGTGATGAGTATATGTACAAAAATGAAAACAAATAGAGTTCGTTACCAGCCTCTTACCACGCCTCAAGTTGTCATTGATCCTCATTATTGCTCTTCACTTGTGTGGCTTGAATAATAATATGAAACCAATAATCCACTGAGAACTGCCGAACCCTGTAGCAAACTTGCAAAAACCAAAAAAGAACGACAAATATTTTTGGTGTTTTTGATTTTTAAATAAGAACCAAAAGAGAAAAACAAGCAAAGCAAAATCTTTTTGGGTTTTTCGAATAGTTCAAACAAAGCGAAAAGGGAAAAGAAAACCAAGGCAAAAAGAAGAAGCAAACCAAAGAGAAACAACAGAAATATTTTTGGTCTTTTTCTATTTTTAGAAAGCAAAAGCAAAGAAAAACGAAAACTAAAAAGAGAACAAAAACATGAATATACAAATTACCGACGCAACATGATATGGAGATGAGTGCGGTGTCGGTGTACCTCCCCCAAGCTTAGGCTTTTGGCCTAAGTGGGTATCAATCCCAAGCTGGCCAGGATGAAGTATCACGAGTGCAGGAGGTACCCTCGTCTGGTGCGAGCCAATCGCCCCTCCGTAATGTGCAGAGTAATCATAGGAGGGCGCATCCTCCTGGTGTTGCTCGTGGAAACCCAACAAGCGAAGCTTCTCGTCCACCTCCTCCTTGGAGCGCGACCACGATCTCCTGTCAACACTAAACAAAGCAGGCTGTGGCAAAAGGATCTCCCTTTCATCCCCATCAGTGAAAAGCATCCTATATACTAGATTGTTCAAATCAGAGGTAGAAGTGACAAAATGATGAGTTTTCATGGCAACAAGGTCGAGCCTCTGTGGTGCTAACATGGCATCATCGGGATCCACTGAAAGGCCTAATGCATTGACTACACGTGAGGCAATGATGCCCCCATAGATAGGCCCCCTAGCAGCTCGGCGGCGAGCAATAAGCGAGCCAAGATTGTCTGAAAGTATCATTGCTTTGGGCAGACAAGGAAAGCTAAGTGATAGTTGGAGATATTACTAGTGTTCTCCCTACCCAATACGCTAGTGGCAAGATAATATGCAAAGTACCTAAGAGCAGGGAGTTGGATATTTCTTATCTTTCCGCGCCGCGCCACGCGGTCATCACAATTGGTCACCCCTCGCTAAAGTTCCAACAAATCAGCGGGTCGCCCTTGAATTTTCTTCACGGTCCCTGTCATACGCACACCTACAATACTGCAAAATCTCTCCAAAGGCATGGTGAAGGGCATATCATAGATTTTAAAAGAGACAGTAGATTGATAGGATGTGTTAGTAAATGAGAAGCTCTCAACAAAAGTTTTGGTGAGCATAGCGTACTGTGCACTCTCATCTTGCATATAAGTGGTCAAGCCAACCCTCTCAATAAGTAGCAAGAAATCATCAAGAATACCTGCAGCTTGCAAGAAAGTAAAACAAGGAAAAGAGGATGGGTGAGCATCTCCATCACCCCTTTCACTGCCAATACATGTTGCAATGAGGTCTTCATTGTATGAAGGCCTAGCTTGAGAGGCTGTTCTTGAGGGCCTCGACCTCCTAGGTGCATCACTTTCAAATATCTCTCCAAAAGTGTGGTTGTTCATGCTTGGTATTCTGAAATTTAAACACCTATTAAACAAGTGATTGCAAAGTAAATATAATAAAGGATTCTACTCATAGGGACTTGCAAGAGGCCTAAACATGCATCAAAACTATATCTCTAAGCATCAAACAAGCTTACAAGCTCTCATAACCAGTCACCTACAGCAGCAAAATACTCAACATATAATCCACTAAACACAAATCTACTTGGACAAGGGGAGGAGTCACATACCAGGGAACAAATGCTCCAGATTTCAGCAAGAAAGATGGGTTGAGCAAGGAGATCAAAGAAATCGAGAGCAAGCACAGAAAGAACACGATTTTGAGCTATGAACTGGAGCTTACTCGGGAGAGAGAAGAAAATGGCAGGAGAGAGAGTAAGTGGGGGGCCAGGGGTGGCCAACACCAGGGCATGGCGCCACCCAGGGCTGGCCACGCCACCACATGGTGTGCCTGCCTGGTGGGCCCCCCTGGTACCTCCCAGGTACTCCTCTGCCCCTTTTTTCACGTAAAAATTTAATATGAATTTTCTGGAATTTTTCGAGATACTTTATTTTTGGGCTTTTTTCAGAAATAGAAGAATGATTTTTCTGACAGACAGATTTTTTTTTCTTTTGGAAACATGATGCAAGGACAAAACAAGGCTAGAACTACAGAAGTTCTAGCATGCAAGCAACTAACAACACAAAGAAAACTAAACGGAAGCAAAAACTAAAATGCAAAGGATAGAAATAAACAGAGATAATCATAATGAAAACATTGTTTTGTTCAATGGAATCCTTTTGTTAGCAAGGTCGATCAAGTCTTGCTACCAAAACAATTGCATATGAGACAAAACTTTGTATTCCACTAATGATTATGTTACCTCAACCTTGATAGCAATGGTCCCAATCATAATAGTTTCAAATTTTTCTCTTGGTAAGGGACAATATATTTCTCCAACTTGAATGCCTTCAACATGTTCAATTGAATTCAAACCATAAGTCCTTTCAATCTTCTTGGGGAAATAAACAGTATGTTCCTTGTCATTAACATTGAAGGTCACCTTTCCTTGATTACAATTAATAATAGCTCCTGCAGTATTAAGAAAAGGTCTCCCAAGAATAATAGACATATTATCATCTTCAGGCATTTCAGGCACAACAAAATCAGTTAATATCAAGCAATTGTGAGCCACCTGAACAGGTACATCCTCACATATACCCATAGGAATAGTGGTAGATTTATCGGCCATTTGCAAAGATATATCAGTTGGTATCAATTTTTCAAGCTGAAGCCTCTTGTAGAGAGAGAAAGGCAAAACACTAACTCCAGCTCCCAAATCACACAAAGCAGTTCTAACATAACTGTTCTTAATAGAGCAAGGGATAGTTGGAATCCCTGGGTCTCCAAGTTTCTTAGGAACCTTACCATTGAAAGAATAATTAGCAAGCAAAGTAGAGATTTCTTCATTAGGGATCTTCCTTTTATTCGAGACAATGTCCTTCATATACTTTGAGTAAGGAGGCAACTTAATAGCATCAGTCAAAGGAATTTGCAAGAATAAAGGCTTCATCCACTCACAAAACTTATTATAGTGTTCATCTTCCTTTGACTTGTGTTTCTTATCAGGAAAAGGCATAGGTTTTTGGACCCAAGGTTCTCTTTCGCTACCATGTTTCTTAGCAATAAAATCTTCTTTGGTGTATTTAGTAGTCTTAGTGTGGTTTTCAGGTTCTTCTTCAACTTTTTCTTCATTAGGAACTTCATTTTCTTCATTACCACCTTCAGTTTCAGCATCAGAGATAGATATACTATTAGGATCTATAGCAGGTTCAGAGGGTTCTTCAACAGTTTTATGTTTCTTTTTCCTTTTCTTACGAGTAGAACCACTATTTTCAGCTTGTTGAGAATCCTGCTCAATTCTTTTGGGATGCCCCTCAGGATATAAAGGATCCTGGGTAGCAACACCACTTCTAGTTCTAATTTCATAAGCATGTTTTTCTTTAGCAGCATTAATTAGCAAGTCTTTTTGCACTTTAACGAGTTGATCTATTTGAGTTTGAACCATTTGAAAGTGTTTAACAATCATTTTAACATCATTAGAGGTTCTTTCCACAATATCTTTCAACTCAACAATAGCTCTAGTGTTTTCCATTAGATGATTTTGCACCCTTTTATTAAAGTTATCTTGCTTAACAATAAAGATATCAAATTCTTCTAAGCATTGATCAGGAGGTTTCAAGTAAGGGATATCACCTTCATCAAAGTGTTGGAGAGAGTGTACCTCAATAGTGGATGAGTAGGAAATAGGCTTACATAATTCTTCTATAGGGGGTAAATTCTTGACATCTGCAGCTTTAATTCCCTTCTCCTTAAGACATTTCTTAGCTTCCTTCATCACTTCATCTTTTAATTCAATAACTCCCCTCTTCTTTGATGTTGGAATAGGCACAGGAATAGATGGTTTAGGTACAATTACTTCAGGTATAGCTTGTTTAGGAGGAGTCCAATCTTCATAATTCTTGCTTATTTTAGCCATTAATTCCTCAGCTTCCTTCGGAGTCCTACTCATGAAAACACAATCAGCACAACTATCTAGGTATGTCCTAGATTCCTCGGTTAGTCCATTATAAAATATATCAAGAAGCTCATTCTTAGGTAATGGACTTCTAGCCTGTGCATGAATCAAAGCACAAAACCTTGCCCAAGATTCAGGCAATACCTCTTTTCTCCCTGTTTAAAATCAAAAAGTTCCTGCAAAATAGCACGTCTAGCACTCGGAGGAAAATATTTCTACAGGAAAGTACTAATCAAGCACTCAGGGCTATCAATAGATCCAGGAGGTAAATTACTAAACCAAGTTTTAATTCTCCTTTCAGAGAAAAGGGAAAAATCTTAGCAACAAAGTAAGTACGCATCTTAATATCATCAGAAAACAAACCACTCATGGTAGAAAGTTCATTCATATGTGCTACCGCACTTTCATTCTTAGTCCCACAAAAAGGTTTTTTCTCGACAATAGCTATATAAGATAGATCGAGAGATAAATCATAATCTTCATCTGTAATGTTTTTGGGAGAAGCAGCAAACTTAGCAGCAGGAGATAATTTGGGTCTAATAGTACGCCTCTCAAGGAGACTCTTAGCAGCGCTCCTATCATGGGTGTTCTTACATTCTTTAATAAACTCATCGGTCATCTCAACATAATCTTCTTCAATATCATAACTCTCACTAGACTCAGGTGAGCTAACAGGTGTGGTAGTGCCTTCATGAGGAGTTTCGGTATTTCCAGCTATAGTTCTAGCAATCGTAGCATCTAGGAAAGGACCTAATGAACCACTCTTATCAAGCACAGTAGAAGCAGCGTCATAAGCATCAGAAGTTTCAGATTCAGCAGTAGTAGCAGTGTGTGTAGCATGTGTATGTGGTGGTATAACGAGCTTACTTATAACATATGGTGAATCAAGAGCAGCAGAGGTGTTCAGAACCGAACCTCTTCTTATAGTGGATTGTAATATAGGAAACTTGCCATCACGAGACTTACCCATGATGGATGGATAGCAGCGAACAATAGATAATCCAAGTGAACTTGATAAATAAAGCTATGGTCCTCGGCAACGGCGCCAGAAAATAGTCTTGATGACCCACAAGTATAGGGGGTGTATCGCAGTATTTTCGAGGGAAGTAAAACCCAATTTATTGATTCGACACAAGGGGAGCCAAAGAATATTTATCAGCCTTAACAACTGAGTTGTCAATTCAATTTGCACACTGAAACAATCTTGCTCACAGCAGTTTATCAGTAGCAACAGTTTTGTAGTAGGAATAGCAAAGTAACAGCAGTAATAAAGCAAAGATAATAGTAACAAAAGCAGTAAACAGTGGGATTCGAGTGCGGTAGGCATAGGGATGGATGGACGGGCGTTGCATAGACAAGACAATTCACATAGCAATCAGAACATAGGCAATTGCAGATAAATAAGATAAAGCATCCAAGTACTAGACAATCCTAGGCATGTGTTCCATATATAGTCATACGTGCTCGCAATGAGAACTTGCACAACATCTTTTGTCTTGCTAGCCCGTTTGCAGCAGGGCCTCTAGGGAACTACTGGCAATTAAGGTGCTCCTTTTAATAGAGCACCGGAGCAAAGCATTAACACTCCGTGAACACATGTGATCCTCACATCAAAGCCTTTCCCTTAGGTTATCCCGATTTACATCGCCGGGGCCATAGGTTCCTGACAACGACGTGTGGATACAACTTGCAGATAAGACCAAGAATAATACTATCATAATGAATCAATAACATGTTCAGATCTGAAATCATGGCACTCGGGCCCTAGTGACAAGCATTAATCACAACAAGTCGCAACAAAGTCATAAAGCACTAATAAAAGGTAGTAGGCACCATGCCCTAACAATCTGATGCCATTACATGAACGATCTCATCCAATCCCTACCATCCCCATAGCCTACAGCGGGGGATTACTCACTCATAGATGGGGGAAACATGGATGGTCGATGGAGAAGCGATGGTGATGATGATGGCGATGATCTCCAATTCAGCGTCCGTGAGTGCGAGCGGAGTTTACGGTCTTTGTTTCGTGGAATCTGGTGGTGGCGGCGGAGCGAAACTCCTTTTGGAAAAACGTCGAACCCCCCGAAGTTTTTAGGTCAGAAGGCTCCTTATAGGCGAAGAGAGAGGCCGAGGGGGTGCCTGGGGGGCCCACACCACCCCCTGGCGTGGCCTGGCCTGGTCTGCGACAGCAGGTGGTGTGGCCACCCCAGGGCTCTTCTCCGTCTCGTATTCTGGCTCCTGGAGTCTCCGGGTGAAATAGGATTTTTGGCATATTTTCCGGGATTTTTCCTGATAGTTGATTTTCAGCAAAAAAGTAGACACCAAGGCAATTCTGCTGAAAACAGCGTTAGTCCGCATTAGTTGTATCCAAATCACACAAGTATAGAGGAGAAACAATAGCAAAAGTGTTCGGGAAAATAGATACGTTTTGGACGTATCACTATCTTAATGTGATATTACCGAGAGGGCCCAGAGTATATCTATCCATTATCGGGATTGACAAATTCCACTCTTGATCCATGAGCCTCACATAACACCTTCGGAGTATCTGAACCCACCTTTATAGTCACCCTTTTACGGTGTGACGTTTGATGTTATCAAGTTACTCTTCTGATGTTAGCAATTAACATGATCTCATGGTCTAAGGACTAAGATTACTTCGTATGATGTTATAGCAATATAAACATAATGACTTTGATCGTAATGCTATACTTCGGATGAATGTTCATCACATCATTCCACCAATGTTGTGACCTTGTTATTAACAACATCCAATGTCCATGATCAGGAAACCTTGATCATCTTGTTAATCAACGAGCTAGTTTATAAGAGAGGCATGACTAGGAACTTTCCTTTTGTTTATTAAACACACATGTATTAACATTTACAAATTAATACAATTATAGCATGCAAAATAAACATTTATCATAAACAAGGAATAAGATAATAACCACTTTATTATTGCCTCTCGGGCATATTCCCTTCAGCTCCTGTATAGCTGCGATCTGGCTAAAAGAAACCCTAATTATCGACGCCGCCGCAACTATACGGCGGGAACTACTTCACATGCCCATATAGTTACGGCCGTATAGTTTGGCGTGACCTCATAATCGCGCCGGGGCGACTAGGTTTCTTCTCGCTCCTCACTTTTTCTCTCATATTCTCTCCCCAAACCTCTCAAAACCCACCTAGAACTCTTGATTCTTCACGGATTTCATTCGTTTGAGTGGGGGAATCAACATATCGGTATGTTTCTCTCCCTATCCATGCTTTATTTTCAGAATTCCATGGTTGAAACTCTCAAATTGATCTAGTGGATGAACTCAATCTTATTTTGTTTTTCCTATTGATTTCTCACGTTAGGATTAAATTTTTCCACGTAGAATCGTTCATATATCATGTACAAACTATATCCCTAAGGTTTTATGGTAAAAAAATTCATTGCATCAAGATGAACAAAATTGGTAGCATTTTTCGCAAGGGCAAGCACCAACATGGCGAGAGATCGGGGCTCCAGGCCGGGCTCAACAACAAGTTGGCCATTGTTTCATCAAGGAGGGTGCTACCCACACGTTGGGCCGATCACAACTTTCTCACCGTGGCAGGGCTGATTGTGGACTTTGACCTCATGTGTGATAAGGCCGGGCTAACACTACTCGACTACGCAAGGCACAATACCTACGCCGAGCTCAGCCATGAGTTCCTTGCCTCCTTCTACGATGACCACAAGGATAAAGGTAATGTGTGCATGGTAAGCTTCACCATAAACCGGCAGCCATATGAAATAACTTTCGAACAATTTTGTGATGCTTTTGGCCCCCCTCATGGTGGGGAGGCAACTGTTACAAATTTATATAGTGTCTCAAGTGGTGAAACTTGGGAGGTCATTTCTGTTAACGGTGGCAGGGAATTCTACCAGAAGAAGATTTCCACCATTCAGAACCCAACAATTCGCTACTATGCCTTGTTCCTCGCCAATACACTGCTTGGAAGAGGAGATACTGGCTCCATGGCTAATGTGGACATGGCCATGATCACCAAGGCACTCTTCCCCAATGCACCTTAAAGCCCCAATCCTGTAGCTCTACTACTCCAGCACCTTCGCCACCGGAGCAACAAAACAAAAGGTGACATTCGCATTGGTGGATTGGTAACCCACCTTTCCCATGCATTGAACATTACATTACCTGTTATGCAACCTGTTGATGGCTCCAAACTTATGGACGTTAAATATTTAACTGCTTGTGGCTTCCTTGGTGTTTACCAAGCTAACAAGATGCTCCGAGCATATCAGTTTGGTTATGTTGGTGATGCATAGGGTGAGAAGGTTCTGTTGCCCTATCCACAAGCCTTCTTGATTGTGGAGAAGGACACATGGGTCCTCACCAAGGATCAAGTGGTGGAGATCATGGCTGAACTCTAGCCTGATCAAGGAGAAGATGAAGAAGGAGAGAAAAATGATGAGGATGAGCAGGAGCAATAGTAGGAATACAACCCTGCTTGGGAGGAACAGCAGCAACAAGGGGGATCCTAGGACCCATGGCCCAATCAGCCACAGCAGGGGTTCAACTACGTCCCCTATCAAGAATTTCAGCAGCTCAACCGGCACGTTGGGGAGATTGACCACACTCTACAAGGAGTGAATGAAGATGTGAGTTCCTTAAATCACAACTTCAGTCACTTCATGACCCACTTCCCTGACTACTACCAGCAGTATTTGCACCAGCCGCCGAACAACGGCAATAACTGAGCCTGGCAACAACCTAAGCTTGCGGGAGGTTTGAAAACCTCCAAACCTTGCATTCATATTTTCATTTCTTCTTTTGATTTATTTTACTTCTTCAAAATTGCATGTTTACTTTCAGTTTGCATTCCTAAACCAAAAACACAAAAAATAGTTGTAACCTTTATTGCAAATTTGTTCTTTGTTTCTCTCGGAGATTGCTCAATTTTAGGTGGCTTGGCAATAGGGAAATATAGAGGGGATTCGTCTCAAGTACGAGAATGAAGCAAGCAAGAGGAGGTATCACATTCCTTTCATCACCTTTTCTGCAACTTTAAATTGACCCTACAATTATTCACTCGCTTGCACTTGAGTCACTCCCCACTTAGCTTGTTATCCTATAAATTCTATTCCTTTGCCAAGTGTCTCCTTTTTAGCTTTGAAATAATGAACAATGAACTTGGTTAAAAATATTTCTGACATTTTGACAACAAGAAAAAGCATCCAAAAAATGACTTGAGTCCATGTTTAGCCCAAAAAATTTGATTTTAGAACTACTCAACCCCATTTGAGCTTAATATAGATAGACTCGATAACACTCTTAAATGAAATTGTCTGATAAAATGGATGCTTCGAAGTAGTAGAGATTATGCCACTGCTTTTTCGAATAATTACCGTAAGATATTTCTTTACGCGTGTCATTACAATACTGTCATACTCCATGGGGAACTATTAACTCCGCTAGCCAACGAACGATCTAAATGTGGGAAACCACTTGATTTCAGCTATTGAGTTATGTAAGCATATGTAGCAACAATGCTATGGCGGGTAAAATTTTAGTCTCCTCGTGGTTTCACGTTCCAAGTGAAGTTGTAGTACTCCTCTGACCCATTATTGCTCAATAGTTATCTATTGGCATGGTCACGAGTGCGCAACACAGTCCCAATTAACATGTTAAAAAACAGTGGCATGATTTCTCTATGAAAGGGCTGAAGTTTTTGAAAAACAAGGAAAGGAAAAAGATGCTTTGAGAGTCTTGAAATTTTGACATGGGTATAGATGAGTTGTTCTTAAATTGAATGTTTTTGGTGCCAAATTGAGTACTCTTAATTAATTAAAGAAACAAGAGCAAAAGTTTTCATCTCTCAACAAAGAGAGACACCAAAAGAATTTGTTTCACTTTCCTAGCTAAACTTTTGACACTTGCTCGGGCATATGATTTATTTGCTACCAAGATATACGTGGTTAGGAAGTGGACTCAGTGAAATCTTGTGAATACTCGTATGATCATGTTTAAGATTGCAGGAATTGTGAACAAAATAATTTGACACCAATTCGAGCTTGTAAGTTCTTTTATTTCAGTCTCGAATCTCCGCTATTCTTCCTTATTTTCTTGTCACTCGAGGGTGAGCAACATCTAAGCTTGGGGGAGTTGATAGCTGTGAGATTCGACACATTTTTTATGGTTTTTATTGATGGCTTTCCTCTAGATTTGATCATTTTCTAGCTTTACATAACACTAATACTTCGGTAGCAAAGAAAACTTGGTTTTTAATGTGTGTTTCAGGTTCTGAACATCAACAAAAGGTTTTAACAAGGGAAACACAATATTCAGGTGAAAACAAGCAAGTCTCTTTTTGGAAGAAATCAAGGGAGGCAAACAAATGCTTTAACGAGCAACTATACGGCGGCAACATTTTTCTGTTCATATAGTTCCCACCGTATAGCTGCCACTGCCTCCGTCTTGTCAAAAGGGACAACTTTCATGAAGAGGCCATACCCGAAAACAGAACATAGCAGTCGCCATGCCATACACAAAGGATAAAGAAGAGATCCAGAGAAGGACGAGAAGACATTCTTCATCTCGCTCCACGATCTTCGACCTCCTAGCCAACACACCCCCATAGCCATTACTTGTACTTGAGAGAGAGATCTTCACCTTGCAAGACTAGGGTTTGAGATTGTTTCTTCCTATCTTGAATTGTGTTGGATTACTTTTCTATTCTTATTGTGGATGTCCATGATAATATCGAGAATAACTCCCTTTATTTAATTACATCGATGATGCTTTCTTCTCTCATGTGTGGGTAAGTTCCTTGGGCGTGGGAGATGTAAGGGATTGGTGAGATGTGATGTGGCTTCATATATTTTCCATTAGTTTGTGATTGATTTTAATTACTATATTATGTGTGCTTGACTATATGTGGGATGCCTAATGCTTGTTGCCTAATTAAGGGCCCAGACAACATGATGCTTTGTTCTACATGGATAGGATCTTACTCGCTAGCAGACCGGCGACCCCCGAGTGTCAAGGGGATATCAATGGGAAACTAGTAGACTCGAGAATAACGAGGAACCACCGTGCTTATTGCATTAGTCTGATCCAAGGAGCTTAATTGCTAAGCAACCTGAAGGGTCTTAATCGTCTAGTGTCTAACCATAGTTTTAGTGACAGACTAGTAGGATTATTGAAGTTGGGATAAAATCTACCAAGAGGAGTTTCGGCTAATTATGGGTTGCTCGCCTACACACATACTTATAAGATTATAATTGTTACACTTACCACTCGTTCACCTGGCACAGTCACTATCACCATGAACTGTATCTCCCCGCGCCTTCTTTGTCATCTGTAGAAAACAACAAACAATCAAAGTGTTCTTTACTTTTATGCTTTTTATTTCTAAAGTTTACATTTTAGTTTTATTTAAATACATCTAGTTTAAACCGATTCCATTCTTATTTCCACACTTGCAGTCAATTCACTCGAAGATCTGTGACAACTTTGGGTGTGACAGAGACTTCATTCATAAACACTTACCTTTGGGCTCCCTGTGGGATCAACATCTATACTTCGAAACTAGCTACAACCAATCTGTGCACTTGAAGACATCAGTCACCTTGGCTGAAAGGAGCGGGTTCCTCCCTTCCTGAGCATCCTCCATGTGAGACAGGGCGTGGGGTTGCCGCCGCTCTGCAGGAGAGAGCCCAGAGCCGCTGCAGACCATAACAAGGAGGAGAACGTGTGGGGAAGGGGCACATCGACGGACATGCAAGGCTGGCACCATTTCTCCCATACACAAGATTGATGCCGCCCTTGACCAACCTCCTCTAGCATGGAGTCTTCCTCCCTATTGATTTTCTTCTTGTTTGTATCCACGCCGTCGACGCCTGCTTGATATACATGGGGTAGGAAGTTTTTCTTCTCTCACATAGAGTTCATCATGAACTCTATTAACTCCTACCTATATGCATTTTTCTCTATATTGCAATTTATTACTAGAACAATTATTGATCTGTTTACAACAGTTTATGAATCTACGAAAATAACTCAGTGTCATGGGTGGTAGCTACACACAATTGCACATCACATTGATCCAAGTGAAATGAACCTGTTTTAGCCTATTTTTGTTGTAGAACACGCATTTCTAGTATATAAAAGTGGTTTCAATTCTCTGGTTTGAATAATTTTGGTCGTTCAAGACCAAAAGTCAACTCGGCAAACCAAAAGTCAACACACGAGTTAACTTTTACAAAAATAAATTCAAACCAAAATTCTAAAACCACTTTTGAACACCAAAAATATGTGTTTTACTAAGAAAACATGATAAAATGGGAATAAATGACTTGGAAATCATGTATACAAGATAAAATGTAAGGGTATGTAGCTACCACCATGCATAGAAAATCGCCTCTCTTTTGCATAAATAGAATAGGGATTTTTGTATTTCACTCTTCTTGCGTGCATTTTTTTGTCCTTGTTTCAACTGGATCCTGAATTACTAAATATCTTATGAACATATCAATTGGGACTATCATATTATGTTATAATATGATATTTTTAAGTGATAAATATCATTTTATTAATTTACCTTCGCACCTAGGAGAATACCAAACGTGGGGAAGCATATGTAGAGATAACGACCAGTGTTTGATCTCTCTCTCTCTTTATATGGTATGTGTATTAGGTCACATATCATTTGCCTTCAGGACTAAAGATGAGGGAGAAATCTTTTGGACGTGTTTGGAAGTGTGCCAGAAAGCTTTGTGACAATTAGGCACCGGCTAGCAACCTACACGATCAAAGGAGGATAAAGAGAGACTCTCAAAGCAAATTACGATATCCACGAGGAGACCCTTAATTGCGGTGGTCTGTATGGGTGATTGCTCTCAGACCTTGTAGTGGTTATTTAGAGGTGATCTCATTCTTGATTCAACAAAGTGGCTTCCTACGAGCCTTATAGTGAACATCTTATTATGAAGCTCTCTCCACACATCTCATGACACAAGAATAGGTTATCCTAATTATGATTAATAATACCATGCTAGCGGTGTATCCTACACCCCCGAGAACGCTTTTAACCCTATTGAGTTCAACCATGTTTCCAAACGCTCTAGTTACTTGCTTTCTTTTACTTGTTTTTATTACTATTCTGCACTCAACCAAAAACCTTTCAAACATCCTTTTACTTGAGATCAAATGCATCTTATAAGTATCCTTTGATAGACAGTGACGAGGGGCATAAAGACCTTAACTAAATAGCTCTCTGTGGGTATGATACTCTTATTTCGAAACTAGCTACAATTGATTTATGCACTTGCAGCCATCACTTTTGTTCTCTTATGTTTTAATTGCATTGTTGTTGATTAGTAGTTACCCTTAGTTGATAACAACCTAATAATGGTAGATGGATGTGGGCAACATGAACAATGGGAATGGTGCTAGCAATAGCTACTATGCAGACGCGGTCCATGATGTAGTCGGACGAGACCAACTGGCCCATTTTCTTACGGATATTATTGAAAAGCAAGAACAAACACAATAAAGTCAAATGCAAATAATAGAACATATTGTGAAGAGCACGTAATGGACTTGGAGATTTTCAAAAGTTAAAGCCTCCATCTTTTCAAGGTCCACATGATCCCTTGGAGGCCAAAGATTGGATCATTGCTATGGAAAAAGCTTTTGATGCAATTGAGTGTACCGATAATGAGAGAGTAGCCTTTAGAACATACATGCTACAGTCTAGTGCATTCGAGTGGTGAGATGCTCATAGAAAGTCTTACAGGCAAGATATTGAAATTACATGGAAGATGTTTAAGGAAGCTTTCTATGAGAAATATTTTCTAGAAAGTGTCAGAAGGATAAAGGAAAAAGAATTTTTGAATTAAAGCAAGGACATAAGTCAATTTCAGATTATGAAATTGGATTTTCTAGACTTGCTCAATTTTCTCCTGCATTTGTCCAAACAGATAAATCAAAGGCACATTGTTTTGAGAGTGGACTTTTCCAACCGCTTAAACAGCATGTCGAAGCTTTTGAGTTGAACTCATTCAAGGATATTGTGAACAAATCTAAACTCTTAGAAAAAGGTTACAATGAAGAAGAGGAGGAGGTACGACAACATCCCAAGAAGGACAAATTAGACATGCATCAAACTCAAAAGGGCTTTCAAGAGGGAGAAAAGTTTTGAAGGTCTATGGGCCAAGTTTCTCATGAACGAGTAATGACATGTCTAATTTGTAATGGAGATCACCCTCCTCACTTTTGTTCATACCGATGGAAAAGATGCTACAACTGCGGACACCGTGTGTCAGCCGTTCGATCATCGCAAGCAGCGTTTCTGATACGTCCGATTTGACTGGTGTTAATGATTTTTGTTACCATACCACTTGTTCGTTTCAAGGGGTGGCACTGATCGCGCTTATTACCGTCCCCAGGTTACAGCGATAGTGGTAGTCATCCGTCTGTGAGCTAGGGTAACTCAGCTTTGCGACCCCTCCATTATGCCCTTTTATCCTCCTCTTCTCTCCAAGATTTGACCCACCGCCGCCTCCCTCGTGACCGCCATCCGGCTCAAGCTGATCCGGTCTCCTCCGCGACAACTCTGCCGCTCGGCGCTGCTCTTCCCGCCAGCTTCTAGATCGATTTTACCAGTGTACGATGAATCCATGGTGGACAACCCCGTCATCCCGATGCTGAACCACCCTGACGCTGCTCCCTCCTGCACCGTATTTGGAGGTAGTAATCCTCCTCCATCCCTCTCGGATATCTAAGTGAGTAGCCCTGCCACTACTAAGTCAGATCCTTCATTAAATTACTTGTTTCGCCGTCGGTGCCGCGACGACTGCCGGAGCCACTGTTCCGACATACTTGTCGACTCGGCAATGTCTGCATGCAGATAAACCTTCGGTCAGATTAATTAATAAGATGTTTCATATCAAATGAACTAAGTTAGCTATGCATGTGCATACACTTGGAACATGAACGAGCCAAGAAATGAAATAAAGAAACATAAGGAGACTAGCTCGAACTTACATGGCAGTACATAACTGGTACGTGTACTTCAGGAGAGGCCATGTACGATTGGTCTAACTAAAAAATGTTACATGATGAACATGCAAGAAATATATATATATATATATATATATATATATATATATATATATATATATTAGTATTTGTCAAAAACTTACGAGGCTACCTAATATGATTAGGTTAGGGGAAAGCTGAGGTTTAATTACCGAGGAGACTCAAGGCAAGCTGCGTATACCAGTCTGTTTTATTTTATCAATCTATATTTTGTTTGGATGATTTTTCATGCAAGCTCTGCAAACCCTATTTTGTTTTCCCTTGAGTGATTTATCTTTTCTCTTGAGTGTTTAATTTATTTGGTTATGCTTATATATTTTGGATGTTCTACATGCCACTGTTTTTCAAATCTCCAAGGCAGCTCATTTATATGTTCTGCATTTTTATTTGTGATCAACAAAATATAAAGAAATATGGAATCATACATCAATAAAATGATTGGTCATAATCATGGAAAGTGTGGTGTATCTAGCCTGAGACGGTTGATACCTGAAAGGTGTGGGATGGAAAGGTCCGGATGGGAAGGCCCACACAAGTAAGGGACTCGGCGGTGTGATTCTCAAAGATCGATACTATCACGAGGTGGGGTTATGACAATTGATTCTGCTGATACACTGTAGAGATTAAACTAAAATTTGAGATATGAAATATTAATGATGATAATATTGTTGCTGGTATTTGGTTTATACCGATGATGATGATGATGATATTGGTGGTCACTGGTTTATGCCAACTCGCATTCAGTCGGTGTGATGATATATCACACAGTGCTGAGACGCACATGTTCAAAGGATTGTAAAATGTGTTATTCTTGCTGAGTATGTTTAACATACTCATTTCCTTTACATTTTTCTCTGCGCAGATAAATTGTAGGATCAAGAGGTGACAGCTGAAAATCTATATGACGAAGCCTAGCTAAGAAGTGGAGCTAAATACCAATAAGTGGAGATATCACTCGTGTTGTATTAAAATAAATTTTACTTGTAAAATTTGATAATGAATAAAGTGGAGACCTTCTTGGCTTTTGTGGATGATATTTCACCGTACTTAGCCTTGTATGCTTAAGTTTTCTTCAACTCATAAGCATACGGCGGCTGTCATTCTCCCAGACCATGGCTCAGGGCGTGACACGGTGTCCTGGCATGGGGAGCGCAGACGAGGGGCCTCTCTATCCCGGCGCCAGTCCCCCGCCCTAGCTCTGCCCATGGCGGCACGCGCATATGGGCGTTGTTCTAGGCCTGCCGGAGGGCCTCCTCGGACCGCTGACCCTTTAACGAAGGTTCCCCGTGTGCCTGCGGTCAACCATGGCGGGTAGCAGTAGCCAGGGGCCGCTGTTGGTCCCAGGGCAGTGACTTTCCCTAGTTGTGGCAGTGGTAGGGGCTCCGCCATGGTTAGAAGACCGTTCCCGAGTGGGTGAGTAGCGGCCGGCGGCCAGTATGCTGGGGCGCGGTTGTCAACAGCCAGTGCATCTATGCGAGGCGGCAAGCAAGGATGCCTGCGCGCAGGTGGGGGTGTGGGGCTGTGCGGCCTCTTGCGGGACATGGCCTTGGCGTAAGACATGGCGACGGCGGCGGACGACAAGGGACGGGCGGGCGTCGGGGATGGCAGGGGGTGGCAGCGGCTGGACGCGGGTGCGAGCTCAGGATGGGGAGAAGGTGAGGCATTTGGAAGCCAACCGACAGAGTGAACCCAGGTCCAGGCCCGGACAATACTAGCTAGGGTTTCCAGGCACAGACCCTTCATGGGCTGGTTAGCACGGTCCACCATCGGCCCATCAAGGATTCGAGAGTCCTAGCTGCGCCAGGGGAAAACCAGCCATGGGCCCAATATTGGGCCAAAACCCACTACTGGCCCAGCCCGTTTGGGATGCTCGCCGCTCCCCATGTTCTGGTTCCCCACAACGAATTGGGTTATCTCCGCTCGGGTCGGTCCGGCCATCGATGCCGGTGAGGGTAGGGACCCTATCTCACACCGTTGTCCGGCACCCCATGTCCTACATTGTTGTTCGTATTCAGATTTGGGGTCTTCGTCTAGGCCCTAACGATGGGTAGGCATGGGGGTGCCGAGTTCCTCGTTGTCGGGATGTTTCCCCGCTTCTACCGCCTTGGATGACCATGGAGAAATCTGCCAGCGTTAGCGGTAGTGGAGGCGAGCAGCAATGCTCCGCTTTGGAGGCCTCGACCTCCACCTCTTCCTCCTTATCAGCCATGTCCTCCCAGAGTCGGCTCCGAAGTTCACCAGAGCTCCTAGCAGCCATGTCCAACTGTGAGATCTGAGGTAGTGGCGTCATAGACTATCATGCAGAGGTCAGTGACTTCTCCGCACCGGGGCTGCGCTGTTCCTTCTAGTCCTCGACAGCGTCCAATGCGCTGCCTTTGGTGTCCCCTGCTATGGCCATTGATAGCTCCAAATTTCATCACTTTTTATCATTGATCTTCCTCCTGTTTATTGCCAGATTTCATTGAAAATTATCCTTTCTACTAATGTTAACATCACAATTAGCGAATCTTTGGTTTCTTGTGATGGTTTTCAGGCAATGATCATTTATGGAAGATCTAATAGCATTTATGGGCTAATTACACCTAAAGAAGCAAATCCCCAATTGGAGCCCCTTTCATTGGAGGCGTCCAGAGTGCATAATGACCATCGGTACGGTCAGGGTGCACCCGTACCATCCACCCGTACTACCTGTCGTCAGCTCCATTATATCAATACCAACTTTCATGAAGAGGAGACGATGAAAAATAGAATACAGCCATCACAAACTCATACGGAGAGGCAGAGATCAGATTTGGGGAAGGAGAAGAACCATGTCTCATTCTTCAACAATGATCTCTAGCCTCTAAATCATCTACTCCTCCACCATCATCCCCATTGTTACTTAGAGAGAGAGGGAGAAATTGTCACTTGTAAGATTAGGGTTTGATACTTTGATCTACCTTTGGTTTGTATTTGATTTGATCTTCAACTAGTATTGTGGCTTGCTACAATAACTTTGAGATGATTCCCATTTTCAATAAAATTATGTCTTTGATTTATCTTCCTCTTATGTCTGAGTAAATCCCTATAGGCGTGGGAGATGTAGGGGATTGGTGAGATGTGATGTTCCTTTCTAGATCCCATCTATTTGTGCTTGTTTTAGTGATTATTGAATTGTGAGAATGATTATCTATGTTTGCCTAATGCTTGTTATCTAATTTAAAGACCCAGGTAACATGATCTAAAGATCTCATAGGTATGAGCTTGTATGCTAGCGAATCGGCGACCCCCAAGTAACATGGTCGATATAAATGAGGAGCTAGTATTACTCGAGGACAATAAGGAACCATCAAGATTAAAGCCTTGATCCGGTCGAAAGACCTTAATTAATGCGCTGACCATTGACGTGGTAACAGGAAGATGGATCATTGGGGCTGGGAAGAATTGGCCATGAGGACTTCTAGCCGGTATACTAGTTGCTTGCCTACTCACTTATAAATAAAAAATATCAAAATACTTATCACGCTTTATTCATTTGGCACTTGCACTATCTCCATGAACCGTTTCTCTCCGTGCCTAACTTCTCATTTGCAACTTCAAACACATTTATCGTCTTTACTTTTATGCAATTTAATTTTTATTATTCCTTACGCAAGATTCCTCTATCTTTTACTCACCACTTTCCACCATCAGCAATTGTAGTCAATTCACTCAAGTCCGGTGACATCTTGAGTGCGACAGAGACGCCGCATAAAAACACTTACCTAGGCTCCTTATTGGGATCGATATAAATACTAGAATTAATACTTCCGCGAAAACATTCGCTGACAAACCTGTGCACTTGCAGGTCATCAAGATGTTTTCTGGCGTCGTTGTCGGGTAGCTAAGCGCTAAGTGTTGTTTCTTGACAAAAGTAATTGTTGACACCATCCATGATCTCCGTTGAAGACAGAGGTACCACTCGACCAGGAAAAACTTATTTACCTCCATACATTGATCGTATTCCAACTGAGAGACGCCTAGAATTTATTGAAAAGATTTTCTAACTCACGTACTATATAAGTGAACAGTTTTCTTCCTTTGATGGAATGCTTGACCATCACCCAGGGGGCTAAAAAACCGAAGCTACCATTGGGAGAATATGGAAATCCATCTAGACACTTAAAAAAATACCTATTCTTTGTCCTGAACTTGAAGGCCAGGAATTTGAAATAGATCCCGAGCTAATCTATATGATAAAAGGAATTGCTTTGGCATGAAAATAAGAAGGAGATCCTAGTGATCACTTGACAAGGGTCTATAACCTTTGCGCTACTCTTAAACTAGCAAGTCTACCAATAGAGTTTGTACTCTTTAAACTTTTTTGTTGGTCTTTGAAAGATAATGCTTTTACTTGGTTACAACCATTACCTAATCACACTATAAAAAGATGGAAAGATTGCATCCGAGAGTTTATGCATAAATATTGTTCGTTCACTAAAATCATGCAGATTAAACGTAGCATAACAAACTTTCTTCAAACAATTGGAGAAAACTTTTATCAAGTATGGAATATATTTTATTCAATAATTATGAAAGTCCCAAATCATGGTTTCCATGAGCATTTAATTATCCAATATAATTACAATGGGCTTAATGATGAGACAAAATAAATGATTGATCTATCTACAGGGGGAGCTATATTTGCAACTTACCATTGCCGGAAAGTGTAAAGCTTTTCGAGGTAAGATCCTTCAATGATGAACAATATAATCCAGTGGAGGATGTCGAACCACAAAAAGGTATGATTCACATACCCCCGGATCTTATACCTAAAGTTAAAAAGTCCATGGAAGAAAAAGGAATAGCCTCGAAACTTATTAAAGAAAATAAAATTGACATTCTTCAAGCCTATGTTATGGATGATGATATAAATCTTGGCATGCAAAAGTTTATATATCAACAAAAGCAGTTCCATGAAAAATATTATAGACGTCTTATGACTCAAGAAAAAAATATAAGGGAGATAACCAAAGTCTTTGATGACTTGGGCATGCTACAAAGCTAGATAAATATTTAAGTATGGTTAAAACACAATGTGATCAAATAATGGAAACCCAAACTTTGATTTTGAACCAAGGAAAATTCAATATTGTTTCTACTAACATTGTCACTAGATGTGGCACAGAAACATAGGAACCACAAGGGCCACCTTGGTATCAATAAGAGCAAGCCTGCAAGGCAAGAGAGACTCAAGAGATGAGTCAAGAAGAAGAGAACCTAGTTGATCCTCAATATGATATTGATTATGAATCTTATAAAAGAGAACATGAGTCTTCCAAAGCTAGAGAATAAGAAGAAACGGGAGATAAACATAAACTATATGATTCAGATGCTGAGACGACCGACTCAAGGGAATAAGCCCATATAAGAAAGGAGCAAGAAAAGCAAGTTATCGCCCCACATGAAGGACATGCCGATAAACTAAAATCAGTAACAAAGAAATAAAAGAGATGTTGAACCAGTGGAAAAGGTAAAAGAGAAGGTAATACCCACCAAAAATAAAATTCCTTATCCTAATCGAGTTCAATATGAACCGGATAAATCTATTTATGATTCTTTTGCCAAGGCACTAGGAATCCTTCGTTTAGAACTTCCTTTAGCTAATGCTATTCAAGTTCATACTTATAAAAAGTTTATGCGAGATATTCTCAATAGAAAAAAGAAGATAACTAAGACTATAGCGGTAATGACAAGCTTTGGTGATAAGCTGCCTGCTAAGCTTGGGGACCCGGTATACCAACTATCTCTTGCGCAATTGGAAAAACAACTATAGTTAATGCTCTTTGTGATTTAGGAGTAGGTGTTAGTGTCATGCCTTATTCCTTGTTTAGAAAATTGAACCTTGGAGAGTATTCTCCCACTTCAATCACTTTGCAAATGGCTGATAAGACAACTAAACAACATGTTAGTATGATCGAAGATTTTCTACTTAGAATAGACCAACATGTTATACCTATTGATTTTATTATACTTGATGTTCCTGAAGATGACAAACTTTCTATCATCCTTGAAAGATCTTTTCTTAGCATAGTCGGAGCTAACGTAGATTGTTCTAGCGGTAAGATTGTCTTCAATATATATAATGATCAGGTTATTTGTTATTTTCCAAAGAATCATTAGCATAATGGAAAATATGTTCCACCACCTAAGTTTATCCAAGCAGTAAAAACCATAGATGCAAAGCAGCTTGAGGTAAGCACTAGTGATATGGAGATTGGCTGACAAGCTAAACTCTAGAATAAAATGCTTAAATAGAGTCAACCCATTCTCAATAAGTTAAATTTTAATTTGTTTTATTTTATTTTACTCTATGTGTGTATTAATAAATTTGTTCGAGTTTTGAGATTTGCAGAGAATTTATCCTAGTGGAGCTTAAATAAGAAAGAGAAAAGTGAAGGGAAGAAGTAAACAGGGGTCAGACTACGTAACGAGCACCGGTACAACTGGGACACACACATACGGTCCACCTGTACTGAACTTCGATGAATTCATCGAGAGATTACCATATCGGTAACGAGTACTGGTATGACCGGGATGCACCCGTACCGTCCGCTCGTACTAGACCATCTAGGTTTGATCTCGAACCCTAACCTTGATCCAACGGTGACGACCACCGATACGGGCGGGATGCACCCGTACCACCCGCCCATACCGACTACATCGCTAGGTAAAGGCCGATGGCGGCTGGCTCACAGCCATCTCCTTTCTTCTTCTTCCTCATTCTTTCTTTCTCTTTCTCTCTCCACCTCAAACCCTAATCTCTTAGAACCTTCGATTGTTCATTGATTTCATGTTTTTGAGTGCGGGAATCTTCACATCGATAAGTTTCTCATCCAATCCACGCTCTATTTTCTGAAGTCCATGGTTGAATTCCTCACATTGGCTATGTAGATGAGTTCATCGAACTTTGAGATTATTTTTGATTCCTCATGTTAGAATTTGTAATTTCTGCCTATAATCGTTTGTTTGTGTGATAGAAACTTGATGCCTATAGTTTTCTTTGAAAATTTTGCAGCACAATGCATAACATTGGTAGGATTTTTCATTCGAGCAAGGGTTCGGGAACGGCAAGGGCCTCGGATTCCACTAAGCCGTTGGGTTCGAAGAAGAGGCATTCGGAGGTGGATAGCTTGAGAGCCGCCATGAACCAAGACTATGAGAGGGTGAGCCAATGTAGGGTTTTACCCACTAAGTGGGTAGACCGTGAGTTCCTCTCCCGCCAGGTTCTTTTGGAGGACTTCGAGCAGATCATTGTGCAAGCTGGCATGATCATTTTCTCCTACCTCTCTGTCGACACCTACCAGCTTGCCATGTACGAGTTCCTATCATCGTTTAACAATGATCTTGAGGTCCATGAGCGTAATTGCACTATAAGTTTTGTGCTCAATGGGTAACCCCAGAGCCTATCCTTTTATAAATTTTGTGATTGTTTCAAATTCTCCCATGAGGGGGAACTCGATATTAATGACAATGTCCACTGATACCTTCGATCCGGATTACAGATATAGTACAGCTTATTTTTTCCTAGTAGACCTAGATTATCGAATCCTCGGGAAGCGAATGCATAGTAAAGTTATTTTAATGGACCTTCAAGAGTTTTAGAATTCCTTTTGTGTTTTTACCGGACCAATAGCTTGCGTCTTTTTGTTGTTGTCGATGATGGAGAGAGAGGGCCTAGACGTTCGGTTTCACCTGTAGCTGTGCAAAACATCTGATAGGAATAAAAGATAGAAATAAAGTATGCGTGTACTTGTTAGAGCAAGATAAATTATATGTGGGCAGTGTATCCATAATTGCTATTGCCTCCGCAACCGCTTATAGCAATAACCTACTAGTCTCATCCATAGAAGAAAGAGAACTAATGATATGCATGGTGATGTTACCGTTAATCCCAAGCAAATCCCTCACATACATGATACTACCCCTTACATCCTTTGGGGTTCCCAACCTGCAGATCAGTCATTACTCATACTCCCTATACCTAGCTCAACCCTTGGGGTCTTGGGTACCTGACAAGTCCTTAGGTTGAGGCAAGAGAGGATACAATAATCATCATGTCATATAAACTAATACACGATCCCATCTACGATAAATAACATGCACAAACGCTACATGGCTAGGCCGAAGCCCTTAGCCCAAGGAGAATTACTCACACATAGAGATGAGATCAACAATCACAAACATTATAATGAAAATCATAAGATTGATAGAAATAGTCTTATAATGTCACCAATCAAAGAAGAGATATACTATTACAAGTGGTGGAATATGGCTATGGAGATAGATAAGGGTTTTGAGATCTAGATGCGGCTGGTGATCTAAAAACAGAGACTTTTTGGTGAGGCATGGCTTGTTTTCTCGTTGCTCGAGGCTTCTTTATATAGGGGTCCCTTCACGAAAGTTGTTCTGTTTGACCTAATGGTGGCGGCGCCAACTATATGACCGGAGCTATACGGCCGGAATTTTGCTCCGGTCGTATAGTTGGTCGTTAAAGCGTTTGCCTTCGTTTTACGCTCCTGTTTCTTATGGTTGTTGGAAATCTCATATCTTTGACTTTAATTTAGTGATTCCCGCCTTTAAACGATATTAACTACGCAGGAAAAATATAGAAGAAAGGATTGCATACCCCTCTGAATATTAGGAATTAGTGGTAGGATTTAGAGAGATATTTTATCAAAATTATGAATAATATCCAGTTTAAATGTGGACGTGGATGGCTATATTTCAGAGCCATTAACCTCTCCAAGATTAAAATTGATCGTCCCCGAGAAAGAAAACCAAAATCAAAAAGGAACTCAGCATTTAAACTGAAATAACAAGATGGTGATCTTACTCATGATTAGTAGTCTCATGTTTCCTCCACTTCATAAATCTGAAAAACTTCAGCATAGATAGAGTAATGGCAAGCATATCATACGGGTTTCATGCATCCTTATAGTGCAGCAAAATTATTGTCAATATGGATGATTCAAATGAGTAAACTTTATTCCATGTCAAGTAATCAATTCATAGGCTTGCCTTTGAACAATAAAGTATAATCATGTAAATTAAGAGTGTGAGAGTTGTCATGAAAAGCATATACACTAGAGTATCTCAATTCTCCCACATCAATAAATCAAGACATTTCAAGCACTACTTTTCTATTCATTGGCCTTCAAGAATTTCAGTTTTTAAGTAATTGAGGGCATGCCAAAAAAAATATTAGTTTATCGGGCTATGATGGACACTCGTGGCATCACTAAGGTTTTGTTCCTTTTGCATAATGATTTATCATAACAGCCAAAGGAGTGATTCCATCATGATTACAGCTACCCGGGAGTGCCAAGAATATTACCCACTATAGCATTACTGCTACAAGTGTTTAATCAACTCATAGCCGAAATCTAGGAGTTTCCTCCATGAAGATCGTTCATAGGCCAGCGGAGTTGTTGGCATCCCATGAAGTTTGACACGCATAAAGCTATATCATTCTTATGATTAACAAGTCAAACTTTGGCATGCTCACAAAAACCGCTAAACATTAATTCAATCAAACAAATCCTATTAAAGAGAGCTATTAAGTCAATCAACATTTTCAGTGGTGTCGAGTGTCTCTAGAAATAAGCCTTCAAGACTAAGCACTACAACACACAAGCCTTCAATTGTGAGACTTTTTCTTATTACAATTCTTTAGCAATTTTTAGGCAAGACTTGGTTAATTACGAGAGTTGGAACAAAACGTACCCAATTAAATACCCATGCAAACGAAAACCTTACTACAATACAAAGACTCACTCCACCAATATAATATCTCAACATTTACTACTAACTAGCATGGGTTTCTCAAACTTCAAAAGTGGAGACTCATAAGGCATACCTCTCATGTTTGGTTCCACTTCTCTCTTCCTTTTTTATTTGTTTCTTGGAAACTAGAAGTCGATCACTCTCTTGCAATGACATGAAGACCTCGAGGTGGAAAGAAAAGAAAGAGGGAAAAAAGGAAAAATGGAGAAGTATTTTTGTGGTTTTTAAGAGAGGGACTTTAAAGAATAGAAAATTGGTGGCAAAGCTCGGCTAGAAAATCTCGAAAGCAAATAGAAAGAACTAAAAATAAGGCGTTGGGGAATCCAACACAAGTGCTCATAAACTCAAATAAAAACACAACCTCAAAATAAATAAAAGCAAATGAACGCCAAATAAAGATACATGAGAAAACTTCCCCAAGCTTAGGCTTTTGCAAGCCCTTCAAATCATTGTGGTGGCGGGAAAAATTCGTTGCTCCAGTTCGCAAATTGATTTGAGAGGTTACTAGTTGATCTCGGAGGTTCAAAGAGAGACTATGCATCCTCTCCATAGTCCCTCCAAGTTCTTGGAAGTCTTGGTATGTGGCGAATCGGGTTTGTGGCTGCTCCTCTTGATAAGGAACTTCTTGCTCCTCCTCTTGGTCCTCATCCTCCTCCGGAATCTCCTCCTCGGGTTGGTGTTGCTAAACCTGAAAGTCATATAGCAAACATCCTTCCTCGATAGAGAAAAGACCATTAGGCATAGGAGCAGGGTAGAGACGCCCAGCACTAGCAATATGCAGATAATAAACACCACCTCTCCTAGTGAGCATTCCATAGGCTCTCAAAGTGGAGAAACCAACACGTGTATCACCTAGCACGGGTTGCAACTCTCCTAGGTCGATGTCTAGGGCAGTGGAAAGCACGGTGATGATGCCTCCACCTGTGATTGGTCCTTGGCTTTGGGAGGCTTGGTGCTCTAGGTAGCGCACAAGGATGGCACCCAAGTTGAGTGACAAGTCGCAATTGATGTAAGCAGCCTTTGCGAGGACTAGGATGTCCTCCTCGTTGAGTCTCATGAACTCATTACGTGCCTGCAAGGTGTTAGCAATAACATAGAACAAATAGCGAATTGCAGGATGTTGAATATTCTTTCCCTTGTTCACTCTACTAGTGAAACTTATTCCATTATAGTATTGTTTAGGGGTAGGTTCTAAGCCAGTAAAAGATGTGCGTAAGGCATGAATATCATTGTTTGGCAAATTAAAACATGCGCACCATTTATCTAAAGTTAAAGTGTAGTTGTTGTTCATAAGTCGGAAAAAAATAGTATCCTCTCCATGCTATTGTTTAACGATGCTTTGCAACGAACTTAGAAATTTAAGGGTTAAGTGGTGATAAGTAGGCACATCATTGTAGACAAAGTTTTGCAGGCCAGTCTATTGCAAAGTAACTTGAAGTCATCAGAAATACTTAGTTGGTTCAATATAATGGGGCAAGCCCACTTGGTGGCCATCACTTCGTGGTTCTTGATCCTGTTGAAACGATCACGATGGGACTCATCCCTGAACCGTATCCCCATGCATTCTTGAGCGACAGCCCGAGAAGCGCTAGTGGTGGCACGAGCACGAGTTTGGCTCCTTGTGTTCATCATCTAAAACATTGAAAAAGGCAAAAATAGAACTTTTTGATCCAACAACAGTAAGTACATCATATTGCTCATCCTAGCACACTAAAGAATCTCCTCAAAATAATAATCTAGGCAAGAAAATTATGGCAATTGGTTCATACTAGGTCTCGCCCTATATTGATAATGACAATAGATCAAAGATGAATTGCAAAAAGTAATTGGAGGATCGGAGGAGAAACATACCGCAGATCACTCGTGTGCGAGGAAATCGAACGAAATTAAGCAGAGCTGAAGATCTCTTGAGGTTTTGAGAGAGTTTGGAGGTGGAAGAGAAAAAAGAATTGAAGTTTTGGAGTTGGAGGTACCTTCCCGTGCGTTTTTATGGTCGGACGCAACTATACTGGCGCAACTATACGGCCAGAACAAAATATTTCCGTCGTATAGTTGGTCGTTAAACTGTTTGTCCCTGGAAAAGAAAATATACAAAGGCATCGATATCTATATGACCGGAACTATACGGCCAAAAAAATTATTCCCGCCGTATAGTTGGTCGTTAAACTCTCTGTACATTGGAAAAGAATTTATACGGAGGCACTGATATCTATACGACCGGAGCTATACGTATAGTTGGTCGTTAAACTCTCGGTACATATTAAAAAAATTGTCGATGGTAAAGATATCTATACGACCGGAGCTATACGGCTGGAATTTTTATTCCCTCTATATAGTTGGTCGTTAAACTCTCTGTGTGCATCAAAAAAAATCTGTTTCTTCGAAAACTATTTCTTTTCCTCTAACTTAGTGATACACCTTGTTTATGACAGAAAATTGACAGTAAATATTGTCAACCAATAATAGTATGAATAAAGCAGAATTTCAAGTACTACCGAACTTCTTCTCCTCAAATGGAGTTTTCTAGCACTCTTTGTTAAACATAAACTTAAACTAAACTAAAAACTTTAACTCAGACCTTTATTTAACATGGGTTGCCTCCTATAGAGCGCTCTTTTATGGTCAATAGCTTGATCATGACGATACTCACTTGGGCCAGATGAGTGCAACACCCACTCCAAAGTAATTGGCCTTCAAAGTGATGGCCTCCTTTTCATCATGCTTGGCTTTCTTCTTCCTAGGGAAATGAATAACAAAAGGATCCCGCAAACACAATTGCAGCTTCACGTTCCCTTCATGGAGATTAATCAAAGCCTTAATGGTTCTTAAGATAGGACGGCCTAATATAATAGGAGCAACAGTATCTTCAGGCATGTCAACAATAACAAAGTCAATTAGGGCAGGACAGCCTTTAATGTAAACTAAAGCGTTCTCCTTAATTCCTACAGCTTGTTTGTAGGTAGAATCTGCTAGATGCAATTTTAATTCAGTGATTTCAAAGGAGCCAAGATTTAACTTGTTAAAAAGACTTTTTGGAATTATTGAGACGCTTGCACCTAGATCACAAAGTGCAGCTATCTCATTGGTTGCAATTTTAATCTTAATAGTAGGCTCAAATATGTCATCTAACTTCACAGGTAATTTTTCAGCAATTTGCTTATATTCTTCCTCAAGCTCACGTACCTTTATTGCTACCTGATTAAAGAGGTGCTGGTACATAGCTTCCTCACTACCTTCACTCACCGGAATCTTGATGTTGATCCTTTTTACGAGATCTTCAATGGTGTAGCTTGGCAAAGGAGCATTACTATAGTCAAGTTCTTCAGGCTCCTCCCTTTGGATCCTCATCATTTTGAGTTCTTCAGCAGGATTGGTCTCAGCTTTACCTGCAAATTTAGCTAGAATGAGAGTCTGACTCTCGGTTATCTTACCTAGTTGTGCCTCAATGATCCTTGCTCTTTCTTGGAGGGCATGTAAATCATTTCTCAAACTAACAGCTTGGTTAGATAATTTACCAAGCATAGCATCATGGTTCTCTGTTATTTTTAAAAGAATATTGTTTTGTTCATTTTGTGAGTCTATAAAAGACTTAAGTGTCTCTTGGAGACTACCATTACAAGTTCCCATATTATTATTAGGATTACCTGCAGGACTAGAATATTGTTTCTGAAAATTAGGATTATAATTCTTCTTCCAAGCAGGATTATAATTATTATGAGCTATGAAATCTATTTCTTCAATATTCATTTCAGGGATAGCTCTTACCTAGGTTTCCTTACCTTTTACGGCTAGTATGAGCTCATTCAACTTAGCATTGAGTTCCTCATTTTCTCGTGGTGAAATGGAGTTCACCTTCTTCGTGTTTGATCTATCCACATGCCATTGGGAATGGTTGTCTTGCATATTGTCTAGCAGCTGCTTTGCTTCGGTAATATGTTTACCCATAAACGTTCCTCCAGCTGTAGTATCAAGCATAGACTTAGACACAGGATTAAGAGCATTATAAAATAAATAGAGGATTAAGCAATCTTCCATCCCATGACTAGGATAGTTTCTTAAGCATTCTTTCATCCTCTCCTATGTAAGCGCTAGTGGATCATGCTCTTCCTGTCTAAAGCCTGTAATATTAGATCTGAGTTGCATAGTCTTTGTAGGTGGGGAAAATTTAATCATAAATAAAGAAGTACATCCCACCCATGATGTAATAGTATTTCTAGGCAAAGATAACAACCATTCTTTTGTTCTCCCTCTCAGACAGAAATGAAATAAACGCAATTTGACCGCATCGGGGTCAACGTCTTTAATACGCATCATATCACATATTTCAGTGAAAGTATTCAAGTGCATACCTGCATCTTCAACAGCAGAGCCTCCAAATTGATTCTGTTGAACCAAACTTAAGTAATGGGGCTTAATTTCATAGTCATCAGCAGCAATTGCTGGCTGAGTAATAGGAGTACACAAATAATCATTGTTGGGAGTAGCAAACTCCCTAAGCTTATTTTCAGCCATATTTCCTATGTTTTTGGGTTTTCTTAAACAAAGAATTATAATAGTAAAAGCAAGAATTTAAAGGCTAACTATTTTTTTCATTTATCAAACAAAGACTAAAAGTAAACTAACAAAATTAAAAACAAGAATTAAAACTATTAAGGTTCCTAATAACCTCACCAGGGTAGCTATTGCTTCCCCCGCAACGGCGCCGGAAAAAGGGTTGATATCTTCGATCCGGATTACAAATGTAGTATAGCTTCTTTTTCCCTAGTAGACCTAGGTTATCGAATCATCGGGAAGCGAATGCGTAGTGAAGTTACTTTAATGGACCTTGGGAGTTTTAGAATTCCTTTTGTGTTTTTACCGGACCAATAGCTTGCATCTTTTTGTTGTTGTCGATGATGGAGAGAGAGGGCCTAGGGCGTTTGGTTTCACCTGTAGCTGTGCAAAACATCTGATGGGAATAAAAGATAGAAATAAAATACACATGTACTTGTTAGAGCAAAATAAATTATATGTGGGCAGTGCATCTATAATTGCTATTGCCTCCGCAACCGCTTATAGCAATAACCTACTAGTCTCATCCATATAAGAAAGAGAACTAATGATATGCATAGTGATGTCACCATTAATCCCAAGCAAATACCTCACATACAGCCGTACTACCCCTTCTGTCACTGGGGTTCCCAACCTGTAGATCAGTCATTACTCATACTCCCTATACCTGGCTCAACCCTCAGGGTCTTGGGTACCTTACAAGTCCTTGGATTGAGGCAAGAGAGAATACAATAACCATCATGTCATACAAACTAATACGCGATCCCATCTATCATAAATAACATGCACAAACGCTACATGGCTAGGCCGAAGCCCTTCGTCCAAGGAGAATTACTCACACATAGAGATGAGATCAACAATCACAAACATTGTAATAAAAATCATAAGATTGATAGCAATAGTCTTACAATATCACCAATCGAAGAAGAGATCTACTATTACAAGTGGTGGAATATAGCTATGGAGATGGAGATGGGTTTTGAGATCTAGAGGCGGCTGGTGATCTGTGGCAGAGACTTTTTGGTAAGGTATGGCTTGTTTTCTCGTCGCCTGAGGCTTCTTTATATAGAGGTCCCTTCACGAAAGTTGTTCTGTTTGACCTAATGGTAGTGGCGCCAACTATACGACTGGAGCTATACGGCCAGAATTTTGCTCCGGTCGTATAGTTGGTCGTTAAAGCGTCTGCCTCCGCTTTACGGCTCCTGGTTTTTTCTGGTTGTTGGAAATCTCGTATCTTTGACATGAATATAGTGATTCCCGCCTTTAAATGATACTATCTATGTAGGAAAAATATAAAAGAAATGATTGCATACCCCTCTGAATATTAGGCATTAGTGGCAGGATTTAGAGAGATATTTTATCAAAATTATGAATAATATCCAGTTTAAATGTGGACGTGGACGTTAATGAAAAGCTCTAAGTTTATCATTCTTTTGACATCTACTTGTGCACCCTTAATTTTGACTTAAGCGTCCTCGCTTGAACATATTTTCACTCTCATTAAAAGAGAGGAGGTGAAAAGAATTGATTTGCAAGCCTAGCCAAAATTTTGGCAATCTCATTTGAGTTGTAAGAGCTATTAGCTAGCGAGTTACTTGCGTTTAGGAATTGAATTTAAGTGCAGTTTTTCAGATATATTATGCTCATGTTCAAGGTTGCATGATTTGGGACAATGAAATATGATACAATCTCAAACTTGTAAGTCTTTCGTCTTGATTCAATTCCTCGTTATTACACAGTATAGCTTTGTCACTTGAGGGCGAGTAACAGCTAATCTTGGGAAAGTTGATAGCTCCAAATTTCATCACTTTTTATCATTGATTTTCCTCTGGTTTATTGTCGGATTTCACTGAAGATTATCCTTTCTACTATCATTAACATCGCAATTAGCGAATCCTTGGTTTCTTGTGATGGTTTTCAGACAATGAACATTTATAGAAGATCTAATAGCATTTATGGGATAATTATACCTAAAAAAGCACATCCCCAATTGGAGCCTCTTTCATTGGAGATGTCTAGAGTGCATAACGACCACCGGTACGGTCGGTATGCACCCGTACTGTCTGCCCGTACTACCTGCCATCAGCTCCGTAATATCAATACAAGCAACTTTCGTGCAAACTCATCTAGAGAGGGGAGATCATATCTGGAGAAGGAGAAGAACCCTGTCTCATTCTTCGACAATTTGTAGCCTCTAAATCATCCACTCCACCATCATCCACATTGTTACTTAGAGAGAGATTGATGCTTGTAAGATCAGGGTTTGATATTTTGATCTAACTTTGGTTTGTATTTGATTTGATCTTCAACTGGTATTGTCGCTTGCTACAATAATTTTGAGATGATTCCCATTTCCAATACAATTATGCCTTTGATTTATCTTCCTCTCATGTCTGAGTAAATCCCCATAGGCGTGAAAGGTGTAGGGGATTGGTGAGATATGATGTGCCTTTCTAGATCCCATCCATTTGTGGTTGTCGTAGTGATTATTAAATTATGAGAATGATTATCTATGTTTGTTTAATGCTTGTTATCTAATTTAAGGGCCCAGGTAACATGATCTAAAGATCTCATAGGTATCGGGTTGTATGCTAGCGAATTGGCGACCCCCGAGTGACACGACCGATATCAATGAGGATCTAGTATTAGTCGAGGACAACAAGGAACCATCAAGATTAAAGCCTTGATCCGGTCGAAAAAACTTAATTAATGCGCTGACCATTGATGTGGTAACAGGAAGATGGATCAATGGGGCTGGGAAGAATTGGCCATGAGGACCTTCAGCCGGTATACGGGTTGCTTGCCTACTCACTTATAAATAGGAAATATCATAATTAACTATCTCGCTTTATTCATCTGGCACTTGCACTATCTCCATGAACCGTTTCTCTTCGCGTCTAACTTCTCATCTGAAGGAATTTCAAACACTTTTCTCGTCTTTACTTTTATGCAATTTAATTCTTATTATTCCTTATGCAATACTCCTCTATCTTTTACTCGCCACTTTCCACCGTCAGCAATTGCAGTCAATTCACTCAAGACCGATGACACCTTGAGTGCAACATAAACGCCGCATAAAAACACTTACCTAGGCTCTTTATTGGAATCGATATAGAAACTAGAATTAATACTTCCACGAAAACATTCTCTGACAAACTTGTGCACTTACATACCATCAGCTATCGTCCCGCGATGCGCTAGTGACGGGGCCAAGGGCGGTGCCACCTCCAGCGGTCGTCAGGGTTACCTGCGGGGCGGGGTATGGCGACACTCGGAGGTCACGCGGTCGTCCAATCGCCATCCCGTCGCCTGTACTTGCTGCACTCTCTATCCCAAGTACGTTCCACTACTACGAATCCAAAACGAAGGCCAGAGCTCCTATCTCGATATAGATGTCGTATATTTTGTCTAGATTCACATGTATCTAGATATATTTTAGTGTATAGGTGCATGCAAATATAGACAAAATTTTGATATATATTTTGAGACAAAGGGATTAATAGTTGACCAAGTTATAGAATAGTTTTCAATATTTCAAGTCAAATATTGTTTGGAATAAAAATATATTATTATACGAACTTTTTCAGTATTTAAAGTCAATAATAGCGAACAAACAACACTGGATATGATTTTTGGTACCCGAGCACCGGTGCTCCTGCTATTTTAAAAAATTGAAAATCATATTTACGAGTGTCAGATTTTTAAAAAACAGTCTAGATATAGCCAATGATTTTTCCCACAACATGCAAAATATGAATTTCAAATACATTGTATTCTGAGCTCTCCAAAAATGGCAAAAGTGTAGATCTGTGTATACATTTTCAAATCCTCAAACTTTATCAGATTTTGTTATTTTTATGTAGCCCACAATACAAAGAATTTTGTGCTGCGATTTTGTATAATTGTGGGATACAACATTGACAGTATTTTCAAATTTATTTAAAACTTCTAAATGTGATTTTTAAATTTTATAAAATGAAGAAAGCACTGGAGCTTTGGAGCCAAAAACCCTTTCCGTTTATCCCGTAAGTAACATATTCCTAATCGGATGAACATACCGATCAAGCCGACAAGTTCGATTGCCATGGAAGGATTGTACTCTACTTTTTTTTTAATTGAATACTCTACTTTTATTTTAGCGAGGTGTTGCTGCAAATGTTGTATTTGCTGTTTTTTTCCAAATCAAAGCCCACTAGACCGATGTCTTGACCCATTTTCATCTGTGAAGGCCTCTGATGTGTAGTGAGCCCAGTAGTAAGTACAAATAAATGATGTGACCAGTGAGTAGGCCAGTGGACTATGGGCCTCAAAAGAAGATGTGATCTCGCTCATAAAATATTGTCTAGTCTGACGAAGGAGGGGAAATTCGATTTGGCTCCTGGGTCTAGATGCTCCTGCTTGCTGGGCCAACCAGTTTGTTCCATGTGGAAGCCCATGCATATATATTTTGTTGTATTGATCGTAGTATATCAATTATTGAACAGTGCCCCTGGTCTACAACCCACCACGTTGAATACTCAACCCATTTACATCTTGCCGGCACAGATGGAGTCCAACGATCTGGACCCACGCACACGCCGGAAACCACGCGTCGAGCACCACCAGAGCCATATATGGTTCATTCCAAATTCAGACATCGCAATTGCCTAAAAAAATCCAGACATCCCAAGATCCATGGCGTCCTCATCGTTCTCCCATAGCTCCCAGGAGAATCACCATCTGTCGTTAAAGGCACGTCGCCTCCCCTAGTCTCCCCTGTAAGATTGATACCCCGCACCAAAGCACATCCATGGTAGTAGTGGTTCCTGGTCGCCATCGTGAGGAAGGCACAGGTCGCGTCGTGATCCTGCAGGTAATCCAACGCAGGCGACGTTACGGCAGAGCGATACCATGTCGACGGCCTACCGAGCTAACTCGCCGGCACCACAAAACAAGCTCCTGTTGTGCCCGTGTGTTTACATTTTCTCTTTCGATTTGGATAACTTTTGGTGTTCTAGTAAAGTGTAGTAATGGAGGAACGACTACAGTACCTTCCAGTCTGCTGCCATTATTCCCCATCTTGACTTTTCTTTTCATTTTATTTGTAAAATTACAAATTGTTTTCTAGAACTGTAGATGTTTCGATTTAATTCCCACTTGTTACAACACCGAATTTGCTGTAACATTTGGAGTATGTCAGTAGTGAGATTTCTAACCTTAGACATGAACACGATCTAAATCTGAATCTAAACATCAGTAGACTCCACATATTTTGTTTGCCACAAATAGTTTGTACCTACAGGCTACATTGTCGATTGATTTGGTGCTCATCGACTGGGAGCATCCATTCTACATCATCGTATTTGGATGTTTAATTTCACCTTGGCCTTCTAGCCCATATCCCAGAGGAGTCGCCGCCCTGTTCCCTGTCCCTAAGCGAGGATAGCAGTGCACGGTCCAGGTAGGAACCTGCCATCCGTACCAGCAGTCCACGACAGGCCCACCAGTACCTAACAAAATACCAGCACTGTATTAAGCCGATTACTATAGTGTATGTCACACTCATTATTGCAGGCAGCACAGATCATGGAGCACATTTTTGTGGTCCAGATATCAAGAGCATGTTCACTTGGGTGCCAAAACTCCATGCCCAGGCTATTGAAAGAACTCTTAAGTTCTGGACGGGTCTTTATGTCCTAGAATAAATGTTACAATTTAAAACTGGGAGCTTGGAAACTTATTGTGGGCAGTGATGCTACTGCTACCATAAAAAATAAATTGAGCTGTGCAGTGCATCTATCCAGAGTGCCAGAGTGCCAGAGTGGCATAGGAAGCTGGTCGATGGAAGCAATTACTAGATCATAAGGATCCACCTGTCCTAATCATTGACAGACAAACAGTGTGCCACTGCATGCGTAATATCTTTTCCAATCCAAAGTCAAATCTGTAGTAAATTATTGATCCTAAAAAAGCTGGATTTTGGATCGACTGATTGCGTGCGCGTAAACAGTGATCATGGTGTTCTTAGAAGATATATATTCTGCATATGCTGTAGTACAGCTTGACGACTGATGCAACGTTAAGTATCATTAAGTTGACAGCTTATATTTAAGACTGCATATTTTATATTTTCAGCTTCACACCGAAAAATGGCTGTTCCTGGACTTTTCGGACCAAAAAAAAGCAGTCCGCTTCCAAACTGTCCAGACAGCTCTGAACTGCACCCTTTCAAAGTTAAGCCGAAAGGTCAAAAACCCGGGCCATGTATATTCATCATGCCTGCACAAGTTGATGAGTTGACCTAGAATTACAAACCACTCATATCAAGCGCAAAATGCCAACGAGCACTAAATAAATGCAGGTCAAATAAACAGTTAAGTTTGACTCCGACAGATCGCTGCCTAGCTTGATGCTCCAATAAATAAACGTACACTGGGTCTGCGTTGCGTATTCTCCACCACCAGCTACAGATTATATATATACTGTATATCAGAAAATAACAAGTGGAAATGCATGCACATCGTCTCGCGCACAAGCTAGCTAGCGATCGAGTCCACGCATTGCATGCATGCATGAGGACGACATTGGTATGGCTTTCCATCTACTAGTATACTAAAACAAAAAAATACTCCCTCCGATCCAAATTAATTAACTTAGATTTATCTAGATTCGGATGTATCTAGACATGTTTTAGTACTAGATACATTCGAATCTAGATAAACTTAAGTCAATTAATTTGGATCGGAGGGAGTAAATTATCAAGGATGGATCTGAGGCAGAACTGTACGACGTACGGGACGCGATGCACGACGAATATTCACACGAGAGCTGGCCACAATAATGGATAATTGTATAATGCGTGGACTTCGCTTGATGTCGAACCAAACGTGTAGTGGAGTATATACTTATATTAGCAGCATGCAGTGGGCAATAGCCCAAGGTAATGGAGGCAACTCGCCAGTATAGCTGACGCTTAAATATACTCCCTCCGACCCATATTAGTTGACTTGTACTATTTATCTAGATTCGGATATATCTAGTACTAAAACATGTCTAAATACACCCGAATCTAGACAAATTCGAGGCAACTAATATGGGTCAGAGGAAGTACGTGAGTATGTCAAGAAAAATGATAATCTAGTACGAGTACACTGTTCTGGAATAAAATATACAGTTGAATTTTTCGCATTAGGGGGCCACGTTAACTGCACGCAGCCGGCAATCATACGGACAAAAAGGAACTCTTCAACTCTTATCGGAACGTACCGCACCCTGCAGAAAGGCTGTAGACAGGATTTATTCTAAAGTCAACTCGTTCTTTACCTGTACGTACATACATACGTAGGTCTATGCGTGCAATAGCTTCTTCATCGTGTGACCTAACCTAGCTTGACCACGTTGCCACTTGCATTTTTGTTTTTGACAAAATTCGCAATGTCAACTCTATGTTAAAAATGATATAAAGGATCATATCAGGAGATGACAAAAGCATTTGGTTTGTACTTGATGCGCTGCCCTTCTTACATCACATGTCCAACAACTCCAACGGAAGTCCAGGCAATCTGATTAGTTACACTACGCATCTATCGATGCGATCGAGTCCCAGGAAAAACTCACCATACACTGCACCGGCGCTTCCGTGGAAGAGGCTTTCGTCCGTTATATTAATATGGCAACAATCGATACAACTGCGATATCACTGCTGGGGCAAAACAACACAAGAAGCTCAAAAGAACCAAAAGAGAAAAAGAATAGAAAACAACGCCGACAATGGTGGTTCCACGAAAACGAGGATAACTCACAACCGCTGCGTCCTCTGAAGAATTCCCACCACGCTCCTAGCGCCTCGAATCGCCGCGAACCAAGCAACACCTCCAAGAAGGGGAACGCCGTCGGTAACGTTGCTGCCCGGACCATACCTAGGGTTACTCCTGGTACACATCCTAGGGTTCCTCCGGTTCGCTCTGGTGGTGGGGAAGAGGTACACCCGACGCCTTTCAGGAAGGAAGGCAACACCCATAGGCGTCATCGCATCGGTGCTGAGATGACAAGGATTTCTCCCGACCTCCATAGAACCACATCCTCGGGCATTCTGAAATGCTCTACCAAACCTGCCGCCCACCAGCGCACGCCACCACGGTCTTGCAATTACCAACGCCTTCTCATCGTGGCCCACGACGAGAGGTCGGTAGAGCCGAGAGGCAAAAGCACCGGCAAGGGTCAGCAGTGCAGCGACACGCGAAGGGAATCGCCTCCAAAGTAAAGAAGCGGAAGCCGGCCGGATGCAGCAGCAGGACAAGCCATGCCCTCTAGCCCAGCCGAGCCCGAGTGGGCCTGTGAAGTCCCGCCGCCGCATTGCAGCAGGGGCACCACCGTCGCTGCCTACCCAAGCACGTGTCCCTGGTTCTCGTCCACCAGGGGAGTCGTCACTGTGCCAGACGCGGCCCGCCCAGGCCTAGATAGGACCCATTGGGCCTAGATCTGGGCGGGAAGGGTGCCGTCAGCCGCACTCCGGTGACCGGATGGCCACGCTGGCAACCATAGCACCTTGCCGCCAAGAAGCAGTCTATCGCCACCATGGCCACTAATACCTTCAATCTGATTTGCAGATGCAATATAGTAGATTTTTCCCTAGTAGATCTAGGTTTAATCGAACCTTGGGAAACAATGCTAAAGTGAAATTAATAAGGCACATCTATAAGACTTGTTTGTTCATTTTACCTTTATTTACTGGACCTTTCTAGTTTACTTTAGAACGTGGGTTATTTCAATGGATGGAGATAGGCTAGGGTTCAAGATTCACCTACAGTTGTACATCAAATGGGATAGTAATGTGCATATTTACGTGTAATGATTTAATAAAGATAAAATTTTGTGGGCAACACATCCTGATATACTAGAGCCCCTGCGAGTCACATGCATAACAATAGTCTTTTGATCCAACCATTGCACCACGAAATACTGGGCTACAACAATTATTAAGTGAAAACACAGATCAAAACCTTAAGAAGTGATGTTGTTGTTTTTCCTAAATAGATCGCTAAACAAAGAAAGGTACTCCCCTTTTTGTCACTGGGTTTTCTACAAGATCGCTGCTCACCAAGTATATCACACCAAGCCTTTATCAATCTTTGGGATCTTGGGTACCTACAAGTCCATAGATCGAGACAAGAGACAAAGAAACAAAGATACAAATCTCTATTCAATCATTACATAATACTCCCATGGATTATATGCACATAATCGTTGTGAGGTTTCACCCCGATCCACGACCTATGAGGACTACGCACTCATATCAATAAGATCAAGGATAGAAAATATTATGCAAAATGCTTAGATTAAATCAAATATTCTTGCAATGGTCGCTGAATCACGAGGATATCTCAATTACAAGCTAATAGCTATGGCTATGGAGAGGATGGAGAATGGAGAGGATGAACTATGGTGGTGGATCTCATTTGGTGGCGTTGTGATGCAATCTAAGAATGGCGGCTCTCTGCACGTCGGCTGGGACCTCAAAATATAAGCCACATGGTACGGGCGAGCTGTACGGGCGGACCTTGCCCGTACCAGTGGTCATTAAGGCCTCTGTGGACTATTTTTTGCTCCAGGATTACTAGGTCATGTAGACTTCCTCAAAATCTTCATTAATAGGTCATGATTTTGCCTTAAAGCATGATTTCCTGCACAACACAATTCAAAGCAATGGAATGCACATATTTGCAATAATTAGTCATTAGTAGTAAGACTAGAGAGATTCTTTGTCAATTACTTGACTAAAAGTGAAGTTTAAATGAGGAAAAGATAGCTATTTTGATAGCCATCAACTTCTCCAAAGCTCAAAACTTGATTATCCTCGAACAAGAAAATAACAAAACCATAAAGAACTCAGCGTTTAAACTAAAATAATGAGAGTATGAATTCACTTACAGTTGATAGTTATATGCATCCAGTACTTCTTAAGTTTGAAAAGCTCATCAAAGTTAGAGAGATGCTAAGAATACTATACGAGTTTTGATAAGTCAAAACAATCAAAGTGGAGTTTAATATAAGTATGAATAACTAGAAGTGTAACAATCAATCCAATTACTCTAGTTAACTCTCAGCCTGCCAAGGAACACTAGAATGTTTTATAATAGAATAATTAAGTAAGAGATAACATGTCCTAAGTAGAGTGAAGTGTCTTAGTGATTCCCACATCAGTAAATCAAGACTATCATTCAAGAAATTCATAGAGCAGTAACAAGACCATGCCAAAGAATAGTTTGTTTGGATCTTCATTTTTCGAGGGTAATTCTCAACAAGGGTCGTTGAGTGATTCTTTTAACAATGGTTTGTACAACCTACAATATTACCAATACATTTTCCCATTACGGTGATAAGTGCCATCCATGTCGTCAACTCATAGCCGAAATCAGGGGTTGTAACCTTTATCATTCATATGTCAGCGGAATTGTTGGCATCCAAAGGTGTGCGTCAAAAACATATAAACTTTTTAAATAATATCACATTTTGATCCACAAGGTTAGCTTTGGCATGAATCACAATTACCGCTAGACTTCATTTCAATCAAACAACTCCTTTCAAGAGTGTCATCAAGTCTATCAAAACATATATGGGGTTAAGTATCTTCAAAGGTATACTGTTAAGACAATCAATCATCAAACAAGTCATAAATTAGAGACTTTTTCTTGTTGTACTTGTTTGGAAATATTATTTCCAAAGAAAGACTCGATTAACTACAAGAACTAGAGCAAAAGCTTCCACAACTAATTACTTATGCAAATAAAAAACTTTACTCTAACTATTTTGAATTACTCCCACTAGCATAGCATCTTAGCAAATCAACTAAATAAGATAAACAATTCAAACTTCTAAAGTGGGAGACATAGGACATACATCTCTTAAGTGACTTCATAGCTATCTTCCTTATGGGGATGTGTTCCTTCAAAACTCAAGTAAAAAATCACTCTCATAATAATATTAAAGCAAAGAGATAATAGGAAAATCCACTTTCATGAAAAAGGAAATATATTTTTATATTTTTGAGGATGGGGATTAAAAAATAGAAAAGCTTGCGACCAAGAAATAAACTAAGAAAAGAAAAAAAACGAATGAAAACAAAAACAAAAACAAATGAAAAACAAAAGGAAAATGAAGTGTTGGAACAAACCAACACAAGTGTTTCAAAACTCACATAGAGATGGAGTACAATATCATCATTACACAAATATAAATGTCGGGGGACACATCCACAAGCTCAGGATTTTGCAAGCCTTTTATTTCTCATTGTGGTGGTGGTGGATAATCTTCCAAGTTCCATTAGCTGCTCGAATTTGTGACCTGGGTTGAGAGGTTGGCAGTAGCATATCGAAGGTTGATGGAGAGGTTGCTCATGTTCTAAATGCTTCCTTCGAGAGAGTGCATATCATCATAGGTGGTGTAGTAGTTTGGTGGCTGCACATCTTGTTCGGGTCCTTCTTGTTCTACTTCTTCATCTTCTCCTTCTTTATCCACAGGTTATTCTTGCTGGAATAGACTTTCTTCAACCTCTGTGTCAAAATGCAAATGTCCATCCTTGATAGAGAACAAACCATTAGGAAAAGGAGTCAGGATCAAGTGATTTTCTCTAGGTATATGAAGAAAGTATCTACCATCTGATTTAGAAATCATACCACAAGTTCTTAGAGTAGAGAAACCGAGACGGTGATCTCCTGCCAACGGTTAGATATTACCTAGGTTGACATGAAGTGAACGTGCAACAACGGTGACAAATCCTCCTCTGCATATGGTACCACGAGATTGAAAATATTGATGATTAAGATAAAACAATAGAAGGACACCCAAATTTGGCATCAAGTTACAATTTGGAATAGAAGCTCTTGCGAGGATTATCATATCCTCCTCATTAACTCTAATAAACTCACCACGTTCCTATAAATTGTTAGTAACAACATAGAACAAATAACGAACAACAACGTGATCAATTGATTTCCCTTGGGAATGTTTCCACTAATTCTCATTCTATTAAAGTAACCCAAGGGCGAGGGATCAAGAATAAAGGTGGTGGAGCATATGTTGGTGGTGGTGTTGGCAAACCCAAAATAATGATCCCATTGATCGAGTGTCAAGTTATACTCACGATTCATAAGGTGAAAATTGATGCAATCAACTCCCAGCATATACTCCTCGAAGCAATAGTGTGAACCCACCGTATGCGTCAAGGTACTAAGGAACTCAAGTATCAAGTGGCGATATGTGGCGGCATCCTGAAAAATGTAGTGATACAAACCAATATTTTTATAAAGTAAATCAAAATCATGACGAATTCCCAGTCGGTTCAGGATACAAGTACACGCCCACTTGGTAGACTTGATTTTCCGGTGCTTGATATATTTGAAACGAGTGAGATGAAACACCTCGGTGAACTCAATGCCAAATGACTCAGGGGTTAGCGTATCTACGGGTGGTATGACTTGTTCCATAACCACTGCACGTGTACATCTCCTCGTGTTCATCTACAAGATAAAAAATAAGCTAATTAAATACTTCTCCAATAGAAACATAGAAAAAGTGATCCTCTGCACTTCTTACAAAATAATCTCATCTGAAAATAAAACTAAGCATGCTCATAATTAAAGATTAGCTCAAAAACAAGACCTAAGTCTAGATTGATAATGATGAAAGATTCAACAAGGTTTTAATGCAAATAAGTTCATGATCAGAGGAGAAACATACCTTAGATCGATTGGGTGTAAGCAATCGAAGAAAGAACAAACAGAATTAAAGATCGAATGGAGGTGGTTTGGAATTTGGAGGAAGAAGATATAGCAATTTGTGATTTTGTGATTTTAGGTTTACCTCACCCTGGGATGAAGTCGTGGACGAGTACGCGGTACGGGCAGGTTGTACAGCCGGAGCCCGCCCGTACCGAGTGTCCTACTTTGGGGTCGACGGATCCTTTCGGCAGTGCACTCGATATGGGTGAACGGTATGCCTGCGCCCATACTACTAATCGTTAACTCATCAGATTACTTACCTCAAACTTGATGTTTTGCTCCAGGGTACGGTAGGGCGGACGGTATGGCCATCTCCCGTCGTACCAATGGTCGTTAGACACACTGTGTCCATCAGCAAAAAATCGAAGTTTGCATTTTCTTGTGCCGCGATGTGGTATGGGCGCGTGGTACGATGGCCTTTGGTCATACCAGTGCTTGTTAAGCTCACTGTAAGCATTAAAAACTTAAGAAATTAAGTTATTAGCTTCACACTCCTTTGCACATCTTAGAAACAAAAGAATGATGGCAAATAAACTTCATTGAAACAACAGTACCTTATGGCCATGTGTTAGAAAATATAATAGATCGAGGATTACATTAATTTCTTCTCCTATCTTCAAAGGACCTTCTTGAACACTCTTTATTAAAAACAAAACAAAAACTAAACTAAACTAACACAAGATTTAAAACTTTATTTCACATGGGTTGTCTCCCATGAAGCACTTCTAGTTAAGATTAATTAGCTTGACCCAGATGGTGATTATTTAGGCTTTGCAAGTGGGACACCCACTCTAAAGTAATTATATTTTAAAGTGATTACACCATCATCATTATTAGGCTTGGCCTTCTTCTTCCTAGGGAAGTGGAATATAAAAGGATCTATAGATGGTAGTCATATTCTCACGTTCCCTTCATGTAGATTAATCAAAGATTTAATAGTTCTTAGGAATGGCCTACCTAGAATTATAGGTGCTATGGGATCTTCAGACATGTCTACTATAACAAGATCAATAAGAGCTGAAAATCCTTTAATTTCAACAACTATATTTTCTTTTATCCTTACAACTTGTTTATAGGTTGAATCCGCAAGATGGAGTCTTATTTCAGTAGTTGTAAATGGCTCTAAGTTTAACTTATCAATTATACTCTTGGAAATTGTTGAGACGCTTGCACCAAAATCAAAAAGGGTAGCTATATCATCAACTCCAATTTTAATTTTAATAGGTGGGCTTAAAAACATCATCTAGTTTAGCTGGAAGCTTATCAGCTAGTTTCTTATACTCCATTTCTAGTTCACGAACTTTAGATACTACTTCTTTTATAAATTGTTGGTATGTAGCATCGTTACCTTGTTCTATACCTGGATTCTCTATGGTGATAATCTTGAATAGATTTTCCACGATATAATATGGTTTTGGCACATTACTATAATCTGGCTCTTCAGGATTCTCCTCTTTATTTTCCATCCTCGTCATCTTGAGGTCTTCCACCGGGTTTGGCTCGGGCTTTCCAGCAAATTTTGCAAGTATGAGAGCTTGGCTCTCAGCTACTTAGCCCAATTGTGCCTCCAAGATCTTCATTCTTTCCTATAGATCATGCACATCATTTCTAAATGCAATGGTATGGTTAGATAATTTTTCAATACTAGTCTCATGGTTCTTCGTGATTTTAATAAGCATATTAGTTTGCTCGTTTTGAGCTTGCATGAAAGTTCTTACAATATTTTCAAAAGAGAGATTGCCATGATTTTCTCCACTATGGTTGTCATAATTATTATTATAAGGAGCACATGCAGGATTAGAATATTTTGAAAGTTTGAGCCGAAGTTTTGACTCTTCCAAGCAGGATTATAAGGATTACGAGCTATAAAATTAACTTCATTAGCATCGGTAGTAATAGCATTAATTTGGATATCTTCCTTATCCTTGACAATATTAAGTAAATCGTCTACCTTTGCAGTAAGCTCTTCATTGTTTTCCACGGTGATTGAATTCACCCTTTTTGAGGATCTTTCTACATGTCATTGGGCATGGTTGTTTTGTATATCATCAAGTAAGTTATTTTCAACACTCACTTGCTTTTCTGTGATGGTTCCTCCCACTGCGGTATCTAGCATAGACTTAGACATTGGGTTAAGACCATTATAAAATAAATGTAATATAAGCCATTCTTCCATCCTATGATTAGGATAGTTTATTATGGTTTATTTCATCCTTTCCCAAGCAAACACTAGTGTCTCGCGGTTTTCTTGTCTAAAACTTGTAATATTGGACCTTAGCTGCATAGTCTTAGCTGGATGAAAAAATTTAGTCATAAAAAGATTAGTGCATTCCTCCCAAGATGTGATAGTGCCTTTAGGAAAAGCTAGCAGCTAGTTATTAGCCTTTTCTCTTAGAGAGAAAGGAAATAAACATAATTTAACCGCATTTGGGTCAATATATTTAATGCGGTTTGTGTAATAGATGCACGAATAAAATCATCAGTAGGAGTAGCATAATCCCTAAGTTTCTTTTGAGCCATGGCTCTTTTCTTTTTGGTGTTTTTGAATAAGAGAAACAAATAAACAAGTAACTAATTTTTTTTAGATTTTCAATAGATAAAAATGTAAACTAATAATAAGAAATAAACTACGAACAAAAATAAAACTAAAAACATGGTCTCTAGTAACCTCAACAAGATTGCGAGTTGCTTCCCCGGCAACGACGCCAGAAAAATGGTTGATATCTTTGATCCAGATTTATAGATGCAGTATAGTAGCTTTTCCCTAGTAGACCTAGGTTTAATCGAACCTTGGGAAACAATGCTAAAAGGAAATTAATAAGACACGTCTACAAGACTTGTTTGTTTATTTTACCTTCATTTACCGGACCTTTCTAGTTTATTTTAGAATGTGGGTTGTTTCAATGGATCGAGATATGCCAGGGTTGAAGATTCACCTGCAGCTACACATCATATGGGAAAAATATAGTAATACGCATATTTATGTGTAATGATTTAATAAATATAAAATTTGTGGGAAACACATCCTGATGTACTAGAGCCCTTGCGAGTCATAGGCATAGCAATAGTCTTTTGATCCAACTGTTGCACCAGAAAATACCGGGCTACAAAAACTATTAAGTGAAAACACAGACCAAAGCTTGTGGTGTTGTTTTTGTTCCCAAATGAATCGCTAAACAAAGTCCACACTCTCCTTATTGTCACTAGGTTTCCCATGAGATCGTCGCTCACCAAGTATCTCACCTCAAACCTTTATCAATCTCTGAGATCTTGGGTATCTACAAGTCCATAGATCGAGACAAGAGACAAAGAAACAAATATACAAATCTCTATTTAATCAATACACAATACTCCAATGGATTAGATGCACATAATCGCTGTGAGGTTTCACCCCAACCCGTAGCCCGTGAGGACTACTTAATCATATCAATAAGATCAAGGATAGAAAACATTATGCAAAATACTTAGATTGAAATCAAATATTCATAGAATGGTCGTCGAATCATAAAGGGTTCTCAAGTACAAGGTAATGGCTATGGCTATGGGGAGGATGGAGTGGATGAACTATGGTCGTGGAACTCCTTTGGTTGTGTTGTGATGCAACCTAAGAATGGCGGCTCTCTGCGGTGGCTGGGACCTAGAAATATATATGCGTATTCATGAAAGTCGTTAGGTTTGACAAGACGAAGCCAACTCCACATGGTACGGGTGGACCGTACAGGTGGACCTTGCCCGTACTAGTGGTCGTTAAGGCCTCTGTAGACTAGTTTTTGCTTCAGGATTGCTTGTCCCTGTGGACTTCCTCAAAATCTTGATTAATAGTTCCTGATTTCGCCTTAAAAGCATGATTTTCTACATAACACAATTCAAAGCAACGGATTGCACATCTTTGCAATAATTAGTCATTAGTAGCAAGACTGGAGAGATTCTTGGTCCATTACTTGAATAAAAATGAAGTTTAAATACGGAAAAAGATGGATATTTTCACAGCCATCAACCACCTAGCCGCTTCAGACCGTTGCTAGGTAAACATCACCACAACTAATCGCTGATCACCGCGCCGTCGAGCGGGCCAGCCAAGCCACTACCACCGTGCTGCTCCTCCACCCGCCACTACAAAGGGAGCCGCGCTCGGCCCCCGCCACCCGATGCAGAAGCCACGCCCCCCTGGGCCAAGCGCAGCTCCGCCGGACGCAGCCCTCGACACCACCATAGAGTGTTGCCGCCGCTCCTAGCATCGCCAGAGCCGCCGACGCGCCGCCATGCCGAGCGCCCCCGTGCCCCACGCACGCGCACCGCCCCTGCCTGCCGAAATCGGCCCGCGCTGACACCCTACGATCAGGGGGAAGAGGAGATGCCTCGCTGCCACCTATGCCGAGCGGCTTTGCCGTCGGCACATCCCAACGACGGCTAGGAGGGAGGAGAGGAGGGGACGGCCCACTAGGGTTCCCCCCGGTCGCTGGTGGGAGCGACGCGGGAGGGGAGGTAAAAAAAGATGATCAATCAGTTTGTATATTGTGCCTCCCTACAGCCCGCTTCCAGTGAAGCATGGTAGGGAGAGTACTGATACACTCCATCTGTTGGACTTTGTACAAAACTGGATGCACTGCATACAAATTCATTCACCACGTTTGGTTATTTTGGTGCAGCTGAGTCATGAAAACATGCATGCAGCTTGCATTCTTGTTTTGACCATTAATTGTTAGCCTATTAATGCACGGTCTATGTGATGTAAAATTGTAACCATAAGCAAATATCGTTAAAATAGTTAGCGGTACAAATTTATTGCCATGTAAATACACATCAGTGGAGTAATTTTGGTCAAACATTGTCTTAGTAGAACCAAGTGTCTCTTGTATTTTGAAATGGATGGTGTACTATATGTTCATTATTTTGTTTACCGGAAGAGTGGTTGTTGTGTATGATAAAATCATCATATCCCTCGTTGTTTTAGAGGGAAACATTGCTCTCTCTCTCCAAGATTTTATGTACCCTCCGATTCATAATAATTGTCGCTTATTTTGTATTAAACTAGTATAAACTTTGACTAGATAAGCGACATTTATTATAGATCGGAGGGAGTAACTATTATCACTTAGTACTGACCTCATCTTGACTTGCCATGTCTGCACCCTCCGTACCTCGGTGAGTGGCAAGGGTACACCAAAAAAAAGGAGGAACTTGCCTTCGTGACCGTAAGGCCGTGAGGATATCTAAAGTAGGGCTATTAAGCCCATGTCGGTGGTGACCGTTATGTTTTGGCTCCTATGAACATATGCTTCTGGAAGAACAGTAAAATCATGAAAATATTGAAAAAATATCCAAATAAATCTGAATTATTGAGATGCTTGTGTCTTTCACATGTCTGCAACTTGCGTGTCAAAAAGGCATATATTGCGTCCTAGGCAATAAATTTCAAAAGGTAGTGATGTAAAAAAAGCATTTTTTGGAGCACCAAATTTAGCTTTTTACAAAGGTCACACTTTTTTCTTCCTTGAAATTTTAAGTAGGCATGGGATATGGATATGTACATGTGCTAATGTTGTCTACATTTTCTTGACATTTGAAATGACATTTTCACTAGGAAGGAGACGATGCACAACGTAGTACTTTCTCGCCATCCAGTTTATGATATGGTTGGGAAGCCTTTCATACTATATGTAACTTGAAACTTTATATTGAAAGTGTGAGTACTTGAGCCGCCATCAACCCATTGACAAAATCCAAAATCATCCATCAACAAATCGATAATCCGTGAAAATAAATATGAGCTTTATGATACAAATAGGTATGTAACTTGATTTTTTCGCGATGATGATAGCACGAATAAATGTAACAACTAACTAGTTTGATTAGCGGAACCAATTATTTTCCTAGCGAGAATGAAATCCCAATCAAAGGTGGTACGTCGATGAAATCCTTCCACGTGGGGAGTAAATTTTTGTGGCTCAAAATCTCACTTGAAACAATTAGGTGAAACATCATATCTTTATCAAAAAGAAGGTGAGAGTTATCTAACTTTTCGTAACATTGCGGCTTGTATTATGGCTTAATCAACATGAAAAGACATGATCTACAGTTGTTGTTATTCCTTTTTCACGTCCTATGTGCCTTCTATTTCCCCAATTTTTTCGTTTGTTGACATTTCTTAGGTTTGTATACAAATTAATCGTGGAACTTGAGCGGAATGATATATAACATTGGACCTAAGGATTTGCATTTCAGTAGATAGTGAATCTTTAGCAAGAAAAATGCCTCTCAAGAGGTGGGCTCCATGCTAAATCTTTTGACCACAGTAACTTTGGACGAGATGAACTTCTGGCTCCTGACCATTATTTTCGACATGTGCTCCTCTCAATTTAGCGTGAAACCATTAATTAGTTGGGCCATCATGTACTCATTCAAGAGATCGAAGTCGTAGTACAATGCGACATGTCTCGATACCTATGGCAAAGGCTTTTCTCGGGCCGTGTGGTCTCTCTCCGTGTATCCCTGTCTAGGTGTGAGCACATTTTCATTTCGAAAACTATGTGTGAGTGCATTAATTTGTGAAATATTATCTTGCAAAGTACGTTGACACAAGTAGTAGCAGTAGCAGTAGGGGTAGCTAACACATGAGGGCGTTGACAAGTGGTAGCAGGAGTATGACGTAGGAGCTAACCAAGCCACGAGTTGGCACGAGAGTGGATGCAGGGAGAGGGAGAGGGAGCAGGAGAGCAGAAATCGAGAGGCCAATCAGCCAGCTAGACCGGCACACTGGTCTGCAAACTGCATGATTAATTCAGCCACGCACGGACAGACGAGCCCTGAAAGTCCAAAACATACTGATAGCAGCGTATCTCCACCGTTGGACGCACGCATGCGCTGCATCAGAGGAGATCCGAATAAACAAATTCGTGGCCTCCATCGATGGCACGCAGCTGCTCATCATATCGATCTCCCCCGGCCGGGGTCCGGCTAATTGCCTGCCTGTCACCAATTGGCTCCGCTCGCGCGACGCGCCCATCCATGGATGGATCGATGAATAATGCGGGCTCGTGACCGCTGCCCTGCCCTGCCCGCTCCGCTGGCTGAATAATTGACACACAGGATAGGATTCCATCTGTCTCGCCATTAGAGGAGAGGTGACTTCCTGCCTGCGCTTCCAGGAAACTTCGCTTTCATTTGGCTCCGCGCTATCTCTGTTCGTTGGCTGCTAGCCTGCTACCTTGCGTAATAGGGGTACACGGGGAGCAGCTGCCTCAGTCGGCCTCCTCGATTACGTTTTGTATATTCAGTTCCCTCCTCCAAACTCCAAAAGGTCAATCGCTAACCTATCTCCCTGTACGGACTACGACACTTCGTCAGCTCGCATCGAGATAAATGTCCACAGGTTCAGTGTCGCCAGGGATCCCAAGGAGACACAGCTCAGAGCTTCTGATTGCAACTAAACAAGAGCGTCGTTTTTCTAGCTTCCAGGGAAACCCACTTCTTCGAAGCTCACCAACCACTCGAAACACCAGAGTTTGGTTCAGAAAAGAAAATCTGAACACACATCCTAGCCCGGAAAACCAAGAAATGATGAAAAACAAATACCCGCAACCGTTCTTGAAGCCGACATTTTAGAGATATAACCATTTAAAATTTATTGTTTTACTGCTAATATTGTTTTGAATATTTGGATTCAAAAGCCTGAAAAACATAGCGTATAGGTTTTTTTTTTTTGGAAAAAGATCCGGATCTATTTCATGAGTTCATAAGAAGTACAAAGTATCCTAAACATAATAAAAATTACATCGAGATCTTTGGACCACCTAACGAATACTACTGTCGCCAGAGCGAGCCGCCGACGCGTCGCTGTCGCCGCTCCATTACCAGAGCCGGCATGCCATTGTTGATAACAGTCGGGAAGTCTTCGTGCACGTGCCCCTAAGGACCAGCGCCCCAGAGATGAAGTTATCGCCATTGAACCCTTGAATTGATCCGAAACTTGTAAACCTAAAACACACGTAGACTGGATGAGATCCAGAACACACGTAGACTAGACGAGATCCACCACTCCATGGAAGCGGCGACCGGACGAATCCCCACCCTCCTCAACGCCAGCAGCAGGATCGTCGCCGACGAGGTGGAAGAGGAGGCGGGTATACCTTATTCTTGTCCCGTACAACGCCGCCATAGCCACCATAACGACGATGCCGGATGACCAAACTCTAACTTTAGGGACCCTTTTACACCGCCGAGCGCAGGTCCGAGGTCCCCACCTCCTCCCGCCGCCGGAGTGGCAAGCAGAGAAGGCGGGGACCCTTCGATGCTCGATCGCAGACGACGAGGACGAAGTAGATCGTGGCGGCTGCTATAGCGTATAGGTTTATGTAAGAAGATATTCCAAAAGATTGTTATCTTATTGATAATATACATGATAAGCATAGATTGCAATGTTGACCATGTTCGATGATTGGAATAGAATGGATCTTGACTTGTATAGACTTAACTTCTATTTGTTGACTTTGATCCCTAAAGAACCAGATGTTGTAACTATTCAAAAGTTTAGACTTATTGCTCTATCAAACTGTAGTTTTAAGATCTTCTCTAAGTGTGTTGCCACTAGACTAGGTGTGGTAGGAGAAAAGTTGATTTCACCTAACCAGACTACCTTCTTAAGAGATAAATATATTTTTGAAAAATGTGGTTTCTGCTCATGAGATTATTCATGAGGTGGCCAACAACAATCAATCTGGTTTTATCATTAAAATTGATTGTGAAAAATCTTAGGATATGGTAAATAGAAAAATTCTTCTTAAAATACTTAAATCGAGGGGTTTTGGCCCTAAGTGCATTTATCTTTATGAATCCCTTCTATATAAAGGAGGGTCTGTTGGTGTTAGACTTAATAATGTAAGTAGTGATTTCTTTGTAGCTAGGAGAGGAGTTAGACAAGGAGACCATCCCTCCCATATCTTCTTTAATTTAGTGGTTGTTATGTTCACTAGAATGCTGATAAAAGCTGCTAATAATAACCACATTAATGGTTTATTGCATGGCTTTAATCAAACGGGTGTGATCGGCATGCAGTATGCAGATGTCACCCTACTATTTTTACAAAAAGATTTATCTCAAGTCATGAATCTTAAATGGTTACTCTCATGTTTTGAACAGGTATGAGGATAAACTTCTGTAAATGTGAGCTTGTCCCCATTAATGTAAAACCCGATGAAACTCAATTGTTTTCTCAAACTTTGAGATGTCAAATTGGGACTTTTTCCATGAAATATCTTGGGGTTCCACTTCATCATTATAAGCTTAGAAAATAAGATCTACAACCTATTGTAGACAAACTTCTGAAGAGAGTCTCTGGTTGGACATGGAGAGGTAAGCTTCTAAATCATGCTACCAAACTAGAACTTGTGAGGAATGTTTTGGCGAGTATCCCTCTATACTTGTTCAGTGTCATAAAATTTCCAAAATGGGCAATTAAATCATAAATTCTCATATGGCTCATTGTCTTTGGGATAACTATGAAGGTCGTTTTAAATACCATCTTGCTGATTGGGGTTTGGTCTCCCAAAAGAAATATTATGGAGGTCTTTTGATTCCAAATTTAGCTGAGATGAATATGTGTCTTCTTGCCTCTTGGGTGAAAAGATACCAACTAGATGATAATAAACTTTGGAGGAAAATCATTAACCATAATGTTGTCATCCATTTTGGGCCGGCTTGGCAGCAAGACGGTGAAGGCCTGTTTTTGAAGATGGGCTTAACAGGCATCTTCATCCTTGGAGCCGGATCGGGATGGAGACAAGGAGCAAGTCAACTAAAAGCAAGGAAAGGGGCCAAAGGATCTATATGATATTCCAGAATACCCATCAAGAGGCAAAAATTACCGGCATACACTGGGCGGATAGGTTTCTTGCTGGTTCAGACATGAAAACTATGATCCATCACTTGGATCCAAACTCAAGACGGCCTAGTTAAAATGGTTTATGCCTACAAACCCATGGATCAAGCATCTATGATGGCACGAAGACCAAGGAGGATTCTATTCTAACACGAAAGGACCACTGGTGGCTTGACGCAGAAGAAAACTAACGGACACTTGGGTCCGGTTATAGTACAAAGCCAGAGCAGAAGATACCTAGTTTATGGCTAGAATTAGGAGTTTGATTCCTACTTGTAAATGTGTACGGGTTACCCTAGCTTATAGGGAAATACCAGCCGCCTCATATATATGTGAGAGGTGACGATCGATTGTGCCTTAGACGCAAACAATCGATAAATCAATAAATCTGCTTCTTGTCTCCTCAACCCTTGTCCCTACTCGCCGCTTCTTCAGTGACTTCACATGCGACTCGTCCATTGAATCGACAACTGAGCTAAGAGTGGCCAAGTTGGCCTTAGTTCAACCCCCATAGTTGTCGGAACCTCCTATAGGTTCCGTTCTGGGGAATCAGGGCTTCGGGTTCTAAGAGCAACTACTAGATTGTCTTGTGTATTGCGCTTCCAGTGTGGCCCTCCTACAATGTGAGTTGCGGTGCATCACCCTCGGCGTTAGACACACCCGTATATTTAGGTGTAGTGGATAAAACATCTTGGCAACTCCTATCCCTCCTTTAGCATTAATGGATCATCTTCCCTTGACATTGCAATAGCACCAGGACACGCTAGTGTATGCATGTTGGGAACCTTTTTGGCGCAACACATAAATATAATGTGAATTCTCCTAATATTTTTGATTCTTCTCATGTTGGTGTTTCCTCTTTATGGAAAGGTGTTCTATGGGATGCTAAAGCAGCTAAAATGGGTTACCTTTGGAAAGTTGGAAATGTGAGGAAAATTGGATTCTGGGAGGACCAATGGTTTGGTTCTTCCATCCTACCTATTAAGTACTAGGATTTATATGTGATAGTTAATGAGAAATCTTCTTACATTGTTGGAATCGGGGATGGAGGTCAATTAGATGTCTTTCGTAGATGTTTCAATCATGATTTACTTACTAAATGGTGAGAGACAAATAGCACAAACTATTCACATTAGTGAGGATGATGATGCATTTATGTGAGAGTTTGAATATAAATGGATTTATAGTGTTGGTTCATTGTATATTGTGGTGAATTTAGGGTTTTTTTCTAGTACATGTGCATGTTATATGGCATATAAAAGTTCCTCCTAAAATCCACTTCTTCATTTGGTTGGTTTCTCATAGAAAAATCCTCAGCAAGGATGCTTTGGTCAAGAGACAGTTAGTGGGTGATCTAACTTGTGTCTTTTGTTCTGAACCTGAAACTTGCATGCACTTATTTTTTGAATGTGTGGTTGCAAGAGCAGTTTGGTTAGATCTAATACATGTTGCTAGTTTATGTTAGACAATTTCTATTTTGAGCCTTTAGATAGCATGTGGTTATGTGAGAAAAACAAGATATACACAATACCACTCATGTTGCTGCTTTTTGGGTCATTTGGAATAGCAAAAATGATCTTGGTGTTGTTTACAAATTGTATGGATAAGAATGGCATCCATGCTATACTAGTGGCTGGTCATGTTCACAGAGGATGCAAGAGACGGATTAAGCACTGTGGTTGGAATAGTGGAGCAACTAGCTCAAAAACCTCCCTCGTTGCTCTGGTTGGATCCTGGTTGACCCTAAAGGACCTGATTGGAACTAAGCTAAAACTATCGGAGTATGCCCACCTAGAGGAAGCTGATGATTCCCTCAAGTTGGTGGATGATGGGAAGATTCTGAGGGTGGTGGACAATGTTTGAAGCTGCAATAGAAAAGCTAGCCTTATTTTTCGTCTTCTACCTACCTATTGAGATCTAATAGTATTTCTTCCTGCATTTCTTTTGTTGTTGATAGGATCATGTGTTTGATCTATATACCCTATGCACTAAATTGAAAAATGATGTAAAATTTTGGGATTCTTTAATAGAACATGGGCATGGCCATTTTCCTCTAAAAAATATACATGATAAGTTATGTTTTGAGGATCGAGACAATATCAAAAGCATCACGATGAAGGAGTTGTTTCGAAAATTTTAGGGAACCATCCAAATTGGTTACTATGGGAGGCTCCATGCATGAAAAGTTCCATGCCGCTAGATGAGAGATGACAAGTGTTTCTTATTAAAAGGTACATCAAAACAGTTTTCCTTGTTATATTTTCTTTGGTGAGATACCAAACATTAAGCTACCACTCTTGGTCATACTTCCTTATGTCCTCTCATAGACATATTTTACTATGTGATGTTGTTCTAAATAACATGGATACTTGCTTTAAGTGTTCTTTCCTCCCATCTCGTGGTGTCATCGATGCGAATGATAAGAGGTTTGGTGCTTTCTTCTGGACCATTAATGATTCTTGATCTTGTGTTTGTTGTTTAATTGCTTAGAACAAGGTTCATTTGTGTGTGCAATAGGGTGGATTTGGCATGCGAGATCTTCATTGTAGACATATTGCTCTCATGATGAACTACATCCACAAACTACACTAGAAAGAAGAGATCCATGAAAAACTCCTAGTTCCTTCAACATATCTGCACGACCTTGGTGAGTACTTGACATCATTCTCCTTCATCGAGTGCATTGTCCATTGATTCCCCTACCCTCTGTTAATGTCTCTCCCGCTGTATCTTCCATGATGGGCTACACTAACATGTTGGGACTCCAAGGGTGGAGTACTACAAGAACAAAAGCTCTTTCCCACAAATGGTGACTCTAGGTTTATATCAAGACTTCCTTGTGTTGTGTCCTTTACAACCATTATAATCCCCCTCTAGTTTCTATGGTTAACTATGTTAGGTACAATAGCCCTTGGTTAGCTTCGAGTAATGTAACAAAAGGTTGGGAACCCCCACCCCCGCTCCATTATAAAAAAGTATGGAAGTAGACACGATGCATGTGATTCAGCCCAACTGGTAGCACACACTACCCGACATGTTGGTTTTGTATATATGTGGGAAGCGAATTAAGACAATCATCCCTCAAAATAGGAAATAAACCCAAAGCAGACGAGAGAATAAAACATGAAATTTTAAGTGTTGTCTATAACATGAGAAAATTATAAGCAAGCGTGGAGTGCTCGCATTGAGAAACACGTGGTGGGTGGGCGCGTACTACACGATATCCTTGCCCATGATAAGTTGTTCAATTATTGATGGGATTCGCAGCATAGAAAACAAAAAAATCTACAAGTGAGCCCAAAGCTAAGATCTAATCTAGGAGATGCAGATAAAGAGAGAGATTAGATCTCCATCCCCTTTAAAAACACGAGCATAAACATTTTAACAATGTGGTTGATGTAGTTGTGCCCTCCATGATCCAACGCCACAATGAGTGGTTCCACCGACATATGCACAAGTACGGTGCAATAAATACTTGTTCTACTTGATCCATCAAGAGAGAGGGAGTGTTAGATGGGATCTAGTCTAGCACTAAGATGGTGTGGTGGCTATGGTGGAGATTCTAGAAAATGGGATGGCCTTGTGCACCTGCTCCTCCTCTATATATAGCCAGGGTGACCAGGGGGCTGCCTTGTCTCTCAAGAAGCAGGGAAACAGCCAAGGGGGAACACCTCCAAGGAACCCTTTCCTACCCCTCACCTCCACGAGTAAACCCTAGGGTGTACTTGGGCGCATGGTCTTGGGGGGATATGGTTCCTTGTCCCATCTAGGGCTAAGGTGCCCCACCCTAGGTCCAAATGGGCCCTTCGGTCAGGTGGGCCCCTATAAGGGTAATTGTCCCTATGTGTGGTTTTGGTAATTAATGAAAATCCTTGTGGACTAATGTTATCATTAAGTTTTATATGAATAAATATTCCATAGGCTATGCTTGTAATCCATGTGTTGGATTTAAGTATGGATGCCATGAAGATAAAGATATACGTGGAGTATTGGCATCAAGATCATCGAGTTGAAGATAACAATATGATATGATCAAGATCTTGAGGGTTTGATCATGAGAATAATTCAAGATATGGCTTTAAGTCGGCATCATGATTGTCTCATGAGATGATATATGGTTGACTAATATTTAGAGCATGCAATCAAATTAAGAGTTATTTCTATACCTCAAGACATTTAGATAGAGCGTGAGAAGGTACATGGTTGACCAATACAAAGAGTGAAGATTGGATTCGAGTTGGTTAAGACATGAAGGATAAGGATTGTACCACATGAGATCTTGTGGTATGGTAAGCCTTGTCAATTATGCTTCATGAACTAACCCATTATATATGGGGCTTTGTGTTGTCTATGTGGGTTAGGTGTCTTTCCATGGGCATGCATCAAAAGTAAAGATTCCATATAGCCTATGGACGATGACATAAAGTGGTAATCGTCCTCAAGGTGAAGAAGTGCAAGTTCAATATAAGCATCTCAAAAAATCATATACTTGAATCTTCCCATCCATTTGGTGATAATGGACATGTGAAGATGTGCCTTAATGAAGCTATCCCATAGTGGTGTATAGGGGAGAAAATTATGAGTCTTCACGAAGCAACAATGATCAAGAGATGCATTCCATCTTGAATGTATATTGAAGCGTTGTCATCAAGATCAAGCCGTATTCACAAGGAAAAGGTATGGCCCTGATAGGTTTTCCTTTTACCAGTCTCAAGGTGGTTATTGGGACACCGGATTATAAGATAGATAGTCGTACTATTAAGAGGGGCCTTTGGTTGGGTAACTTGATCACATCATATTAGGGAGCTCCATCCTTTGCATACTTTGCATATCCCTATTTTTGGTTCTTGGTGTTACTCCGTGTCAGGTTCTTGAGCTTATTTCTAGCTCTCGAACATGCCCAAGTTCATCGAAAACGGAATCCGTATGCATCTTGTATTGCGTTTTTGAGTTTGGAAGTTTTACCGCTGTTCTTCAATTAGGGAGGTTTCATACCTCTCCTTATTTTGTATTCTACCTGTTTATCTTTATTAATATTCCATTTAGATATATCTTGTTATTATATTTTCAAAAAGCCCAAGTTTTATAAAATTGGAGTTTGGACACAAAAGTTATCACCATTTTTGCAAACATTATTTTCTGTCTACGAAATCGGCGAGATTCCCGACGCCTAATAGGACCTGTTACTCACTAGTGTTCCAGTGGGCCGCCGGAAATTCTCGGCTAGTCTGGTTTTCGGCCCGCCGAGACTAGCACCAAAATGTTCAGCCCAAAATCCTTCCCTACCGAACTTACCACCAGTTTTGCCTACACTGCACGATTTTGGTCCCAACGGTCATATTTTATTTTCCTATAAAAAGGTATTCTTACCAATTGTTAGGTAAGGGTTCTTTAGAACGAAATTGACCACTATTGTTGATCCCTTTGAGCTTGCTTCCTCTCCATTCCCTCCTATGATTCATGCATCTTTTTGCGGTCTTTGGAAGAGGACATCTAGATCTACAATCCCCACTAGTCAATTCCTCCTCTAAGTGAGGGGAACCCATTGGATCTATATCTTGTAGTATCTAGTTGATTTCCACATTTGTTCTTCCTCTCTAATTCCTCCATAGCATTGATGCTTCAGTGCGATTTGAGTGTGAAGGATTTGAACACCTTTGGTGTTCTTGCTTTGTGTTTTTGCAAAAGTGTTGAGATCTCCATTTCGATTTGTTTGAGTGCGGTACCATGAGCTTGTTACTCTTGTAGGGTGACTTCCTAGTTGGCTTGGTGATTGGTGTCGTGGTGTCCTCTTCGTGGAAGATTGTGAAGAGTCCCAGGTTTTTCCTTCAAGGAGCTCGTGAAGTTGTTGTGGAGCTTTCCATCTACGAACTGGAGGAAAAGATATCCATAAGGAAAGAGGATATTCCTTCATCAGGATAGCCTCGGAGATAAGGTGTCCTTTCTGGCTTGGGAAAAATCCTTCATGGGATCTAACGCCTCTCCAAACGTGATGTACCTTACTTGTAAGGGAACACGGGAATACATCTTCGTCTCCGCATGCCTCGGTTATCTTTATACCCGAGTTTACTTTTCTTGTGATAGCCATCGAGCTTGAAGTACTTATATCTTGCTTATCACTTGTGTTATATATATCTTCTGCTATCTTGCCTAGCTTACTTGTTTGTGCATTTAGTTGAGACTAGTGTATTTAGGTTTTATGCTTGTAAAAAACATTAGTTTAATTCCACATTATTTCGAGCATAGTTTTGAAATTCCCTATTCACCCCCTCTAGGCGATATCTCTATCCTTTCAGCCCCACTGTGGGACTCCCTAGAAGCTTCTAGAACCTTCTTGATACAATATCGGAAAAATCCGGAACTTTTTCGGAACCATGGAACCACTTTCATTATATCAATATTTATCTTTGAACCATTCTAAAGCTCCTCATGATGTCCCGGATACTATCTGATACTACGGATCAATATTAGACCTCACAATCAAGAATATTCCACAAATATCCTAGTGTTACCGAATGTTAAGTGTGTGACCCTACGGGTTTGAGAACATGTAGACATTACCAAGACACCTCTCCCATCAATAATTATTAGTGGGACATGGATGCCCATAATGACTCCTACACATTAAACCAATATCATTATCGGTTAAACCATGATGTCAAGGATTGAAACAATCATGTATTTCATTCCCTTTGTCTATTTTACTTGCCCAAAGTTTAGTCATCCGTATAACTATAGCTAGTTTAATCTTGTTCCTGGCAAGTACTCTTTACTTGTTTTGTAATACATCCTTCCTTGTGATCAAACTCATTGGTCATGTTCCTTCAAGCGATGTGCAATATGCGTTACCTGTTAAGGTTCACATATGCAAAAACAAAAAATTGCCCTACATGAACAACCAAGATCTGTCCATGAAGACACTAACAGTATTAGATCTGGATATCATACCAATGTTGATGTGGAAGAGAACGTCGGTCGGTGTACATGTTGAGGACAAATGAGTTGATCCCCACATCTAGGTGTATCCCTCTTAGTCGCGAGGAGAATGTCCAGTCGATGCAAGGATCAAATATATGATCCCTCTATGGATTGCACACGTCTAGTCCAACGATCTAGCATCATTCAGCCTTCCCAAACTCAACATTGATGGTGCTCATATTGCAGCCTTCCAGTCCTTAATGGTATAGAGAGAGAAAGACAAAGAGAGAGATAGATGGATAGAGAGAGAGAGAGAGTCGATGCTTAGAGGCAACTGGTGCTCCGTTGTGGGATGTGGAGAAGGAGATGAGAAGAGCCCCTTGAGGGAGGTTATATAGGAGGGAGGGGTAGGGGTGAAATGCATAGGGTTACACCCCTAGGTCAGTGATACCTTCGATCCGGATTACAGATGTAGTATACCTCTTTTTCCCTAGTAGACCCAGGTTTATCGAATCCTCAGGAAGCAGAAAGCATAGTGAAGTTACTTTAACGGACCTTCAGGAGTTTTATAATTCCTTTTGTGTTTTTACCGGACCAAGAGTTTGATGTCTTTTGTTATAGTCGATTATGGAGAGAGAGGGCCTAGGGCTTTCGTTTTCACATGTAGCTATGCAAAACATCTGATGGGAATAAAATATAATAATAAAGTATGCATCTAATTGTTAGAGCAAGATAACTTATATGTGGGTAGTGCATCCATAATTGCTATTACCTATGCAATCACTTATAGCAATAACCTACTAGTCTCATCCATAGAAGAAAGAGAACTAATGATATGCATAGTGACATCAGCGTTAATCCCAAGTAAATCTCTCACATACAGCCGTACTACCCCTTCTGTGTCAACACCCGAATTTTTTATCCCAGATGCCTGTTATGCCATACCTCGCAATCCCAGGCTTACCATTTTTCTGAGACATAACATATTGGATATCATAGTACATCATCCATTACAAACCATAATAAGGTCTTACACAAATAAGGGATCTCATGATCCAGTCTTAATACAAACAAGCAGCGGAATAATAAGCGTAGTAGTGGGCTCCATCTTCAGTGTCATAGGCAATGCTGACGATGGGAGATGATCCTACTTGTCGTAACCGTCCTGCTGTCCATCATTCTGGTAGTCCTCCTCATAGTCTGGCCACGGGAATATCTAGGGACAAATCCATGAGTACTCTTTAAGTACTCGCAAACTATCACTAACAAGTAAGGTAGTTCTAGTAGGAATCCTAAGCTCTAAGTTTATTTGCAAAAAGCTAGATTTCTCTAAACTGAGTTCAGAAGTAAAGAAAACTAAGTAAATGTTCTAAATCACTTTAAGTTGGGAACCTAGTTTTCATAGTCACAACCCTATTGTGGTCAAGTCAAAATCATAGTTAACTTCACAAGTCATTTTGAAAACATCTGACGATGGACAGTATGGCCACTCCAACTGTCCATGACCGCGGACGCGGCTATTCAAATAGTTTGACACTCTCCAAAGGTGGTACACTTTCACCACAAAATTCGATACATCCATCAAGGATAACCCTGAATCATCATACTTAGTATGCGGATAATCAATCATAACCTTTCAATTACACACTCTAGTATAGGCACCTCCCCTATGAGCTTGGCCTCCCAGCCATGGCCATCTGCCATCCTGGGCACTGCATAGGTGGACATCATCAAGAGGTAGCCTCAGCTCAAACCTCTTCCACGAGGGAACCCATACTAATGCATATAAACTTCCGGCAAAGCCTTACCCAATTCAGGTATTGTGGTTGTACAGAAAATTGGAATTGTGTCGCATCCGAACCCAATCATTAGTTTTTATAAAGGGCTAAGGCTCATGCCTCAACATTTTCATCATCAAATCCATTTGTGTTTCTCAACACATGTCAAAACATTTCAATAGAATGACTCATCATTCCAAGGTTTTCATAATCATTTTCACCAAGTCTTCCCATCTAAAGTGATCAAGTTTTATGCTTAGCACTAGCCACTAAGTTAAGAGTGTTCACTAATGAGGGATGCTAATCTCAATCTCATGCCATAGAATGACATCTAGTATAGGCCTAGTTTTATACTCTTTATGTTATCTATACTACTTTCCAAGTACTCACAAAGCACTAACTAAAAGTAAAGAACTTTGGTAAAGTAAAAAGAATAAAGCTTGCAAGTAAAACTTGGGATTGGTATAATCAAAGGTATATAACCAAAGCATGCCTAATGCATCTTGCTTGGGTTATCTTGCAATTAGTGATGGCTTGCATAGTTAAGAAACTTGCAAGTGTTAGCTTGCCTTGATTGGTGTAATGATTGAAGTTTTCCTCCTCTTCTTCGGGGTAGAACTCCTCCTCCTCGTAGCTTGGGTCGATACTATCGTCTATAAATAAATACGGGGTACACAATCACCAAACAATACTTAACTAGCACACTAAGGCTCACACTTGATGATCTAGCATCATCAGAATCATCACATGAAATAATGAACTAGTTTTATTTATCTTATTTGAGAAAAGTAATTTCTACTCATTGAAATTAATTAAGATTTAATATTCTCCAATTAAAATATGGGATCATGTGGACAGATGTCATCACCACATATTCTAATACATGGGAATGTGACTTAAAGGGTTGATCATATTTTATTAAGTTTAAGATTATCATTTAATAGATTTAAAGTGACTAGAAATGCCCTAATATCATTCTTTTGGTACTAGTCCAATGTCACTACATGCAAACCTAGATATTTTTACATATTCATATAGATATTATCAAATGTGATCTTTGAGAGTTGGAATCAACTCAAAAGCTATTATGGTTGATTTTTGAAAAATGTTTGAAGTTGCAAATGTCTCTATCTTATTATTTTTGCTATAGAATATCTCTAACTCCAAATGATTTAAATCTAACGGGTTTGGATAGATAATTTAATTATCTTTCTAACAAATCATGCAATTTGGTTCAGTGAAACTCTCCGAATTGATTTTTGAATATGTGGACAGAATAGGGTTTTAGCTAAAAAGAAAAATCCATATTTGAATTCCTGTGCCGAGCAAAAGCTAAGCGGCAGACCCAGACAGATGGGGTCCACCCGATCTGATCGCTCTAACGCGAAACAGTATCTTTCAACCAGAACCCTACGATCTACAACGGCTGTGGTTCATCGTCGATGACGAACAGCTCCGGCGAGGAATCAACCCTAACGCAGCGGTGGGGGTCTCGCGGGGCTCACCTAGGCTCCACCTAGGGTCGGCGACGGGGGAAATCGACGTGGTAGACGACGGCGAGGCGAGGCGCTGCCACGGCAGGGCTTGGGGTGGTCAGAATCACTGGCGCCCTTCTCCTCCAGCAGCGACGGGCTCCGGTGAAATTCCGGCATGGTGGTGCTCGCCTTGCTCCGGGGAGAAGTGTGGGAGTGTCGGTGAGGAGTGGGGAGTGGAGTGGTGTGGAGAATGGAGACGAGGGTGGCCTCCTTTTATAGTGCGGCGAGGGGACCGAGCGGTGCGGCGTGAGCTCGACGGTGGCGTCACTACAGGCGGCTATTGTCATGGTGGAGGTAGGTGGACGGTACGGTGTTCTCTGGCGGTTCTTACGGGCATGATGGAGAGGTGTGGGGCGGCGTGGTTCGATCGGGAGCGTGCGGAGGTAGAGGTGTTTGCGGCGGCGTGCGGCAGCTGCGGGTCGCGCGGCGGCGAACGTGGGTGTCTGCTGGGGTGCTGTGATCTTGGTGGGCATGCGCGTGCGCGGTGAGGGCAAGGCGCAAGCTGGGCGAGCTGGTTGGGTGCGGTGCACTAGCGTGCTCTCGGCATGGCGCAGAGAGGTTTGGGCGCGGCGTGCTCGGGTGGTCCAGGGCTTGGCTTCGACCGTGGGGTGGACAGCGGGTGGCGGTGGACTGTGGCGCACCTCCTGGACATCCTGGATGGGCGCGAGGTGATCTGCTGCGAGCTGGCCGTGGTCGGCCGGTGATGACCACAATCGGGTGGCGCTCCACTGTGCTGGTCTGGGGCTGGGTTAGACTCAGGGGAGACAGGGGATTAAAGTGGATACCAGTTGGTCGATTGATTACTGTTTAAACAGTGAAGTTAGGCAAAGGGTTAATCTATGTAGTTAAGGTGTTTGTGGCAATGGCCGCATGAAATAAAGTGTGGAATTTTTGATTTAAAAGTTTGGAGTGATCTTAAATTATGCTTGAGAGTCTATGTTTGCTTGGAGAGGTCAAGTGGAATTGATTTGATGGGTTTTTGAAAAAGTGGGATCTTAACATATGAACTAGATTCAATTTTCAAATGTCCATTAAATTTATTTGCAAGATGTTTTTGTAAGTTTGTAAAGTGGGCCTTGATACACTTTTACTTGGTCTAGCAAGGGGTGAAAAGAAGTAGAAATGTTTCTGTTAGAAATCTTCTTCTAGGAACACACAAAGTGGCCTAGTGGTTTACTTTTGTCAAAATGACCATTTGGTTTATTTATTCATATTTGATTTCTTTCTCTTTGGATTTTGTTTGTAATTGGCCTAGATGATGTAGCATTCATCTTAAAACCATTTCACATCATTTAGAACAATCAAGCATGGCATATACACTCAAATCTACACTAATGCAAACACACATGCATTCATAAATCATTTTCTTAATAAAAGTTTTTGTTAACCCTAAATTGGGTGATTAGAACTTGATAACCTTGATTAGAAGTTTTGGGGTGTTACATTCTGTCACTGGGGTTCCCAACCTGCAGATTAGTCATTACTCATACTCCCTATACCTGGCTCAATCCTCGGGGTCTTGGGTACCTGACAAGTCCTTGGACTGAGGCAAGAGAGGATACAATAATCATCATGTCATACAAACTAATAAATGATCCCATCTATGATAAATAACATGCACAAAAGCTACATGGCTAGGCTTAAGCCCTTAGCCCAAGGAGGATTACTCACACATAGAGATGAAATCAAAGATCATAAACATTGCAACGGGAATCATGAGATTGATAGCAAATAGTCTTATAATGTCGCTAATCGAAGATGAGATCTACTATTACAAGTGGTGGAATATGGCTATGGTGGTTGACGAGGGTTTAACTCATCAATGCCCATTGTTATGGACTTGGGTTTTGGAGAAGGAGGGAGCGCTGGAGACATCTATCGGCTAGCAAACAAGCACACATGGGACTCGAAGATTTACCCAGGTTCAGGCCTCGTAGAGGTCCGTACTCCTTCTTGTATGCTCGTGGAATTATCAAAGGAATCGAAGATTACAATGGTGCGCAAATGCAATCTGGCAAGGGCTATAGAAACTAGGGTTGCATGTCTGCTCCTCGCCGCCCCCTCCTAACCTTTATATAGATAGGCTAGGTCTCGGGTAGCAGGTCGAGTCGGTTACAAGTTAGGGTTTTCCCCTTTGAACTTTCTATCTTTAGCTTCTTCTTGTTCTTCAAGCAATTGAGAGTCCGTAGGTTACTCGAATTCTTGATTTGGGCCTTGGCGACACCGTGGGCTTATATGTATTCAGGCCATATATACCAAGCTCGAGTACCTGTAGGGTACACCCATGTCAGTGGTGGATAATGGTTTGGAGATTATATCTAAGTCTATTCTTCCGGCGGCTCTTCGGTGTTGTGGATGCTGGGTTCTGGTGGCGAAGGGGCGAGGCAGGGCTATTTTCTCGTCGCCCGAGGCTTCTTTATATAGGGGTCCCTTCACGAAAGTTGTACGGACGGAATTTTATTCCCGCCGTATAGTTGGTCGTTAAAGCGTTTGTCTCCACTTCACGACTCATGGTTTCTTTGGTTGTTGGAAATCTCGTATCTTTGACTTTAATGTAGTGATTCCCATCATCAAACATCATTATCTGCGTAGGGAAAAATAGCAAGAAAGGATTGCATACCCCTTTGATCATTAGGCATTAGTGGCAGGGTTTAGAGAGATATTTCATCAGAAATATGAATAATATCCAGTTTAAATGTGGACGTGGATGGCTATATTTGAGAGCCATCAGTCAGCAGCCAAGGTGGGATCAAGGGTGGTTCCCTCCGTCTCTTTGATATATTCCTGATCTCCTATAAAAGGGAGATCACCCCTTCCAATAATAGGGTATTCTCCAACTTGGCAATCAAGCAAGATCGATACTTTCCTCGGTTAGAAGATGTGAGTGGAACATTCCATAAATAGAAATTTGATCGGATCCCTTCCTATATATATTCCAGAACCTTTATGAAAGCACTTCGACATATACATCGTCTTGGTATGATTACGCTAAACCTCCGAATCAACAATGACGACTTCAGAACAACTTTCCTGAATTAGGTTATGTCACTGGAACTATTCTAATTCCTTTTCGAAGTGACTCAAGCGAATTCTAGAACTATTCCGGTGTGTTTGGATACCCTTCTATGCAACTCTCTAATCTACCTACCATGTAGGTGACTAGCACAACCAGATCATTAGACCTTAAGCGTGTGGTCCGTTTGGGTTCGGTAGTAAGTAGACATGATACCGAAGACCATCAGATCAATAACCAATAGTGGAGCCTGAACCCTCATGATGGTTTCTACTTCAATATGCGAAGATTGCATCGAGTAAACCTGTTCATTATACATACTAGACTTTTCTTTGCACCCTTGGAGCATGATTGTTAGAAGAAACGTTTGACAATATGTCTATGATAGGTCAATAAGAAAAGTGTACGGAGAGTATATGATACATGTTTAATCATTACATAACAAATTTTTCATGCGTAAAAGTGATGCCTCACACCAATACGACTCTCACCTATACTTCTCAGCTCTTCTCTAAGCAGATATTTTACAACATGAGAAGTCTTAGTGCATATTCTCATATAAACAGTAAGACAATTCATACACTGGAAAAAATCACCAGGTAGAAAAAATGCTATAAATAAATAAAAATCACTTTTGTGTTTGAAAAATAATCCACTATCCTAGAAAATACTAAATATAAAATTCTAAGTCAACTTAGAATTTTTAAAAATACAGGTTACAAAATATATTATTAAACTCATTTCTCCAATTAAAGAAAATGAATGTATTTTATTTTAACACCTATAAATCAAAATTATTTATCTTTACAAAAACTATTTAGAATATATTGCAATGTGGTAATTATTTACTTTAAATTGAAAGAAAGTGACTTTAATAATTTAAATCATCTTTAATTAGGAAAAATTACTTTACCTTAATAACTTGGGTAAAATATACAAAGAAGGGTAAATAACTTAAACCATTAATTCTTGATAGTATTATGCACAATTACATCAATTGCTTCTTTAAAACCAAATCAAATAGAAGTTCTGGCTATTTTATTTAAGTAATATTATAAGTTCTCATTTTCATCCAAATATTCAAAACCATAACAAATTCTTGAAGTCATATACTTGTACAACTATAAATAAAATCAACTTGTTTAACTTTTACATTTAAGACCTTTATATTTGGACCTTAAGTAAGAGTTCATAGCTAGAATTAGGTGTACCTGATTTGGTAGGTAAACAATTCTTCCTAAGCTATCTTGTTAAGTCCTATCCTAGGAGTCAATCATATATTTTACCTTGAGTCATCTAATAGCATACCCTAACCTTAGGATCATAGTAGCAAACTAAGTTACTATGTGTCATCATCGATCTTATACCTTCACTAAGTTGATGCAACTTAGTGATATGATCCTCCTAAAGGATAAGTTCCATATACTATATACCTAAGACCATAACCATAGCTTATGATAGAACCTAAGTGATTATTTTTGATCAAGTAGTACTCTTTCGAAATAACCAATTTTAAGTCAATGACTTATAAGTTAACATTATATTATCCTTCACCTACATTGAAATTTGATGATCTCACATCCTTAAACATGCCCAGTAAAACCTTAGAACTTGGTAATACTCTAAGTAAACCACATCTTGAGTATACTTATACTTCGTAGTTGACTTTATTCAGGTATTCATCCTATAATACACATGATAGTTCAATATCCTTAGAGCTATGCAAATAGCTATAGATTACACCTTAAAAACCTTTTAGGATTACCTTATCTAGTATAAGAAACATTTCTTCAAAATTTATTATTTTTGCCTACATCAAACAAAAACATAACATTATTTCTTTTAATCCTTAATAACTTAAAACATGACTTTTCAGAAGAGATAAATAATACCAATCAACATCAATCATCTGTGGTTATTGTACTTTACTCTTATACCTTCTGTGTTAATTCTTCGAGTTTTAGAAAATACCTTCAGTTGTGGAGTAAACTTGAAGACAAACAAAATCTTTAAGAAATAACCCAAACTCAACCCACACACAATATCAGGGATCACTTTGGGATTTATCAAAATGCATATCATTACTTATGCATAACATCATATTACTTCTTTAAACATTAGTCCTTACCGGACCAATGATGTTATTTTTGGTTTCAGAGTTTATATCAACTAGAAGCCCTTGGCTACATAATCTTGCAGTCAAAAAGACAAGTTCATACTTGCTCTTATACTTTGGTTATTTTCTATCAGGTATTTGCAATCTACTATTATTATCACCTGTATTTCCAAAAGAAAAATATTATTTCATAATTATGTTGAACTATTGGTTACTGATCCGGGGGTGGTCATATAATCTATTATGGCTGGCAGTGGAACCATGGTATGGTTTATGTGAATGGTGGAGGTTCCATTGCACGGGAAAGTATCACCTAAGACTAGATAACAAATGTTGCTAGTGATTCTTGCGTCGTATATTATGCGTTAACCATAAGATCTGGAATGGGATGGGAAACTCAACTAGATCTTGTTCCTTTTGCATGTCAATGGATGAACTTATCGTGATGCTACAGATTCCTTGCAAAGGATCCAGCATATGGGTGGGACCCCTTAGTGGCCCATGATATATACCTGGTGTCTATGAGGGCCTATAAGGGGCTGTCAGAGGTAGGTTCTACCATTTTGATGGGGCTACCAGGGTCAGGTTCTACTTACAAAATTGGGTGGCTCATCTACTAGGCCCCACACTCAAGGAGAGGAGCAGTGATTGGCTTGGATCATCTACTAGGCCCCACACCAAAAGAAGTGTGGATGGGAAAACATCGCGTAGTTGTGCGATAAGGATTTAGTATCTTATGGGTAAAGCAACGCACCTATATAGAGTGTACAAAACTGTGACATGTTACTCTCCATTCCGAGAAGGAGCTACGAACACGGTAGGAAAGGAACTTCATGAAGTTCTAGTAAACTCGTGAAGGCTTATGGATATAGCTTTTTAGAATAAAAGAAACATTTTGAATAGATATCTATGAAAACTTGCATTAGCCTATGACCTATGGTCTGTGGCTATATATAGTGCATCGAACAATCCTTTTAATGAAGTTGTTGAGTATGCTCGTACTCAACCGTACCTTCTGAAGCCTTGCTAGATTTTGGAGCAATTTTTGACATCATCAAGAGGGGAAATACTTTTAAGAGCTGAAGATATCTGGTGGAATAATTGGAGTTGATGTCTATGTCAGTTGCAATGGAAGTGAAGATAGAGAATAGAAAATAGATAAATCCCTAGATACTAGAACCTATACCTGTAGGCATCCCAGTAGCAGTACTTGCAAGCCAAACAGTACTAAAGGTAAACTTTATCGTGGAATAGCCTACGCGTGGCTATTTCTGGTTCTCTTTTTTAATTGTACCTTCATCTCTATTCAAAATATTTTTTCTATATCTTTTGTAATTTACTAAGATGTAATCTATAGTCATGCCTTTTACATGCGATGTTTCTGTTGTACCACTCAGAGATATGTAATACTAGTGGAACAATGTTTCATTGGTGTTATGTCAACAACTTGCATACTACAACACAAAGTGGTATACTGGGTCACCACAGTTTATATAGGAGGGAGGAGAGGGACGCGCCGCCTATGGTTACACCCCTAGGCTAGTGGCCAAAAGGTGGGGACAAGGGTGGAGCCTCCCCCTCCCTTTGGTATGTTCCCTATCTCCCATAAAAGGGAGATCATCCCCTTCCAACAATAGAGGATTCTCCAACTTGGAAATTAAGCAAGATCGATACTTTCCTCAAATAGAAGATGTGATCGGAACATTTCACAAATAGAGATTTGATTGGATTCCTTCCTAATTACGCAACCCACCAATATGGGAGGTTGAGGTGGCAGACCCTGGCCCCATGCGCTAGCCCTGGGAGACTGGGACCCAGCCATGGGTGGGCCTAGGTGGGCCATGCGCCATCCCTAGGGTGGACCTCACCCCTCTTGTCCAATCCGACATCAGAACCCCTTCTGATACTATACTTATCCTTCGGTTTCTCTCTGACAAATCTAGTACCTCAAACCTATATATATATATATTTGAAACCTTTCTAAAAATACCATGACATATTCATCGTCTTGGGATGATTACGACAAACCTCGGAATCAACAACGATGACTTCAGAACAACTTTCCCGGATTAGGTTATGTCATTGGAGCTATTTCAATTCCTCTCCGAAATGGCTCAAGAGGATCCCAGAACTATTTTGGTGTGTCTAGATACCCTTACGGACAACTCTCTCATCTACATACCATGTAGGTGACTATCACAACTTGATTGTTAGACTTTAAGCGTGCAATCTGTTTGAGTTCGGTAGTAAGTAGACATGATACCTGATGACTGCAAGTGCACATATAGATTTTAGCTAGTTTTGAAATAAGAGTATCAAACCCACAGAGAGATATTTGGTTAAGGTCTTTATGCCCCTCGTCACTACCTACCAAATGGTACTTGTAAGCTGCCTTTGATTTTAAGTAAGGTTTTTTGGAAGGTTTTGTATTTGTGTGCAAGAAAGTAAATAAAAAAATTAAACAAAAGCAAATAACGAATGCGTTAGAAATGGTGTTGGAACTCAATAGGGTGAAAGCATTCTCGGGGATTTATGATACGCCAATAGCATGGGGTAATTTATCATAATTAGGATAACCTATTTCTTGTGTCATGACATGTGTAGAGAGAGTTCCATAATAAGATGTTCACCACAAAACTGGTAGGTATCCGCTTTCATGAGGTCATCACTAAATAACCACTACGATGCCTCAGAGCAGCAACTCATAAAGACCACCACAATTAAGGGTTTACCCATGGATATCATAATTAGCTTAGTGAATATCTCTTTATTCCTCCTTAGACCGTGCAGGTTATAAGCCAATGCTTGTAGTCACGAGTAACACTGGACATACTCACATACACGTCCTTAGGATTTCACCCTCTATTTAGTCCCGAAGGCAAATGATATGTGGCCAACTACACATACCATCTAAAGGGAGAGATCAAACACAATATCATAAATCAATAGATCATGGACACAAGTAATAGATCATATTTATTTCATCTCATAATAATGCTAGGGTTTCTCCATCTCCCCAAGAACAAAGGAACTACTCACATATAAAGGCAATCAGCATCATGGCAATAATATGGATCGGATATGAGAGTACAATCAAATACAAGTGAAAATCCACACTAGGGTTTGGATTACAACTAAGTAGACAAAGTGGATTCATGTTGGAGACGTTGGTGATGTAGATCAGTGTTGAGGCCTTTAAGATCCAAGTCCCTTATCCTCTTGAGCAATGGTGATGGTGGAGATCTTGTGGAGGCCCCTTCTCCCTAGGCTCCTCCCCTCCTTATATAGTCCTAGGAGGGTCTCTCCTAGCCCCTCCTGTGTTACCTATGACCTAAGGAAGGTCTAGAAACAAATAAGGGGCGAATTCTATGAAGAAACGCATCCAGAAAGGTAGTTTCCATGCGTCCAGACCCGTGGTACGGGCGGACGGTACGACCGGACCTACCCGTACGAGTGGTCGTTAAACCTTGAGTATGCTTTCGTATTTTGGCTGCTATTTCTTCATACGAACTCCGATTTAGGTGTTCTTAGGCTTGTTAGATTCATATGGACAAGGGATACAACACCAACATCTTGGATATTCATTTAGAGTTTATGTAAAGATCCACTTTTTCCACCTCTCAAATGGCTAAGTCTGGTGCCTGCAGCTCCTCCATATTGCATCTTCTTGGTTCCTCTTGCCTTGATTTATCCATAATCCATCATAACACTGATGAGTGCATATTTGCATCATGTTTTACATTATTATTTTGCATTGTAGATGTAGGATCTTGGTATTTTATGGTGCTCACGCACATTTTATGTCTGTTTTCACCAGGATTAGGACAGATGATGGATATAATTCTTGGAGCAGTTGTACTATGGAGAAAAGGAGTCAAAACAACGTAAGTCACTTATTTGGGAAATATTAATAATACCAGAAGAAAACCAGAAGCGAACAAGGGAGGCATAGAGTCCAACGACCAACTATATGACCAGAGCAAATTTTCTGGCTGTATAGCTCCGGCCGTATAGTTGGCACCGTCTCCGCCTTGTAAAATAGTTTCACCACGTGCAATTGGTTCGCGGAGACGACATACAGAACACCTAGAAATCACAGAAACCTCACCTCCGAAAGGAATCTGGAGGGGGAAGTCATCCACCAAGGATCCATCTTCGCCCTGCGCAGATCCGGGAGGCTAAGGCATCGATCTTCATCATCCACCGCTGCATCACCACCATCTTCATCCATCCCATCTACATCTTTTCTAGATCTTGTTGTAATTCCCGTACTCGTTGTGGATTTATACAAGTACTATTCATCTATGATTGTTTCCATTACCATTGTTATGATGTTGATTGCCTCCATGTCTGAGTAGATCATTAGTTCTTGGGGAGATGGAGAAATCCTAGTATGAGATTGAAATAAGATAAAGTCTATTATGATATTCATCGCTGTGACCATGTGTTAGATTTTCTACATCTTGATGTTGCGAGAAGTCGACCTCTCAATATTTGCCTCTCGTGGGGACTTGATGGAGAAAACTACTTGTTGGTAGACGGAGGTGTGCTAGCACTTAAAGTGGCTATAAAGCTGTTGGCACCCCTTACATATCAACTTGGGAAACCGAGGAAACTCATGGAACACTATCCATGCCATGGAATACGTCCTACAGGACTATATTCCTTAATAGCACAGTAATTCGATTGATGTCGATTGCTGACTACTATGGTTATGAGGATGATGTGAGCAACAGTTGTTGCCTATTTGTCCAATTACGGAGTTCCTCCCACATATACATAGTTGAGAATGTTCATGATGATAATCTTTATCTTAGATCCTCATAATACTAGTGGTGTATCCGCTACTCCCTGAGAATGCCTTTTCCCTACTACAGTTCCAATCTCTCTTACATACATGATACTTACTTTATGTACTCAGTTGTTTTACTTTACTTTATTATTGCTCTTGTACCCAAAATCCAAAAACACCTTTTTACACAATACTCGCATTTTATCTTGTCACTTAGAACTTTATATAGCATTTCTATCGTAATATTTATTTCAAGAGTTATTAGACTTCAGACTCCTGTTCCCTGTGGGATCGATATCTTTATTTCGAAACTAGCTACAAACGATATGTGCACATGCAGTCATCAAACACCTACACACAAGTCAAAGAAAATAAAAATTAATAAAACTACTAGTTGTGCAAAGTCCACATGAAAATGAATGAGAACTAGTAATCATACATAATAAGCATAGTTGTAGCTAGATATAGCATGTAATGAGTGACAATATGAATATATGCTTAAATATGCATTATATTTGCACTCATCAACTTCCCCAAGCTAAATGTTTCTCATCCTCGATAAAGAGAGTTTATAAAAACACATGTTATCATCTAGCTTACCATAGAAGATCGATGCATTATATCCTTATTTTCCCTGCAAGCTCAAAGTAACATAGAACATATTCATACAAGCCAACACAAGCTCAATTATGTAAATCCATAAAAGAACAAGTACAACTTCAATGCTCCATGTCAAAAGTAAATCTAACTTTAAATCAAACTTGTGATCCTCCTATTGCGCCTTTTATATTTTGTATCCTCACTTTTGTAAAGTAAAGGCTTAGAAATTAAGAGTGAGGGATCATGTCATAAGAAGCATAAAATTAGAGTGTCTCATTAGAACACCCATATCAAATAGATTAATACTATCAAACACTACTATTCCATTCACCGTCTCTCAAGAAAATTCATGTACTAGTAAAGAGACCACGCCAAAAACTTGTTGTGTGGATCTTCATTTTTCAAGGGTAATTATCAACAAGGATCATTGAGTGATTCTTTTAAATAGTAGTTTGCACAACCTTTGAGAGTACCAATACTTTTGCCCAATATGGTGACAAATGCCACCCATGTCGTCAACTCATAGCCGAAATTAGGGGTTGTACCATTGATCATTCGTAGGCCAGCGGAGTTGTTGGCATCCAAAGGTGTGCATAAAAAACACATAACTTTTTAAATAGTATCACGGTTTGATCCACAAGGTTAGCTTTGGTAGGCTAGACTCTTAAGATAATTAAACATCACTCGAGAAATTATTTAGAGGCTTCATCAATATAATTTTAATCATGTTAAGTGTATAAATCATTGCAATGTATTCTAGAGGATCACAATATTCTTCTCAAGCTGGATAAAGATTTTAACATAGTGCCTCAGAGTCCTAACTCGACTCTTATGGATCCTAACAAAAGAAAATGCATCCATTATATAATCATGAAACATAACTTACCCTAGCAAGCATTCAAAAATAGTGGGATACATATTTTCTCAAAAACTTTATCAAACAAGAACATTGCACAAGACTCTACATATACAGAAGTAACTTCCAAAAGCTAGAACTTTTGCAAGAACCAAACTTGAATAGATTACTAAAATAAAAGAGAAAATGCAGCTACCAAAAGACAGTGTGAGAAGTGGTTACCTCCCCAAGCTTGAATAAAGAAAGGGTGACGCACTTTATCATTGAGGTACGAATAACCTCACTTTTGATGGACATGGACCTTTGGTTCAATGAATACTTCCTTGTTCAAGCGTTGAGTTGAAAAGATCAAGTGGCTTATGCAAGTATTTGCACGGTTGGCACAAACCATTCACGTCATCACACAAGGTTCAAGTCCCTACAAAAATAACAAACGAAGTAAATGCAAACGATTCGGTGTACAAACGGAGTTTGTTCACCCAACCATGAAAACAAAATAAAAAAACATGAAAAACTACAGAGAATTATTGGCTAGGGAGTTTCAAAGGTAGGTAAAAGAAAATAAAGTACAATGAAACATGTACAAGGTAACCCACTAACCTGAGGTTGTCGAAATAAAAAGATTGGAGGAGTTATAACCTTTTTGTATCTGTCCCAACCCTTGATGCGCGGTGCTGCTCCTTAGTATGGGCGCGTAGTATGGGAGGACTCCGCCCATACTGCACCTCGTATTCTCCTTTTCTCTCCTTTTTAAAGGCTCCCGTCGAAGTTGGTACGACCGGATGGTATGGGCTGGCTGCGCTCGTACGGGTGGTCGTTACACCCTCTAGAAAGTCTTCATATTTTCGTTGCCTGGTAACGAGGTCGGTATAGGCGGGCAGTACGGTCGGTTGTGCCTATACTGATACTCGTTAAGCGGACAATACCTTTTCTAGAAAATTTTCTACTTCTTCCGATGTGTCACATGTGTGGAACGGGCACGCGGTACAAACGGATCCGCCCGTACTACTGCTTGTTAAGCTTACTGTAAGCTCTAGAACAAGTTATTTTCACCGAAAATTGTATTATAGGCCTGAAAGGTTAGTCTAGCATCTAAACAAAGCATACATATATTTTTGTTGAGAATATTTAACCAAGACAAGCAACATACGATTAGAGCGACAAACAATTCTACCTTTTGAAAATAGTCCCAAGCCAACTCTAACAGGAAATCATGCAAAGATACAAGTGAAGGGAATATGCCCGAGAGGCAATAATAAAGTGGTTATTATCTTATTCCATGTTTATGATAAATGTTTATTTTGCATGCTATAATTGTATTAACTTGGAAACGTTAATACATGTGTGTTTAATAAACAAAAGAAAAGTTCCTAGTTATGCCTCTCTTATAAACTAGCTCGTTGATTAACAAGATGATCTAGGTTTCCTGATCATGAATATTGGATGTCGTTAATAACGAGGTCACAACATTGGTGGAATGATATGATGAACATTCATCCAAAGTATAGCATTACGATCAAAGTCATTATGTTTATATTTCTATAACATCATACAAAGTAATCTTAGTCCTTAGACCATGAGATCATGTTAATTGCTAACATCAAAAGAGTAACTAACATCAAACATCACACCATAAAAGGGTGATTATAAAGGTGGGTTCAGATACTCCAAAGGTGTTATGTTGAGGCTCATGGATCAAAAATGGAATTTGTCAATCCCTATGACGGATAGATATACTCTGGACCCTCTCGGTGATATCACATTAAGATAGCTTGCAAGCAAGTGATGTGATCACTAGAATGTTATATCACGGGAATAAGAAAAGAGTGCATGTCGGTAACGAGATCAAACTAGGTATTTGGATGTCTATGATCAAATCTCGGACATGTAATATATCGCAAGACAAAGGGATTTAGTTACAACGTTAAAGATTCACACGATCACAAGAGTCATCGTTGAATATGTGGGAGTCAGTACGGATCTCCAGGTCCCGCTGTTGATTATTGATCGGAGAGAGGTCTCGATCATGTCTGTGTTATTCGCGAACCACAGGGTGATACACTTAAGGGATACCAACACCATTTGGAGCAAATATGTTTCAGATAAAGATTTAAGAAAGCGCTGGAATTATTTCAATAGACACTGAAACTGTTTCGGGTGAAATTGCTGAAATTGGTTCTGCATGTGATATTGAAATGTTGCAGGGGGTTTTATGTGAATGTTTGTTAATTAAAGTAATTAACAAAATTCTGAATAAAACAAATAAAATAGTTTTATTTAATGAGAGCTTGCATTAAATTTGGTGGAAATTTAATGCATGTGAGTGGAAGTGCGAGTGGAGGCATATTTATGTGAGTGGAGCATCCACCACATGAATGATGGAAGAGGTGGGGGCACCACCATGGCTGCCATGCCATGGCCCTTTGGCTGCCCCCCTCTTCCCTATAAAAGGCCCCCTCTCCTCCTCACAACACACACCTCCTCGTGAAGGATCTCTCTTCCCCTCTAGTTATTCCCCATGGTCTCGGATTAGCGAGATACATGTTCCTAGTGGCTTTATCTGGAAAAGAGTTGCTGCTTCTGCTGATTTGCTGGAGCGAGGGATGGAGGTTGTCAGGGTACCGGACGTGTGTGCGATCACGGATGCACCGCTACTTTGCGGTACTGGACTTGGTGGTGCTGTACTTGCTGGAGCTGGATCTGATGGACGTGCTGGAGCCAGACCTGCTGGACTTCATCATGATCTTGAGATCCGCAAGTGTACGACTACATCATCCACGATTTCCAACTCATTAATAAAGCTTTGTTGTCTTCGAGGGTAAGTTCTCTATGGATGTATATCCACCCGTTGCTTGTATCTAGTAGATAGATCTTGGCGTATAGTTCCCATCGTAGGAATTTTTTTTGTTTTCTATGCTGCGAACCCAACAGTGGTATCAGAGTCTGATCTATGCGTATGTGCTTTGCACGGGTAGTACACATATGTTTATATGTGGGCGATGATGATCATGTTATTGCATATTTCATGTATTTTGGATATTGGTGGCATAGTGGGATGAAGCGGCCCGAACCAACTTTACATGTCATCGCACATGAGATCGGTTCCACGACTGACATGCAACTAGTTTTGCATAAGTGGCTAGCGGGTGTATGTATCTCCTACTATAGTCAATATCTGATTTACAACGAGTTGCTAATAACTTAGTTATCATTGTTGTAGTTCCATGTTCAAAGGTAAGACCGGTTCTATCTCCGAAAGCCCTAAGCCACGTAAAACTTGCAATGGATAAATTAGAGGCGTCTAGTTTAGATTGTTGCTAGGCTAGTGTCATGATATGGTAATGATGTAAGTTGATGTATGGTAGATACCCTTACAACACACTTAACGTGTAAGTTCCATAGACCTTGGCCTTACACACAAAGGAATGATAGAGATCATACCATGATGCATATGATGGTGATCAAATGCATGGACCATATCATCCCACTTTTCACATATGATGTTTGCATCTTATATTGCTAGTTTGGCATTTTAGTAGCATTATAAGATGATCCCTCATTTAAATATCAAGATAAAATGTGTTCTTCCTTAAGTATGCACCGTTCTATGGATCGTGTTTCGAGACATTTACGTGATGATCGGGTGTACTCAACTCTACGCTTTCATACAACGGGTGTAAGACAGTTTTACACACGCGAGTACTAAGGTTCTTACTTGGCGAGCCTAGAATGTACAGACATGGCCTCGGAACACGGACCGAAAGGTTAAGAATGAGTCATATAGTTGATGTGATGCCCATATTGATGCTCGCCTTTGAAGCTACACCGACTCACATGATGATCGGACTTGGTGTAGTGGATTTGGCTCATGTAATCACCAAAAAGGACGAGGGATGGCGTTTTTGAGTGGGAGTTCATTTCTAATTTGGATTAGTCGAACTCAATTTGTCATAAACTAAATCAAAGTGAATTTTCATAATTTGTTGTAGTCATTGGCATCTATTCACTACCTTATGCTTAGTTTTAATTGAGATAATAGAATTATAGAATTCTGGATATTTACTTTACGAACTGGTATCGTATTGTTTTGAATGTCAATTTAAAGTTTAGAAGTCCTATTGCAAACTTTCAGCAAACTCTATTTACTCCATGAAGTTTAATAAGTAGTATTAAATCAAGAGTAAGAATTCCAATGTTAGTATCTAAAGTATCATGTTTGCCTCCATGATTATTGATATTCAAAAGTTGTTTTAATATCAAGATTATCTAGGAGCTAAAAAATTGTTTCAAAAACCATCATGTATGGAAGATATTGTGATATCTGAAACAATGTTTTTGGTTGCATTATGATAGAGTATAATTTAGCAAAATACATGTTCTCATATTGTATGAGAATTTTTGAAGGATGGAGATGCTAGGCATCCGGATCTCCCAAAAGGTTTTGGGAACTAACATTATACTCGCGATTCTTCCTTATAGGCTATAGTAGCTTGATCATGAAAGTTGTTATGATAAGGATGTATAGAATATGTAAGTAAAATGTTTACTACACTAATAGATTACTAAAGAATGGATTTTTGAAAGAACACCAAACATTTGATGATGGTGATCCACTTCAAAGTGCAAGTCCAAAGGTATTAGTATTTGACTATATACACTTTGTACTATGTGTCATGTGAATGACAACACTATTGATGTTGATAGATTCTTTTAAAATAAAAGGAATTGTTGAAAGAGAATCTATACAATATTTGGCAGAAAAGAAAAGGTTGGAGATGTCCAACTTAGGTATATAGAAGATATACATGTTATGGTAGTATTCCTTGCTTGTTAAACAATGTGGTTCTAAGGTATTGGAGACCAAATTGGTTGGTGTGAAGTGTCATATAGAATGACACAATTCATGAACTGCAATGGCCAAAGTAACTAGCAAAAGAATATGTGATGATGTTCATCGAAAACAAATAAAGAGTTATTGTGTTTTTGGTTATCGTCAAACCTAGCCTTCAAGATTTGTTTTAATAATTGTTATTTTGTTCCGGTATTACGATAACAATGGTTGTTCAAATAATTACCTAATTCCATAAAGGATGGATGAACTTTTAGAAGTCTAATTGGAGAAATCACATCCATAAACATTATTGTTAAAATGTCGTAAGACAAATGATTGGAAGATCACTTATGAAGTGACATCGCTGTTTGAATTATATTGCAAAGTAAACATGAAGAAACTCCATGTTGATGGATGGATTTTTGGAGTCTTTTGATTTTGATCAATTGACGCTTGTGAAACTTGCCTCGAGATAATTGAAACTCCGTCCATAGGCCAAAGAGGAATGGATGACTAACTTATTGGATATTATGCATGTTGATGTATATAGTCCATTATGTGTAGCCATATGCGATGGATCTTTTTGCTTCATATGCTTTCTCCAGAAATTTGAGTGAATATATCTATATATTTACTTAATAAGGAAGAAGTATGAAACATTTGAAAATTGTTCAAAGACTTTCAAGATGAAGTGAAAAATCATTGTAACAAGAAAAAAAGAGTTTATGATTTGATGATAAAGGAAGATATTTGAGTTACAGGTTTAGCAAAACACCTAAGATTTCAGGAATTGTTCCGTAAATTTGCATTTCCCGATAAACCATAGGAGTATGGTATGTTCGAGAGATCAAATCAAACCTTGTTTGACATGGTAAGATCAAAGGTGTCATTTATAAAACCACCATTATGTTTTAAGGATTAAAGCTTTAGAGACTACCGCTTTTACACTGAAAAGAGCACCATAGTGATCCGTTGAAATGACACCATATGAGTTATGGTTTGGGATAAAACCAGAATTGTCTTTTCTTAAATTTTGGTATGCTATGCATAAGTAAAATGTTTACAACCAAAGTCGGATAAGCATGTCTTTGTAGGTTATCCCAAAGAATTTGTTGGGAATTCCTCCATAACACGGAGGACAAAAGAGTTTGTCGCTTGGAACATCAAGTTTCTTGAGAAGGAATTTTTCGTGAAAAGTTAAGTGGGAGGACAATATAACTTTGATAAGGTTGTTGAACCTTAGCTATATGTGCTAAGTAGCACAGCGCCGGAAAGTGTCCCGTGGTGGCCACAATGCTCATGGCTCCCATGATTACAAAGGGTGTGATCTTGGAGATTAGAGTTCCTATTGAACCATGTGGGTCGGTAAGAATCAAATAGTAAGATTTGAAACAGAAGTCGTTATTGTTTTGATAATGATGAACCGACTGCATGCAAAGAAGCAATGATGGGCCCTGACTCCATAAAATGACTAGAAGTCAAAGAATCCATGATAGTATCCATACACGAGAAATCAAGTTTCTGAAATTGGAAGACCCTCCGGAAAGGTATGAAGCCTATCGGTCGTGTTTGGATATATAAAGAAATAGACATGGATGTTTAACGTCTATGAAATAGTCGACATGTCAGAAAGAAGTTTACGGCAATGTTCAAGGAGTTGACTATGACAAGATTTGATCTTTCATAGCGATATTTAGTCTTGACGGATTAATGTAGCAACCACTACATATAATTTGGTATATGGTAGTTGAATAAACAAAACAAGATTCTTCTAATAGAATGGTTACCTAGGACGTGTACATGACACGGTCCGAAGGGTTTTTGTTAACTCAAAGGGTGCTAAAATGGTATGCAACCTTCAATAGTTGAAGTGAGCATAGCAGAGTTGGAATCTTCACCATGATGAAAATGTTAAAGGAGTTTAATTTCATCAGAGATGATGAAGATGCTTGCATTTGCAAGAAATTAAGTGGGAGGAGACAAATTTCTAATACATTATGTAGAGTATATATTGTTGATTGGAAATGATGTATCTTTTATTGACACAAGTTAAGAATTTCATTAAAATAGGATTTCGATGAAAGACTTGGGCAAAACCGGAATATTTGGCATCAATGTCTATATGGATAGATTGAGGTGCTAATATGGTTATGCCAGACGTACATATATGAGATATTAAAAGGGTTCAATATGGAAACAACAAGAAAGGTTCTTGCTGCATGGAAAGGATTGTATGAAGATTGTAACATCCCAAAACTTTAATCCAAGCTTATCATGATCAAATCATCCAAAAATGGGGTTAACAAAAACTTTTCCAAATTTAAATTGAAAGCATTCATATATGTGTGCATTTAAAATAGGAGTTGTTTGAATTGCCATGATTGATTGATCCAATGCTTGTAAAATGTTTCTTAGGTGATTTAAACATCATCTACATCATTCCCAAACTTTTCCTAAAGAAAATCAAATCAAAAAGAATTAAAATGAAGGAATGGTCATTTTGACAAATTTAACTCTCATGCCTACTTTGGCTATTCCTAGTACTCAATTCTTAACAGAAACAATTTTTGATCTTTACACCCCTTGCTAGTACACATAATGAGGTACCAAGGACCACCTTTGGATCTGCTAAAAACATTCTGTTAGCTATTTTAAAAGATAGTTTAAAATTAAATCTAATGCATATGCATAGATCACCCCTATTTCAAAAACCATCTATTTGAGCTCCATTTTCAAAACCCTTGCAACCAGAGACTACCTATCACTAGTGGAGATCACTCAAAAATTTTGAACTCAAACTTCAAAACTTTTTCTCTTTCGGCCATTTTGTCAAATACCTTGTTAGCAAGATCATTAAGGCCTAACTATTACTGTTTTGGGCTGATTTTGTCTAGCAATTCTGTAGTGCTTTGATCATCTTGTCCCCCCCTCAAGCCAGACCAGAACAAACCCAACCTCTTCTCTACCCCCTAGCCGCACTGCACAGCCATGCCGAGCACCATCTCGCCGGCCGACCGTGCACCTGCAGCAGCAACCCTCTCCAGCCCCTCTCGCCATGTCTAGTACATTACCAGTGGTCCACCTCCACCGCCCAACCAGCCCCAGGCCAGAGACAGAGGGCGGAGCGGCCAGGAACCGCCACGCCCGGAGCTTGTCGAGCATGCCGATGCCGCCCCTAGAGAGCGACCGCCCCGCCTCGCATGCACCACCTTTGCACCAGCCCGCGCCACCGCCTCCGACCTGGAGAACACCGACACGCCTGCTCACGCCTAAAGCCCAACAGCCACCGCCGTGGACACCGCCTCTGCCTCTTAGAGCGCCACCTCGCAGATCAGATACCACCGCCTCACGGCCGCATTTAATTCCTAGAGCACCGCCAGAGACCGCCCATCGATCGCCATCCCCAGCCATGCCGCTTAGCTCAGTCTATGTCGCCACCGTCGACCGCCCATCCCGCTCGGTCTCACCGTCGAGCCTATAAAAGTAGCCCTCCCCAGCCATTCCTATCCACACCATTCCACTCCCCTCACATCTCTGAACCTCACCCACCTCTCACCGGAGCAAGTGGAGCAGCAGCTTGCCGGAATTGGAGCCGGAGCCGTCGCCTCTGGAGGAGAAGGGTGCCGTTGATTCTGACCACCCCAAGCTCCGCCACAAATGCGCCTCGCCTCGTCGTCGTCTTCCACGTTGTTTGCCCGCCTCGCTGACCCTGCTGGAGCCCTGGTACGCCCCCAGTAGACCCCCACCGATCCGCTAGGGTTCGAGCTCGCCGGCGACCTGTTCGTCATTGACGACGACCATCGGCCGTAGATCTAGCCTCTAATCGCACGGCCCACAACGCTGCATTTCGCCGTGTTAAGTGTCACGACAAGCGGATCCCCTGTCACCGAGCCGCATCGCGGAGTGCTACTAGGCCGGCCCATTCCTTTTCCCGCGTTAGCCCACAGATTCAAATCTGGATTTTTCTTTTAGTTTGAATCTAGTTTCTATCCACTAGTTTGAAAATCAGTTCAGAGAGTTTTAGAAATCCAAATGGCATGAAACCAATTTTGTCTGAAAGGTATTAAAATGATCTATCCAAGCCCGTTGGATTTAATTCAATTAGAGTTATAGATCTCTCCTAATAAAAATAAGAAGACGGAAGCTTTTGCAACTTGAAACATTTTTATAAAATCAACCAAGTTAGCTTTTGAGTTGATTCCAACTCTCAAAAATCACATTTCATCATATCTATCTAAATATGTAATGATATTAAGGTTTACATGGAGTGACTTTGGACTAGTACCAAAACAATGCTATATAGGCATTTCTAGTCATTTTAAATCATTAAATAATGAACTTAAACCAAAGTAATATTGATCCAACCTTTAAATCTCATTCCCACAAGTTAGAATATGTGGTGAGGACATGTGTCCACATGATCCCATATTTTGGTGGTGAATGTTAAATTTTAGTTAAAATTTCAATGAGTAGAAATTACTTTTCCAAAATAAAAAGGTTGAAACTATTGAAATTAAACTTGTGATGCTTGGGATGATAATAGATCATCAATTGTGTGTTTTAGAATGTTACTTAGCCTAGTTAAGTATTGCTTGGTGATTGTCTACTCCCTATATATTTATAGACGCTAGTACCGACCAAGCTTTCGAGGAGGAGGAGTTCTACCAGGAAGAAGAAGAAAACTTCAACCACTACACCAACCAAGGCAAGATATTAGTGGCAAGCTAACCCTTGCAAAACATACTTTAGCAAGCTATTGTTAGCAAGCTAGAATAAAACTAGATGGTTTAGCAAAGATGCCTTAAGCATGCTTTGATCACACCCCTTTAACTATTAGTACCCCAAGTCTTATTGATAAGTTTTACCCCTCTTAGGTTATACAAGGTTCTTTACTAAATTTTGAAGGTAGCATAAAGAGTATAAAACTTGACCTACTTAGAAACCTTTAGATGTCATTCTATGGCATGAGATTGATCCCATCTTTCCCACCTTAGTGAACACTCTTAACTTAGTACCTTAGTATAGATCAAAAACTTGAGTCACTTTAGATGGGAACACTTGGTGAAAATGAATTATGAAAACCTTGGAATGATGAGTCATTCTATTGAGATATTTTGACATGTGTTGAGAAACACAACTGGTTTATGATGATGAAAATGATGAGGCATGAGCCTTAACCCTTTTATAAAACTGATGGTTGGATTCGGATGCGATACCATTCCAAATTTAGCGTACAACCACATTACCTGAATTGGGTAAGGCTTAGATGGAAATTTATATGCATTAGTATTAGTTCCCTCACGGGAGAGGTTTGAGCTGAGGCTACCTCTCAATGATGTCCACCTATGCAGTGCCCAAGATGACTGATGGTCATGGTTGGGAGGCCATAGTCATAGGAGAGGTGCTTGTACTAGGGTGTGTAAAGGGAAGGTTATGTTTGATTATCTGCATACTAAGTATGATGATTCAGGGTTATCCCTGACAGATGTATCGAATCTTGTGGTGAAAGTGTACCACCTCTGCAGAGTGTCAAACTATTCGAATAACCGCGTCCGTGGTTATGGACAGTTGGAATGCCATACTGTTTCGTTGTCAGATGTTTTCTAAATAACTTGAAATGAATGATGAACTTTGACTTGACCACAACAGGGTTGTGTTGATGATAATAGCTTCCCAACTTAAGTGATTCTAGAACTTACTTTATCTTTCTTTGCTTCTGAACTCAGCTTAGGTTTCAAACTTAACTTGATAGTTAACTTAGATTCAGTACTTTAACTTAGAATTATACCCCTTGTTAGTAGTAGTTTGCGAGTACTTAAAGAGTACTCATGGCTTTTGTCCCTGGCTATTATCATGGCCAGACTATGAAGGATATTATCAAGATGATGGTCAGCAGGACGGCTATGATAACGAGGACTATCTGCCTTCGTCAGCATTTCCTGTGCCCCTTGAAGATGGACCCCACCGCTACGCTTATCGTTTATTTCCGTTGCTTGTTGTATTAAAGACTGGATCATGAGATCCTTATTTTTGTAAAACCTTATGTATGGTTTGTAATGGATGATGTACTGTGATATCCAATCCGTTATGTCTCGCAAAAATGGTAATCCTGGGATTGCGAGGTATGGCATAACGGGCATCTGGGATTAAAAATCCGGGTGTTGACAAGTTGGTATCAGAGCCATCCTGACCATAGGAGACCCTACTTAGAATGGACGTCCAAACCAAAAACTTAGCTTCAAAATCAAAGTGAGTATTTATGAAAAACTATTCCCTCTCTTACCCTTGTGAACTCATTCTTTCTCCAAAATACATGTTCCTCAAAATTCTTTTTTTTTACTTAAAATTTGACACACTTGCTCACTTCACTAACTTCCTCATCCTAAATGCTTGTAGATGGAGACTCAGTTCAGGAAGTTTTACCAGTTGGGAAACGGAAGTCAGCTGATCTTCGAGAGGGATCTGGATTCACTATCGGAGTTACTAGGACACCCACATCCGGAGTTTCTTGGAGCTCAACTTCCATGACCCCCAGGAGGAGACCTACAATGGCTAGTCACCGCAGATCTTCGAGGAAGCATTGAAGCACCAACTTCTGGGAGAATTCAGTTCTCCGTGAGAGAGAACAACTGGCTAGATGGGTTAGCCAGGGCAATGCATGAAGCTCTCGCACGTCTATGTGCCCTCAGCGTCAACGAGATCCAAGGAACCCGTTTTGCCCACTATGCAAGACATGACTTCATGGGAATGCCGATGGAGATGCCAAGTCACCCAGAATTGAGGCGTCAAGTGGAGAACCTTGACTTCTTGCTTCATGACAGACAGCAGGAACTGGACAATGTCAGAGAGTTAGCCAACCAGAACCGTGCCATTGCCGACCAGAAGGCCCAAACTTTCACATTGCTCGTCCAAGATCGTCAGTCTCTTCATCGCCAGCGTGCAAAGAAGGATCGCACCATCGCCCGTCTTCGCAACAAGGTGGCCGACCTCGAGAAGACCGTCAAGGAGCAGGAAGCTCAGCTTGCCGCCAAAGAAGAAGATGATGAGGGTGAAGACATCCAGGGAGATATGGATTCTTACCTTAGCAACGATGATGACTTTCTGGCAGAAGATGCTGTGGACTTCTACACTGATGATGAAGATTTCGACTTCATCGACGATGAGTAGATGCACTAGAGCACTGTCGTAGCATGAGATGTATCATCTCATTGTATCGTAGCTTGCAGAATGGTTCTTCAAACCATCTGTTTTCCCCTTTTGTTTGTTGTGGTGTGTGTTGTATCGTGTGCTTGCATGAATGAAAATGAAGTTAGTTAAAAAAAACCTGAGTCTAACTCAAAGTTGTAGCTTTGAAAACCCAAAACCATGAACCTTAGAATTTCCCTCTTACCCCTATATCTATCTCAATCTTCAGATGACTCATGGAAACCAAGGAGGGAGCAGCTCGTCGCAGGACCCAATGCTGCAGATCTTGCAGAATCTCATCACAGACCGTGAAGCAAGCAGGGCCGAGCGTCAAGCCAACTTAGCAACATTACAGTAGATCGCCCAAATGGCTCTCAACAACCAAGGACATGGAAATCAGGATCACCATGGATCTAAACTCAAAAACTTTCAGAAGACCAATCCCCCAATCTTCAACCAATCTGAGAACCCATTAGATGCTGATGAGTGGTTACAGACCATGGAAAACAACCTCGAAGTTGTAGGAGTTGATGAGAATGAGAAAGTTCTTTTCGCCACCCACTATCTGGCGGGAGATGCAAGAGCTTGGTGGAATAGCATCCGCAAGATGAACCATGGCCAGGTGATGACCTGGGAAGCATTCAAGGTCAAGTTCAGCCGCACCCACGTGCCGCAAGGTCTTGTCAACAGGATGAGAGACGAATTCCATGAACTGAACCAAGGAAGATTGACTGTGGTAGAGTACCGTGACAAATTATTGTCCCTTGCCAGATATGCATCGGATGAAATCAACACGGAGGCCAAGAAGAAAGAGAGATTCTTAAACGGACTGCATGATGAGATGCAGACTGTCCTCGTCAACATCCGTTTCTAGGATCTTGAAGAGCTAGTCGTCTCTGCCATTCAGATGGAAGGGAAGATTAACCAGGCAAACGACAACCGCAAGCGTCGTATGATGCAGCAGTCTAGATCCAGTAGTCACCAGAAGTACCGTCCTAACCACTCACCAGGATATGCACCAAGGAACAACTGACCCCCAAATTCTCGCCCAAGCTACCCCAACCGTAGCGGAGGAAATGTGAAGTCCGGAGGAAACAATCACCACTCCGGCAATGCCAACAACTTTAACCGTGCCCCTCCCAAGAGCAACAACAACAACAACACTGCCCCCAGAACTGGCAGCAATGCTGTACCTGTCGCAGTCAAGGACAAGTCCCAGATCACTTGTTTTGAGTGTGGAGTGAAGGGTCAATACTCCAATGAGTGTCCCAAGAAGACTGTCGCCAATGCCCCTGTGAATGCCCCAACTCAGCAGCAGTGTCGTGTTCAACCTGGAACGAGATTTTCCCCAGGGAACCCGCACAACCGCAACGGTCGTCTCTTCCACATGAAAACAGAAGAAGCCCAGGAAGCGCCAGATGTAGTGCTGGGTATGTTTTCTGTCAACTCAGTTTTAGCAAGAGTATTGTTTGATTTTCGAGCATCGCATTCATTTGTCACCGAAGAATTTGCATGCACTAGTAAGATTCGCCCAACCAACCTGAAGCATGTCATGATAGTTCAAATCCCTGGTTCAACAACAAAAGCTAGAAAAATTTGCAAAGCTGTACCTATCAGAATACATGGGATAGATTTTTATGCCAACCTAATTGTACTTGGAACCAAAGGATTGGAAGTAGTACTAGGTATGGACTGGATATCAAGGCATAAAGGACTGATAGACTGTGCTAAGAAAGCCATCACCATGACCAGTAGTTCTGGAGTAACAGTAGAGCATATCTCTGAAACCTTACCCCGTCAATTCAAGTGCAACCAGAGTGTAGCCCTGCCTACCATTAACCAAGTGAGAGTAGTCTGTGAATACCCTGACGTATTCCCAGATGAATTGCCAGGTATGCCCCCGGATAGGGATATAGAGTTCATTATCGAACTAATCCCCGGAACCGGACCTATAGCCCAGAGACCCTATACCATGAACCCCTCAGAGTTAGTACAACTGAAGAAGCAGTTGGATGCCATGTTAGCAACAGGCTTGATTCAACCAAGGGCATCGCCATGGAGATCACCAGTGTTATTCGTCGACAAGAAAGATGGAGGCAACCGTCTGTGTACCGACTACAGAAAGTTGAATGATGTCACCATCAAGAACAAGTACCCCTTACCAAAGATAGAGGATCTATTTGATCAGTTGACTGGAGCTCAGGTATTCTCAAAGATTGATCTTAGGACTGGTTATCACCAACTTAAGATTCGTGCAACGGATATTCTGAAGACCGCCTTTACTACTCGCTATGGTTTATACGAGTATACGGTTATGTCTTTTGGATTAACCAATGCCCCTGCTTATTTCATGAATCTCATGAATACGATCTTTATCAATTTCCTAGATAAGTTTGTAGTGGTGTTTATCGACGACATTCTTATCTACTCCAAGTCAGAAGAAGAGCACGAGCAACATCTGAGAATCATCCTAGAAACCCTGCGAGAGCATCAGTTATATACCAAGTTCAGCAAGTGTGAGTTTTGGCTGAAAGAAGTAGGATTCCTAGGACATATTGTGTCTGCCGGAGGAGTCTCTGTTGATCCCGCCAAGATCAAAGATGTTGAAGAATGGGAAGCCCCAACCAATCAAACCCAAGTTCGTTCATTTCTCAGATTAGCGGGATATTACCGCAAGTTCGTAGAAGGATTCTCGAGCATAGCCCGACCAATGACCCAATTGTTGAAGAAGGACAAGAAGTTTGAATGGAAAGACAAGTGTGAAGCCGGTTTCCAGGAGCTGAAGAAGAGATTGATATCAGCCCCAATTTTGATCATGCCAGACATCAAGAAGCCGTTTGATGTATATTGTGATGCATCCAAGATTGGTCTAGGATGTGTATTGATGCAAGAAGGCAAAGTCATCGCGTATCTGTCTCGACAACTGAAGCAACATGAGCAGAACTATCCGACCCTTAATCTTGAGCTAGCAGCTGTGGTTCTAGCGTTGAAGACATGGCGTCATTATTTGATGGGTAATCATTGTGAGATTTACTCGGATCATAAGAGCTTGAAGTATATCTTCACCCAGAAGGAGCTGAATATGAGGCAAAGAAGATGGATAGAGTTAATCAAGGATTATGACCTGGACATTCACTATCACCCCGGCAAAGCTAATGTGGTAGCGGATGCTCTTAGCAGATTGCCGTGTAGGCTGAACACCATGATCAAAGAGAAGCAACCAAGTTTGTATGAGGAGTTGGAGCAGTTCAGGACTGAGTTAGTTAGCAAAGGATTCCTAGCTAGCATTGAACTTCAACCCACTTTGATTAGACAAATCAAGGAAGCCCAGAAGGGGAATGAAAGTATCGACGGAATCAAACGTCGTATTGGTACAGGCAAAGTACTTGGATTCACCGAAGACGAAGAAGGTGTACTGTGGTACAAAGGACGTATCTGTGTGCCAGCAGATTCGGAGCTAAAGGAGGTTATCATGAAGGAAGCTCATGATACTCTTTATTCCATCCACCCCGGAGGAACGAAGATGTATCAGGATTTGAAAGAGCAATTTTGGTGGCACAAGATGAAGAGAGAGATCGGAAGCTACATCGCCAAATGTGACATCTGTCAAAGAGTCAAAGCAGAGCATCAGAGACCTGTAGGACTATTGCAACCATTGCAGATTCCGGAATGGAAATGAGATTCCGTCGGAATGGACTTTATCACCGATTTACCTACTTATAGTAGGGGGAATGACTCAATCTGGGTCATGTTGATAGACTATCCAAGGTAGCCCACTTTATACCAGTCAAGACAACCTACTAGAGTGCAAAACTAGCAGAGCTGTACATTGCTAGAATTGTTAGTCTGCATGGAACCCCCAAGACCATCGTATCAGATCGAGGAACCCAGTTTACTTCAAGATTTTGGTAGAAGGTTCAGGAAGGTTTAGGAACCAAGTTGAACTTCAACACCGCTTATCACCCGCAAACAGATGGACAGACTGAGAGTGTCAACCAGATCTTGGAGGATATGCTTAGAGCTTGTGTGTTGGAATACGGATCAAAATGGGAAGACTGCCTGCCTTTCGCAAAATTCTCATATAAAAACAGTTATCAAGCTAGTTTATAGATGGCACCCTTTGAATTCCTATACGGAAGAAAGTGTCGTACCCCTTTGAATTGGTCGCAAGTAGGAGAGAGTCAGATCTTTGGACCCGAGAAGCAGAAGAGAAAGTTCACAAAGTCCATGAGCACCTCAAGACCGCCCAATCTAGACAGAAGAGCTATGCTGACAAGAGAAGGAGAGACCTGACTTTCAATGTTGGAGATTTTGTATACCTCAAAGTTTCACCATTGAAGGGAACTCAACGCTTTAGTCTGAAGGGAAAGTTAGCCCCCAGATATATCGGACCTTTCAAAATTCTGAACCGTAGAGGAGAAGTATCGTATCAGCTGGAACTGCCTGAAGAGATGTCAGCCATCCACAATGTGTTCCATATCTCGTTACTTCGCAAATGCTTGGAAGTACCTGAGAAGACTGAAGTTTTCAAGAACATCGATCACAGAGTTGTGGAAATCAACAATGACCTGACCTATCGGGAAGTACCCATCCGTATCTTAGAAGAAGCCTACAGAACCACCAGGACCAGGAGCATCAAGTTTCTTAAGATTCAGTGGAGCAACCATACCGAGGAGGAAGCTACTTGGGAGCTCGAAGATTACATTAGGACAGAGTTCCCGGATCTCTTTAGTTCCTAGTTTTCTTTGTAAATCTCGGGACGAGATTTTGTTTAAGGGAGGAAGGTTTGTAACATCCCAAAACTTTAATCCAAGCTTATCATGATCAAATCATCCAAAAATGGGGTTAACAAAAACTTTTCCAAATTTAAATTGAAAGCATTCATATATGTTTGAATTGCCATGATTGATTGATCCAATGCTTGTAAAATGTTTCTTAGGTGATTTAAACATCATCTACATCATTCCCAAACTTTTCCTAAAGAAAATCAAATAAAAAAGAATTAAAATGAAGTAATGGTCATTTTGACAAATTTAACTCTCATGCCTACTTTGGCTATTCCTAGTACTCAATTCTTAACAGAAACAATTCTTGATCTTTACACCGCTTGCTAGTACACATAATGAGGTACCAAGGCCCACCTTTGGATCTGCTAAAAACATTCTGTTAGCTATTTTAAAAGACAGTTTAAAATTGAATCTAATGCATATGCATAGATCACCCCTATTTCAAAAACCATCTATTTGAGCTCCATTTTCAAAACCCTTGCAACCAGAGACTACCTATCACTAGTGGAGATCACTCAAAAAATTTGAACTCAAAATTCAAAACTTTTTCTCTTTCGGCCATTTTGTCAAACACCTTGTTAGCAAGATCATTAAGGCCTAACTATTACTGTTTTGGGCTGATTTTGTCTAGCAATTCTGTAGTGCTTTGATCATCTTGTCCCCCCTCAAGCCAGACCAGACCAAACCCAGCCTCTTCTCTACCCCCTAGCCGCACTGCACAGCCATGCCGAGCACCATCTCGCCGGCCAACCGTGCACCTGCAGCAGCAACCCTCTCCAGCCCCTCTCGCCATGTCTAGTACATTACCAGTGGTCCACCTCCACCGCCCAACCAGCCCCAGGCCAGAGACAGAGGGCGGAGCGGCTAGGAACCGCCACGCCCAGAGCTTGTCGAGCATGCACCACAACCGCGCCTCGCCTTGTCGTCGTCTTCCACGTCGTTTTCCCGCCTCGCCGACCCTGCTGGAGCCCTGGTATGCCCCTAGTAGACCCCCACCGAGCCGCTAGGGTTCGAGCTCGCCAGCGACCTGTTCGTCATTGACGACGACCCTCGGCTGTAGATCTAGCCTCTAATCGCATGGCCCACAGCGCGCGTACCGTTTCGCGTGTTAAGTGCCACTGACAAGCAGGACCCCCCTGTCAGCTGAGCCCCGCATTGCGGAGCGCCACTAGGCCGGCCCATTCCTTTTCCCGCGTTAGCCCACAGATTCAAATCTGGATTTTTCTTTTAGTTTGAATCTAGTTTCTGTCCACTAGTTTGAAAATTAGTTCAGAGAGTTTTAGAAATCCAAATGGCATGAAACCAATTTTGTCTGAAAGGTATTAAAATGATCTATCCAAGCCTATTGGATTTAATTCAATTAGAGTTATAGATCTCTCCTGATAAAAATAAGAAGACAGAAGCTTTTGCAACTTGAAACATTTTTATAAAATCAACCAAGTTAGCTTTTGAGTTGATTCCAACTCTCAAAAATCACTTTTCATCATATCTATCTAAATATGTAATGATATTAAGGTTTACATGCAGTGACTTTGGACTAGTACCAAAACAATGCTATATAGGCATTTCTAGTCATTTTAAATCATTAAATAATGAACTTAAACCAAAGTAATATTGATCCAACCTTTAAATCTCATTCCCACAAGTTAGAATATGTGGTGAGGACATGTGTCCACATGATCCCATATTTTGGTGGTGAATGTTAAATTTTAGTTAATATTTCAATGAGTAGAAATTACTTTTCCAAAATAAAAAGGTTGAAACTATTGAAATTAAACTTGTGATGCTTGGGATGATAATAGATCATCAATTGTGTGTTTTAGAATGTTACTTAGCCTAGTTAAGTATTGCTTGGTGATTGTCTACTCCCTATATATTTATAGACGCTAGTACCGACCAAGCATTCGAGGAGGAGGAGTTCTACCAGGAAGAAGAAGAAGAAAACTTCAACCACTACACCAACCAAGGCAAGCTATTAGTGGCAAGCTAACCCTTGCAAAACATACTTTAGCAAGCTATTGTTAGCAAGCTAGAATAAAACTAGATGGTTTAGCAAAGATGCCTTAAGCATGCTTTGATCACACCCCTTTAACTATTAGTACCCCAAGTCTTATTGATAAGTTTTACCCCTCTTAGGTTATACAAGGTTCTTTACTAAATTTTGAAGGTAGCATAAAGAGTATAAAACTTGACCTACTTAGAAACCTTTAGATGTCATTCTATGGCATGAGATTGATCCCATATTTCCCACCTTAGTGAACACTCTTAACTTAGTACCTTAGTATAGATCAAAAACTTGAGTCACTTTAGATGGGAACACTTGGTGAAAATGAATTATGAAAACCTTGGAATGATGAGTCATTCTATTGAGATATTTTGACATGTGTTGAGAAACACAACTGGTTTATGATGATGAAAATGATGAGGCATGAGCCTTAACCCTTTTATAAAACTGATGGTTGGATTCGGATGCGATACCATTCCAAATTTAGCGTACAACCACATTACCTGAATTGGGTAAGGCTTAGCTGGAAATTTATATGCATTAGTATTAGTTCCCTCACGGGAGAGGTTTGAGCTGAGGCTACCTCTCAATGATGTCCACCTATGCAGTGCCCAAGATGACTAATGGTCATGGTTGGGAGGCCATACTCATAGGAGAGGTGCTTGTACTAGGGTGTGTAAAGGGAAGGTTATGTTTGATTATATGCATACTAAGTATGATGATTCAGGGTTATCCCTGACAGATGTATCGAATCTTGTGGTGAAAGTGTACCACCTCTGCAGAGTGTCAAACTATTCGAATAGTCAATCTGATTATGGACAGTTGGAATGGCCATACTATTTCGTTGTCAGATGTTTTCTAAATAACTTGAAATGAATGATGAACTTTGACTTGACCACAACAGGGTTATGTTGATGATAATAGCTTCCCAACTTAAGTGATTCTAGAACTTACTTTATCTTTCTTTGCTTCTGAACTCAGCTTAGGTTTCAAACTTAACTTGATAGTTAACTTAGATTCAGTACTTTAACTTAGAATTATACCCCTTGTTAGTAGTAGTTTGTGAGTACTTAAAGAGTACTCATGGTTTTTGTCACTGGTTATTATCATGGCCAGACTATGAAGGAGATTATCAAGATGATGGTCAGCAGGACGGCTATGATAACTAGGACTATCTGCCTTCGTCATCATTGCCTGTGCCCCTTGAAGATGGACCCCACCGCTACGCTTATCTTTTATTTCCGCTGTTTGTTGTATTAAAGACTGGATCATGAGATCCTTATTTGTGTAAGACCTTATGTATGGTTTGTAATGGATGATGTACTGTGATATCCAATCCATTATGTCTCGCAAAAATGGTAATACTGGGATTGCGAGGTATGGCATAACGGGCATCTGGGATTAAAAATCCGGGTGTTGACAAGTTGGTATCAGAGCCAGCCTGACCATAGGAGACCCTAGTTAGAATGGACGTCCAAACCAAAAACTTAGTTTCAATACCAAAGTGAGTATTTATGAAAAACTATTTCCTCTCTTACCCTTGTGAACCAATTCTTTCTCAAAAATTAATGTTCCTCAAAATTCTTACATTACTACTTAAAACTTGACACACTTGATCACCTCACTAATTTCCGTATCCTTAATTCTTGTAGATGGAGACTCATTTCAGCAAGTTTTACCAGTTGGGAAACGGAGGTCAGCTGATCTTCGAGAGGGATCTGGATTCACTATCGGAGTTACTGGGACACCCACATCCGGAGTTTCTTAGAGCTCAACTTCCAGGACCCCCAGGAGGAGACCTATAGTGGCTAGTCACCGCAGATCTTAGAGGAAGCATCGAAGCACCAACTTCCGGGAGAATTCAGTTCTCCGTGAGAGAGAACAACTGGCTAGATGGATTAGCCAGGGCAATGCATGAAGGTCTCGCACGTCTATGTGCCCTCAGCGTCAACAAGATCCAAGGAACCCGTTTTGCCCACTATGCAAGACGTGACTTCATGGGAATGCCGATGGAGATGCCAAGTCACCCAGAGTTGAGGCGTCAAGTGGAGAACCTTGACTTCTTGCTACATGACAGACAGCAGGAACTGGACAATGCCAGAGAGTTAGCCAACCAGAACCGTGCCATTGCTGACCAGAAGGCCCAGACTTTCGCACTGCTTGTCTAGGACCGCCAGTCTCTTCGCCACCAGCGTGCCAAGAAGGATCGCACCATCGCCCGTCTTCGCAAGAAGGTGGCCGACCTCGAGAAGACCGTCAAGGAGCAGGAAGCTCAGCTTGCAGCCAAGGAAGAAGAAGATGAGGGTGAAGACATCCAGGGAGACATGGATTCTTACCTCAGCAACGATGATGACTTTCTGGAGGAGGATGCTGTGGACTTCTACACTGATGATGAGGACTCCGATTTCATCGACGATGAGTAGATGCACGAGAGCACTGTCGTAGCATGAGTTGTATCGGTCCCACTGTATCGTAGCTGGCAGAATGGTTCTTCAAACCATCTGCTTTCCTTTGTTTGTTGTGGTGTGTGTTGTATCGGGTGCTTGCTTGCATAAATGAAAATGAAATTAGTTGAAAAACCTGAGTCTAACTCAAAGTTTTAGCTTTGAAAACCCAAAACCATGAACCTTAGAATTCCGCGAAGAAGGTTTGTAACATCCCAAAACTTCAATCCAAGCTTATCAAGATCTAAATCATCAAATTTGGGGTTAACAAAAACTTTTTCAAATTAAAAACAAAAGCATTCATATGTGTGTGCATTTAAAATAGGAGTTGTTTTGAATTGCCATGATTGTGTGATCCAATGCTTATAAAATGTTTCTTAGGTGATTTAAACATCATCTACATCATTCCCAAACTTTTCCTAAAGAAAATCTAATAAAAAAGAATTAAAAAGGAGGAATGGTCATTTTAATCCACTACACTACTTTGGCTATTCCTAGTACCCATTTCTTAACAGAAACAATTCTTGATCTTTGTACCCCTTGCTAGTACACATAATGAGGTACCAAGGCCCACCTTTGGATCTGCTAAAAACATTCTATTAACTATTTTGAATGGCATTTGAAAATTGAATCCCATGCATATGCATAGATCACCCCTTTTTCAAAACCCATCTATTTGAGCTCCACTTTCAAAACCCTTGCAACCAGAGACTACCTAGCACTAGTGGAGATCACTCAAAAATTTTGAAACCAAAATTCAAAACTTTTTCTCTTGCGGCCATTTCATCAAACACTTGGCAGGCATATTTCAAACAAAACACATTTCACTATTTCAAATAGTATTATGGCCAAACTTGTCTCCCATTTGGCCCCTTTTTTACTCCCTTTGTCTCTAAATGATCTAGCAAAGCCATTTAAACCCACTCCCCTAGCCCCTAGTGGCATTGCCATGCCATGCCGAGCCACCTCTCGCCGGCCGACCATGCACCCGCTGCAGCAGACCACTCCCCTCTCCCTCGACATGTCTAGGAGGTAGCCAGCACCTCACCACCATCCTCTGTCCCGTGCTCGAGCCGAGCCTCGCCGTGGACCACCGAGGATACCACGCGCCCAGTGCCACCGCACCATGCCGAGCACGCGCCAGAGCGCCGCACCCGGCACACGTGCACAGACCGCCGTTCGCCGCCCAAAGCACCACAGCCACCGCTCGTCGTGGACACCGCCGCCTCTGCCGCTCAGAGCGCCACCTCGCCTAGACCGCATGCCACCGCCCCTACGGCCGCATTCACTTCCTAGAGCACTGCCAGGAGACCGGCTGTCGATCGCCACCCTCAGCCATGCCGCTAGCCGGCCATAGCCATGTCGCCACCGTCGCCTGCCCATCCCGCTCGGTCTCACCGTCGGGCCTATAAAAGGAGGCCTCCCCAGCCTCTTCTCGCCACACCACTCCACTCCCCTCACCTCACTGAACCTCACCCGCCTCTAGCCGGAGCAAGGGGAGCAGCAGCTCGCCGGAATTGGAGCCGGAGCAGCCGCAACAGGAGGAGAAGGGCACCGCTGATTGCGACCACCCCAAGCTCCGCCGCAACCGCGCCTCGCCTTGCTATAGTCTTCCAGTTCGTTTGCCTGCCTCGCCTACCCCGCTGGAGCCCTAGTACGTCCCCAGTAGACCCCCACCGAGCCGCTAGGGTTCGAGCTCGCCGGCGACCTGTTCGTCGTCGACGACGACCCTCAGCCGTAGATCCCCCTTCTAATCCTACGACCCACAGCGCGCGTACCGTTTCGCGTGTTGATACCCACTGACAAGCGGGACCCCCCTGTCAGCTGAGCCCCGCGCCGCGGAGCGCCACTGGGCCGGCCCAACTTCTTTCCCGCGCTAGCCCACCCGTTCAAATCTGGATTTTTCTTTTTAGTTAAATCTAGTTTCTGTCCACTAGTTTAAAATTCAATTCAGAGAGTTTTATAAATCAAAATTGCATGAAACCGATTTTGTCTGAAAGGTATGGAGATGATCTATCTAGTCCCGTTGGATTTAATTCAATTAGAGTTATAGATCTCTCCTAATAAAAATAACAAAAACAGAAGCTTTTGCAACTTGTAACATTTTTATAAAATCAACCAAGTTAGCTTTTGAGTTGATTCCAACTCTCAAAAATCACATTTCACCATATCTATCTAAATATGTAATAATATTAAGGTTTACATGCAGTGACTTTGGACTAGTACCAAAATAATGCTATATAGGCATTTCTAGTCACTTTAAATCATTAAATAATAAACTTAAACCAAAGTAATATTGATCCAACCCTTAAACCTCATTCCCACATGTTAGAATCTGTGGTGATGACATGTGTCCACATGATCCCATATTTTAAGTGGTGAATATTAAATCTTAGTTAAATTTTCAATGAGTAGAAATTACTTTTCTAAATTAAAAAGAATGAAACTATTGATTTAAACTTGTAATGCTTGTGATGATAATAGATCATCAATTGTGTGTCTTAGAATGCTACTTATCCTAGTTAAGTATTGTTTGGTGATTGTGTACTCCATATGTATTCTTATAGACGATAGTACCGACCAAGTCTACGAAGAGGAGGAGTGCTATCAAGACGAAGAAGAAGAAAACTTCAACCACTGCACCAACCAAGGCAAGCTAGCACTATCCAAGATTAACCCTTGCAAGTTATACTTGCAAGCCACCATTAACAATGCAAGCTAACCCATGGAAGTTTAGTGCTTAGCAAACTAGAATCAAACTAGATGGTTTAGCAAAGATGCCTTAAGCATGCTTTGATCACACCCCTTTTACTATTAGTTACCCCAAGTCTTTGTTTACAAGATTTACCTACCTTAGTTTACACAAAGTTCTTTACTTGTTTTGAAGGTAGCATAAAAAGTATAAAACTTGACCTACTTAGAAACCTTTAGATGTCATTCTATGGCATGAGATTGATCCCATCCTTCCACCTTAGTGAACACTCTTAACTTAGTAATTTAGAGTAGATCAAAAACTTGAGTCACTTTAGATGGGAACACTTGGTGAAAATGAATTTTGAAAACCTTGGAATGATGAGTCATTCTATTGGGATGTTTTGACATGTGTTGAGAAACACAAATTGTTGATGATGATGAAAATGATGAGGCATGAGCCTTAACCCTTTTATAAAACTGATGGTTGGATTTGGATGCGATACCATTCCAAATTTACTGTACAACCACATTACCTGAATTGGGTAAGGCTTAGCTGGAAATTTATATGCATTAGTATTAGTTCCCTCACGGGAGAGGTCTGAGCTGAGGCTACCTCTCATGATGTCCACCTGTATAGTGCCCAAGATGACTAATGTTCATGGTTGGGAGGCCATGCTCATAGGAGAGGTGCTTATACTAGGGTGTGTAAAGGGAAGGTTATGTTTGATTATCTGCATACTAAGTATGATGATTCAGGGTTACCCCTGACAGATGTATCGAATCTTGTGGTGAAAGTGTACCACCTCTGCAGAGTGTCAAACTATTTGAATAGCCGCGTCCACGGTTATGGACAGTTGGAATGGCCATACTGTTTCATTGTCAGATGTTTTCCAAATAACTTGAAATGAAGGATGAATCTTGACTTGACCACAACAGGGTTGTGTTATGATAATAGCTTCCCAACTTAAGTGATTCTAGAACTTTACTTTACTTTTCTTTGCTTCAGAACTCAGCTTAGGTTTCAAACTTAACTTTATAGTTAAACTTAGATTTAGCACTTTAACTTAGAACTATAGTACTTGTTAGTAGTAGTTTGCGAGTACTTAAAGAGTACTCATGGCTTTTGTCCCTGGCTATTCTCATGGCCAGACTATGAAGGAGACTATCAAGAGGATGGTCATCAGGACGGCTATGATAACTAGGACTATCTGCCTTCGTCAACATTGCCTATGCCCTTGAAGATGGACCCCACCGCTACGCTTATCTTTTATTTCCGCTGTTTGTTGTATTAAAGACTGGATCATGAGATCCTTATTTGTGTAAGACCTTATGTATGGTTTGTAATGGATGATGTACTGTGATATCCAATCCGTTATGTCTCGCAAAAATGGTAATACTGGGATTGCGAGGTATGGCATAACAGGCATCTGGGATTAAAAATCCGGGTGTTGACAGAAGATGTGGGGGCATGATGACCCACAAGTATAGGGGGTGTATCGCAGTATTTTCGAGGGAAGTGAAACCCAATTTATTGATTCGACACAAGGGGAGCCAAATAATATTTATAAGCCTTAACAACTGAGTTATCAATTCAGCTACACCTAGAAACAATCTTGCTCACAGTCGTTTATCAGTAGCAATAGTAAAGTAGCAGCAGTAGTAAAGTAAAGACAGCAGTAACAATAGCAGTAAACAGTAGGATTCAAGTGCGGTAGGCATAGGGATGGATGGACGGGTGTTGCATGGACAAGACAATTCACATAGCAATCAGAACATAGGGCAATTGCAGATAAATAATATAAAGCATACAAGTACTAGATAATCCTAGGCATGTGTTCCATATATAGTCATACATGCTCGCAATGAGAACTTGCACAAAATCTTTTGTCCTGCCAGCCTGTTTGCAACGGGGCCTCAAGGGAACTACTAGCAATTAAGGTGCTCCTTTTAATAGAGCACCGGATCAAAGCATTAACACTCCATAAACACATGTGGTCCTCACATCAAAGCCATTCCCTTCGGTTATCCCGATTTCTGTCACTTCGGGGCCATTGGTTCCAGACAACAACGTGTGTATACAACTTGCAGGTAAGACCAAAAACAATACTATCATAATGAATCAATAACATGTTTAGATCTGAAATCATGGCACTCGGGCCCTAGTGACAAGCATTAAACATAACAAGTCGCAACAAAGTCATAAAGCACTAATAGAAGATACTAGGCACCATGCCCTAACAATCTGATGCCATTACATGAAAGATCTCATCCAATCCCTACCATCCCCATAGCCTACAGCGGGGGATTACTCACTCATAGGTGGGGGAAACATGGATGGTCGATGGAGAAGTGATGGTGATGATGATGGCGATGATCTCCTCCAATTCCCCATCCCGGCAGGGTGCCAGAACGAAGTTTCTGGTGCTGTTTCGTGGAATCTGGTGGTGGCGGCGGAGCGGAACTCCTTCTAGAAAAACGTCGAACCCCCCCGAGTTTTTAGGTCATAAGGCATCTTATAGGCGAAGAGGGAGACCAAGGGGGTGTCTGGGGCGGCCAGACCACCTCCTGGCGCGGCCTGGGCTAGCCCACGCGGCCAGGTGGTGTGGCCTGGGCCCAGCCCCCCTCCGTCTCGTATTCTGGCTCCGGGAGTCTTCTGGTGAAATAGGATTTTTGGCATATTTTCCGGGATTTTTCCTGATAGTTGATTTTCTACACAAAAACTAGACACCAAGGAAATTCTGCTGAAAACAACGTCAGTCCGTGTTAGTTGCATCCAAATCACACTAGTTTAGAGGAGAAACAATAGCAAAAGTGTTCGGGAAAGTAGATATGTTTTGGACGTATCAACTCCCCCCAAGCTTAGCTTGTTGCTTTTCCTCACGAAATTCAGTTGAAAACTAAGTGCGATAAAAGAACTTTCACGAACACATTTGCTTCATATGATGTATATATTCTCAGCATGTGATCAACTACTTAGACAATTCATAATAAAGAGTATGCAACTAAGTTTACTTAATAGGCATTGCAAGCTATGAAGAGATTCCAACTCAAAAATAATAAGTAGCATGAGACATAAACATAAGCAACATTACAATGTCCATAATAAGGTACGAAAGAGTGGTATCTCGCTTGCCTTTGATTATGAATGCCAAGGCACCTCTGAAGTTCAGGTGAAGACTAGAAGTAAAGATGTGAAAGATACAAGCATCAAAGTCATAACACAAATAATCAAGTTTTGAGACAAGCACATTACACTAAGAATGACAACTATGCTCTCAAGAAGGTGCTCATAGAATATGTGGAGACTCAACAAGGAAAATGAAAAAGGTTTTGAAAAGTTTGAAAGGCTTCCAATTGCTGAAAGTATGGTACATGTTAGCTTTGAGCTCTCATTGCCCCTATCATAAGCATCTTTAAATGGTTAAGTTTAAGGTGACACAACTAAGAGGATATGCTTGACAAGTTATAAGCTAAAGTATCATGCCCCTTACTTACGAGTACCGGACCTCATGCTACTCAACTTCAGTCACAAGTAAGCTCTTGTCATTGTAAATACATATCTATCATAGAGAACCACCAATGGGTACCCCTGGCACATGACACATGAGCTATCCCATAATCAAAATGACAAGGCAAGCAGACAATGAGCATCTCAGCGATCTTTTTATTTACTATGTGCATAGATTTTTATTGAGGATGCTTCATAGAATGCTCATTACTTCTACTGCAAGTTTCCACCATGATTAGGCATGGCTTAGGCTAGCGGCCCAGGCGTTTCTCTAACACATATACAAACTCCATGATCTTACAAGTTCCACTTTTATTTCACACCGCCGGGATCCATAGGCAAAAGAACATGACATAAACGAGGTACTAAGTACCAGTGCAATGTTGAAAGCGTTCCCCATGCTACATGGTTCTGCTAACTTCAACTTATAAAGCGCAAGCATATACGCAACAAAGAAGGACGCAATGGTTCAGGTTTATTAAGTGCATGAAAATAAAGTGTGCCATCAAGTTCGTGAGAGCTTTACTAACTAACTTTCTCATAACAAGCAAACATTTTATTTGGAAGAAAACAAGGCATATTGAATATGCACGGAGATAGCAAATGATGCTAATAGGTAGGTATGGTGGACACTTTGGCAATATTTGGTTTTAGGGAGTTGGAAACATGAGTAAAATACTCAGTGAAAGTGAAGGCTAGCAATAGTAAGGGAGCGACAAACGAGAGAGAAATAGCTGTCATAATCATGCTTGCAACAAAACAGGACTAATCATGGCATGAAAGTGATTCAAGACTCTCAAGGCAAAATAATTCATCGAGGCTTAACTGATTATTTCAGTCATATGCATGCATGAGCATGTGCCAAGTCAATTCAAATGAAACATTCAGAGGAGGATACCACGGTGTCATACCAAGTTATGAATAGAGTAATGCAGGCAAACATGCATAAGACATGCTACAAACTATTAGCAAGCTGGAACTAATCATATGAAAGCAAGAACTACTAAGCATCCATAAATAGCATACACCCTACATGAACAGACTAAGCACGCCCACAATGATGAGTATATGTACAAAAGTGAAAACAAATAGAGTTCATTACCAGCCTCTTACCACACCTCAAGTTGTCATTAATCCTCATTATTGCCCTTCACTTGTGTGGCTTGAATAATAACATGAAACCAATATCCACTAAGGACTGCTGAAACCTGCAACAAACTCACAAAACCAAAGAAGAACAACAAATATTTTTGGTGTTTTCGATTTTTAAACAAGAACCAAAAAGGGAAGAACAAGCAAAGCAAAATCTTTTTGGGTTTTTTGAATAGTTCAAACAAAGCAAAAAGGTAAAAACAAACCAAGGCAAAGAGAAAAAGAGAAACAAACCAAAGAGAAACAACAGAAATATTTTTGGTCTTTTTGTGTTTTAGAAAGCAAAAGCAAAGAAAGAACAAAAACTAAAAGGAGAACGAAACATGAATATACAAAGTACCGACGCGCAATGATATGGAGATGAGTGTGATGTCGGCGTACCTCCCCCCAAGCTTAGGCTTTTGGCCTAAGTGGGCGTCAATCCCAAGCTGGCCAAGATGAAGTGTCCCCGTGGTACGATGAGGAGGTACCCTCGTCCTGGTGCGAGCTCGGGTACGTCCCTCCATAGTGCATAGAGTAATCGTAGGAGGGCACATCCTCCTGTTGCTACCCGTGGAAACCCAGCAAGCGGAGCTGCTCGTCCACCTCCTCCTTGGAGAGAGACCACGGTCTCCTGTGAACACTAAACAAAGTAGACTGCAGCAAAGGGATCTCCCTCTCATCCCCATCAGTAAACAACATCCTATATACTAGACCGTCCAAATCAGAATCGGCAGTGACAAAATGATGAGTTTTCATAGCAACAAGGTCAAGCCTTTGTGGTGCCAATATAGTATCATTGGGGTCCACTAAAAGCCCTAATGCATTAACCATACGTGAGGTAATGATGCCCCCATAGATAGGCCCCCTAGCAGCTAGGCGGTGAGCAATAAGCGAGCCAAGGTTGTACCCAGTGTCATTGTTAAGCGCAGCAACAAGGAAGGCTAAATGATAGTTGGAGATATTACTAGTGTTCTCCCTACCAAGAACGCTAGTAGCAAGATAATATGCAAAGTATCTAAGAGCAGAGAGTTGGATGTTTCTTATCTTTCCACGCTGCGCCACGCGGTCATCATCATTGGTCACCCCTCGGTAAAGTTCTAACAAATCAGTGGGTCGCCCTTGAATCTTCTTCACGGTCCCTGTCATGCTTACACCTACAACACTGCAAAATCTTTCCAATGACATGGTGAAGGGCAGGTTATAAATTTTGAAAGAGACAGTTGACTGATAGGGCGTGTTAGTAAACACGAAGCTCTCAACAAAAGTTTTGGTGAGCATAGCGTATTGCTCACTCTCATCATGCATATATGAGGTCAAACCAACCCTTTGAATCAGTAGCAAGCAATCATCAAGAATCCCTGCAGCTTGTAAGAAAGTAAAACAAGGAAAAGTGGATGGGTGAGCATCCCCATCATCCCCTTCATTACCAATACGAGTTGCAATGAGATCTTCGTTGTATGATGGCCTAAACTGAGAGGCTGATCTTGAGGACCTCGACCTCCTAGGTGCATCCCTCTCAAATATCTATCCAAAGGTATGGTTGTTCATGCTTGATATTCTGAAATTTAAACACCTATTAAACAAGTGATTGCAAAGTGAATATAATGAAGAGTACTACTCATAGGGACTTGTAAGAGGTCTAAACATGCATCAAAACTATATCTCTAAGCATAAAACAAGCTTACAAGCTCTCATAACCTGTCACCTACAGCAGCAAAATACTCAAGATATAATCCACTAAATACAAATCTACTTGGACAAGCGGAGGAGTCACATACCGGAGAACAAATGCTCCAAATTTCAGCAACAAAGATGGGCTGAGCAAGGAGATCGAAAAATCGAGGGCAAGCACAGCAAGAACGTGATTTTGAGCAATGAACTGGAGTTTGCTCGGGAGAGAGAAGAAAGTGGCAAGTGAGAGAGTGAGTGGAGGGCCAGGGGTGGCCCACACCATGGCATGGCGCCACCTAGGGCAGGCCGCGCCACCAGGTGGTGAGCCTGCTTGGTGGGCCCCCCTGGGTCACTCCAGGTACTCCTCTGCCCCTTTTTTCACATAAAAATTTAATATGAATTTTCTGGAATTTTTTGAGACACTTTATTTTTGGGCAATTTTCAGGTATAGGTGAATGATTTTTCTGCAGAAAAAATGATTTTGAAAAGATGCAATGCAAAACAAAACAAAAGCTACAGAAGTTCTAAGACACTCTAAAATGCAAGCAACTAGCACAAGAAAGGTAAACTAAACGAAAGCAAAAACTAAAATGGATAGAATAGAAGTAAGCGGAGATAATCATAGTGAAAACATTGTTTTGTTCAACAAAATCCTTTTGTTAACAAGGTTGATCAGGTCTTGTTACCAAAACAATTTCATATGAGACAAAACTTTGTATTCCAGTAATGATTATGTTACCTCAACTTTGATAGCAATGGTCCCAATCATAATAGTTTCAAATTTTTCTCTTGGTATGGGACAATATATCTCTCCAACTTGAATGCCCTCAACATGTTCAATTGAATTCTAACCATAAGTCCTTTCAATCTTCTTGGGGAAATAGACAGTATGTTCCTTGTCATTAACATTAAAGGTCACCTTTCCTTGATTACAATTAATAACAACCCCTGTAGTATTAAGAAAAGGTCTGCCAATAATAATAGACATATTATCATCTCCAGGCATTTCAAGCATAACAAAATCAGTTAATATCAAGCAATTATGAGCCACTTGAACAGGTACATCCTCACATATACCAACAGGAATAGTGGTAGATTTATCAGCCATTTGCAAAGATATATCAGTTGGTATTAATTTTTCTAGTTGAAGCCTCTTATAGAGAGAGAAAGGCATAACACTAACTCCAGCTCCCAAATCACACAAAGAAGTTCTAACATAACTATTCTTAATAGAGCAAGGGATAGTTGGAATCCCTGGGTCTCCAAGTTTCTTAGGAACCTTACCATTAAAGGAGTAATTGGCAAGCAAAGTAGAAATTTCTTCATTAGGGATCTTCCTTTTATTCGAGACAATATCCTTCATATACTTTGAGTAAGGAGGCAATTTAATAGCATCAGTCAAAGGAATTTGCAAGAATAAAGGTTTCATCCACTCACAAAACTTGTTATAGTGTTCATCTTCCTTTGACTTGTGTTTCTTATCGAGGAAAGGCATAGGTTTTTGGACCCAAGGTTCTCTTTCACTACCATGTTTCTTAGCAATAAAATCTTCTTTAGTGTATTTAGTATACTTAGTGTGCTTTTCAGGTTCTTCTTCAACTTTTTCTTCATTTGGAGCTTCATTTTCTTCATTACCACTTTCAGTTTCAGCATCAGAGACAGATATACTATTACGATCTATAGCAGGTTCAGAGGGTTCTATAATAGTTTTATGTTTCTTTTTCCTTTTCTTACGAGTAGAGCCACTATTTTCAGCTTGTTGAGAATCCTGCTCAATTCTTTTGGGATGCCCCTCAGGATATAGAGGATCCTGGGTAGCAGCACCACTTCTAGTTCTAATTTCATAAGCATGTTTTTCTTTAGCAGCGTTAACTAGCAAGTCCTTTTGCACTTTAATGTGTTGATCTATTTGAGTTTGAACCATTTGAAAGTGTTTAACAATCATTTTAACATCATTAGAGGTTCTTTCCACAATATCTTTTAACTCAACAATATATCTAGAATTTTCCATTAGATGATTTTGCACCCTTTTATTAAAATTATCTTGCTTAACAATAAAATATCGAATTCTTCTAAGCATTGATCAGGAGGTTTAGAGTAAGGGATATAACCTTCCTCAAAGTGTTGGAGAGAGTGTACCTCAATAGTGGATGAGTGGGGAATTGGTTTACATAATTCTTCTATAGGAGGTAAATTCTTGACATCTGCAGCTTTAATTCCCTTCTCCTTAAGACATTTCTTAGCTTCCTTCATCACTTCATCATTTAACTCAATAACTCCCCTCTTCTTTGATGTTGGAATATGCACCGGTATAGTAGGTTCAGGTATAATTACTTCCGGTATAGCTGGTTCGGGAGGATTCCAATCTTCATAATTATTGCTTATTTTAGCCATTAATTCCTCAGCTTCCTTGGGAGTCCTATTCCTGAAAACACAATCAGCACAACTGTCTAGGTATGTCCTACATTCTTCAGTTAGTCCATTATAAAATATATCAAGAAGCTCATTCTAGGTAATGGACTTCTAGCCTATGCATGAATCAAACCACAAAACCTTGCCCATGATTTAGGGAATATCTCTTTTTCTCCCTGTTTAAAATCAAAAAGTTCCTGCAAAATAGCATGTGTAGCACTAGGAGGAAATATTTCTGCAGGAAAGTACTAATCAAGCAATCAGGGCTATCAATAGATCCAGGAGGTAAATTACTAAACCAAGTTTTAGCTTCTCCTTTCAGTGAAAAGGGGAAAATCTTAGCAACAAAGTAAGTACGCATCTTAATATCATCAGAAAACAAGCCACTCATGGTAGAAAGTTCATTCATATGTGCTACCGCACTTCCATTCTTAGTCCCACAAAAAGGTTCTTTCTCAACAATAGCTATGTAAGGTAGATCGAGAGAGAAATCATAATCTTTATCTTTATCTTTAATGTTTATGGGAGAAGCAGCAAACTTAGCAATAGGAGACAATTTGGGTCTAATAGTACGCCTCTCAAGGAGACTCTTAGCAGCGCTCCTATCATGGGTGTTTTTACATTCTTTAATAAATTCATCGGTCATCTCAACATAACCATCTTCAATATCATAACTCTCACTAGACTCAGGTGAACTAACAGGTGTAGTAGTGTCTTCATTAGGAGTTTTAGTATTTCCAGCTATAGTTCTAGCAATCGTAGCATCTAGGAAAGGACCTAATGAACCACTCTTATCAAGCACAAGCAAGATCATAAGTATCAGAAGTTTTAGATTCAGCAGTAGTAGCAGTGTGTGTAGCATGTGTATGTGGTGGTGTAACGAGCTTACTCATAACAGATGGTGAATCAAGAGCAACAGAGGTGTTCAGAACCGTACCTCTTCTTGTAGTGGATGGTAAAATGGGAACCTTGCCATCACGAGTTTTACCCATGATGGATGGATAACAACGAACAATGGAGAATCCAAGTGAACTTGATAAATAAAGCTATACTCCCCGGCAACGGTGCCAGAAAATAGTCTTGACGACCCACAAGTATAGGGGGTGTATCGCAGTATTTTCGAGGGAAGTGAAACCAATTTATTGATTCGACACAAGGGGAGCCAAAGAATATTTATAAGCCTTAACAACTGAGTTGTCAATTCAGCTGCACCTGGAAACAATCTTGCTCACAGCAGTTTATCAGTAGCAATAGTTTTGTAGTAGCAATAGTAAAGTAGCAGTAGTAGTAAAGTAAAATAGCAAGAATAATAGCAAGAAATGAGGATTCGAGCGCGGTAGGCATAGGGATGGATGGACGGGCGTTGCATGGACAAGCCAATTCACATAGCAATCAGAACATAGGGTAATTGCAGATAAATAAGATAAAGCATCCACGTACTAGATAATCCTAGGCATGTGTTCCATATATAGTCATACGTGCTTGCAATGAGAACTTGCACAACATCTTTTGTCCTGCTAGCCCGTTTGCAGCGGGGCCTCAAGGGAACTACTGGAAATTAAGGTGCTCCTTTTAATAGAGCACCGGAGCAAAGCATTAACACTCCGTAAACACATGTGATCCTCACATCAAATCCATTCCCTCCGGTTATCCCGATTTCTGTCACTTCGGGGCCATTGGTTCTGGACAACAATGTGTGTATACAACTTGCAGGTAAGACCAAAAACAATACTATCATAATAAATCAATAACATAATCAGATCTGAAATCATGGCACTCGGGCCCTAGTGACAAGCATTAAGCATAACAAGTCGCAACAACGTCATAAAGCACTAATAGAAGATACTAGGCACCATGCCCTAACAATCTGATGCCATTACATGAAAGATCTCATCCAATCCCTACCATCCCCATAGCCTACAGCGGGGGATTACTCACTCATTGATGGGGGAAACATGGATGGTTGATGGAGAAGTGATGATGATGATGATGATGATGGCGATGATCTCCTCCAATTCCCCGTCCCGGCAGGGTGCCAGAACGGAGTTTCTGGTGCTGTTTTGTGGAATCTGGTGGTGGCGGCGGAGCGGAACTTCTTCTAGAAAAACGTCGAACCCGCCTGAGTTTTTAGGTCAGAAGGCATCTTATAGGCGAAGAGGGAGATCGAGGGGGTGTCTGGGGCGGCCAGACCACATGTTCCCGGTGGCTTTATCTGGAAAGGAGTTGTTGCTTCCGCTGCTTTGCTAGAGCGAGGGACGGAGGTTGTCGGGGTACCGGACGTGTGTGCGATCACGGATGCACCGCTACTTTGCGGTGCTGGACTTGGTGGTGCTGGACTTGCTGGAGCTGGATCTGATGGACGTTGGAGCGGACTCATGGACTTCATCACGATCTTGAGATCGGCAAGTGTACGACTACATCATCCACGAGTTCCAACTCGTTAACAAAGCTTTGTTGTCTTCGAGGGTAAGTTCTCTATGGATGTATATCCACCCGTTGCTTGTATCTAGTAGATAGATCTTAGCGTATAGTTCCCATCGTAGGAATTTTTTTGTTTTCTATGCTGCGAACCCAACAACAAGTGCCAATGCAACATGAATGCAACTAAACTCAACACACAAAAATAACTATGCTACTTTATTCAAGGATGGTTGACTCCCATTAAGCATTTTATTCAAAAAGGTTAGTTTTGGCTAACCGGCCTCTGAGTTTTAGCGCATACCTTGGATTGCCCTTCATAGAGGATACTTACCATTTGAACACGCTTAGGAGGTGGTATACATTTCCCACACTCACTACTAGGAAAATGGAAACCGTGGCGCACCAAAAATGGACATCCGTAGCGCACTGCTAGTGCGCCACGAGCCACACACTATGGCTAAAATTTACCCGTAGCGCACTACCTAGTGTGCTACGGCTAAAAAAGTTACCCATGGCGCACCACTCAGTGCGCCACAGGAAGGGTCCAGGTGTGCCACGACTGTTTTTCAAAAAACAAAAAAATGCAAAAAACACCCTCGTTTTCAATTTCAAAAGCATTCGGGTCCCCGTCGTGGTCTCGCCTCACCGGAGCATGGTGGTTGTGGCGCGGCCACAACCTACCACCACCAGAGGTGCGGGAGGCCATGGTCGTGCTAGTTCTCGAACGGGAGGTGTCGGGCCGAGGAGGAGGTGGCGGCTGGAGGAGGAGGTGGCAGCCGGAGGAGAAGGTGGCGGCGGCGGCGGCGGCAACAGGAGGAGGAGGAAGTGGGGTCGGAGGAGGTGGTGGTGGTGGCGGCGGGAGGAGGTGGCGGCGTGTGGCGCCCCGCAAAAACCACTACTAGAAAATCGCGTTGTTTTTGTGCATTGCATCGTCATGACCGCATGCTCATGTCGTCATGCCACATTGCATTTGAGCATCGTCATGTCATCATGCATGGTTTGTCTAAAACTATTTTCTAAAAGCCTGCCTTTGTTTTCTAAATACCCCGTCTTTAATTTCAAATCAAAACCTCGGTCTTATCCGGATCTTTTATTTGTCTAAAACTATTTATAAAAGTCTTTAAAAATAAAGCAACTAAAAATAAAAATACTTTAGGGGAGGCAGCCGGCCAGGCCCAAAGGCCTGGCCAGCCAGCCTACTACCCCAAAAACCTAAGCTAAAACCTAACCCTAGCTACTCCCTCTTTTTCCCTCCCCCAGCCGCCACCTGCAGGCCACCATCACCCCATCCACCACGCGCCATCTCCCTCCCCTCTACCTCACCCCGCCCACTCCCGGACTGCCACATCACCCCGCATCGCCCAGCCCCAACCCCACGCAGCGAAATCCCCACCAACCCCCCGCACGTCGCTCTCACCTGGTCCCTCCTCGAACCCCCACCCCGCGTGACCCTCTCCCCACCAACCGCCAGGCAGGCCCGCCCCCACCTGCTCCACCGATAGCCCGCCTCGGTTCCCCCGCCCCTAGGCGCACCTCCCTCCTCTCGCCCACACCGATCCCCACGCGATCCCCTCCGCGCACCGCCTTCCTCCTCGCCGCTGCTGCTCGCTCCCTCCTCCACCTTCCCCCGCCGCCGCCCTCCGCTCCCCGTCGGCCCCGCCATCCACTCTACAGGCCGCTGCCGCCCCGCGCTCTCCTTTCCGGCGTCGTCCCCGAGCCGCCGGCGCCTCCCTCTGTCTCGCCCGACCTCTGCCGCGAGCACCATCCGCTTCATCGGCTTCGGCACCGAGGATGGCTGCCCTTCCCCCCAACCTCGTCCTCGACCGTCCCACCAACCGACGCCAACCCTGCTCCGCCCCCGCTGATCCTCCCTGTCGCTTCCTCTCGCCGCCGTCTCTGTGTGCTGGCCCGAGATCTTCCGCAGTGCCGCCTCTCCTCCCGGCCGGCGAGCCTTCCCCACCGATATGGTCCCCGTCGATCCTCACCACCTCACCTCGCGCCGCCCCCTGCTTCACCACCCCGCCGTCTTGCACGGGCCCTGAGCACCGCTGCCGCCGCCATCGCAGGCGTCCTCTGGCCGCGCGTGCCCATCCCCTGCTGGCGTGGCTCCCTGCAATGAAGACCGCGCCGGTGCTCCAAGTCCATCCGCGTTTTCCCTCAAGGATCCTCCGGCGCGCTCGAGCCCACCACGGGTGCGAGCCACACCGAGCCATTGTCGCCAACCGTTGTGTGTTGCTGCCTAGAGCCCAGCTCAGCCTTCTGCTATGCGTCTCCTATAGGGCTAGTTCCTACCCATATGTTCGAGAAGTGTCCCACGATGAGGTACCACACCGATGAAGGACCACGAACCTCGACAAGATCTTCCTCATGGACGTTCGCCAACAAGACCGGCTTGATGCTGATGATTTCCGAAGAATGTACATGGAGCCACGAGAGGAACCACTGACGCTTGAACTCGAGAAAAACCATGCCGAGGACACGCGGTACCCGAAGATCGACACCGACCGCAGCATCAAGACCTCCTTCATGGATCGCCATGCTTGCCTTCATGGACGCCAAGTTCTCCTCATGTACCCCGAAGACCCGAACCCGAAGATCGTCGCCACGGATCGACAAGGACTTCTACATGGGACGACAAGTACTTCGTCATGGATCCGATCGAAGCAACCCTGAAGACCACAGATGCGACAAGTACTTCTTCCCGGATGCGATGCCGAGAACCCGAATGCCAAGACTGACCCGACACACGGACCCGACAAGCTCTTCGCGACGACAAGATCGTCCCAACCCGCCAAGTTCGCCTACCCGGACACCGTGTGACAAGATCTACTTCCCGGATCCGGAGACCCGGTACCCGATCCACTCAAGTTCGCCATCGACGACAAGATCGACCGCGTGGAACCCAAGTTCTCCATCTTGTATCCGATCCCGGCGTTCCCGTCAAACCCTGAGACCCAGACCCGAACACCCCCGAAACCCAAGATCTTCCGAACCCAGATGTGTGAACCTTTTCCCGAGCCCCTATTTTATAAGTGATATATATATAAACTTGTTGCATATTAATTGTTCATGCATGCATACTTGTCTGTGGTTTGGGGGCATTATGCCAATTCACCTCATAATTAAATATGGAGTCTGTATGCGGGCTATTCTAGTCTTATTCCGGATTCCATTTAAATTGGTGTAGCGAACCGATGCCATGTTTTGTCTTGTTAAGACAATATTTAATTTGCGGAGTAGATAAAGAACTTGAACCATATAATTAATTGTCGGGACCCCGGTTCCGCTTAATACTGCCTAATTGCACTGCATCTGCATCATATCATAATCATGCCGGATCTTTTGCCGTAGTATTAAATATTGCATCCGGTGTTTCTTCTAGTGTTTGCTTCTTCGCGGATTAGGCCGATGAGTTGATGCGAGTATCGACAAGTTCTTCGGATATGATCCATCGGCAGTGTTTCCCAGGCGAGCATTCTTCCCCTTTCTACCTATTTTGCATTTATAGTATTTATTTCCTCCTGTTGATCTATTGCTATCCGTGTCGCGATGCTTTAGTTTCCGTACACCACCGTGCAGCCTCTATATTGCCTTGGACACCTCCTATTACATGTTACATCTAGTTATATCCCGTACACCAGGTCTATGGAACATACATGTTGAATGTGTTGTAAGAGTATCTGTCATACATCTACTTACAACAATACCATATCAAGACACTAGCCCAGCAACGATCTAAACTAGACGCCTCTAATTTATCAATTGCAAGTTTTACGTGGCTTAGGGCTTTCGGAGATAGAACCGTTCTTACCTACGAACATGAACCACAACGAGGATAACCAAATTATTAGCAACTCGTTGTAAATCAGATATTGACTATAGTAGGAGAGACAGACACCCGCCAGCCACTTATGCAAAACTAGTTGCATGTCAGTCGTGGAACCGGTCTCATGTACGATGACATGTAAGGTTGGTCCGGGTCGCTTCATCCCACTATGCCACCAATATCCAAAATACATAGAAGATGCAAAAACATGATCATCATCGCCCACATATCAACATATGTGTACTACCCGTGCAAAGCACCTACGCATAGATCAGGCTCTGATACCACTGTTGGGTCCGCAGCATAGAAAACAAAAAAATTCCTACGGTGTGAACTACACGCCAAGATCTATCTATTAGGTACAAAGCAACGGGTGGACGTACATCCAATGAGAACTTACCCTCGTAGACAACGAGCTTTGTTAACGAGTAGGAACTCGTGGTTGATGTAGTCGTACACTTGCCGATCTCAAGATCGTGAGGAAGTCCAGCAGGTCCGGCTCCAGCACGTCCATCAGATCCAGCTCCGGCACCACCAAGTCCAGCACCACAAAGCAGCGGTGCATCCATGATCGCACACACGTTCGGTACCCCGACAACCTCCGTCCCTCGCTCCAGCAAAGCAGCGGAAGCAGCAACTCCTTTCCAGATAAAGCCACCGAGAACATGTATCTCGCTAATCCGAGACCATGGGGGAATAATACTAGAGGGGGAGAGAGGTCCTTCACAAGGAGGTGTGTGTGAGAAGTGAGGAGGGGTGGCCTTTTATAGGAGGAGGGGGTGCCCCTACTTCATGGCCGGCGCATCGAGAAGGTGACTCTTCACCTCCTCCATTCATGTGGTGGTAACTCCCTCCACATAAATTTGCCCCTTCACATTCTCTTTTAAAGTCTCCACTTTAAATGCATTAAATTTCTCCAAATTTAATGCTCTCTCATTTAATAAAACTCTTTTATTATTTTTATTCAGAATTTTGTTAACAAACATTCACATAAAACCCCCTGCAACATTTCAATATTACATGTAGAACCAATTTCAGCAATTTCACCCGAAATAGTTTCGGTGTCTATTGAAATAATTCCAGCGCTTTCTTAAATATTTATCTGAAACATATTTGCTCCAAATGGTGTCGGTATCCCTTAAGTGTGCCACCCTACGGTTCGTGAATAATGCAGACATGATCGAGACCCCTCTCCGATCAATAATCAGCAGCGGGACCTGGAGATCCATACTGACTCCTACACATTCAACGATGACTTCTGTGATCGTGAGAACCTTTAATGCTAGTAACTAAATCCCTTTGTCCCGCGATATATTACATGTCCGAGATTCGATCATCGGTATCTCCATACCTAGTTTGATCTCGTTACCGACATGTACTCTTTTCTCGTTCCCGTGATATAACATTCTAGTGATCACATCACTTGCTTGCAAGCTATTTCAATGTGATATCACCGAGAGGGCCCAGAGTATATCTATCTATCATCGGGATTGACAAATTCCACTCTTGATCCATGAGCCTCAACATAACACCTTCGTAGTACTGAACCCATCTTTATAGTCACCCTGTTACGGTGTGATGTTTGATGTTATCAAGATACTCTTCTGGTGTTAGCAATTAACATGATCTCATGGTCTAAGGATAAAGATTACTTCGTATGATGTTATAGCAATATAAACATAATGACTTTGATCGTAATGCTATACTTCGGATGAATGCTTATCACATCATTCCACCAATGGTGTGACCTTGTTATTAACAACATACAATGAACATTATCAGGAAACCTTGATCATCTTGTTAATCAACAAGCTAGTCTATAAGAGAGGCATAACTAGGAACCCTTTTTGTTTATTAAACACACATGTATTGATGTTTCCGATCAATACAATTCTAGCATGTAAAATAAACATTTATTATAAACATGGAATAAGATAATAACCACTTTATTATTGCCTCTCGGGCATATTCCCTTTAGATCGAGTGTGTGTTGCTATTTGTGCACCCCTGCAGGGTAAAACTTTCTGAAAGCCGTGTCCGCGGTTATGGACGACTTGGAGCACAGTATCTCGATCATAGACAAGCATAACTAAAGTAGTACTATAAACTTGACTTAATATATGACTAGTAATCAGATTCAACTATAACGGAATGGATATTAAAAATGCCAACAACTGCTGGATCTGGGTTGTTTTGTTATATATGCCTAGTAAGTATTGCAACTCCAATGGAATGTGATAAAAGTGCCAACAACTGCTGGGTTTTGGGATTCCTCGGGACAATTATATCTGACTAGTAAATGTTCCAACTATAACGGAATGGTGATTAAAAATGCCCACTACTTATGCTTCAGGATGACTCATGCTATCTATATCTGATTAGTAAAAGCTTCAACTATAATGGAATGAATAAAACTGCCAACTGCGTGAGTTCCTCGGTTTGACTTCCTCGTTTGGTCTCGAGGGGGAATACCAGGATGGGTATTATTGGTGTTAGTATCAGGTTGGATCCGAATAGGTCTTTCTTACCCCTCTCTAATAGGCGACAGTTGTATCAAGTCTCTATAGGTTGTTTAGTGTCGTTGCGCTGCCGCTTCAGTCCACCATACCTATGTAGGCGAGAGCCGCCAAATTCTAGCCTCGCCGTGTACTGGCCTCAGTACTGACGCTCCTCTTTTTCCTTTGCCCTTTGTCGGCACCCCTTTTGTTTTAGCAGGTTTGAGATCGACGTCGTTAGCAGGGTTACCCTTCCGGCTTGGCCTGGGCAGGGTTATGGACGCCATTGGTTATTCTTCAGGGCTTTTAGCCCAATTTGCATCTTGTCCGTACTCGGACGCTGTATCGTTTTCAAGGTTATTTGGATCTTTGTACTGCATATCTGTATTCTTGACTCGATAAGTCGTTGTTGTATATATATATATCTATTCTGTGGGTCCCATCGAGGACTGTTGTGTAATGGTATTACTTTGTTTTCCACCCGCACGAAAGTGCTTGGTGGGCGTCCTTGAATCGTTTCTATGCGGGTTTGGCGGCAAGGGCTAAAACTTGCATAGGGCTGATTCGAGGGTGTTACACGGCGGCAGCGGGAGGAGCGTCGGCAGCCAAAGGAGGAGGTGGCGGCGGCCGTAGGAGCGTCGTTGTCACTACAAGGAGGAGGAGGCTAGAGAGACAGGACCCGGAGAAGAAGGAGAATAGGAGGAGAGGAGGAGAAGGGGAAGAAGGAAAAGGAAAATAGAGGAGAATGAGAGGAGAAGGAGAAGAATGGGAGGAAAATAGAGGGGTAGGTGGCTGGGATGGTGATTCGAATTTTGAATCCCGCCCAACTTACTCGTAACGCACTACATGGTGGTGCTCTACGGGTAAGTGGCCTCTATTTTTTCTGCAGGAAAAAACAATGTTTTAACCATAACTTTTTATTCTTTTCGAATTTTGAAAATCTAAGAATTCACTAAACAACGTTGCGAGCGGATGCAAATTTTCGCTCTCATCATTTTGGTATATTAAACATTTTTTTTTGACTTTGTATGCAAAAGTTATGACCGTTTTACCGTGGCATGACCTTTTTTGCAGAAAAAGTCGAAATTTTTGGTTGTTAATTTTCCTACAAACTAGACCATATTACCTACCTAGATGTCAAAGGATTTTTAAATTTGAAGTGTTTTTCATTTTCTTTTATTTTTTGCAAGGATAAAAAGGCGATCCGGGGGGTGGAGTTGGAAAAAATAGGCAACATACTTACCTGTAGGGCACCACTATATGGTGTCCTACGGGTATGTTTTATACCCGTGGTGCACTACTATATGGTGACCTACGGGTAAGTGGCATGCGTCCACCTCTGCCCTAGCCCACACGTAGCCATGGCACACCACTGCCATGTGCGCCACGGTTATGCCAGTTAGCCGTGGGCACTTGTTGGCAGTACACCACGTCTATTTTACCAGTGGGACACCATTGGCATGTGCGCCACAGATGTGTGGATTACCTATAGACGTTTTCCTAGTAGTGACTATTCTTATTTCTTAGGAAAATAACGAACAATCTGATCATCATAAATGTTGAAAACAATTTTCCCACTAGAGCAATCCACATTACCTCCTGTTGTGCTAAGAAAAGGTCTTTCAAGGATGATTCATAGTTTGTCATCTTTAGGAACATCAAGTATAATGAAATCAGTGGGTATGACATGTTGATCAATTTTAAGTAAAACATCTTTGATCATACCAATATGTTGTTCAGTGGTCTTATTAGCTATTTGCAAAGTAATTGAAGTAGGAGAGTAATCTCCTAGGGTTAGTTTCTTAAAAAGGGAATAAGGCATGACACTAACACATGCACCTAAATCACAAAGAGCATTAAGAATGATAGTTTTTCCAATAGCACAAGAGATAGTTGGTATACCGAGATCCCCAAGTTTAGAAGGCAGCTTGCCATCAAATCTCCTCATCACTGCTAATCTCTTAGTTACCTTTTTCTTTCTATTAAGAATGTCTCTCATGATTTTTTTATAAGTAGGAACTTGAATTGCATCAGCCAAAGGAAGTTCTAAACGAAGATTACTCACAACCTCAGCAAATGAGTCATAAACAGTCTTATTTGGTTCATACTAAACACGATTAGGACAAGGAACTTTCTTTTTTGTTGGTGTTACCTTTTCTCTTACCTTGGTTGTAGGTTCAATATCTTTTTTAGTCTTCTTCTTTGTTGCGGGCTTTTGCTTCTCATCTTGCTTTTTACCTGAGGTGATATCTTGCTCTTCTTGTTCCTATCTAAGTTCAACTTCTTCTCTTGGATCAATAGTTTCGACATCTGAATCATATTGTTTTTCCTTGTCTCCTGCCACTTCCTATTCTTTATTATTATTTGAAGCTTCCTTTTCTTTCCTTTGAGCTTCATAATCAATATCATCTTGTGGATCGACAAGGTCCTCTTCTTGTTGAATAATTTCTTGAGTTTCCTTTGTTTTCCGAGCCTGCTCTTCTTGATACCACGGTGGCCCCTGAGGTTCCTGTCTCTCTATACCATGTCTAGTAACAATATTAGTAGTAACAATATTTGGATTATAATTTTTCTGACTTAAAATTAAAGCTTGAGTTTCAACTATCTGATCACATTGTGTTTTAACCATAATTAAATATTTATCAAGGTGTCTAGTGGCATGTCCTAGATCCTCAAAAATTCCGATTAAGTTTTTTTATATTTTTTATCTTGAATCATTAAACATTTATAGTATTTTTCATGGAACTGGTTATGCTAATGTTTAAACTGTTGCATTAAAAGATTAATTTCATCCTCTACAACAAAATTTTGGAAAACATCCACTTTACTTTCTTTAACAAGTTCCGCTATAATTCCTTTTTCTTCCATGGACTTTTTAACTTCGGGAATAAGTTCCCGGGGTATATTAAACATACCTTTTCTTGGTTCTATGTCCTCAACAGGGTTGTATTGTTCATCATTGAAGGATCTTACCTCGGAAAGCTTAATGCACTCGGGTAGTGTCAGGTTACTTATAGCTCCCCCTGCAGTTAAATCAATCATATTGTTCGATTCATCAGAAAGCCCATTATCAAAGTATTGGATAATTAGGTGCTCCTTAAAGCCATGATTTGGGACTTTCATGATCATCCCATAAAATCTTTTCCATGCTTGATAAAAGTTCTCTTCAACTCTTTCGAAGACATTTGCAATATCGCGCTTGGTCTACATGATTTTATTAAATGAGCAATATCTTTGCATAAATTCTCGGATGCAATCTTCCCAGCTTTTTATAGTATGATTGGGCAAGGATCATAACCAAGTAAACGCTTTATCTTTTAATGACCAGCGAAACATTTTTAGAAGTACAAACTCTTTGGGTAGTCTAGCTGGTTTAAGAGTATCACAAAGGTCATGAACCTTTGTCAGATGATCACTTGGATCTTCATCTTCTCTTCCTATGAAAGCAATTTCTTTCATCATATAGATTAGTTCCCCTGGTATTTCAAATTCCATGGCTTCAAGATCAGGATAGATAATAGGAATTTTCCTATGATGCCTAGATGGATTCCCATAATCTCCCAATGGTTTCTCAGGCTCTTCCTCCCCTTGGTTGATGGCCAAAAATCTGCCATTAAAGGAATCAAATTGTTCACGTCTACAAAACGCGAGTTAGAATTTTTTCAAGGAATTCAAGGCGTCTTTCCATTAGTACACGTTCAATATAAGGAGGTAAATAAGTTCTTCCAGAATGTGTAGTACCTCTGTCTTCAACAAAGACCATCTATAGTTTCAAAATTGTTAACTAATGTAATTATTTTCTTTGTTCTTTTCAAATAAGTAAAAGCAAAAGGACAAAAAGCAATAAATAGTAATAAATTGAAACTTAAACAACTTTAGTAAAGCAATAATAAATTAGCAACTAAGAACAAAGACCAAAAGCGCTTAGCTCCCCGGCAACGGTGCCAGAAAATAGCTTGATGACTGCAAGTGCATAGATCGATTGTAGCTAGTTTCAAAATAAGAGTATCGAACCCACAGAGAGCTATTTGGTTAAGGTCTTTATGCCCCTTGTCACTATCTACCAAAGGATACTTGTAAGCTGCTTTTGATTTCAAGTAAGGGCGTTTGGAAGTTTTTGTATTTGTGTGCAAGAAAGTAAATAAAACAAGTAAACAAACAAAAATAACAAATGCATTGGAAATGGTGTTGGAACTCAATAGGTCAAACGCGTTCTCGAGGATTTAGCATACACCGCTAGCATGGCGTAATTACTCATGATTAGGATAACCTATTTCTTGTGTCATCCCATGTGTGGAGAGAGTTCCATAATAAGATGTTCACCACAAAACTGGTAGTTATCCGCTTTCTTGAGCTAGTTAATGAGGTCATCTCTAAATAACCACTATGATACCTCAGAGTAGTAACTCATAAAGACCACCACAATTAAGGGTTTCCCCATGGATATCATAATTAGCTTAGTGAATATCTCTTTATTCCTCCTTAAACCATGCAGGTTATAAGCCAATGCTTGTAGTCATGAGTAACACTGAACATACTCACATACACGTCCTTAGGATTTCATCCTCTCTTTAGTCCTGAGGGCAAATGATATGTGGCCGACTACACATACCATCTAAAGGGAGAGATCAAACATAATATCATAAATCAATAGATCATGGATACAAGTAATCATCTTTATTTCATCTCATAATAATGTTAGGGTCTCTCCATCTCCCCAAGAACAAAGGAACTACTCACATATAAAGGCAATCAACATCATGATAATAATATGGATCGGATATGAGAATACAATCGAATACAAGTGAAGATCCACACTAGGGTTTGGATTACAACCAAGTAGAGAAGGGGATCGGTGTTGGAGACATTGGTGATGTTGATCAGTGTTGAGGCCTTCAAGATCCAAGTCCATTCTCCTCTTGAGCAATGGTGATGGTGGAGATCTTGTGGAGGTGGTGGCTATGAAGTTTGCAAGGCGGCAGGGCTCTGTCGTGGAGGTATTTGGAGAGGCCTCTTCTCCCTTGGATCCTCCCCTCCTTATATAGGCCTAAGGGGTATCTCCTAGCCCCTCCCACATTACCTATGACTTAAGGAAGGTCCAGGAACAAACGGGGGCAAATTCTATGAAGAAACACGTCAAAAAGCAGTTTTCGTGCATCCAGGCCCGTGGTACGGGAGGACGCTACGACTAGAACCGCCTATGCTAGTGGCCGTTAAACCCTGAGTATGCTTTCATATTGTGGCCGCTATTTCTTTATACGAACTTTGATTTGGGTGTTCTTTGGCTCGTTGGATTCGTATGGCGAGGGATATAATATCATGTCCTTGGATATTCATTTGGAGTTTATGGAAAAATTCACTTTTCCATCTCTCAAATGGCTAAGTCTGGTGCCTATAGCTCCTCCATATTGCATCTTCTTGGTTCCTCTTGCCTTTCTTTATCCATAATCCATCATAACACCTACACACAAGTCAAAGACAATAAAAAGTAATAAAATCCTAATAAAACTACTAGTTGTGCAAAGTCCATGTGAAAATGAATGAGAACTAGTAATCATACATAATAGGCATAGGTGTAGCTAGATATATCATGTAATGAGTGACACTATGAATAATTTGTATGATTAAATATGCATCATATTTGCACTCATCAATACCGAAGACCATCAGATCAATAACCAACAACGGAGCCTGAATGCCCATCATAGTTCCTACAATACGAAAATCACATCGAGTGAACTGTTCATTGTACATATACTAATCCTTCTGCCCCATGATATCCGTGTGACAATCTGAGGCGAGATATTGGTATCCTCATGAATCAACTCTTGGTCACTATATGGGTTATCCTCATTATGATTTCACTCTCTTTAACTCATATCCATATTCTGATGTCCTTTATGATCTCATCATAACTGTGTCTGCGTAGATGATTGTGTGACATCGTAATGCCGAGTAGGCCCAGCGAATATCTCTCCATTGGCAAGAGGAGAGAGATCCCACTTGTTGAACTATCCAAGACCCCAGACATACTTTCATGCTTATCTAGGAATCACCAGTATGGCCACCTTTGTAGGTGGGGTTGGGACAAAACCAAAGATAAGCCTTCCGGCATGAGGGTTCTTGGTCTTCTCATGGTCTTGAGTATAAGATACTGATATGATGACTTGACTATTAACTTTATGGTTCTATCTCATAGTAAATCATCATTTGGATTTGTTTCTTACCCTTGTCTCTCCAAACAATGTACTATCATTGCAGGTGGTATACTCTCCATGATCAGGGAACTTGATTGTCGGCTAATCCTAGAGGCTAAACTAGGAACATCTTGGTTAGTTCATCTTTACTATACCTACATGTGATGTTTCCTTTGATTCTCACAATCAAAGTTCACAGTAGCATAGTTCGATGAACCTATATATTGAATAGGGGATTATATAATAATAATCATCATTATTATTGCCTCTAGAGCACTAATCCCAACATTATCGAGTGGGCCTAGGGTATATATTTCTGTCACGTGGATGGATAAATCCTGTTCTTGATTCATGCAACTCAACAAGTACTTCCCGAGATACATGAAAGACACCTTTATGATAAACCTATTACGAAGTGACTGTTCATGCCCCCAAAGTATTTTTTCAATACTCGGGAGTAACATAATATCATGGTGTAAGGATCATGATACTTGACAATGAACAACTATGCAATTTAAAAATTGCGATACAAACCAATTGCTGATTTTAGTTTTGGTGTGTCCATCATATCATTATCCTAATAACATGATCCTGTTATTAATTGACAACTCATGTCTATGGTTAGAAAACCATAACAATCATTAATCAATGAGCTGGCCTAGTAGAGTCTTGCTAGGGACTCAATGTTGTTTATGAAACCACACAAGTATTATGTTTCACGTTAATACAATTATATCATGGAATATAGACATTTACCATGAACGGGAAATATGACAATAACAACTTTATTATTGCCTCTAGGGCATATTTCCAACATTTATGTATTTATAAATATACTCCCTCTGTCTTGGTTTACAGGGCTCAATCTGAAAAAACATTTTGCCCACATTAGCTCCTCTCTAAGGCCTGGATGCAATTAATTAGGAGTAGTAATCCCTCTAATTATGTGGTGCATGCGGTGGGGTGGAAAACTAAGCCAATGGGCTGGCTGCATGCGCACAGTGTAGTCTACTACTTTATAAATGGCCACAGTTGATTGGAGAGAGGCACAACTTAGGAGAGTTTTTATGGTCCAATGAAAAAATATCTTGGTCTTGATGCAAAATTAGTTGAGCCCTGTAAACTGGGACAGAGGGAGTAGTTCTTTTACCAACTGACCATTAGATTGCGTACTACATGATTTACAACACGATACACTAAAACCACCATGAACTAATCACCCACATCGTTTAGTGTTGGTAAGATGAGGTGGATCTAGAGGGTCCATGGATGCCATGGTACCCTCTACAAAATACCAAATTAATTTACACCACATCAAAGCACCAATAGTTGATAGTTTAGAATCTATTATGGAACTATTTATTGGAGTTACGATGATATTTGGAATAAATTAGTATAATATATCTTTTGTATTTTGAACAAATTTTCGACCAATATGTTGGAATTGTGTTGAACGATATGGACGGTGGCACCCCTAAAGCTAAGATGCTAGATCCGCCACTATCCACAAGGCCAACACTTCCAACACAATCAAACACCCGATTTCACTTCATCTGTCATGTAAGCTATTGGGGAAAATATGTGGTAACACTGTGTTGACCAGTTCAAACTCAAGATCTTTTATCTCTCGTACCATTTTGAATTCATCTACTGCTCAACTCACCTAGAAGCTCAGAGTGGTTTAAGAAATGTGGATCCGAATTTAAATACCCACTTACATATAGTTTATTAAGGGCTAGGCATGGGATTGATATATGCTGAAAATAATATTATATATTTGGTCGAAGCCTTAAGTAGTGCTGCAGACATGTCAGATGGAGGCAGAGAATGTTACTTGAAGAACAAACTAAATGACATGAGAAGAGCTAGAGTTATAATATATATTAAACATGAAACCGCCAACAGGGTAGCATGGTTGATTTGGTGTTGTGGGTTCACACGCACATCACGACTTACGTTATACAAAGTACCAACTTTTAAAAGGAAGTGTAAATGTTTGCGAAAATCTCTTTTTTTGTTCGCAACATTGATGAAATATTGATTTTTTAGGTCATAAAGAATCACATGATACAATCTAAACCTTGAGGAATAAAGAAAGAGTGGCCTACTCACATAATTGTCTTTTTGTTTTGCTCATGATATACATATGAGTTTTCTTTGAAATATGCATTTTGCTATCATACTTTATTCTATTTATTAAAAAGTTCACTTATTTTATTGTTTCTTTGGTTTTGGCATGATAGTACGATCGAAAGCTTGGTACCACTAGATAGCTTCTTCACAAAGTAGCTTTTAGAAACCTAAGAAATTAAGAATGGGCCAGGGGCCAGGCTCCACCAGGGGAGTGAAGAGCTAACCCTTCCAGAACTATAGAGGTCAGCCAGTGGCTTAGTTTCTAGAGCATCAATCTCGGCCACACAACTAAAAGAAAAAAAAAGCTCGACCACAACATGCATGATTGTCTGCCCTACCCGGAAGTCCAGCCGATATTTGTATGGAGGTGTACTTTGTAGCGTGGACTTTGTTGCTTGGAAGCATGCACGAGGCGATCTGATCGGGAATGAGTGTTGCTTACAACTCCTGCTCAACTTGCTTTGAGCCAATAGATTAGTAGTGTTATTGTTGTTGTTTAGAAACAGATCACATGTACTCCTAGTACTTTTATGTCATTCCATAACAAAGAAAGCCGTTTCCTCTTGCATTGACGTGTAAACAATACAAAAGGAGTCGCTCTCCCCGGGGCCTCCTTTTTGGCTCTCGCGATCGATGGATCAATCCATCGCTCGGTTTATTCGACCTAGCTGCCAGCCTGCTTTCAGGCGGGCAACCTATCTTACATCCCAATCAGGGCCTGTCTGCTGTCTTCTCTTCTCCTCCTATATATAGAGTGTCGCTAAAAAAAATAAAAATCTGGAAGAAAAGGGATAAAAAATGGTTGGTTTTACAATTAGGCGCCACTTCTTTGTGGCGCTGGAGCGGTCTCGATCCCTAGCTGAAAAATGTCTACGTTTGGAGTGTGTTTTCTTTTTGCATGGAATTTTCTTGGTCTTCTCTAGCCCGGCCGTCACGGTCCTCGCTGAAGAATCTGTACAGAGGACTTTGACGATCCGTGGGGTGCTACTGATACGTAATTCAATCGGCCTCCGCCAGCCCGCTCCCGCCGCGGCGCTCAGAGGCTACATGTGTCCCCTTGGATGGCGACCGCCGCCCGCGGACACGGACAGCCCAGTTCGCATGCGCGCCGCGCGCTGTAGATTTTTGGTGGAGAAAGCGCGGATGAATCGAATCAGGCGCTGTCGTCCTTGCGGGTGAAGGTCATGGGGAGGCCGTTGATGGGCAGGGCGAAGGGGCCGAACTGGACGCCGCTCTCGGACTTGGAGGTAGACCACCTGTACTTGGTGGTGAGGTGGTGGCAGAAGACGAGCATCTCCAGCTTGGCCAGCTCGTTGCCGGGGCAGGAGTGGTTCCCGTTCCCGAACGGCATGAACGTGTTGGGCTTGGGGGCCACCTGCAGCAGCACAGTCACAAAACCACCATCAGCTACCGCGAATCGTCAACGAAATCGAGAAAAAAAGAAAGAAGGAGGAGGTTGTGATGCTGACCTCGAATCGTGAAGGATCGAACTTTTCGGGGGAGGGGAAGTGGTCGGGGTTGTGGTGGATGTTCCGGAACAGGGGAAGCACTTTCCAGCCCTTGGGAATGAGGTACCCTGCACAGCGCGAACCGATGAGTTGAGTTGGTCTATTCGTATTTGCTCGCTCGGTTAGGAACACGTCCTTTCCGAGCCAGTTCATGCGCAGGCCAGGCAGCGCACTGCTGTACCCCGAGAGGGACAGCGCTGCGTCGTGCGTGCGTTGCCACGAACGAAACGACTAGGAAGTCGATGATGTTTCTGCTCTGCTCACCTTGGTACTCCACGTCCTCAACGGCCTCCCTGAAGGTGAAGGAGAGGATGGACGCGACCCGCATCGTCTCCTGGATCACGCGGCCCGTCATCCGCATCCGCCTCGTGTCGGCCCACGACAGCGGCTCGCCGGACAGCTCCTTCTCCCTGGCGATCGCAGCCTGCTCTTCCTGTTAATGTTCAATCGGTCTGGTCAGCGAATGCTTTTCGATCTACTCCTAGTACGGAAGCGACTGTTCCAGGTTAACTGTTGTTGTTGTTGAGGACTTACGGTGACGGCTTTGAGCACAGCGGGGTTGTCGCCGAGGAACTTGACCATCCAGGTGATGACGCTGGCGGTGGTGTCCCGCGCGGCGAAGATGACGCCGATGGCGTTGTCGGCGATCTGCTCGTCGGTGAGGGCCTCCTTGCCGTCCATGAAGGAGCCCAGGAGGTCGTTGCCGCGCTCCTGCTCGCGCCGGGCCGACATGATGTGCGCCACAATGGCGCCCAGCCGCTTCCGGGCCTTCATGGCCTTGTGGAACAGCGTGCCGGGCAGGTTCACAGGCATGGAGTTGTACCCCTTCTCAAGCGTCAGGTAGCACTGCTTCAGCTCCTCGATGTACTGCATCTCCTCGTCGCCGAAGATGGACAGCAATGCCACATTCAGAGCGTACTGCGCAAACAAAACTAAACCATCAGCACACACATAACAGAGCAGAGCAGCACAACAGAGCAGAGCAGAGGACGCGGGGACGCACAGTCTTCATCTCTTGGAACGTGTTGACCTGCAGGCCGTCCCACGAGCGGAGGGAGCGGAGCGCGATGGCCTCGATGGCGGGGACGGAGCCGCGGATGGAGTCCGGGGAGAAGGCGCGGGAGACGAGGCGGCGGAGGTGGGCGTGGTAGTCCCCCTGCTGGAAGAAGATGGCCTGGCGCCCCAGCATCCGCTCCTTGCTGGCGGGGAAGGTGGGCTTGAAGAGGTGCGCCTGCGTCACCAGCACGAACTTGGCCGCCTCCGGGCTGGACACCATGACGCAGGGGCAGCCCAGGATGTGCGTCTTGAAGATGGGCCCGTACTTGTTGCGCTTCCTGGCGAAGAACACGTTGGGGTTCTTGGAGGAGTAGAGCTGGGTGGTCTCGCCCACGTACGGCCACCCCATCGTCCCCGGGGGCAGCGGCAGGCTACCCTTGCCGCCGGAAGACGACGACGACGACCTCCTCTTCTTGGCGCTTAGGGCGCATGCCAGGATGACGAAAGGCGCGAGCAAGCAGAGGAAGAGGATGAAGGCACCCATGGGAAGCAGAGCGAGAGGCTTCTGCCTTCTTGGGTTTCGTTGATTGGGAAGGAGGAGGAGATGGTCTCGGATGGGTGGTGGTGCCGGGGTGTGGAGGGAAATGCGAGGGAGGTGGCAGGTATTTATAGATTGGCGATGGTCTCTGGCCGCGCCCTGAACAAAGATCTACTACTACTACGACACCCACAGATGAGTTCACCCACTAGGCATACTAGTACACAGGCCAACACGAGAGCAGAGCAGAGGCAGAGCTGCGCGTGTGCGGCTGAGCGAATTATTGCATAAATCAATTCAGTAAAAGCTGGAGCGATTAATAATCAATTAGCCAATCCACGCAGGTGCTGTGTACGTAGCAGATACACCTTTCCAGCGCGCGAAGAAGGGAAAGAGGGGGAGAAACACGAACAGCTCACACCTCTCCCTTTCCGGCCCCTGTCCTGTCTCAGCGACGCTGGCTGGTCGAGTAGCATAGCAGCTACTGTACACGCTCTCTCCTATCCTACGAACGACTGCTGCTTCCTGCCACTCTCCCACCTCCTATAAGGAAATGCTGCTTTGTTTTGGCCGCATGCTCAGCTTGATGATGATTCTCATAATATCCCCTGTCCTCCTGGCCTTGCTGCCCACTGCATCATCACATCGCTTAGGTGGTCTCAAGATATTTTTATTCCAAACAGTATCTACTGATTGGGCTCATGCTAGCTTGGTTCCATCTACTAGGACTAGTAGTAGTATGACGATTATGTGAGTCATTCTCTATGTCATTGATTCATTATTATTGAGGTATAATAAACTGTAAGTACTACTGCTTTAGCTTGCCGGTTTCACTGACCGGTTAAAGCAGCCTTTGGGTAGGAATGACAGGTGTTGAACTGATCTTTTGTACTAGTACGTACCATCATCATGGAAGTGGTCGTACGCATACATCCTAATCTTAATATTTGGATTTGGACAAGAGAAATAGTATGGCATTTCTTTTGGAATTAATGTTCAACAAGATATTGGTATGCTACTAGTAGGTTAGCATCCCAATCAGAAATTCAAAAGGCATGTGCGGTCAGAGGAGTTGACCTTCTCACGGGATTACGGGACAGCTGTGAGGAGGGTGTTATTCGATCCATCCGGTTCGTGCAGCGTACTAGTTAGACCAATTTTCTTCTTCTTCTTCTTTCATTTTTTTTGACTTCACCCCATATGTCAATCTATTGAATTCCTTTGAATATAATATATTGTGGGAATGCATGCCCCAAGCGAAGCCTAGTATAGCACGAGGAGTAGCACTGGTCTAACATGGAAATTGCTACTATGACAAATATCTCTCCCTTGCTTGCTTTCTTGCCACGTGTTCGTAGAAGGTACCCCTCTTTTTCCTAGTACTAGCATTTCTCTTCACGACTTGATGCGAGCAATTCAAGGGACAGGTGTCAGGCGTCCATCGTTTGAGTCCATTATCTTAATGCAACGTATGTATCTACGTTTCTACGATCAGTCCTAAAGGATCTGTATATCATATCATAAAAAATGAGTCATACATATCTACGTTTCTTATTATATGTATGTTCACTCATTTTGTTCTGAACTAAAAATCGTCTAGATACATGCGTTTCAGAGATGGACTAAAACATGTTATATTTTAGGAGGGAGTTTATCGGAAGAGAATAACGGTACTAAACTCGAATTCACATGACTTTTTGAATAGCTCGCACAGTCGCACTATAAACGTATACTCAACCACCATTATATGTTGAGTCATAGCTGAGGCCATGCATGGCCTTCTAGATGTTGCAAGCCCCATGCCCCATGCTCAACACAGATGAGCATGCGACGTACGAAGTTCTCTTCCTGAAGGGATGCAATTTTCTTTATGTCATGTGATGAAGTTATTTAGTTCAATTATGGCGGCATGATCTGCTCGCCATAGGCTAGCTAGCTAGCTACTACATGAAGCCGATATCAGAGGTTTCAGAACACGGAAGCGCGCATGCTTCACGAAGGAGAGCAAATGAAACTTCCCCTTCTGCAGTACTAGTACATATTCATCTGCTCCTTGTATGAAATATGAGTAGGGGATATTAAAATGTTGATGCGATTCGATAAGATATTTCCTACAGTGAAAGGACGATTTCGTTTATGCACTATATGCATGTGTTCTTCCGTCGACATACGCGCGCCTTTGTGCTAGCAACGTAATAATGCTCTTTATATATATATAGCTAAACAAAGTTTGATGTGGCAGGCAGGAATATTTGGCGTGGTTGGTCAGGTCCCATGGATGCAGGAGCCGCCCAATTCTAATAGAATCTACTCCTCCGATATGATTGCTGTACGTGCCATTCCGATAGATTCTTGATCAATCGGGTGTCTAGATTAAGGAGTCGTGGTAGTATCCCAGTTGCATATGCCATGCCATGCAGGAGGGTTAGCTAGCTCGCTAGGATATGTACGACGGGAGACGGATCTGGAAGTTCGATATGCACGTAGCGTGATGGGCACAACTACAAGAGACCGCTCCTTGCATAGGCAGGAGGGCGGCATGCAGACCGCCCGTGGTGGGGCACGCGTACGTCGTAGATTGCGGCACGTACGTAGGGCCGATCGATCGAGCCACATGGGTCGATCATCTCGGTCGGTGCAGTGCAGTGCAGGAGCTAGCTAGCCAATTAAGCGTCAACGCTTAGCCAGAGAGCCCTCACCAGTAGAGCGGCCGGCGGTGCATGTGTGCGTCTTGCCCGCGGAGCCGCCCTGCAGACCAATCAACCGCGGCACGATACCGGCCGGGCCGGGTGTTCATTGTCCGCATGCATGGCACAGCAGGCCGTTGTCTCTCGCCTTATCGGTCCCATTATTCCCGTTCATGGGGTAGGTCTCTGTTGAGACGTAGATCGGCGTGTTCATTTCGCATGGAACGAGAAAGATCGATCGTACGTGTGCATCAGCATGCATGATGCACGTACACCTGATCGAGTTTGGATGGACGCAAACGGTACGTACACCTGCCGCTCGCTCATTGCCCGATCGCCGTGCGCATCGGTGGTCCATCGGCTCGTCCCGTGGGGGGAGCCACCGGGTAGCCGCTAAGCTAGGATCGATCGATGGAAAATATCAATCGGGCGCGGGCACGCACGCGCGCGCGCGTGCAAGTCAGGCTCTGTGTCGTTGCGGCGCCGCGGGCCACGTTACAGCGGCCGCAGGACATACGTGTCTCGAATGATTGCGCGCGCTGTATACGTACGTACCCAAGCTAGCTAGTAGCTACGTGCGTGTCGTAGTCATACTCATACGTACGTGCGTGTCTATCGATCTGATATGCTGCCCCTGCGAGGCTGCGACCCGACTTGACCGCCCGATCTGCGCATCAGCGCATGTGCGCAACACTCCGCTGCAGCAGGTGCAGGTGCATGCATGCCGTCGCGGGGCGTTCGTTCGGCGGCCGGTACGCCCACACTTTCCCGCCCGCCTGGCGGCCTGGGCTCCTGCTTCCTGCTTTAGGCCGGTACGTAGTTGTTCATGGATCGATGGGATCGGGGAGTTGAAATGTACGCGCAGCCGATCGAGGACCAGCTGCAGCTGCTAGCCGGCCCGTTGCGACGTCGCGCGTGTCCAGCAGGACGGCAATAAATTAGCGTTAGTCCGATCAATCAAGACGGCCGGCACGCGTCGCAGAGCCAGCGAACGAGGTTTCCCTGCGGCTCCCGGCGGAGGGGGCAGCACGGCAGACGGCACTGCGTCGGCCGTACATAGAGTAACTGATCGACGAAATGGCCCGTGCCCAACGTGGCAACGCCGGGCCGGCTGCGGCATCCCACCCAGCCAGGCACGAGTGGAATTGATCGTGTACAGTGCGGCATCACTGGGTGGGTCTCCAGCAATCAGTGCCTGCAGCCAGCGACAGACCTAGGATTTTAGGAAAGGATATGTCGCACCATAATTTTAGCCTGCCTATTGATATTTTTTTTTAGAATATAAAGAAGAAATGACAATTATAAAATATGATATGATAATTTAGATAAAAAGGGATTTTGCATTTCTATACCTAATAATAAAAAGAGAAAGGTTTCTCTCTTCGTCTGTCAAAGTGCGTTTTGGTCCATCCGTGTAGACGTCTTCGTATCCGTGGTTGCGCCTACCTCTTCTACGCTCCGCTTTGCCTTGGTCCGCGCAATCTCCGATACTTGCACAGATTGGACAAGACAACACGAACACGATTGACCATGTTTGTACATCGCTGAGTTTACGGACCTTCAAATCCGTCCAGCCAATAGACAATAAACGGATTGATATATTTCAAGTCGTCGCCGCCCCGTGGTCTCGGCATCTAGGCCGGCCGTCGAGATCACAAATTGGAGAAGATCTGGCGCCTTCCCGTGGAGGTCAACTGACAAGCTCGCTCACATGTTCTCGGTGGTCGATGTTGTGAGGGCAGCGTGGTGCGGGACCACAATCACCACCCCCTCGGCGGAACCTCCTGGAAGCAGCATGAGGCGCCCGTGCACGGCATGTGGCACAACCTGCTGAAACCTCTCGCTGAAGAGGATAGGTTGGAGAAGCACCACCTTCCTGTTTATGTACACTTTTCCTTCCGATCGAACTAGCGGGGATGAGTTCAACCTGGTACCCATCCATTCTGCCTATCTGTATCTGATTGATTCGGCGGCATGCCCCATAGATCATAGATTGATTAAGCGGCCTCTCTGCATAAAATACATAAAATAGAAGTGATGCACCCCGGTAGCAGCGACGGCCCAAGTTTGCGATATCGCGGCATATATTCGTGCAGGTGCAGCCATCCGCGGCAACTAGCTAGCGATGGCCAGCAGCGTTTAATCGGCTTCAAAATCAGTATTCCGATCTTACACAAGCAATGTCTGCTCCTGTTCCATCAGATCATGTGCTCCTCTCATCTGAAAAAAGGGTTACGTTGTAGCTATGAGCATACAGTAAATTTAAGGATCTTTGTAGCTCAAATTAGTTTAGAATTTATTCCATGTACGTGTCCTTGATCACTATGTTAACTAGAAAAATACCCAGCGCCTTGCTACGGAAATTTATGTATTTTACAAATAGTGCAGAAAATATGTAAAAAAAGGTAGAATATAGATGCAAATTTAATTAAAGATCTTGAGGATACAATTTTCAATGTTCGTGGAAACATAAATAGACCCTCTAAAAAATACAATGTTTTATATGTACATGTACTAAGAACTATATCTAAAAATGATGTTCTCACACCGAGTACTATGTTCATACTTTTAACTATTGTTCTTTATATACAATCAGCAATGTACAGTGAGCTTATCTTAAGTGACCCAACACTAAAATATAAGATCCATCAAGCATTTACTTTTGGTCTTAAAGAACGTGTAGTTTTGTCTTCTGGCTAATGGCTATAATCTCCATTGAAGACCACAATTGTGTACTCCTCACTTTCACACGAAGAGTTTTGAGATTATATCTACTATTCAGAGAACAACAAATACAATAGTTCGTCAATACATAAATGGGTAAACCGGTGACTCAAACAATAGCGCCTGCATGATTCTCTTCAATGTCCGGATGCCTTCACTGTACAAAAGGTCTAAATTCTTGTACTCCCTCCGACCTAAATTAGTTGACTTAGATTTGTCAACGCACGGATGTATCTAATACTAAATCATGTCTAGATACAATTGAATCTAGACAAATCTAAGTCAACTAATTTGAATCAGAGGAAGTAAATATTTTGTACAACACTGTTCTAAAAATACGTAGGAAGGCCTATATTCTCCGTCTCTCTAATTTGTACCTTGATGTTTCGGAGAAGCAGCAAACAATAATAATCGGACCTATATTCTCGTCCTATCAGAACTCCAGGCCGTCGAGCAGGACCTTCCTGGAACTTTAGTTGTGGCGGACGGCAGGCTACTTGGGGAGGGGGAAGAAGACCGTGAGCAGGCAGCAAGTCTAAGCCGTTCATGGTAGGATGGAAGAGAAAGAAGCATTTGCATTGGCTCTAAAGGCAGGTCTTGGCAAACTTGGAGATCGGGAAGGTGTCTTTATAGGCTGAATAGAGAAAAGAAGACATTATTAGTAGGGAAAGGTAACGGCAAAAAGGGGAAGAGACGCAGACACAATCCATTTATAAGAAATAAATTTCAGAATTGATGAGATAGACCGAGTAGCCTGGAAGGTTATACACGTACTATCGGGGAAAGTATCAAGGAAAAAAAGAACATAATGGAAATTGTTGAGGTGGCATCCTGATGATGTGGCATGCTTGCATGTGGAGAGAAATCTCTTAGTGGGGATCACCTATTTAGATATTATAGATTATGCACTTTTTTGTATAGATGACTCTTCTCATGCTTCGGTCACAATGTTGTCGCGCCAAGATATAAATAACTTTTAGACCAAAATTCTAATGTTTTTTCTCTAGAGAGTACTGCTTATGCGGTAATTTTATATCATCACGGTTGAATATATAGAACTACTGATATAATCTGGCCTATTTATCATTTATAAGGTGTACTAGCACAAAACCCGTACGTTGCTACGGCACCACACTAAATCAAATTAGGCATCATTTTATATGTTTAAATATGCACGCAGTCGAAACCAAATATCATGCAATCCTCATTTACCGACTTTTATACCTTATAGTAGTGGTTATCACGAAACATCAACCTTAAGGATATTCGAACATGCGGATATTTGAACAGATCAAGATATTTCTAGAAATTAAAGGAATTTGATGACAATTCAAAGATTCGCATGTTCGAGGATTCAATCTTGTACAATAATGCATGATCACTAATGTCCAGTCAATTCGTATGACGAGAGGGCGGGCTCCTATTTTTTTTGCAAATGAGGTCATAATATTTATATTTTGCTTGAACAAGAGGGGTTTGATCGAGAGAATGAAGAGGGGGAGGGGTATGATCTCATTTGTGGTCGTGTTTGTAACACCCTCGAATCGTCCCTATGCAAGTTTTAGCCCTTTCCGCCAAACCCACATAGAAACGATTCAAGGACGCCCACCAGGCACTTTCGTGCGGGTGGAAAACGAAGTAATACCATTACACAACAGTCCTCGATGGGACCCACAGAACAGATATATATCCAATAGCGACTCAACAAGTCAAGGATACGGATATACAATTCAGAGATCCAAATCACCTTGAAATCGATACAGCGTCCGAGTACGGACAAGATGCATATTGGGCTAAGAGCCCTGAAGAATAACCAATGGCGTCCATAACCCTGCCCAGGCCAAGCCGGAAGGGTAACCCTGCTAACAACGTCGATATCAAACCTGCTAAAACAAAAGGGGTGCCGACAAAGACAATGGAAAAGAGGCGTCGATCGAGGCGATGCAGCGAGGCTAGAATTCGGCGGCTCTCGCCTACATAGGTATGGTGGACTGAAGCGGCAGCGCAGCAGCACTAAACAGCCTATAGAGACTCAGTAAAACTGGGGGCTATTAGAGAGGGATAAGAAAGACCTATTCGGATCCAACCTGATACTAACACCAATCATACCCATCCTGGTATTCCCCCTCGAGAACGAGGAAGTCAAACCGAGGAACTCACACCGTTGGCAGTTTTATTCATTCCATTTTAGTTGAAGCTCTTACTAATCAGATATAGATAGCATGAGTCATCATGATAGCATAAGTAGTGGGCAGTTTTAATTAACCATTCAGTTGTGGTTGCAGTACTTACTAGTCGGATACAATTAGCATGTGACATCCCAAACCCAATAGTTGTTGGCACTTTTATTTCATTCTATTGGAGTTGCGATACTTACTAGGCAGGTATAACATGACACGGTACACCCCAGTTCCACCAGTTGTTGGCACTTTTATTTACTCATTCTATTGTAGTGAAGCTGATTACTAGTCACATATTAAGTCAAATTTACAGCACTACTTTAGTTATGCTTGTCTATGATCGAGATACTGTGCTCCAAGTCGTCCATAACCGCGGACACGGCTTTCAGAAAGATTTACCCTGCATGGGTGCACAAATAGCAACACATACACGATCAACCTCGGAAAAACCAAATCAAAACCCAACGAGGCTTTCAGGACAAAGCAATCACAGGATTCATAAATCATTTTAGGGGGGCACCCCACTAAGCTACCCGCAACGAAGTTGGCCGGCTCCGAGACGGACCCAGAGTTTGTGACAATGGCTGTAAACGACTGGGAACCCGAAAGTGTGACTGGGCTTGTCGATACCGCGAAAACATTCCACGTTCCAAAACAGTACATGTGCTCCACGCACAATCGTAAATAAAGCAGTAAGCATGGCATAAGTACAGGATAGTAATAAAGCCCCAAACTAGTTTGTGGCCCCAAGAAATAAGAAATGAATCAAGCTCTGGCTAAGGGGGATTCATAGAGTCTCCCGTATGTGGATAGTGCGAATAGTCAAGGAACAGGTATCAAGTACTCGGGGCCTACGGGACACAAGTAGACATGAAAAACCAAATAGCATATATTGCCCACCGGTGCCTCTTTCATTAGTTGTCCCAACAGTTTAATAGTTGTATTTAAAGTCATGATCCTCTCCACCGTAAAGCATATGACAACATTCCAACAACTGTGTGGTACTTCACGACACGGGATCGCACCTGAGTAAGCGACTACGACTCGCAAGACCATCTATCTACCAAACAACAGGCAATAGGATGTGTCCAAGGCAATATAGAGGCTGCAAGGTATATAAATAGTGCACGGAAACTAAAGCATCGCAATACGGGTAGCAATAGATCAACAGGAGGGAGTAAAGACTAGAAATGCAAAATAGGTAGAAGGGGGAGAATGCTCGCCTGGGAAACATAGCCGAAGATACATTATCCGAAGAACTTGTCGATACTCGCATCCACTCAACGGCCTAATCCGCGAAGAAGCAAAGCACTAAAAGAAACACCGGATACACTATTTAATACTCGGCAGAAATCCGGCATGATGATGATATGATGCATGGCATGGCAAAGGTGCGCTGCAACTAGGCAATATTAGGCGGAACCGGGGTCCCGACAATTAATTAAGAGGTTCATGTTGTTTAGGTACCCCGCAATTTAAATGTTGGCTTAACAAGGCAAACATGGCACGGGTTCGCTACACAAATTTAAATGGAGTCCGGAATAAGACTAGAATAGCCCGCATATAGACTCCATATTTAATTTAGGTGAATCGACTATTTAACCCAACCCACCAGATGACATGTATGCAAGCATGATGATTTAATGATACGACACGTATATGTCATATTATAAAAATAGAGGCTTAGGGTCACACATCTGTGTTCGGAAGATCTTGGGTTTCGGGGGTTCGGGTCTAGGTTTCAGGGTTCGACGGGATCGTTCTCGGTCAACGGAAGGAGAGCTTGGCGTTCCGGGAAGAAGGACTTGGTTTGGCGTCGGGGCGCATCGGATTCGCCCTGGTCGGTGTCGATCTTGTCATCATGAAGATCTTGTCGGGTCCTCGGTTTCGATTGTCGGTGTCGGACTCGGGTCTCGGCGCTGGAAGATCTTGGTGCTCTGTGCGGTCGATCTTGCCATTCCGGGATGGAAAACTTGCCGTCCGGGTTCTCGTGGCGTCCTTGTTGGAGTTCTCGGGTGACGTTGTCTGTCTTGGGTTCGGCGCCGGTGGATCTTGGTGTCGAGGGATTCTCCGGGTCCAGGGTCTCGGCGCTCCGTGTCAAAGGCCTCGGGTTCCGTGATGGAGATCTTGGAGTTCAGTTTCCATGTAGAAGCGCTCGGTGATTCGTGAAGGTGACCTTGGCGGCGGTTGTCCTCGGTGATCCTTGTCCGATTGTCGTGCCAGCTGAGGAAGGTCATGCCGAGGGTTCATCGGGGTGGAAGAAGCCGAGCACCCAATAAGCACAACAAGATAGGGGCTCAACAGAGACAACCAGCATCAGGAGGTCAGGAAACAGAGTTGTAACACGACTGGAACAAGGCGGTGGTGGCGGGCACAAGCAGGAGCAAGGCGACACAAGGGCATCGAGCGAGGCTAGAGCACGTGCTGACGGCGCAGTTCTGTAGGAAAAGGCACAAACACCGATGGAAGCGGGGGCCCGTGGCGGTAGCGCCGATTCGTGGCAGAGAAGATGGCGGCGAGGGCTGCAGGGCGGGTCGGCGGCGCTGACCGGCGAGGGGTGACACTGGCCTACAATGAAAGCGAAACGCGTTCATGGCGGCGCTGGAGAAGAGATGGCGGGGTGCTCACAGGAGGCGGCGGCGGAGCCTGAAGCGGGGCGCCGTGGGAGGAGGAGGAAGCCGGGGTGGGGCTCCCGATGATGGAGGGGTACTGGACCGACGAGGCCTCGCTGGCCGGGGTGGCGCAACCCCGGGGTCACGGGCTCGGAGCAGAAGGGGGGCGAGGCGGAGGGAGGAGACGGCCCCGGGGTGGAGGTAACGACGGCGGCGGACGAGTCGCAGAGGGGTCGGCGGTAGACGCCTTGCGAGGGGATCGCACGACAGCGACCGGGCCGAGGAAGGCCGGAGGAAGGAGGCGGCGGGGGCCTACGAGCGGTAGAGGAGCACAAGGTGAGGGCGGCCTAAAGAGAGGAAGGCGGCCGGCGAGCGAGCGATGCGGCGGTGGCCGGAGGGGACGGCGACGTGAGGGAGCAGGCCGGGGAAGCCTGGCCTCGATCGATGGGAGGAGGTGGGCGTAGGGAGGAAGGAGATAGGAGCGGGAGCCGGTAGGGAGGACGAGGGGTAGGTGGGAAGGTGGCCGTTGGGGACCGTGTCGGTGGGCCAGGGGCGGGGCCAGGCGAGCAGGTGGCGGTCGGCAGGTGTGTGGGCGGGAGTGGTGGAGTGGCTGGCATCGGAGGGCTGGTGGTGCATGCGGTGTGGGGAGTTGGTGAGTGGGTTGTGTGCGTGTGTGGGTTAGGGTAGGATAGGGTTGGGTTTAGACAGGTTTGGGTAATTTTGGGGGTGGCCGGCTGGGTCGGTTCGGCTGCCCCCTAAAAATAATATAAATATTTCATCTGTTTAAAACGGGGCTTTTGAAATCCGTTTTTAGACGAAATAAAATATTCCAGAGACCCGGGTTTTAATTTGAAATAAAGACGGGGCGTTTAGAAAACAAAACCAGGCTTTTCGAAAATAGTTTTTAAACAAACCATGCAAGATGATGACGATGCTCAAATGCAATGTGGCATGATGACATGATCATGCGGTCATGATGATGCAATGCACAAAAACACAGCGATTTTCTAGTAGTGGTCTTAGCGGGATGCCACAATTCGACACCACTAACAATGGATCTCGCCCTCGAGATCCGCCTCATGGTACCAGGGAGAAGGTTGATGATCGGATTCTTCTCGCTTCGTGTAGATCCTCGCGACACCACTAACAAAGATTCTTGATCCATCTTGAAATCGGCGACACCACCAACAAGGTGTCGTTGTCCGTGATCGTCGATAGAACACTCCGGGAACAAAGGGCGAAGGTAGAGGTATCAACAAATAAAGCCACCTCTAGCTTCCGTGGATGGAGTAAAATTGCTGGATCCACCGATTCAACATACAAAAGCGAATGATAAGAGTAGTTGGATGGTGATCAGTCCATCGCGCACCCAAACCATTACTCTACACATGAATAGGATAATTAGGCAACCAACTCTCGGAATCAGACTGAAGATCTCGACAAGCGAGGTTCGGAAACAAAGGAGTGATGCAGACTCTGCATCGGATCTAGCGTAGATGACGTCATCACGTCGGAAAACACCGGAAGGCACAAACAAGGAACAAAGAGTGGTACCACAGATAAAGGATTACTCAGATAGCATGAAGTCCGGAGATAGAAACACCGTTGTTAAAGGAGGAAGCGAAGCCCTGAAGGTACGACAGAAAACCCAACCACGAGAAGTCCTAGACTAGAAGAAGGTAAGAGAACAGATCCAAAACACGTAGAGGTAAGAGGAGAATATCATTGGGGTAAGGAGTAAAAGCAGACCTAATCAGATCTATCCAACCGATTTTGCAAAATAGTTTTGACACTCTATATCGGCCGTTAGCTAGGTTATCCTACAGGCTGGACCAGTGGGGTATCGTAACTGCTGAGCTCTAATACCACTCTGTAACACCCTCGAATCGGCCCTATGCAAGTTTTAGCCCTTTTCGCCAAACCCGCATAGAAAGCGATTCAGGGCATCACCGAGCACTTTCGTGCGGGTGGAAAACGAAATAATACCATTACACAACTGTCCTCGATGGGACCCACAGAATAGATATATATACAACAACGACTCAACGAGTCAAGGATACAGATATACAATTCAGAGATCCAAATCACCTTGAAATCGATACAGCGTCCGAGTACGGACAAGATGCAAATTGGGCTAAGAGCCCTGAAGAATAACCAATGGCGTCCATAACCCTGCCCAGGCCAAGCCGGAAGGGTAACCCTGCTAACGACGTCGATCTCAAACCTTCTAAAACAAAAGGGGTGCCGACAAAGGCAATGGAAAAGAGGAGTGTCAGTACTGAGGCCAGTACACGGCGAGGCTAGAATTCGGTGGCTCTCGCCTACATAGGTATGGTGGGCTGAAGCGGCAGCGCATCAGCACTAAACAACCTATAGAGACTCAGTAAAACTGGCGGCTATTAGAGAGGGATAAGAAACACCTATTCGGATCCAACCTGATACTAACACCAATCATACCCATCCTGGTATTCCCCCTCGAGACCAAACAAGGAAGTCAAACCGAGGAACTCACACCGTTGGCAGTTTTATTCATTCCATTTTAGTTGAAGCTCTTACTAATCAGATATAGATAGCATGAGTCATCCTGATAGCATAAGTAGTGGGCAGTTTTAATTAACCATTCAGTTATGGTTGCAGTACTTACTAGTCAGATACAATTAGCATGTGACATCCCAAACCCAACAGTTGTTGGCACTTTTATTTCATTCCATTGGAGTTGCGATACTTACTAGGCAGGTATAACATGACACGGTACACCCCAGTTCCACCAGTTGTTGGCACTTTTTCCATTGTAGTGAAGCTGATTACTAGTCACATATTAAGTCAAATTTACAGCACTACTTTAGTTATGCTTATCTATGATCGAGATACTGTGCTCCAAGTCGTCCAGAATCATGACACGGCTTTAGAAAGATTTACCACCTGAGGGTGCACAAATAGCAACACACACACGATCAACCTCGGAAAAACCAAATCAAAACCCAACGAGGCTTTCACGACAAAGCAATCACAGGATTCATAAATCATTTTAGGGGGCCACCCCACTAAGCTACCCGCAACGAAGTTGGCCGGCTCCAAGACGGACCCAGGGTTTGTGACAATGGTTGTAAACGATTGGAAACCCGAAAGTGTGACTGGGCTTGTCGATACCGCGAAAACATTCCACGTTCCAAAATAGTACAGGTGCTCCACGCACAATCGTAAATAAAGCAGTAAGCATGGCATAAGTACAGGATAGTAATAAAGCCCCAAACTAGTTTGTGGCCCCAAGAAATAAGAAATGAATCAAGCTCTGGCTAAGGGGGATTCATAGAGTCTCCCGTATGTGGATAGTGCGAATAGTCAAGGAACAGGTATCAAGTACTCGGGGCCTACGGGACACAAGTGGACATGAAAAACCAAACAGCATATATTGCCCACCGGTGCCTCTTTCATTAGTTGTCCCAGCAGTTTAATAGTTATATTTAAAGTCATGATCCTCTCCACCGTAAAGCATATGACAACATTCCAACAACTGTGTGGTACTTCACGACACGGGATCGCACCTGAGCAAGCGACTACGACTCGCAAGACCATCTATATACCAAACAACAGGCAATAGGATGTGTCCAAGGCAATATAGAGGTTGCCAGGTATATAAATGGTGCACGGAAACTAAAGCATCGCAATACGGGTAGCAATAGATCAACAGGAGGGAGTAAAGACTAGAAATGCAAAATAGGTAGAAGGGGGAGAATGCTAGCCTGGGAAACATAGCCGAAGATACATTATCCGAAGAACTTGTCGATACTCGCATCCACTCAACGGCCTAATCCGCGAAGAAGCAAAGCACTAAAAGAAACACCGGATACACTATTTAATATTACGGCAAAAATCCGGCATGATGATGATATGATGCAATGGCATGGCAAAGGTGCGATGCAACTAGGCAATATTAAGCGGAACCGGGGTCCCGACAATTAATTAAGAGGTTCATGTTGTTTAGGTACCCCGCAATTTAAATGTTGGCTTAACAAGGCAAACATGGCACGTGTTCGCTACAAAAATTTGAATGGAGTCCGGAATAAGACTAGAATAGCCCGCATATAGACTCCATATTTAATTTAGGTGAATCGACCATTTAACCCAACCCACCAGATGACATGTATGCAAGCATGATGATTTAATGACGCGACAGGTATATGTCATATTATAAAAATAGAGGCTTAGGGTCACACATCTGGGTTCGGAAGATCTTGGGTTCCGGGGGTTCGGGTCTGGGTTTCAGGGTTTGACGGGATCGTTCTCGATCAACGGAAGGAGAGCTTGGTGTTCCGGGAAGAAGGACTTGGTTTGGCGTCGAGGCGCATCGGATTCGCCCTGGTCGGTGTCGATCTTGTCATCACGAAGATCTTGTCGGGTCCTCGGTTTCGATTGTCGGTGTCGGACTCGGGTCTCGGCGCTGGAAGATCTTGGTGCTCTGTGTGGTCGATCTTGCCGTTCTGGGATGGAGAACTTGCCGTCCGGGTTCTCGACGAACTTGGCATCCTTGTTGGAGTTCTCGGGTGATGTTGTCGGTCTTGGGTTCGACGCCGGTGGATCTTGGTGTCCAGGGATTCTCTGGGTCCGGGGCCTCGGCGCTCCGTGTCAAAGGCCTCGGGTTCCGTGATGGAGATCTTGGAGTTCGGTTTCCATGTAGAAGCGCTTGGTGATTCTTGAAGGCGACCTTGGCGGCGGTTGTCCTCGGTGATCCTTGTCCGATTGTCGTGCCAGCTGAGGAAGGTCATGCCGAGGGTTCATCGGGGTGGAAGAAGCCGAGCACCCAATAAGCACAACAGGATAGGGGCTCAACAGAGACAACCAGCATCAGGAGGTCAGGAAACAGAGTTGTAACACGACTGGAACAAGGCGGTGGTGGCGGGCACAAGCAGGAGCAAGGTGACGCAACAGCATCGAGCGAGGCTAGAGCACGTGCTGACGACGCGGTTCTGCAGGAAAAGGCACGGACGCCGATGGAAGCGGGGGCCCGTGGCGGTAGCGCCGATTCGTGGCAGAGAGGAAGTAGCGAGGCGAGGGCCTGCAGGGGCGGGTCGGCGGCGCCTGACCCGGGCGGGGTGACACTGGCGGCCTGCAGCAGAGCCTGCGAGCACGTCCGCACGGTGACACCCGGAGAGGAGACGGCGGGGTGCTCACAGGAGGCGGCGGCGGAGCCTGAAGCGGGGCGCCGCGGGAGGAGGAGGAAGCCGGGGTGGGGCTCCCGACGACGGAGGGGTACAGGACCGACGAGGCCTCGCCGATAGGGGTGGCGCAGCCAGTCGCTGGGCTCAGGCAGAAGAAGAGGCGAGGAGGAGGCAGCCACAGGGTGGAGGTAACAAATGGCGGACGGTCCAGAGGGGTCGGCGGCAGACGCCTTGCGAGGGATTACATGTGGCGATCGAGCCGAGGAAGGCCGGAGGAAGGAGGCGGCGGGGGCCTGCGAGCGGCAGAGGAGCACAAGGTGAGGGCGGCCTGAAGAGAGGAAGGCGACCAGCGAGCGGACGACGCGGCGGTGGCCGGAAGGGACGGTGACGCGAGGGAGCAGGCCAGGGAAGCTCGGCCTCGATCGATGGGAGGAGGTGGGCGTAGGGAGGAAGGAGATAGGAGTGGGAGCCGGCGGGGAGGACGAGGGGTAGGTGGCCGTTGGGGACAGTGGGCCAGTGGGCGGGGCAGTGCAGGTGGTGGCGGGTGTGGGCGGGGTGGAGCGGGAGTGGCTGCATGGGGGAGTTGGTTGGCGAGGGGAGAAGCGCCCAGGTGGGGTTGGCGGCCAGGTGGAGTTGGGAGACGTGCAGGTGGGCGGGAGAGAGCTGGGGACTGGGGCCAGCGGGGCGAGGTGGCGAGCTGTGATTGAGCGGGGTGAGGTGGAGGGGTGGAGGACGTGGCTGGCGGCGGGGCAGGCGGTGCATGTGGTGTGGTGAGTTGGTGAGTGGGTTGTGTGCGTGTGTGGGTTAGGGTAGGATAGGGTTGGGTTTAGACAGGTTTGGGTAATTTTGGGGGTGGCCGGCTGGGTCGGTTCGGCTGCCCCCTAAAAATAATATAAATATTTCATCTGTTTAAAACGGGGCTTTTGAAATCCGTTTTTAGACGAAACAAAGTATTCCGGAGACTCGGGTTTTAATTTGAAATAAAGACGGGGTGTTTAGAAAACAAACCAGGCTCACCATGCAAGATGATGACGATGCTCAAATGCAATGTGGCATGATGACATGAGCATGCGGTCATGATGATGCAATGCACAAAAACACAGCGATTTTCTAGTAGTGGTCTTAGCGGGATGCCACCATGTTGGATGAGGGTCACTGTTAGTGCGGTATGTGGGGCACATAAAGACAGGAGGGAGAGGCCCGGAGATGGGAGAGACACGAGGATATTTATACCTTAAGGTTGATGTTTCGTGATAACCACTATTATAAGGTACAAAAGTCGGTAAATTGAGGATTCCATGATATTTGGTTTCCACTGTGTGCATATTTAAACATATGAAATGATGTCTAATTTGATTTAATGTGGTGCCGTAGCAACGCACGGGTTTTGTGCTAGGAAATAATAAAGGAAGCAACGCTTCTTTCAACCAGCTTGTTTAGACGGTTTTTCCCCTATTCATTGTACCCACCATGCCATCCGTTAGTCACGTACCGGTTTCTTTGTTTTTATCCCTCACCTGCGTCTCTTCCTCCCTCGACGCTGCCGCCATCCACAACCAGGACATCGCCTTTCCCTATTGCGCCCCTCCACGAGCTCCCTCCCGTTGTCTAGAGAGAGATTTGGCAAGAAGGAGGAGGCTTTAGAGAGGATGGAAGGGGACGGGGAGGTGAAGGATGAGAGGATACGGTGCTGCCGGAGATAGATGATGGGAGGGGGCGGCGCCGCCGGCCGGCTGGTGGCCACGAGAGGAGAAGTTAGACCCGGGCACACAGGCGGCGCCCATTCCCGGAGCTTCCCGCGCGTGTTCCCTCGGTCCTGCAGTTTCGAGGAAGGGGATTAGAGGGCGGTGGGCGCCCATTCCCGGAGCTGCCCGAGCGTATTTTGTCTGTCCGGCGGATACGAGGAAGGAGATTAGAGGGCGGTCGTGCCGACCAACTATGCATCGCCCCCCACGCTCCCACCTGTCCCCGCCTACATCTTGGTTGCGCCCTGTAGCATCCTATCTGTCTAACATATGTAATGCTACATGGTCTAGTAATATAATTGCTACTTCCTACATATAATTATTGCATCATAATTATATCATGCTCATGTCATCATGCCACCTTTCATTTGAGCATCATATAAAACCCCTTTTCATTTGGTTCTTCTCTTATATGCATTAGTAATTGTATTTGGCTCTGGATATATTGTATTTGGTTCTTGATAAATGCTTGATGCCCAAGTTGAGTTGGGGGCATATCTTTTATTCAACTCCATCACCTTTCTTTGTCACCACCTTATAATTCCACCATCCCAATTAACCATGAACTATACTTTTCCTTTAGCATATAAATCTAGCTCATGTGGGTTGGGATGGATCCACTTCTACTTTCCACATGCCCTCACACTAGCATCATGTTGTTTCCACATTATTAATATGTGGGGCCACCTGTGCATGTTTTGTGAGCGGAACCCCTTTTCCAAGTTTCCATATGGATTGTTATGAATGCGTGCTCATGTTGGAATATTTTTGGGACTATTAAACTTCTAGTGGAACATACACACTAGCAAGTCCAAATTATATTCAAATATGATCATCTCCATCTACTCCACATGGAACCTTTTTTTAATTCTTTTGGCTTGGCCTAGATCCATATTTTTGGAATGCATGTGAAAGAATGCCATGTGAATTATCTATTGTTTTGACAAGAAGAAAACATGGCATTTAATGCTTTTGCATGGGCCATGCAAATCTCACCACCATCCCCTTCTTTTGGGTTTTTCTTGTATTTTGGAAGTGGTGCATGGTCCTTTGAGAATCAATCCAGGTTGGCCATTCTTTTGCTTACCATCAAACCTTACCCCTCTCTCTTTGTCCATCACCCCATCTATGCATGATCATGTGGGATCATTTTCCCATAAACCCCACCTCTCTCTCTCTTTCTTGAGTTTTTCTTCACCATCACCTTGTGCTAAACCAAAAACCCTCACCCGTACATCTTTGCTTGATCTAGTTGGCATGTGGTTAAAAACCTAAAACCCTAATCAAACCCTAACCCTAGCCCTTCCCTCTAATCCCTCTCTCTCTAAAAAAACTTAGCCTAATCCACCCAAGCCGATCTACCACCCTAATCTCTAGCTTCGGCTACCCCCAAACCTGGCCCTAGCTACCCCTCTCTAACCTAACACCAACCCTAACCCGAGCCCCCTAAACCCTAGCCGAGGTTAACCCTAGTTACACCCGAGCCTCTCCTTTCTCTCTCTCCACAAGGTCCACCCCCCAGCCTCTCCTTGGCCTCACCACGACCCACTGCAGCCCTGGCCCCTACCCCCCTGCCTCACCCCAGACGTGAGGGAGGAGAAGGACAAAGGTGGCCGAAGCCACCTTTTCACTCCACCGATCCCCCACGGCATCCCCCTCTTTCTCTCCCGTCCTTATCTACCCCCCACGCCTCCTCTGCCGCGCCCAGATCCACCCCTGACCGCTGAGCCGTTCCTTTCTCCCCCTGTCACCCTCTTCTCCAACTCCGGCCACCCCTCGGCATCCACCTTCCCTACTCGTTACAAGCCAGCGGCGTGCTGTTAGGTCGTCGAGGAAGAACCAGTGCTGCTACCTGCGTCGTCCCGTACACGCCAGTGGGGAGGAGACCCCCTGCAGCCGCCGAACACCGACGAGGCCGACCGAAACCCTAGCCGCGGGAGCGTCTGCATCACCGTCGATCCACCGCGTCCCAGCCCGATCCGTCTCCACCAGCAACCCCGCGGTGAGCCCACGATCCTCCCTGACAACCTCCGGCTCACCGTCGCCTCCTGGTCACCTAGATCTCGCTGACGAACACTCTCTATGCGTCGGTGAGCACGAGCCTCTGCACGTCCCCGCGTCGCATCACACTCTACCTAGCCGCACGACTGCAAGCCAGCACAACTCCCAAGCCACCACAGTGGTCACTGCCGCCTGCGCGCACGCACCGTGTCGCGGGTTCGAGCCCCCACCGCGCCGCTCGTGTTTGCTGTCAGTTTCGACAGAGACGCAGAGAAGATCCACAGTACCGTGCGCACTTTGCACAACCCCCTACCCCACTTTTATTTTTCCTCAAGCCGCACTCCTCACGGGCCCACCTGCCAGCCTCTGTGTTCGTTTTACAAAAGGGTACCCGGGTTTTCGTAATCATCAACCCGCAGTCCCTGTTGTGCCGCGTGGCACCTTCGCCCGCTCACACGTGGGCTTATTGCGAGCCTGCCCAACTCGCTCTTTTTATAGCACATACATGCAAAAAGGTTGCTTCTTGTTTGGCCAGCTCAAGGCCCATGTTCAAGGCCTCGAGGCTAGGAGATGCTGGGTATAAAAAGTCTGTCCATTTTTCTGATTTAACAAAACCATTTCTGAAAATGTTTAAACATAAATTTAAATCTGTTCTTAATAACTTTTGAATTCTAATTCCAAATAATACAAATGATAGATGTTTTTGAATCAGAAAAATGTGATGAATTCAAATATGCCATTCAAAATATCCTTTGGGCAAATTAATTTTTTTTCGAAATTGTTTAAATGCAAAAAAACGCCTTTTCTTAAATAATTAATAACTTTAATTCTACAACTCCAAATTCGACAAATAATATGTCTAAATCGATCAGCACGACGAGCCCGTTCTAACTATGTATTCCTTGTTCTGAATTGCAGCATGCATCATATAAATATAAAGTATACAGCAAGTGTTATGAGAGCAAAACATGACTAAAATTTAATAAAATGCTTTATTCTTTTACCCCACACCCCACCCATGCCATGCTACATTATTGCCATGTAACTTGTGCATCATTCATCATGGCATGCTTGTTTGCTTGTCGCATTTTAATTCATATGCTTGTGCACTTTATTTATGTTGGCCCTTGTTTGTTTGGTTCTTCTTCGAATAGGCCTTGTTGGGATATATCAGGAATCCCAGGAGCACTATCCAGATCCAACTCTCGCTTCAACTGAGCTGCCAGGCAAGCACTGCCACATGCTTGCATACATATAGTACATATTGCCTCTATCTTATTATTGCATCATTGAGTCACGAATGCATTAAATTGAATCCCAAGTACTGCATAGCCTTTACTTTTAAACCCCACCGAAGCTTGTTCCCCCATCCCATGAGCCTTTACTATAGGAGTTGTTTGAGCCATGCGAGTCGTAGAACAGCATGTGTAGGGTATGTGAGGGTCTGATGAATAACGAGGTACCTAAACAACTTAACCGGAGTAGTAATGGGATAACTAATGACAGTGGCACCGGTGAGCAATATCTGCTAGTTGGTTCTTCATGCTCACTTGTGTCCCGTAGGACCCCGAGTACTCGATTCCTCTTCCTTGACTATTCGCACTATCCACATCCGGGAGGCCTTATGGACCCCCCTGAGCCAGAGCTTGATTCATTCTTATTTCTTGGGCCACAAAGTAGTTTGGGGCTTTATTACTATCCTGTACTTATGCCATGCTTTACTGCTTTATTTAAGATTGTGCGAGGAGCACCTGTACTGTTTTGGATGCGGAGTGTTTTCGCGGTATCGATAAGCCCAATCACACTTTCGGGTTCCCAGTCGTTTACAGCCATTGATGCAAACCTTGGGTCCGTCTCGGAGCCTGCCAACTTCGTTGTGGGTAGCTTAATGGGGTGGCCCCCTGAAATATTTCTGAATCCTATGATCGCTTTGTCGTGAATGCCTTGTTGGGTTTTGAGTTGGTTTTTCCGAGGTTGATCGAGTGTGTGTTGCTATTTGTGCATCCCTGCAGGGTAAATCTTTCTGAAAGCCGTGTCCGCGGTTATGGACGACTTGGAGCACAGTTTATCGATCATAGACAAGTATAACTAAAGTACCGCTTATAATTTGACTAAGTACTTGACTAGTAAATAGTGCAATACTAATGGGATGGTTAATAAAACTGCCAATGGATGGGTTGTTCATCCGCTTTCTCGTTGATAAGCGAGAAGGAGGATGGATCTGTTAATTATATTGTTATAACTATTGTTACTAATTAACGGACATCCGTTTATCATTTGTTAGGCGGATGGTTAGCGAGTATCTATAGACTTGTTAGTTATTATCTTTTGCTACAATTGCATCACCCCAGGTTTATGTCCCCTTTAGAGGCATAAAGACTTGCTGAGTACCCCTAGGGTCTCACACGATAAATTGTTTGATTCAGATGAACAGGTGTATTCGCAAGATGGATACTGGGTGGAGGAGACGGATGATGTTGGCAACGATCACTCGGTGTAGAGATTACAGGAACGGGGATCCGTGAGATCTGTGGGCGGGATGTGTTTATTTATGTGGCATCTTATGCCGATTTGCTTCTTATCCGTACTCGGATCTTGTTTTCCGCTTTCGCCTAATACTCTGATGTTTGATGTATGAGGAGCTATCCTAAAATATTATCTCTATCTAGGATATTTGGATCTTGCCGTATGGCGTTGCAATATTTCTATTTCTTTTAGATGGAATGGCTATGTGAACAGTTGTATGGTGGCTTGCATACATACTCACTTGTGTATGTAGTTGATCCCTTCGCCTGTCGATTACGCCGCTCGTTCTTGTCCCGATGATCTGGAAGTGGTTTGGACGGCCGAAAGGTCTACCTGTGATTGGCCCCTGGGCCCCACCGTACTATTTTAACCACTTTCGCTCATCCAGGCATGTAACTAAGAGCGTAATTCACCGAGATAGTTACAATTGGTATCAGAGCCATCCCGCCCTTCAGGGTCTCAGCCAAATGGTCGTTGTCAGTCTAGCAAATATTTTTGGTAGCTATGTATACTAGGGAAAAACAAAACGTGAGAGTAGGACTGCTTCCATTTTTCTTCTTACCCACCCACCCACCCTTTTCTGGTAAGGAAGTGTAACGTTTTCAATCCTCTTCTAAAATTCAAACTAGGATTCACGTGCTCTAGGTTCCGTAGTACCATAGGTTGTGTGTGTGTGTGTGTGTGAATTCCTTGTCTATCTGTTGCATCCAAGATGTTATCACTATCTTCCTTTTGGTTATCAACTGTTGGTGCATTCCGTACCGACATGCCTTTGTAAACCGACGCGATCTATTTGATTCGTTGTATACCGGTGCGATCTGTCCTACTCTTTGTTATCTGACGTTATCTTGTTTGGGGTGTTCGTTTCCGTAGGTACTAATCTTTAGGTTCATTTTAAAAAGAAGGTGTTGGGATATGTGGTTTACTTATTCATGTGCGGAGTTATGAATTGAGTGCGGGATGGAGTCGCGACCATACCACTACTTTTATCATTCGCTCTTGTATATTGAATTGGTAGAGTTACTAATCTTGATTCGTTAAGTGGTTTTGCGCATATAGTGGTATTTTAATGCCGAAAAATGCGGAAAAATTTTCTTTGATACTTTTGGGTACCACACTCCTTGTTCAGTCGTGTGCGATATGCTTAATATCTTCTAGGTGCTTTGAACTTTGTTGATATTTTAATATCATCTTAGTAATTTGTATCCTTTAAATCTTGGTTAATTCCATCTTGGTACTATTTTGGATTATTATTATTCTCCATTATGGTACTGACTTGTGTTTTATATCAATCACAGGATGGCACCACCATGCCGTTCTAAGGAGGACATACCACCTGAACTGGGGGCTGCGTTGGCAAGTATTGCTAATGCCTTGGGAACAATGCAGCAGAACCAGCAGCGATTTGAAGAAAGTGTCAGGAGGAATGAATTTGTTCCGCTACCTCCACCTCCCAAGCGAGGAGACATCAAAAGTTTTCTGAAGTTCAACCCGCGCCACTTTGAGCTGTCTGATCAGCCTCTGGACGCAGATGATTGGCTGCGTGAGATGTCAAGGTTACTGATGACTGCCGATGTTCCTGAGCAAGAATGGGTAAAATGTGCCACTCACCTTCTGAAGGGAGATGCAACTCTGTGGTGGGAGAATTACCTAAAGGCAAATCACTCTGAGTTTCAGCCTACTTGGGAACAGTTCACTGGGGTTTTCAAAGAGCAATATGTGTTAGAAATTGTCATGGAAAGGATGAAGGAAGTGTTTCTCAACCTCAAGCAGGGAAATGACAATGTCAATACCTATATCAGAAACTTCATGAATCTTTCTCGGTATGGTGGCGATGAGATCTCTGATGACAAGAAGAAGCAAAAGAGGTTCAGACAAGGGCTCAATGCATCAATCAAATATGCAATCACTCATGCAAGGTCGAGGTCTTTTCTAGAACTCCAACATACAGCTCTGCAGGAGGAAGCAAGTAGGCAACTGTTCGAGGAGTCCAAGAAACACAGCCGCGATGCAGCAAGCTCTTCAGCTATGACAGTTCCTTCTAAGCGCCGCGTGTGGGTTCCTAACACCCCACCGTCGCTCCCGGCTCCACCAAGACCTTCAAGTTACGCGGCAAGGCCACCAAACTCCTTCACTGCTGCTCCCAGGGGCTACAACCACAACTACCCTGGAGCGCCTGGTGGAGTCCCTGGCTATGTTGCTCCACGTCCACCTGGTGCTTATTACACTTGTGGGAACACTGTACATCAACACTGGAATTGTCCAATGAACAACAAAGCTCTTCCTCCACCACCTCCAAGACCTGCGGCAAGCTCTTCTATGGTTCGTGCACCTCCACCACGGGCTCTCAACATCAACACCAAGCCCGGGTCTACTGTTGCTCGTGCTAATCAGGTCAACGTCGCTCAAGCTGAGCATGCACCTGGAGTTGTGATGGGTATGCTTCCTGTTAACTCAGTTCCTACACGAGTTTTGTTCGATTCTGGTGCATCGCATTCTTTTGTTTCTCACAAGTTTGCAAATGAGAATGAGTTAGCAATGGATCCTCTCCCTAAACGGTTAATGGTCCTTTCTCCTGGAGCAACAATGGCATCTTCTAACATTAGCCATGGCAATCAAATTGAGATTGGTGGATCTTCGTTCTCGGCTTCCTTAATTATTCTGGGCAATTCTAACATTGATGTTATCTTGGGCATGGATTGGTTAACAGCAAATGCAGCTGTGATTGATTGTGCTGAACGCTCGGTTTCTCTGAAAATTCCTGAAGGCCATATAGTCTATTCTCCAAGTCTGACTCCTGCAATTCAGCTTTTCTCTTTGGCGGCTCTGAATGATGATGCTATGGAAGCTATTCAGAGTGTTCCGGTGGTCTGTGAGTTCCCAGATGTTTTTCCTAAAGAGTTACCGGGTATGCCTCCTGACCGTGAGGTCGAGTTTGTGATTGAGCTTGAACCTGGTACCGCTCCTATCTCCAAGCGGCCTTATAAAATGGGTCCTGCTGAGTTGGCTGAACTCAAACGTCAACTTGATGAACAAGAGAAGTTGGGTTTCATTCAGCACAGTACTTCTTCTTGGGGTAGCCCAACCATCTTTGTGAAGAAGCGAGACAAGACTAATAGACTTTGTGTTGACTATCGGTCTCTCAATGCTAAAACCATCAAGAATACATATCCCCTTCCACGGATTAATGATCTCTTCGACTAGCTAGCTGGAGCTATGGTATTCTCTAAGCTCGACTTGAGAAGTGGATATCATCAAATCAAGATTCGCAAGGAAGATGTTCCCAAAACAGCTTTCACCACCCGCTATGGCCTGTACGAGTACACGGTCATGTCTTTCGGTCTCACCAACGCACCTGCCACCTTCTTGAGGCTTATGAACTCGGTTTTCATGGAGTATCTTGATAAGTTCGTTGTGGTCTATCTGGATGACATCCTAGTCTATTCTAAGTCAAAGGAAGAACATGAAGAACACCTTCGATGTGTCCTAAACAAGCTTCGTGAGAACCACCTGTATGCAAAGTTCTCCAAGTGTGAGTTCTGGCTGCCTGAAGTCACCTACCTTGGTCACGTTATCTCTGCCAAGGGCATTGCCGTCAACCCAGAAACTGTTAAGACAATTGTTGACTGGCTTCCTCCTATAAATGTCAAAGAAGTCCGGAGTTTCCTTGGTTTGGCTAGTTACTGCCATCGCTTTGTTCAGAATTTCTCAAAGATTGCGAAGCCCCTTACCGATCTCCTCAAGAAAGGCAAGAAATACCTTTGGACTCCTGCATGTCAAGCAAGCTTTGAAACACTCAAAGAGAAGCTCACTTCCACACCAGTCTTGGTTCCTCCAGATACATCAAAGCCTTTCCAGATATTCTGTGACGCCTCATTGCAAGGATTGGGTGCGGTCCTTATGCAAGAAAAACAAGTTGTTGCTTATGCCTCTAGACAGTTGAAGACGCATGAGATCAACTATCCTACACATGACCTCGAACTTCGCGGATTGTCTTTGCTTTGAAAGTATGGAGGCATTACTTGCTTGGCAACCGTTGTGAAATCTTTTCTGATCACAAGAGTCTGAAGTATATCTTCACACAGCCTGATCTCAACCTTCATGAGAGGAGGTGGATTGAAGCAATCAATGATTTCGATTTGACCATCAACTACACTCCGGGCAAAGCTAATGTCATGGCCGATGCTCTCAGCCGAAAAGCTTATGTCAACAACCTCATGGTGGAAGAACAACAGCCTCTCTTGTGTGAGGAATTCCGTCAACTCAACCTTGAAATTGTGGATCAAGGGTACCTTCTGAACCTTCTGGCAACATCGCTCTTGGAAGAAAAGTTCGCTCCATTTAACTTGGTGATCCTTACACTAAAACCATCATCTCCAACATTTAGCTTCCAAAGTATGAGTCCTTCCACGTCGACGACCAAGGCGCTCTTTTCTTTGAACACCGGATGTTTGTTCCGAACTACCCGGGTTTAAGAGAGAAAGTTCTTAAGGAGGCGCATGATTCTGTTCTTTCTATCCACCTTGGCAGCACTAAGATGTACATGGACTTGAAAACACTATATTGGTGGCCTGGGTTGAAACGATATTGTGCCAAGTATGTCTCGGAGTGTGATGTCTGCTGCAGAGTTAAAGCTGTCCATCAGAAACCTTCCGGTCTTCTACAACCACTGAAACCTCCGGAATGGAAATGGGAGAAAGTAGAGATGGACTTCATAACTGGTTTTCCAAGGTCGTAGAAGGGCAACAATGCAATCTTTGTTTTCATCGACAAGCTTTCTAAAGTGGCTCACTTCTTTCCAGTCAAGGAAACAATTTCTGCAATTCAGTTGGCTGAGCTCTATATCAACAGAATTGTCTCTCTGTATGGGGTTCCTCTTGAGATCAGCTCAGACCATGGAAGCATCTTCACTTCCAAGTTCTAGGGAAGTTTCCAAAATGCTTTGGGAACAAAATTGAACTTCAGCACAGCTTACCACCCTCAGTCACAAGGACAAGTTGAAAGGATCAATCAGATTCTAGAAGATATGCTCCGTGCTTGCGTTATCTCTTTCGGCATGAAGTGGGAAGAATGCCTTCCTTATGCTGAATTCTCTTACAACAACAGTTTCCAGAAAAGTCTAAAGATGGCACCATTTGAGGCTCTCTATGGTCGCAAATGCAGAACTCCGATTGGTTGGTCGGGCGCAGGTGAAAGAACATTGTTTGGCCCCGACATAGTAACTCAAGTGGAGGAGAAGGTCCACATCATTCTTGAAAACCTGAAGGTTGCTCAAAGTCGCCAGAAGAGCAACTATGATAGAAAGCACACGGACATGGAGTATGTCCCTGGTGATCTTGTCTACCTTTGTGTCACTCCCATGAGGGGCACGCACCGCTTTGGTATCAAAGGAAAGCTGGCTCCTAGATACATTGGTCCTTTCAAAATTCATGGAAGAAGAGGAAAAGTTGCTTATGCTCTTGAGCTCCCTGAAAAACTCAAGGTCCATGATGGTTTCCATATCTCTCAACTCAAGAAGTGCTTCAAGGATCCCGGCAGGACCGTGAACCATGAGCCTATCAATCTCCAAGAAGACCTGTCTTATCAAGAACACCCCATAAAAATCCTAGAAGTCGCAGAAAGAAGGACTCGCAACAAGTCCATCAAGTTCTGCAAGGTGCAGTGGTCGCACCATTCAGTTGATGAAGCCACTTGGGAACGTGAGGATGAGCTCCGTGCCAAGTATCCTACCCTCTTCGTGTCTTCTTCTTCTTCCTAGAATCTCGGGGCGAGATTCCTGTTTAGTGGGGGAGAGTTGTAGCATCCCATCTATCTAACATATGTAATGCTACATGGTCTAGTAATATAATTGCTACTTCCTACATATAATTGTTGCATCATAATTATATCATGCTCATGTCATCATGCCACCTTGCATTTGAGCATCATATAAAACCCCTTTTCATTTGGTTCTTCTCTCATATGCATTAGTAATTGTATTTGGCTCTGGATATATTGTATTTGGTTCTTGATAAATGCTTGATGCCCAAGATGAGTTGGGGGCATATCTTTTATTCAACTCCATCACCTTTCTTTGTCACCACCTTATAATTCCACCATCCCAATTAACCATGAACTATACTTTTCCTTTAGCATATAAATCTAGCTCATGTGGGTTGGGATGGATCCACTTCTACTTTCCACATGCCCTCACACTAGCATCATGTTGTTTCCACATTATTAATATGTGGGGCCACCTTTGCATGTTTTGTGAGCGGAACCCCTTTTCCTAGTTTCCATATGGATTATTATGAATGCATGCTCATGTTGGAATATTTTTGGGACTATTAAACTTCTAGTGGAACATACACACTAGCAAGTCCAAATTATATTCAAATATGATCATCTCCATCTACTCCACATGGAACCTTCTTTTTAATTCTTTTGGCTTGGCCTAGATCCATTTTTTTGGAATGCATGTGAAAGAATGCCATGTGAATTATCTATTGTTTTGACAAGAAGAAAACATGTCATTTAATGCTTTTGCATGGGCCATGCAAATCTCACCACCATCCCCTTCCTTTGGGTTTTTCTTTTATTTTGGAAGTGGAGCATGGTCCTTTGAGAATCAATCTAGGCTGGCCATTCTTTTGCTTACCATCAAACCTTACCCCTCTCTCTTTGTCCATCACCCCATCTATGCATGATCATGTGGGATCATTTTCCCATAAACCCCACCTCTCTCTCTCTTTCTTGAGTTTTCTTCACCATCACCTTGTGATAAACCAAAAACCCTCACCCCTACATCTTTGCTTGATCTAGTTGGCATGTGGTTAAAAACCTAAAACCCTAATCAAACCCTAACCCTAGCCCTTCCCTCTAATCCCTCTCCCTCTCTAAAAAACCCTAGCCTAATCCACCCAAGCCGAGCTACCACCCTAATCTCTAGCTTCGGCTACCCCCAAACCTGGCCCTAGCTACCCCTCTCTAACCTAACACCAACCCTAACCTGAGCCCCTAAACCCTAGCCGAGGCTAACCCTAGTTACACCCGAGCCTCTCCTTTCTCTCTCTCTGCCACAAAGGTCCACCCGAGCCTGCCTCTCCTTGGCCTCACCCTGGACCCACCTGGAAGCCCCTGGCCCCCCTACCCCTGCCCTAGCCACGCCCAGCACGTGAGGGAGGAGAAGGACAAAGGTGGCCGAAGCCACCTTTTCACTCCACCGATCCCCCACGACATCCCCCTCTTTCTCTCCCGTCCTTATCTACCCCCCACGCCTCCTCTGCCGCGCCCAGATCCACCCCTGGCTGCTGAGTCGTTCCTTTCTCCCCCTGCCACCCTCTTCTCCAACTCCGGCCACCCCTCGGCATCCACCTCCCCTACTCGTTACAAGCCGGCGGCGTGCTGTTAGGTCGTCGAGGAAGAACCAGTGATGCTACCTGCGTCGTCCCGTACACGCCAGCAAGGAGGAGACTCCCTGCAGCCGCGAAACACCGACGAGGCCGACCGAAACCCTAGCCGCAGGAGTGTCTGCATCGCTGTCGATCCATCGTGTCCCAGCCCGATCCGTCTCCACCAGCAACCCCGCGGTGAGCCCACGATCCTCCCTGACAACCTCGGGCTCACTGTCGCCTCCTGGTCACCTAGATCCCGCCGACGAACACTCCCTATGCGCCGGCGAGCACGAGCCTCTGCACGTCCCCGCGTCGCATCACGCTCTACCTAGCCGCGCGACCGCAAGCCAGCACAACCCCCAAGCCACCGCAGTGGTCACCGCCGCCTGTACAGACGCATCGTCGGGTTCGAGCTCCCAGTCGCGCCTTCGTGTTCACTGGCAGTTTCGACAGAGACGCAGAGAAGATCCACGGTACCGTGCGCACTTTGCACAACCCTCCCCCCACTTTTATTTTTCCTCAAGCCGCACTACTCACGGGCCCACCTGCCAGCCTCTGTGTTCGTTTTACAAAAGGGTACCCGGGTTTTCGTAATCATCAACCCGCAGTCCCGTGTGCCGTGGCACCTGGTCGTCTGGTCACGTGCATGAGCCCGCCACCTGTCACCATTTGGCTAGCACAGCTTGGCAAAAAGGTTGTCATGCAGCTTCTTCAACCATCTCAGGCCCCACATGTCTGCGTCTGAGGCTAGCCGATGCTGGGTATAAAAAGTCTGTCCATTTTTCTGATTTAACAAAACCATTTCTGAAAATGTTTAAACATAAATTTAAATCTGTTCTTAATAACTTTTGATTCCAAATAATACAAATGATAGATTTTTTGAATCAGAAAAATGTGATGAATTCAAATATGCCATTCAAAATATCCTTTGGGCAAATTAATTTTTTCGAAATTGTTTAAATGCAATAAAAACGCCTTTTATTAAATAATTAATAACTTTAATTCTATAACTCCAAATTCGACAAATAATATGTCTAAATCGATCAACGCGACAAGCCCGTTCTAACTATGCATTCCTTGTTCTAAATTGTAGCATGCATCATATAAATATAAAGTATAGAGCAAGTGTTATGAGAGCAAAACATGACTAAAATTTAATAAAATGCTTTATTCTTGTACCCCACACCCCACCCATGCCATGCTACATTATTGCCATGTAACTTGTGCATCATTCATCATGGCATGCTTGTTTGCTTGTCGCATTTTAATTCATATGCTTGTGCACTTTATTTATGTTGGCCCTTGTTTATTTGGTTCTTCTTCGAATAGACGCCGAGCAGGGGATATATCAGGAATCCCAGGAGCACTACCCAGATCCAACTCTCGCTTCAACTGAGCTGCCAGGAAAGCACTGCCACATGCTTACATACATATAGTACCTATTGCCTCTATCTTATTATTGCATCATTGAGTCGCGAATGCATTAAATTGAATCCCAAGTACTGGATAGCCTTTACTTTTAAACCCCACCGAAGCTTGTTCCCCCATCCCATGAGACTTTACTACAGGAGTTGTTTGAGCCATGCGAGTCGTAGAACAATATGTGTAGGATATGTGAGGGTCTGATGAATAACGAGATACCTAAACAACTTAACCGGAGTAGTAATGGGATAACTAATGACAGTGGCACCGGTGAGCAATATCTGCTAGTTGGTTCTTCATGCTCACTTGTGTCCCGTAGGACCCCGAGTACTTGATTTCTGTTCCTTGACTATTTGCACTATCCACATCCAGGAGGCCTTATGGACCCCCCTGAGCCAGAGCTTGATTCCTTCTTATTTCTTGGGGCCACAAAGTAGTTTGGGGCTTTATTACTATCCTGTACTTATGCCATGCTTTACTGCTTTATTTAAGATTGTGCGAGGAGCACCTGTACTGTTTTGGATGCAGAGTGTTTTCGCGGTATCGACAAGCCCAGTCACACTTTCGGGTTCCCAGTCGTTTACAGCCATTGACGCAAACCTTGGGCCCGTCTCGGAGCTGGCCAACTTCGTTGCGGGTAGCTTAATGGGGTGGCCCCTGAAATATTTATGAATCCTGTGATCGCTTTGTCGTGAATGCCTTGTTGGGTTTTGAGTTGGTTTTTTCGAGGTTGATCGAGTGTGTGTTGCTATTTGTGCACCCCTGCAGGGTAAATCTTTCTTAAAGCCGTGTCCGCGGTTATGGACGACTTGGAGCACAGTTTCTCGATCATAGACAAGTATAACTAAAGTACCGCTTATAATTTGACTAAGTACTTGACTAGTAAATAGTGCAATACTCATGGGATGGTTAATAAAACTGCCAACGGATGGGTTGTTCGTCCGCTTTCTCGTTGGTAAGCGAGAAGGAGGATGGATCTGTTAATTATATTGTTATAACTGTTGTTACTAATTAACGGACATCCGTCTATCATTGGTTAGGCGGATGGTTAGCGAGTATCTATAGACTTGTTAGTTATTATCTTTTGCTGCAATTGCGTCACCCCAGGTTTATGTTCCCTTTAGAGGCATAAAGACTTGCTGAGTACCCCTAGGGTCTCACACGATAAATTGTTTGATTCAGATGAACAGGTGTATTCGCAAGATGGATACTGGGTGGAGGAGACGGATGATGTTGGCAACGGTCACTCGATGTAGAGATTCCGGGAACGGGGATCCGTGAGATCTGTGGGCAAGATGTGTTTATTTATGTGGCATCTTATGCCGATTTGCTTATCCGTACTCGGATCTTGTTTTCCGCTTCCGCCTGTTACTCTGATGTTTGATGTATGAGGAGCTATCGTAAAATATTATCTCTATCTAGGATACTTGGATCTTGCCGTATGGCGTTGCAATATTTCTATTTCTTTTAGATGGAATGGCTATGTGAACAGTTGTATGGTGGCTTGCATACATACTCACTTGTGTATGTAGTTGATCCCCTCGCCTGCCGATTACGCCGCTCATTCTTGTCCCGATGATCTGGAAGTGGTTAGGACGGCCGAAAGGTCTACTTGTGAGTGGCCCCTGGGCCCCACCGTACTATTTTAACCACTTTCGCTCATCTAGGCATGTAACTAAGAGCGTAATTCACCGAGGTAGTTACACGCCCGTCCCATCCTCTTCCTCAAGTTTGCTGACCATGCCCTCTTCCATCCCCTGCCTCAAGCCTGCCAGCGCCGTCCTATCCCGTGCCTCGCGGTCGCCGGCGTTGCCCTCCAGTCCCCTGCCTCCTGTACCATAGATCCCTTCGTTATGCGCGCGGTGAAGGAAATCGGTGCCCCAAGTCTCATCCATACAATCCAACAATGACCAAATTCCTATACGGTTCTATTTTGATTTTTTAACAACCGCCACTGCCTCCGGACATGATAGGAGCGCCGCTTGACGCCAGCAGGGATAGGAGCGCAGACTTAGGCGAACGCATTAGAGCCGGAGCTCGTCGGCCGTGTAGAGGTCCATGGCCCGAGTTCCACCTCGACGGCGATGCTCCTACCAAATCCGCCGGAGATTGCGGCGCCCCATAGTTCCAGTCCTCTAGAGTATGTCCCTTCTGGAAAGGCGTGGCGTGGTGTCGTCGCCATGGCCTGCACCAACGCCGTGACGAAGGTCGAGGTTGATGCTCTGTTTTTGTGTAGGCCGAGCTGTGTGGGTGGCGTGAGCTGCTAGCTTGCGCCCTGCCTCTTCTTGCTAGCTTGTGAGGTTTCAGTAAATTCAGTCTGAACTTAATGTGCGCAATTTTTTGATCCTTCAACTGATAGAGGCCCCCGATGTATCTTCATTGGCTGCACGTACATGCTGTTCAATTGTAGGGATGGAAAATATGTAGCAACTATGGGAAGCAAACAAAGAGAGCATCAAGTAAGCAAAAGAAGCTGATTGGTATTTATGTGTTGTTGTCTGCCAAAATGTCGTTGTTTAGCTGAGACCGCCCAACAACGCTTCTTAGGCATGACATGATTTTTTTGGAGCACCGGTGAGCTTCTTTGATTCCACTCCATCAAACCGGATATTCAACGCAGGAAAAGTATACCAAATACACTCTTTGTTTTCAGTCCTTGCAACTTATTTTGTCTATCTTACATGCTTTAACAGATTAATCGCCGGTTGATTCTATACAAGCTAGAAGGGCTGATATTTGCAATAATTCAAATCATCCATATTTTTATCGTCTCAGATTTCTTATCCTAGGTAGAAGGTATCGAAATAGGCTTTTGCCCCACTTTATAAATAAAGTCAACACATGGCCGAACCGATACTAGGTGATGAGACGAACCGTTTACACAATAGATCACAGATAAACAACAGAGTACAAGAAAGAACAAGACTTGCCACCAACGACACTAGAGTAAGACCTAGGAGAATAGAGCTCCACGACGACGTCCCCAAGATGGTTACGACGCGCCACGCCGCTGTCGCCGAGACCGATGGTCAAAGGTTTTCACCCGGAGCCCCAGCGTGAGTAAGGTACCCACAACGGCACTCCCAAGAGAGTAATGGCACCCACATGTGATGCGGCCATTGGCGTCAAAACGAAGAGCTTTCGCCGGAAAAAGCTTCACCCACGCCTGCCATCGGACCACCCTTCGTCCCCGAGCCATGCCTTCACAACCAGATCTGGGAGATGTAAAAACCGAAGCCGTGCCTCCAGGGACCCGTCATCCGCTCCTTGCCACCCAAATGACCAAGGAGCAGGAACATCACCATCTCCATGTCACCCGCCGTAAGGACGCCCGCACGAACCACCTTCCGGGGCCGCCACCCCGGCGTCCGTGAGCTCAAGACCAAGGAGCAAGATGCAACACCGAGGGGACCGACTCGGGCGAAGTAGGTCGGCGACGGATCATATGGCGGACAAGCCCGCGCAGCAGCCCATCGGAGGGGATCATCTTCACTTATCTTAATCTGATTCCCTCGGTTTGGGAGGGTGATCAGACTATCACATGTCATGCACCAGGGAGAGAAAGCATGTGGAAGCTCCGCAATATGGAGCTGCAAATATGATACTTATGTTTGAATTATATTAATGACTGACTGTTCTTCTGCGGGAACTAACTACAATTGGATGCAATTCTTGCTATATAGGAATTGCCAGCTCGGGGGTTGCTAGGCATCACACCAATCTGCATGAAAATATCTTGTGTTGTCTGTTGATCAGCTCAATTTTCTATTCACTGCAGCCCTGACTTTTTTACTTGTTTGAAGTTATCACCAGACCATATATCTAATTCCTTCAAAGGTTTACTTCAAAAAAATCCTTCTACGGTTAGTTTTGCAATTTGCATGGACCATTTGAACTTATAGGAAAGATCGGAAGTTATTCATGTAGCTTGCAATTTCCATGGACCATGTGAACTTATAGGAAAGACCGAAAGTTATTGACGTAGCTGACAAAGCTTTACTCTTGAGTCGTCAGACAAAGAATAGAAGAGCCTGGATTTTATCTAATGTGCTTCTCGTATGTCATGGCGTCTAGATAAATACGTTTTCTTTCCAGTTGTGCGGGTGATTGCTAGAGAAGTACGGTTGCTCCGTAAATGGTTCAAAAGGGAACTATATAGCTGGGAATGAGTTATACGTGAAATTGGTTGTTGACAATGCATTGTTCAAACACTTCGGAAAGATATGTATTTTGTTCTTATTTTTTGAAGTGGAAGATCATGTACTTTTCTTCTTGGCAACAAGAATAGATAATATGGTCTTGGATATACTTACTACTTGCCAAACTTTTTAATACTCAAAGTATTCTATGTAAGAACATGTCTTTTTTCACATTGTCCGATCTCTGACCTTTGCTGAAAGGAACCGCGAACAAGCAACATTTGCTTCTATAGTTTGTTAGTGACCATAGATGGGAGAACAATAGCAATTTCTAAGAGCACAAACTATTCCTGTAGCAACGCACGAACATTTATGCTAATATAATTAAAAATGTAAATCGTAGGACACGAGCACTATGGACTGAGCGTTCCAATATTGAACAAAATTCTTTCTTTTGCGTGCAACCCTGAATTTCCAAAGTATTCGACACCGAGATAATCATTCCGGCGACACTATAAAATATAGTCAGATTGTACTAAAATAAACAACAAAAGATGTAAAAAAAGATGTTACAAAAAGCTACACTGGAATATAATAAAATTGATCATATACTTGACTACGAAGACTAATTATCAGCATATGCTACGAAGCTAACCCAGTATACCCATATACCAAAAAACAGTGGAGTCCATCCAATGTAGGTACAATAGTTAGATATTTGGTTTGCTTCCAAAACATACAAGTAGATTATGGGCCAAAACAATACAGTAATTAATCGGATGGAAAGTATCTAGTACGAAAGCTAATCAACCCATGTCCCTCAAGAGAGGCATGCATGGCCGGAGCCCGGAGGCTTGGGATCAGCTCAGCTTGGTTAATTTAAACGAGACTTGCATGGACGCAGCGCTAGCCTGCATTCTCAGCTAGGTTAATCTGAACGACAGAGCATGGCCGCAGGCGATGCATGCATTATCTCAGCTTGGTTAAAATAGTACACGCGTGTATGGCTGGGCGCAGGTATGCCGTGGCATATATGGCATACACTGTAGGTCCGTCAGTACCTGCAACCTAAGAGCATCTCTCAGGATACGTTTGGTAGCTTGCATGACGTTCGCCAGTCCCGTTGTCAATGAAAATTGACAGTTTGGATGCTTGTATGGAAAGTTTGATTGCGCTAGCGCAAACTATAAAGCAGTCCCAGCCCGGTCTATCGGCAACACTCGAATCGAGCGTTTTCAGCGAGCCAGTCTCGTCTGTGTCAACGTGATGCAAAAGTGACGCTCCCCCACACGAGTGCGGCCGACGATGGCACCGACAGAAACTTTTCCACTCCAGCGGAAAGGGGCAGGAGATATTCACTCACCCCCCGTCAAAACAGTCCCTCCTCTCCCGCTCACTGCCGAAACCAAAACTATCATTCCCCTTATCGAGCTCTCTTCCTTGGTCGAGTAGTTGTAGGCGGCTCCCTCATCCCCGGTCATGGGCGGCTGCAGCGAAGACGTTCCCATGAAGACTACCGACTCCTCTTCATTGACTAGTCTCTCCAGTTGCCATGTCAAGCTAGAATGACAGCGAAAGCTCGACCAAATCGCAACTAGGGGTAAACTCAATGTTCTCCAGTTCCTCCCTAGGGTTAAGGTTTTCTAGCGATTTGGGAATTTACAATTAGGCCTCAGATAAACTCGATTTGGTCTGTTAGGACCTCACGGACATGGACTATGCTCCTATCTGCATCGAAGATCCCACATTCTGCGGCATTGCAATATATTGGCCTAAGGTGTGTCGTGTACACAAGCTTGAGCCTGAGCAACACTGGATGCATATTTTGTCTCTTATAGGTGCAGAATGTAAGTTCTTCTGATTTATTAGTTGCTAGCTCATCCACTAGTTGTGACCATGAAATCTTGATTAGAGTCCTCACTTACTAGCTCATCCATTAGATGTGACAATGAACACCTGATTGACAGGAAGTTAGGAATTGTGGATTTCTAGGTTGGTTGCATAAGGAATGGCAAGAAACAACAAAAAATGCATTAGGAAGACTTCGGGAAATGTTCATGACAACAACAATGCTAGAATTGACGAGAGGGCTGAGAATACAAAGTTGGTGAAGGAGCTAGCTGATGAGAAGAACAAGATTTAGATGAAGTACTCTAGTCTGTTACTTGATGTGAACAAATTCATGGATGAAATCGAGAAAAGGGTGTTGACGGAGAACTTTTCCAGGATTAGGGGCACCACAACAAGAGATAATAAGGAATCGGTGGAGAAGGTGAAGAGTGAAGTGGATATGCTAAAGCAGGTGCAGAAATCCCAAACAAATATAATGAAAGGCAGATAGAAGAAATAGGAAGAGGAAAGGGGGAGTTTGAGGGAGGAAAAGAAGAAGCTAGAATACATGATCTTTGATATGCTCAACCTAGTGAGGCTAACAAGGATAAGTTAAAGATTAAATAAATTTGTGATGGTTGACTCCTTATTTCAGTGATGTCGTACCTATCCTAAAAAATTCTTATTATTGAGTATTCTCATGAGGTGGTATACAGTAATCCCTCATGTGATGGTGAACTCGTGGTGGTGGTAGGATGACACCCACTTTTGATATGGTAGTAGGTTAACGCCATGGTAATATGATGAATTGATATGGTTCCTCGCTCGATGTTGACTGACCGAAATCTTTTGAGGCGTGTGGGTCCCGGATGTCAGTCTCTCTAGCGGACCATACTTTTCGCTCGCGCCTCCCTTATTTGAACTCGATAATGTTGCTCGATGCATCCTCCGTTTAGTCAAGTTGTTAGGTCCCATATGTCAGACTCTCATTTGACGAATCGTGTGTATGATGGAATTTTCCCTTCGCTCACGCTACCCTGTTCCGAACTTGATAGCGTTGCTTGATGCATCTGCCGTTTATTCAAGCTACTCGCTCCCACATGTGAGCCTCTTATTAGAAGAAACATGTGTATGATGAATTTTTTCCTTGGTCACGCCTCCTGGAGTTGAACTCGATAATATTGCTCAATACATCTGTTGTTTAGTATGGCTGTTGGGTCCCCCATGTCAGCCACTCATTAAAATAAACATGTGTACGATGGACTATCTATATCCGCTCGCACCTCCCTGTTTCAAACTTGATATCGTTGCTTGATGCATCATCTGTTTATTCAGGCTGGTGGCTCCCTCATGTCAGCCTCCTCTATAGAGGAAACGTGTGTATGTTGGACATTTTTTTGGTCACTCCGTCATTTTGACCTTGGTAACGTTTCTTGATGTGGTAGTCGTGTTCTACTATATATGTTTCTTGCTGCTGGGGCCCCTAATGTCGGCCTCTCTGGACAAAAACATGTCTATCTTGGTCTTATTTTCCCCAGTCACGATCGCCGTTGTGCCCTTGCCAATGTTGCTCGATGCAGTAGCCATGTATGAAACGTGTCTATGTTGGACTTTTTATTTTGGTCGCATCTGTTACTTTGACCTTCTTAACATATCTTGATGCAGCCGTTTATGTTCTGGCTAGTGGGTCCCTGATGCCAGCCTCTCTGTACAAGTACTTAACTTTGTTTTGAAACCTGCGCATTAAACTCGAAGAACTCTGTAGTGGGTCCACGATGTCAGCCTCACCGTAAATACGATGACCCAGCATACCACTTCATGATGTAGTACACTATAGTCATTGACATAACACCAATGAAACAACGTTCCACTAGTATTACATCCCTTAGAGTGGTACAACAGAAACATAGCAGGTCCAAGACATGAATATAGGTTACAACTCGACTCTTTACAAAAGATCCAGAGAACATTGTAGGTTAAAAAGAGAGAAAGAAACTTCCTACAAAGAAGAACCAGAAATAACAACTCATAAATGTCCAACTACTATACTAGCATCTAAACTATTTAGAAGTCAAGGATTATCATAGGGAAGAAGAGCGACTTCGAAAGAGCAACCCGTTCAAGGGAAAGGTATAAATCTGGGATAGCCTCGGAGAATCAGGACATGCTAGGAGGATAAGATTAACTAGAGATTACATGGAGAGCATCATAATATAACTTCGACCAGTTGCGGATAGAGTTGACTGGACCGGCTCCGGCCATGGTGGATTCACCGTCACGCTGGTGATGGATTTTTGGGGGTGGGGGTGGTTTGAGGGTAGCGACACCGCCGAGGGTGAGGGTTGCGAGGGAGAGGGTTTGAATTTGATTTGAAATGTTCGGTCGGCACCCTGCGTGATGGGTGGTGGAGTAAACAACCCGTAGGGTGGCAGAGTAGTCGGAGTGGGTGACGATAGGGGATGAGGACACGATGGACCCACCGTACGGTAGACCTTATGTGTCAGTGAATCAAGATCTACTAAATATCTACTAGTACTAGTACTTCGAAAAAATAGCTGGACCAACATGGGGAACCTAAACTAGCGTGGTAAGTAAGAGAATTTCTAGAATCTTATATTCTGCTCTAGGAGCAATAACTAACAGAGGTCCATCAACATGCATTGAGTATGAGTGCAATGTAACCTGAAGAGTCTAATCTTTGCTCAGAATGCACTCCACTGTGATCTTCTATCAAATCTTTTCATATAGTACCCTGCGCGTATGTTTTCCTTACTTGTACCAGTGCGCAAATGGTCAAACACCATACCCACGCACACGCAAAAACAGTACACCTAATGTTGCATTTGTAGCTGTAATGAAATTTGTATAGACCAGCTGAAATAATAGCACCACTCTATTTAATTTTCGCACAAAGTAGACCCCATAGGATGAACAGTACCTAGATTTGAAAATTTTTCTTGCTTTCTACTAGGCACCATTATTTTTCATGTTTCGTTTGGCTTTCCATAACCCCATCTAAAAATAGATGTCTTAAAATTTTCAAAATTTGGGTGTATCTCGGTACTATACTAAATAGTGTCTAGATACATCCCAATTTAGACAATTTTCAGACATCTACTAAGCAACAGGGGGTGGGTCAAATATGAAGGACACATGTGCTATTGTTTGGTTACACAAAATTCGAAAACTGTTCCCATGTACTATAGAACATAAAGGATTTAGACGCTTTCATGGCCACGCCGACAACTTTGACCCTAGTTTGAAACCAATCTAAGAAAATGAAGACAAAACAAATAAAATAAATAATGTGCGCAATAGACCCCTCATTCACGTACTAGATACAAGGAAAGTAACAAACTTGTAGTATGAAAGCTCCGAAATGAGATATCTCTCACTTTCTAGGTACTCTTTTCCACAAAAAGTGGACCATATTTTATACACATTTCACTTTTTATATTTCTCAACCTCTGTAGCTAATTTTTGCGCACTTAAATAACATAAACTTATGGATATTAGGTCAAATTATAGAACTTGTTTTTAAGGTACCTAAATAGCAATTGTATATACCTAAGCCATTGATATTTTTTGAAAGAGTCAACTTATTTCTATGAATTTGCATGATGTTAATTTAATTTGACCAAGTTTTAAAAACAAGAGAAAAATCAAAGAAAATGAAAAACTTGCTCCTGGCGTCTTGTCACATGTACTAGTTACCATGATTGTGCTTGGATTTCAAGACAAATGACCAAGACACGCTATGACCATATGTAAATATCATAGTTTATGATAATGTTGTCATATTTGCTAGATGTGTACATCTTCGCACTGCAAGGATTGCTATAGATGGGAGTACCATCTTTGTAGAGCGAAAACATCATTTTTATTAACGACCAAGTGCCCAAAAATGGGTTTTCTGTGAAGCAACTATGAAGAATTTGGGTCAGAATGTCACGAATACCCGAATTTGACATAAAGTGGACCATGCATGATCAATGGTAATTTTTCCCACTTAAAAGACTTAATGTGAATTTGCATATACTAGTAAGTTACAAGTGCCTTGCATGTGAGAGCTAGTATAATGAAAGTACAACATATTAGTCAAAAGGTGTCTCTTATAATTAAGTAGCCTGTTTTAACCTCCATATGAAAAACATAAATGACTATTTATAAAGATATAGTCTTGATGCAAGATAAAGATAAAAAGTAATGAATGACAATTCTATTAAAAAAGTAAGTTGGAATATTTTAAGCATAGAAGATTGTAGAATGATAAAGAAGTGTTTTTTGACGTTTGTGGGTGTTCATGGTGCTAAAGGCTGACGATATAATCTTATGGATGTTGGACATGACATACTCTAATGTACTGAAAGTTATCCAATAGTCTGCAATGTTGGAATTTCTCAATCTATATCGAACGTTTGATGTTTAGTGTTATTTATACACTATATAGTGGTCAAGATTAGGTTATATTTGATATGTAAGTGTGTTGTATATCCCTCCTAAAAATCACCGAGAGTCATTTTAATGTACCCCAAGTAGGTCAACTTTGAACTGCAAGCGTGCGGTAGATTTCTCTTAAATTTGGCCTATATAATTCTTCTATTTCTATGAGCTAGCAATTTCGCCAAATTGAAAGACTTTATGAGAATTTACATAAATTAGGTCAAATTTGATCTGGAAGCATGTGTTATATATACCCCTCCTAAAATTTGATAGAAATCATTTTACGGATAAAGTGCAACATGATTTATGGACAATCCTCTAGTTTTATGAGTTTTCAAGCCTCCTAGATCATTTCGCCCACTTAAACCGAAGTTAGGTTAATTTTGCACTTCAAGCAAGTCTCGGAAAAGATTGCTCTTAAAGTTATACTATGAAACTATTCTGAATGTTTACATGGTCCTTCAATATCTCGAAAATCACCGATAGTTCTGAACGAATCAAAATTTTGCTATATATGAATTTTCATGCTAGGAACTTTGACCCGGATTAAAAAACAAAGAAGATCAAGAAAAATGAAGAAATGAAAAGGTTTCACATGGCATCCTCTAGTGTGCACTACTTTCCATGAAAAATGGTAAACATGAGATTTGAAACTTTTGAAAAATCCATCTTCACATTAGATATGACCTACTCTATGTAGGGTTCTGTAGCAGAAAATAAATTTTTTCTATCTACTCGAATACTAATACCAGGATCTATACTATGTAGACATAAATAACGGAAAGAGAGAGACAGTATTCATACCTTTGAAGACCGAGGCACGCCTTACGCAGGAAGGCGTATATTGATGAAGCCGAGCAGCTCCAAGCACCCCAAGTGTGGTGCCTTCGAAGTACTACACACGTCTAGTGTAGGCGGCGTCTCCCGGGCTCCGATCCAGCCAAGCAGCAGCAGAAGAAGATGATGGACCGAAGATCAACGACGGTAGTGTGAAGGTGGAGAACTCAAATCCCTCGAGGTCCTTCCCAATATTACGGAGAAGTACTCAAAGGAAAATGAGAGAGAGAATTGGATGCCTCCAAAGGGGTGGGGGAGACCCCTATATATAGTAGGAGGGGGCGCACCACCCAGGGTCCAGGCGGTGTGGGAATAATGCCCACACCCGCCGGCCACCTAGGGGTAGACACTAGCCCTAGGTGGGACCCACTTGGGCGGCCCACCAAGCCTAGGCCGGCTGGCCCCCTCTCCCTAGGCGCCTTGCCCCTTGGGCCCCCCCTCCGGGTGAGGCCCATTAGCATTGGGCTGCCTTTAATAATAAAATAAAATATATATTTTATATTCATTCTCCAATTAATATCAAATACACATATTATTATATTCCTTTACTCCGGAACTCCTTCTGGACCCCTTCCGATCACCATCGGATGTTACCCGGAACTATTCTGGTTTCTCTCTCACTATTTCTCCTACGGTACCTCATCTATACCTAAGCACCCCCACCCTTAAGCGTGACATCCTTCGGTTCAGGAACACTCCGGACATGATTGAGAATCCTCTCATATCAATGATCATCAGTGTTACCTGGATGACCATGATGACCCCTGTGCATTCCACGAATCTTATCGCTCGAACCGTGAATAGTCATTTCCCATTCCCTTTGCCACTTGATACCTAGTTCATCCAAGACTTGATCTTTGGTATCTCCATACCTTAGTTCGATATCGTTACCGATGAACTTGTTTACTCGTTCCCATGTAGTTGCATTCCGTGACTCAGTCACACACTTGCAAGCTTCGTTAACGCAACACCACCGAGATGGCCACATATGTATCTATCCATTACATGGACTGGCAAATCATGGTCTTGATATGTACTCCTCTACGCGCTCCTTTGGGAAACCTGAGTGGCACCTTTTCGATCACCCAGTCACGGTATGATACTTGATAACCATCTAAGCTCCCTCCAGAACGGTGATTTGCATTATCTCACAGTCTAAGGATCAGGTTGCGAGGTTTCATGTATTTTATCATCAATGGTGAACTTTGTAACTAGATCTCATTGAGATACAACTATCGGATGTTTTTATATCATGTCATTCAACCAATGACGTGACCTCATTGTCAATTGGCATAAATGCCCATGATATTGAAACCCAGATCATCCTCATGACCAATAAACTAGTTCGCTAGAGGTAACTAGAGACACGGTTTATTTACATACTACACATGTATTAACATTTCGTATTAATACAGTTATAGCACAGTATGAAACATATTATGAACATATAGGAGATATATCAAACAATACACTTTATTATTTTCCTCTAGGGCATAACTCCTTCAGTCTCCCACTTGCACTAGAGTACACATTAATCTAGTTTACAATAGGCAAGAACCTAACACCAATGACATCCCAGTCTTGTTCGTGCTTGGCTTGTATGAGAGATTTAGTCAACGGATCTTCCACATTTAGATCCATGTGCACTTTGCAAATCTTGATTTCACCTTCGTCAATGTTCTGCCGGATGACGTGAAATCGTAGCTTGATGTGTTTGGTTGTGGAATGAGTTCTTGGTTACGTGTGTTTGCAATAGCGCCCGTGTTATCACAATAGATCGTCACGAGGTCTTGCACACTTGGAACAACTCCCAGTTCAATGATGAAATTCCTTAGCCAAATAGCCTCATTCGCCACATCAGTAGCAGCGATGTATTCCGACTGCATTGTAGATTGTGCAACTACCGGTTGCTTCTTGCTCTTAGAGTGGTACAACAGAAACATTGCGGGTCCATATTACAAACATACACACTTCATTATTACAAACCAAACTTAAGTAGTTTCAGCGAAAGATATAAAATCCAAACTCATACTTCGAATTGAGCTCAACAACTTATTCTATATAGTTCCTGCTGCTCGGCTCAATTGGCATACTAATAACTAAGGCAACTACTCGGTCTCGTTGCCCTCCACTCCATAGCGTATCTCGTAGTCCACCCTTTTAACTCCTCTGGACAGTTCTGGTTCTTCGTAGCAGACATCGTCTTGTCCATCACCTATGTACATCGAAGTTTCTTCTAGATTCTCAGAGTCTAAGCAGGGGTTCAAAGGAAAGAGCGAGTAACAACATTACCTAGCAAGTTCATTATATGCAAGGTGAGAAGTTTTATGCTCTATCTACCACCTCGGACGACATGTCCTTGGTACTATGCAATTTTTATAAACATTTCTTCAAAGATTGATTTTATTATCAAAAACTATGCCCATCGGCCTTCACAGGTTGACCAGAACTTCATGGAGTTCCTTTCCTGCCGCGTTCGTAGCTCCTTCCCAGAACAGGGAGTAACATGTCACAATTCTTACACTCTGCAGAGGTGCGTTGCTTTACCCATGAGAGACCCACTCCTTGTTGCACAACCGGGCGTACTTTCCCGTCCACAATTCCATGATGTTGGGCCCAATAGGTGATCCAAGCCAATCACTGCCCTCTCCGTGACCCCATATGTTTGCACGATCCTCCGGGGCTGACTAAACCTTCGTTAAGCCTCCAACTAAGGCAAGCTATAACCCTGGTGAGTTCCCGTAGACTCTATGAGTTGATGATGCCCCTAGCAAGCTCCCTAAAAGGTCCGACTATACCTCTAGCATCCACTCATAAATAATCTAGATACCAAAATCATGGGGCTTAAGGGTGCCCACCCATATGTTGGATCCATACCAGGAATCCCAACATCATGATAAGGTCATCTTTCCTGCATATGAAAGGAAGAAGATACAACTGACTTCTCTGTCCCATTCCAAATCTCATGGTTAACACGTAATATACGGTGCTAGAATCACTGATGACATGGGTTGTTAAACCTATGTGACTTCTGCAATTGGAACCCTAAGTTCCACCGCCAATCTTTATCATCACTTAGGATGATCGCTACATCTTATTTATTAGAGAAGATAACATTTTATTTCTCCAGATCATAGATGATAACACACAATTTGCAATATCTTTGATAAAGACTCTTCAAAGGACATGAGCAAGTGATGAACTTGCCTTGTGACTACAAGGTAGTGAAGTCGGATGCTTCCACTTGATCTTGAGCTCCGGTTTCTACAAAGAACCATTATTGCCCGATAAGGACAATATTTAAAGAAACAATATGCAATGCATAGTAATGTCATGCAATGATTTATTATTTCCTTCTTTGCAGGTTTTAGCCTCTTAGTAAAAGTTTACTATTTTCTTTAATATCATTCTAAGAGTAAAAAAAATATAAATTTATTTAATTTTTATTACTCTTTAAAATATTTTCTGAAGTTCTTTTAAGAAAATAAGATTTATTTTTATCACACCCAATTTTCTTTTCAAAAATACATATTAGTATTTTTCTATAATAACATACTCATTTAGGATCTTAAAAATGAATTTTATTCAATTTTAAGTGTTTCACCTATTTTTATAAAATTCAAAAGTAATTGACAAAAATTAATAATGGACCTAATTTTTTTAGTTACCAAAAATTCTATTGATTATTTTTACTCTATAGAGAATATTTTTGTGAGTTCATAGATATATTATTTATATTTTTAAGATTTTTATTTTATTTCTTAGAACCATTTAATTCCTAGGGGTATTTTGGTCATTTGTCAATTTAATTAGATGTTTTCTTTAAAATTGGACCCAGCCCATTGGGCTGGCTCAGTCCTGACTTGGCCCATTTGGGTTGGTCAAACCCCACTGCCACGAGCCGCCCAATACCACTTGAATCCTCACTTCTCTCTCTCGTGCCTCTCTGTCCTGGTCCCATGAGCCACCGTCTTCTTGATCTTGCGGTCCGCCGATTCAGCCACCTGGCCTACCCCGGCCGCCGCCGTGGTATGTGACGAGGTAAGTAACGCTACTCCAACAACTGGTCCTGCTCGATTCGTCTGCAAGTCCCTCTCCCGTCCAGGCTGACTCCACCTTGCACCCTAGGGTTTGGGGTTGCCGGTGATGTGGAGCTCCGCCACTGTGGTGGCACTATGCTGGGCTCCGGGCGGTCCTATGGTGCCTCCGCTGCTGCCCGTGTGACAGTGGCCACCGTGCCACGGCTTGGCGCGGGTTGCAGCGCCCTCGGGTGCTCCCCGTGTCGCCGTGTATGCTCGCCATTGACTCTGCTTCCTCTTCTAACTACAGCGAGGACCACGGGTGAGTTTCACTTTTCTCCCTCTCTGAATCTCTGACTTACCTTGATACTCTCTGAGTACTGGCCATGTATGAACCCTAATTACATCTGTTCAGGACACTAGGGTTCATCCCTCTTTGTTAGGGTTCATCCCTTGATGTCATGTTTAACTAAGGCGGTTTCTTTCTGAATCCAGCTGTGTATGACTCACTGTTATACTGTGATTTGCATTGTTGACAGTTGTTTCTGTCTGTAGTCTGTTAACTGAACTTTACTTACTATCTTGTATGATAGCTATGATCTGATTGAGATTAGCTCTCAGGTTCTTATTGATACACTTTGGTCTGAAAGAATTGTAGTTGGATATTTAATCCAATTACCCTCTGATACTTGCCTATTACAAGATTCAGATATATTAATTATGATTCCTAATTGTTATGTTAGGAAAATGATTAGATGTTCTTTTGCAATATTGGATTTTGGAATTCCTGGCATAAACCACTTGGTTAAGATAGGCTAGTGTGATACCCTCAATGGAGTGGCACACAGGGTTTATCTTAGAACTGGGCTGTTTTTATTTATGGTATATTGTACTTGAGAGTTGCAGATCCTTCTATTGAATAGCCTGTGATGCTGGTCTGAGGCAAAACTACAGAAAAGTAGCCATATTTACCTGCTGCTTTACTTCTTTGATGATCTGTGATGGATAGGCTGTTATAACAAGATTAAGGTGGATCCTTACTATTTAAGATAAGGCTTTAAGATATGTCATTTCTGAGGTGCTACCATCCATAGGATGTGCCCAAAAATGTTTATCCAAGGATGCCTATGTATCTAGTTATGAAACTAGAGATCTCTCTCCAAGATCAGTGATGCAAAAGCTGAGATCTTGGTAGTAGCTGGTAAAGTTTTATCATTTGCCTTTTATCTTTCTTCTAGGATGGATATACACCTCACTTGGGTGTTTTTATGAGAAGATCAAATAAAACAACACATGCTCCATTGAATCTATGATGACTTGATCATGTGTTCATTTTATTTGTACTCACCAAATTACTTGATGACTGATGAGGTTGTGGTGTTGCTTGCTGGCTTGACCTAGCTCTGCACCTCCTGGTGCTGCTCCTGTGATTTTGTGCTTGGCCTTGCTATCCACCTGCTCCACCCCCTCCTTATGTTACCATCTTGTGAAGAACTGGCGGTTGATTTGGTAATCTGGCTGAGGATTTGGCTATGGTTTTGGCAAGCTCAATAAGCTCTGAGTGTGTGCTTGAGAAGGAGAAATGAGTTCCTATACTATGCTTCGACTAGTGCTCTTTGTGAGTGCTTGTACTGCTGCTGCTGGCTTGACAACACACTCCATGAAGTTTGGTGACTAAGCTGTGTGTCTGTGTGAGCTGTTCATGTGGATCAGCTCAAGTAACTTGGCTTCTACTATTACCTGTTTACTTGTTGATAGCCTAGTGAAACTTACCTCTCTCCACTTGGCTTCTACTATGGCCTCTGGCTATTTACTGAAAATAACAGATACTTCACCTTTGGTGAAACTTGCCCCTTTATTTACTCAATGCTGTACTATGAACAGTGCACTTCACTATTCACCACTGAGAGTAAAATTAGCTAACTAACCTTTTAATTTCCTTTTAGTTGTTTATCTTATTTGCAGGAACAAGATCTAGACATACAAGATTTAGTATAGGAGTAGATAGGTAGTATAGGTTTTAATTGTAACCTTTTTTTATTCTTTTTGTAAAGGATCTTGTAAAGATATTATTACAATTTAATAAAGTTTGATTTCTGTTCTTTGTAACCTTATGCTTTTGATGTATTTATCACCAGTTGTAACCTTAATATGAAATAAAGAAATAAGAATTCATTTCTTATTTAGTTTTCCTTGCCTTTAACCCTTATTGTTGGTTACTATTTCTATACTATAATCATACAATGTTAATAAGGGTTTTTAGAAAACCATTCAATATTAATAACTTCTAATTTTCAAATATTTTCCAATTGATTTGAATTTTAAATTTGAATTCTAGCAATCACTAACAAGAGCTATTCCTACCTCTAGTTAGCGAAAGAAACTCTGATCCCTTTAGTGTTTTGTTTGGCGAAAAATTTACCCTGATTTTACAGATGCATGCTTGCAAAAACTTATATTCCTATTTCTACCCTTTGTTGGATCCTAATGCTGGGATGTTACAGATTCCCCCCTTAAATTAAACTTCGTCCCAAAGTTTGCAGATGGGTACCTTAATAATTATGGAAATGCTTCCCTCAAGTCATCTTCTTTCTCCCAGGTGGCTTCTCGCTCTGGGTGATGTTCCCACTGTACCTTGCAATATTTGATTGCCCTGTTTCTCAACCTTTTCCAGTTTTCCTCTAGAATCTTACAGGGTTTCTCGACATAAGTCAAATCTGCTTGTAATTCAATCTCTTGATGTGTGATAGCATCATCAGGAATTTTAAGACATTTCCGAAGTTGTGAAACATGGAACACATTGTGAACCTGAGCTAACCTATTTGGTAACTCCAGAGCATAAGCTATTGTTCTTTTCTGACATAATATCTTGAATGGTCCAATGTACCTTGGACTTAATTTACCTTTGACTCTGAATCTCTTCACTCCCTTCATCGGACTTACTTTGAGATATACCATATCTCCTATTTCTGGATGCCATGATCTACGACTTTGATCAACATAACTCTTTTGTCGACTCTGAGCTATCTTCAACCGATCTCTAATGATATCGATGATATCTTGTCTTTCTTTGATATAATCTGGAGCAAATTCCTTGCTACTACCAGGTTCATACCAGCATATAGGTGATCTACACCTTCTTCCATATAATACTTGATAAGGTGCTGCCTTCAGACTACTCTGATAGCTATTGTTGTAGGAAAATTCTGCCAATGGTAGATAATCTTCCCACGAACCTCCAAAATCTAATGCACAAGCTCTAAGCATGTCTTCTAAGATTTGGTTGGTCCTTTCAGTCAGACCTCTAGTTTCTGGATGATAAGCTGTACTGAAATCCAATTTTGAACCAAGTGTTGCATGTAATTGTTTCCAAAATGCTGATGTAAACACAGATCCTCTGTCTGATACAACCTTCTTGGGTACCACGTGCTTAATCACAATCTCTTTGACATAAATTTCCACTAATTTTTCAGCATTATCCTTTTGGTTTACCGGAATAAAATGTGCACTTTTTGTGAGTCTGTCCACAATCACCCATATCATATCCTTCCGCTTCGATGTCATGGGTAGTCCTGTGATAAAATCCATACCAATTTCTTCCCACTTCCATTCTGGAATTTCCAAAGGCTGTAATGGTCCTGCTAGTCTTTGATGTTCTGCTTTAACCCTTTGGAAAGTATGGCATTCCGATACATATTTTGCAATATCTCTTTTCATATTATTCCACCAGAACAACTCGTTTAAATCCATGTACATCTTTGTACTACCCAGATGTATGGAATATTGTGTTTCATGGGCTTCTCGAAGTACCACTTCTCGAATCTCTATCACATCTGGTACACAAAGACGGTTTTGAAACCATAAAGATCCATAATCTCCTAGGTGAAAAACCGAGGTTTGACCTTGAGAGCTTCTTCGAACTTCTTCAGTAATGAAAGGATCTTCACCTTGATGTCTATAAATTTCATGTTGAAGATCACTACTCTGTTCTTCAATTACTCGCATGGTAGCTAATCCTCCAAGAACTGTTGTACTTATAAATTGTATTTCCATCCTTTCCAAATCCATCTGTAGTTCTTTCGGCAGTTCTCTATTCAAAGGTTTTATATCTGTGCTTTTCCAACTTAAAGCATCTGCCACAACGTTTGATTTTCCAGGGGTATAATTGATTGCTAGATCATAATCTTTAATCAACTCCAGCCATCGTTTCTGCCTCATATTCAATTCCTTTTGAGTGAAGAAATATTTGAGACTTTTGTGGTTAGTATATAACTCACACCTTGCCCCCATAGAGAAAATGTCTCCATCCTTTTAGAGCACAAACTAGTGCTGCTAATTCTAAATCATGGGTTGGATAGTTCACTTCATGTGGTTTCAATTGCCTAGATCCGTAAGCAATTACCTTACAATCTTGCATAAGCACACAACCTAATCCTTCCTTGGATGCATCACAATATACTGTGTAATCTTTTCCTGGTTCTGGAATTGCTAGGATTGGTGTTGTAGTTAATCTGATTTTCAACTCCTGAAAACTTGCTTCGCACTTCTCATCCCATATGAAAGGTGTATTCTTTCTTAATAATTTGGTTATTGGTCCAGCTATCTTGGAAAAACCTTCTATGAATCTTCAATAATAACCAGCCATACCTAGGAAACCCCAGATTTGCTTCACATTGATTGGTGCCTTCCAATCTAGTACTGATTGAACTTTGGACGGATTTACGGCAATTCCATCCTTACTTATCACATGACCAAGAAACTCTACTTTGTCCAACCAAAATTCACACTTACTGAACTTAGCATAAAGCTTATGTTCTCTTAAGATTTGCATGCTACTCTCAAATGTTGTGCATGCTCTTCTATATCTTTGGAGTATATCAGAATATCATCAATGAATACTATGACAAACTTGTCCAAGTAAGGCATGAAGATTTTGTTCATCAAATTCATGAATATTGCTGGTGTATTAGTCAGACCAAAAGGTACGAATAAATACTCATGATGTCCATACCTTGATACAAATGCTGTTTTAGGAACATGTTCAGGTTTAATTTTTATCTGATGGTATCCTAATCTTAGATCAATCTTGGAGAATACTCTAGCTCCCTTGAATTGGTCAAATAGATATTGTATCCTTGGTAATGGATACTTGTTCTTGATAGTGACATTGTTGAGATTTCTGTAATCCCCACACAATCTTCATCCCCCATCTCGTTTATCCACAAAGATCACCGGAGTTCCCCACGGAGATACACTTTCCTGTATGAATCCTTTTCGGGCTAGTTCATCAATGTGCTCCTTAAGCTCTTTTAATTCCTTTGGCCCTATCTTATATGGTGCTTGAGCTATTGGTGTTGTACCAGGTATCAGGTCAATAGTGAAATCTATTTCCCGATCAGGTGGCATTCCTGGTAACTCTGCTAGAAAAAATCGTGAAACTCCTTCACCACCTGAATATCTTATTTGACCTCCTTCATTGAGTTCAACTGCAGATCTACCATGATATGACAATGTTTATCCGCCTGATAGACTATCCTTCCTCTACTTGGAGACTTGATTGAAACGGGTTTCTCTTCACAATTGATCTGAGCTCCATAGTCTATCATCCAATCCATTCCTAGCACTACTGCTATTCCTCTTAATGGGATCACATAAAGATCCGCATAATAGGTTTGACCACAGATTGAGATGAGTTGGTTTGGTTTAATATTTCTAACTACCACGATCCCTCCGGCGGTAACTACGATCATAGGTTTTTCTAACGGTGCCCTTCTAATCCCGAATTTATCACAAAATTCTTCAGATATGAAAGAAGTAGTTGTACCAGTATCAAATAAAACTTTTCTAGGATTTGTGAGAATATTGAGCGTACCTATCACCGCCTGATTTGAGTTATCCACCTCCTCCAAGGCTACGCAATTCAGCTTTCCCGTAGGTCTACCTCTATTTCCATTGTTATTTTTGGCATAGCTTCCCCCTCGGTTAGGCTGTCCACCTCCTCCTACACTTGCTTGTCCTCCACCTTTTGCGGGCCAACCATCGGGTGGTTTGTTTGGGCAATCAGGCTTAATATGACCCTTTTGTCCACATCCAAAACAAATTATCACTGGTTTCTGACAATCCTTGCTGATATGTCCCGGAAGTTTACAATTATGACATATGACATTCCTTCTAGGATTGAATTGTTCTCCAGTGTTGTTGCTACTCCTGTTGTTGTTGTTGTTGTTGTTGGGTCTGTTTCTAGGTTGAAACTCTAGATTAGTTTTGGGTTTGCTTGCTTGAATCCTCTTCATTTCCTTCTTTGCTCTCTTCCTGCGGCCCTCTTGGACATTTTTGTAATCATCTTCAAAGGTTATAGCTGCATCAAGCAACTGTTGAAAAGTTTGAGTGTTGGCAAGCCTCAACTGCATCTTCACAAATGGATTTAGTGCACGCATGAACCTCTTCTTCCTTCTCGCCTCCGTGCTAACTTCTTCAACAGCATAACGAGATAAATCACTAAACTCCCGAATATACTTCATGACACTGGAGTATCCTTGTTGCAGTTCTTCAAACTCCCTATGCTTCAACTCTATGATACTCTCCGGAACATGGTATTCATGGAATCTTTGTTTGAACTCCTCCCAATTGTACGCTCTTCCTGGAGGTTGCATAGCTAGCTGACTCTCCCACCATGACGATGCAGGTCCGGTCAATAGATGCGTTGCATACCTCAACTTTTGTTCCTCATTGCATCCTACAGTTCTCAACTTTCTTTGGGTATCTATTAACCAGTCCTCTGCATCCATTGGTTCAGGAGCGGATGCGAAAGGTAAAGGCCTGGTATCCTAGAAATCCGAAGGACTAACACCACGTCCTTGAGGTGCCCTTTGCTATCCCACTCGATCTACCAAACCCTCCATGAATTTGTTCTGGGACTCTTGCATCATTTGCATGTACTGCATAAAGTTCTGCTCCATCAGTGGCCTCATTGGTGGTGGTGGTAAATTTTCTTGCATCCTGACGTCTTCATCCGCCTTTTCTTTGACTTCGTGCTCCATGCGCTGCTGCTCAGTCTCGTTTTCTACACCCGTTTCCATACCCCCTAGTCTTGTAACATAAAGCGAATACTCATAATTACATCATGCATATGTGTTCTAAGCTCAACTTCATGCACAGAACTAGTCACAATGGAAAACAAGATCCAAATAAGAACCAAATATGCATTACACACATATTCTACATTACAAACAATATAGTTTATACAACGTGATTACAAGCCCTTACTAATTAAGCATTACAAGCTCATGTGGTACTATCCCACTTATTTATTTACATTAAATCCTCTGACTCTAACTCTCGTATCCTGTATCCTGGTCAAAGTCACACTCCCCAGAAGTTGTGTCGTTCATCGTACATACCCGGAGTGCAACCGTGATGACGTGAAGTACGATGCACCATCTGTGGAATGACTTGCCTCTTCGACGGACAATATTCAGTATCAGAAGTCTCCGGACTTGACACATCATTCAGCTAAAGTGTATCCATACCTTCCAATTCATCTGAAGTATCTACCGAATCATCCTCATCACTTTCTTCTTCATCCATCTCCTGCATCCCGATTCTACAGGAATCAACAGAATATTCCCCTTCTGGTGCCCCCAAGTACTCTGCTGGGTACGATAGTCCTCAGCTATGATTGGATAGTGCACATTATCTGGAGTAGGATAATTTTCTAGTGACTCGAACACCCTTTCTTCAGGATCTTCCTCCTTAGACTCTACATCCTCCACATGGACATCTCTTCCATCAACGGAATAAGATCTTATGCCCATGCGACTAGTTTGCCCGATATCTCCAACTGAATCTTCCACAGGAATAGGATTCTCAGCAGATCCATCCATTGCTCCGTACCTCCATCTTTCAGAATTCCCAATAGGTAATTCTGAGTCCTCAGTTCCCCAAGAACTCTATGGTACTGGATGACTAGTGCCCTCATCAGGATAACTAACGGGTTCTGGTATCGGTGAGTAAGGATATGGTGTAAAAGATGCTGGATCTATAGGTATATCCTTGAAAACTGGGTTAACCCTATCCACTGCTTCATTCTCTAGTTTAGATGCTAACTTCTCCCTTCTTTCAGGATTCGTTAAATCCTCTAACATATCAACCTGATCTTCTACATAACCTGATGTGTCTTATACAAAGACCCGACCATCAGTCGATACAGATCCATAAACTTAGAAGCTAGTTTTGGATGCTTCCTTACTAAAGTAAGATGATCTAGTTCCGGTTCCTCGTCTATAGAGTTATGAGGAATCACAGAATATGTGCTTCCATCTAACTCTTCTGCCTTGTGCTCCCAGACATTGGCTATCGCCTCCACAATAGCAACATGATATGCTGCTAGGTGACTTCTACTTTCCCCCATAGGTAAATTGTGATATAAACCAAGCTTCTTTGGTAGTTGGATGCTAACACGATATTTGGCTAACATTCGCCCATCATGGTATGTCATGGTATTGACTGGGATATTACTTGTGCAACCAAAAACCTTCAGAAGTTCTCGAAACTATTCAGTTAAAGCCCCCTGATAGTCATCGAGAGTCTCTTCTTTCCTTGCCAATGTCTGTTTTGGAAACTTTGGTGCCATTTCCACTGTATAGAAATAAATATAATTAGTATCCATTAATTATAATGATGCATCATAATAAAGAATTATTGCACTAAAAAATATAACGAAATATTCCCAATTGAATATTCATCATATAATCTAGAGAACTCTTTACCGTTGCTCCTAGACTCCTACAGTTATTTCCCTTTACTAGGTTTCCAACCTAAGGCCAAAGCAATTGCTCTGATATCAGCTACGGTGACCCAGCATACCACTGCATGTGTAGTATACTATAGTCATAGATATGACATTCACAGAACACCGTTCCGTAAATATCACATCTCTTAGAGTGGTACAACAGAAACATTGCGGGTCCATATTACAAACATACACACTTCATTATTACAAACCAAACTTAAGTAGTTTCAGCGAAAGATATAAAATCCAAACTCATACTTCGAATTGAGCTCAACAACTTATTGTATATAGTTCCTGCTGCTCGGCTCAATTGGCTTACTAATAACTAAGGCAACTACATGGTCTCGTTGCCCTCCACTCCATAGCGTATCTCGTAGTCCACCCCTTCAAATCCTCTGACAGGTCCGGTTCTTCGTAGCAGACATCCTCTTGTCCATCAGCTACGTACATTGAATTGTCTTCTGGATTCTCAGAGTCTAAGCAGGGGTTCAAAGGAAAGAGTGAGTAACAGCGTTACCCAACAAGTTCATTATATGCAAGGTGGGAAGTTTGATGCTCTATCTATCACCTCCGACAACATGTCCTTGGTACTATGCAATTTTTATAAACATTTCTTCAAAGATTGATTTTATTATCAAAAACTATGCCCATCAGCCTTCACAGGTTGACCAGAACTTCATGGAGTTCCTTTCCTGCTGCGTTCGTAGCTCCTTCCCAGAACAGGGAGTAACATGTCACAATTCTTACACTCTGTAGAGGTGCATTGCTTTACCCATGAGAGACCAACTCCTTGTTGCACAACCGGGCGTACTTTCCCGTCCACAATTCCATGATGTGGGGCCTAGTAGGTGATCCGAGCCAATCACTGCCCTCTCCGCGACCCCATATGTCTGCACGATCCTCTGGGGCTGACTACACCTCCGTTAGGCCTCCAACTAGGGCAAGATATAACCCTGGTGAGTTCCCGAAGACACTATGAGTTGGTGATGCCCCTGGCAAGCTCCCTAAAAGGTCCGACTATACCTCCGACAGCCACTCATAAATAATCTAGATACCAAAACGTGGGGCCTAAGGGTGCCCACCCATATGTTGGATCCATACCAGGAATCCCAACGTCACGATAAGGTCATCTTGCCTCCATATGAAAGGAAGAAGATACAACTGACTTCTCTGTCCCATTCCAACTCTCATGGTTAACGGGTAATATACGGCGCTAGAATCACTAATGACATGGGTTGTTAAACCTATGTGACTTCTGCAATTGGAACCCTAAGTTCCACTGCCAATCTTTATCATCACTTAGGATGATAGCTACATCTTATTTATTAGAGAAGATAACATTTTATTTCTCCATATCATAGATGATAACACACAATTTGCAATATCTTTGATAAAGACTCTTCAAAGGACATGAGCAAGTGATGAACTTGCCTTGTGACTGCAAGGTAGTGAAGTCGGATGCTTCCACTTGACCTTGAGCTCTAGTTTCTACAAAGAACCATTATTGCCTGATAAGGACAATATTTAAAGAAACAATATGCAATGCATAGTAATGTCATGCAATGATTTATTATTTACTTCTTTGCATGTTTTACCCACTTAGGAAAAGTTTACTATTTTCTTTAATATGATTCTAAGAGTAAAAAAATATAAATTTATTTAATTTTTATTACTCTTTTAAATATTTTCTGAATTTCTTTTAAGAAAATAAGATTTATTTTTATCACACCCAATTTACTTTTCAAAAATACATATTATTATTTTTCTATTATAACATACTCATTTCGGATCTTAAAAATGAATTTTATTCAATTTTAAGTGTTTCATCTATTTTTATAAAATTCAAAAGTAATTGAAAAAAATTAATAATGGACCTAATTTTTTTAGTTACTAAAAAATCTATTGATTATTTTTACCCAATAGAGAATATTTTTGTGAGTTCATAGATATATTATTTATATTTTTAAGATTTTTATTTTATTTCTTAGAACCATTTAATTCCTAGGGGTATTTTGGTCATTTGTCAATTTAATTAGATGTTTTTTTTAAAATTGGACCTAGCCCATTGGGCTGGCTCAGCCCTGACTTGGCCCATTTGGGTTGGTCAAACCCCACTTCCACGAGCGGCCCCCACTCAAATCCTCACTTCTCTCTCTCTCTCTCTCTCTCTCTCTCTCTCTCGTGCCGCCTCTGTATATTTGGTAGAGGCATGATGCGTCACCCAATTCCCATCTCTGCCTACCCCGGCCACCGCCGTGGTATGTGACAAGGTAGCTGACGCTGCTCCACCAATTGGTCTTGCTCGATTCTTCTGCAAGTCCCTCTCCCGTCCAGGCTGACTCCACCCTGAACCCTAGGGTTTGGGGTTGCCGGTGATGTGGAGCAACGCCGCTGTGGTGGCGCTGTGCTGGGCTCCGGGCGGTCCTGTGGTGCCTCCGCTGCTGCCCGTGTGACTGTGGCCACCGTGCCATGGCTTGGCGCGGGTTGTAGCGCCCTTGGGTGCCCCCCGTGCCGCCGTGTATGCTCGCTATTGACTCTGCTTCCTCTTCTAACTACAGCGAGGACCACGGGTGAGTTTCACTTTTCTCCCTCTCTGAATCTCTGACTTACCTTGATACTCTTTGAGTACTGGCCATGTATGAACCCTAATTACATCTGTTCAGGACACTAGGGTTCATCCCTCTGTGTTAGGGTTCATCCCTTGATGTCATGTTTAACTAAGGCGGTTTCTTTCTGAATCTAGCTGTGTATGACTCACTGTTATACTGTGATTTGCATTGTTGACAGTTGTTTCTGTCTGTACTCTGTTAACTGAACTTTACTTACTATCTTGTATGATAGCTATGATCTGATTGAGATTAGCTCTCAGGTTCTTATTGATACACTTTGGTATGAAAGAATTGTAGTTGGATATTTAATCCAATTACCCTCTAATACTTGCCTATTACAAGATTCAGATATATTAATTATGATTCCTAATTGTTATGTTAGGAAAATGATTAGATGTTCTTTTGCAATATTGGATTTTGGAATTCCTGGCATAAACCACTTGGTTAAGATAGGCTAGTGTGATACCCTCAATGGAGTGGCAGACAGGGTTTATCTTAGAACTGGGATGTTTTTATTTATGTTATATTGTACTTGAGAGTTGCAGATCCTTCTATTGAATAGCCTGTGATGCTGGTCTGAGGCAAAACTACATAAAAGTAGCCATATTTACCTGCTGCTTTACTTCTTTGATGATCTGTGATGGATAGGCTGTTATTAGAAGATTAAGGTGGATCCTTACTATTTAAGATAAGGCTTTAAGATATGTCATTTCTGAGGTGCTACCATACATAGGATGTGCCCAGAAATGTTTATCCAAGGATGCCTGTGTATCTAGTTATGAAACTAGAGATCTCTCTCCAAGATCAGTGATGCAAAAGCTGAGATCTTGGTAGTAGCTGGTAAAGTTTTATCATTTGCCTTTTATCTTTCTTCTAGAATGGATATACACCTCACTTGGGTGTTTTTCTGAGAAGATCAAATAAAACAACACATGCTCCATTGAATCTATGATGACTTGATCATGTGGTGGTTTTATTTGTACTCACCAAATTACTTGATGGCTGATGAGGTTGTTGTGTTGCTTGCTGGCTTGATCTAGCTCTGCACCTCCTGGTGCTGCTCCTGTGATTTTGTGCTTGGCCTTGCTATCCACCTGCTCCACCCCCTCCTTATGTTACCATCTTGTGAAGAACTGGCGGTTGATTTGGTAATCTGGCTGAGGATTTGGATATGGTTTTGGCAAGCTCAATAAGCTCTGAGTGTGTGCTTGAGAAGGAGAAATGAGTTCCTGTACTATGCTTCGACAGGTGCTCTGTGTGAGTGCTTGTACTGCTGCTGCTGGCTTAACAACTTACTCCATGCAGTTTGGTGACTAAGCTGTGTGTCTGTGTGAGCTATTCATGTGGATCAGCTCAAGTAACTTGGCTTCTACTATTACCTGTTTACTTGTTGATAGCCTGGTGAAACTTACCTCTCTCCACTTGGCTTCTAATGTGGCCTCTAGCTATTTACTGAAAAGAACAGATACTTCACCTTTGGCGAAACTTGCCCCTTTATTTACTCAATGATGTACTATGAACAGTGCACTGCACTATTCACCACTAAGAGTAAAATTAGCTAACTAAACTTTTAATTTCCTTTTAGTTGTTGATCTTATTTTCAAGAACAAGATCTGGACATACAAGGTTTAGTATAGGAGTAGATAGGTAGTATAGGTTTTAATTGTAACCTTTTTTATTCTTTTTGTAAAGGATCTTGTAAAGATATTATTACAAGTTAATAAAGTTTGATTTCTGTTCTTTGTAACCTTATTCTTTTGATGTATTCATCACCTGTTGTAACCTTAATATGAAATAAAGAAATAAGAATTCATTTCTTATTTAATTTTCCTTGCCTTTAACCCTTATTGTTGGTTACTATTTCTATACTATAATCATATAATGTTAATAAGGGTTTTTAGAAAACCATTCAATATTAATAACTTCTAATTTTCAAATATTTTCCAACTGATTTGAATTTCAAATTTGAATTAAAAGTAATTTCCCCAAAATCTTAATACTACCTAAAGGTTATGTCAAAATTCATAACAATCACTAACAAGAGCTATTTCTACCTCTAGTTAGCGAAAGAAACTCTGATCCCTTTAGCGTTTTGTTTGGCAAAAAATTTACCCTGATTTTACAGATGCATGCATGCACAAACTTATATCCCTATTTCTACCCTTCGTTGGATCCTAATGCTGAGATATTACACATATCCTTTGTTCTCTTGAGATACCTTAGGATATTTTTCACAGCTCTCCAATGATCCATTCCTAGATTACTTTGGTATCGGCTTGCCAAACTGAGAGCCAATGCCACATCAGGTCGAGTACTTAGCATTGCATACATGATAGATACTATGGCTGAGGCATAGGGGATGTAAGACATCCTTTCTCTATCAGCATCTATTACTAGACATTGAGATAAACTCAGTATGCTACCTTTTGTTATAGGTGCCAAACCTCTTTTAGCATCCTCCATTTTGAACCTCTTCAAAATCTTCTCAAGGTAAGTACTTTGACTTAATGCAATCAGGCGTCTTGATCTATCTCTATAGATTTTGATGCCTAATATGTATGCAGCTTCACCTAAGTCCTTCATGGAAAATTAACTACTCAAATATGCTTTCACGCTTCTCATAAGATCCATGTCGTTTCCCATGAGCAATATGTCACCCGAATATACTACTAAGAATACAACTGAGCTCCTGCTCGCTTTCTTGTAAACACATAACTCTTATTGATTTTGGACAAATCCAAAACTCTTGATCACTTGCTCAAAATGTTGGTTCCAGCTCCGAGATGCTTGCTTCAATCCATAAATGGACCGCTAAAGCTTGCACACCTTTCTAGCATCCTTAGGATCAACAAAACCTTCCAGTTGCATCATATACAACTCTTCATCTATGTGACCATTGAGAAATGCGGTCTTGACATCCATCTGCCAAATTTTATAGTCGAAATGAGCAGCAATTGCTAGTAAAATCCGGATAGCCTTAAGCATCACTATGGGAGAGTAAGTCTCATCGTAGTTGACTCCTTGAATTTGTCGAAACCCCTTTGCGACAAGTTGTGCTTTGTGAATGGTCACATTACCATCCACATATGTCTTTTTCTTAAAGATCGATTTATTTTCCATGGCCTTACGGCCTTCCTGAAGATCTACCAAGCTCCAAACTTGGTTCTCATACATGGATCCTATTTCAGATTTCATGGCTCCTAGCCATTTCTCGGAGTCAGCACTATCCATAGCTTCTTTGTAGTTTGCAGGTTCTTCCTGTTCACCTAGGATGACATCAATCACAAGGCTACTGTACCAATCAGGAGTGGCACAAACTCTTGTAGACCTACGAACCTCAGGAGTCTTGACGTTGTTGTTTTGATCTTCATCATTGGGCTATTCTTCCATGTTGGAGAAGCGGTTTCGGAATAGCTTCCGCTGTGCTACTCGGAATTTGGAGAGAAGGGTCAACAACTTCATCTAACTCAATTTTCCTTCCACTAACCCCTTTAGCGAGAAACTCTTTCTCGAGAAAGGTGCCAGCTTTCGCGACAAACGTTTTGCCTTCGACCTGATTGTAGAAAGTATACCCAACTGTTTTCCTTGGATACCCCACAAAGATACATTTTTCCGATTTGGGTTCAATTTTGTCAGGCTGTAGTTTCTTGACATAAGCCTCACATCCCCAAACTTTCAGAAATGACAACATTGGCTTCTTGCCGTACCATATCTCATATGGGGTTGTCTTCACGGATTTGGATGGTGCTCAGTTTAAAATAAAAGTAGCGGTTTCTAACGCATATCCCCAAAATGATATGGACAAATTAGTCAAAGACATCATGGACCGCACACTATCCAATAGAGTACAGTTACATCGTTTCGACACACCATTACGCTGTGGTGTTCCGGCTGGCGTAAGCTGTGGGATAATCCCACAGTCCTTTAAGTGCATGTTGAACTCATAACTCAAATACTCGCCTCCCCGATCCGACCGAAGATGCTTGATTCTCTTGTTAAGTTGATTCTCTACTTCCTTCTGAAATTCCTTAAACTTTTCAAAGGTTTCAGACTTGTGTTTCATTAAGTAGATATATACATATCTACTCAAATCGTCAGTAAAGGTAACAAAATAATGATAGCCATTGCGTGTTGAGACACCCATTGGTTCACATACATCCGTATGTATGATTCCTAGTAGGTCTGCAACTCTCTCCATCATGCCGGAGAAGGGCGTCCTAGTCATCTTGCCTATAAGGCATGTCACACATGTATCAAGAGATTCGAAATCTAATGATCCAAGAAGTCCTTCTGAATGAAGCTTCTTCATGCGCTTTACGCCAATGTGACCAAGACGGCAATGCCACATAAACATGGAATTATCATCATTATGCTTACAATGTTTAGCATCAATATTATGGATGTGAGTATTGCAATCAAGATCTAGTAAGAATAAACTATTACTCACAGGAGCATGAACATAGAAAACGTCATCCATATAAATAGAACAACCATTTGTTCCAGATTTAAACGAATAAGGATCTTGCAATAAGCAAGATCCACTTACAATATTCATACTCAATGTGGGTACATAGTAGCATTCATTCAAAACTATAATTAGTCCCGACGGTAGATGTAGAGATAACGTGCCGACGGCCACTACATCGACTTTCATGCCATTGCCGACGCGCATCGTCACCTCGTCCTTCCCCAGCAGCCTCTTACTCCGCAGCTCTTGCTGAGAGTTACATATGTGAGTAATAGAACCGGTATCAAATACCCAGGTGTTGCTCCTAGCGTTGGTAAGGAACACATCTATAACATGTATATCACATATAGTGTCTAGATACATCCCAATTTAGACAATTGCAAGACATCTACTAAGTGAGAGCGGGTGGGTCAAATAGGAAGGACACATGTGCTATAGTTTGGTCACACAAAATTTAAAAATTGTTCCCATGTACTATAGAACATAAAGGATTTAGACCCTTTCGTGGCCACGCTGACAATTTTGACCCTAGTTTGAAACCAATCTAAGAAAATGAAGACAAAACAAATAAAATGAATAATGTGCAGAATAGACCCCTCATTCAACTACTAGATGCAAGGAAAATAACAAACTTGTAGTATGACAACTCCAAAATGAGATATCTCTCACTTTCTAGGTACTCTTTTCCAAAAAAAGTGGACCATATTTTATAGACATTTCACTTTTTATATTTCTCAACCTTTGTAGCTAATTTTGCGCACTTAAATGACTTTACGTAAACTTATGGATATTAGGTCAAATTATAGAACTTCTTTTTAAGGTACCTAAATAGCAATTGTATATACCTAAACCATTGATATTTTTTGAAAGATTCATCTTATTTCTATGAATATGCATGATGTTAATTTAATTTCACCAAGTTTTTAAAACAAGACAAAATCAAAGAAAATGAAAAACTTGCTCCTAGCGTCTTGTCACATGTACTAGTTATCATGATTGTGCTTGGTTTCAAGACAAATGACCAAGGCATGCTATGACCATATGTAAATACCATAGTTTATGATAATCTTGCCATATTTGCTAGATGTGTACATTTTCGCACTACAAGGATTGCTATCGATGGGAGTACCATATTTGTAGAGCGAAAACATCATTTTCATTACTGAACAAGTGCCAAAAATGGGTTATCTGTGAAGCAACTATGAAGAATTTGGGTCAGAATGTCATGACTACCCGAATTTGACACAAAGTGGACCATGCATGATCAATGGTAATTTTGCCCACTTAAATGACTTAATGTGAATTTACATATACTAGTAAGTTACAAGTGCCTTGAATGTGAGAGCTAGTATAATGAAAGTACAACATATTAGTCGAAAGGTGTATCTTATAATTAAGTAGCCCGTTTTGACCTCCATATGAAAAACATAAATGACTATTTGTAAAGATATAGTATCGATGCAAGATTAAGATAAAAAATAATCAATGACAGTTCTATTAAAAAAGTAAGTTGGAATATTTTAAGCATAGAAGATTGTAGAATGATAAAGAAGTGTATTTGTATGTTTGTGGGTGTTCATGGTGCTAAAGGCTAACGATATAATCTGATGGATGTTGGACATGACATACTCTAATGTACTGAGAGTTATCTAATAGTCTGCAATGTTGGAATTTCCCGATCTATATCCAACGATTGATGTTTAGTGTTATTTATACACTATATAGTGGCCAAGATTAGGTTATATTTGATATGTAAGTGTGTTGTATATCCTTCCTAAAAATCACCGAGAGTCATTTTAATGTACCCCAAGTAGGTCAACTTTGAACTGCAAGCGTGCGGTAGATTTCTCTTAAATTTGGCCTATATAATCCTTCTATTTCTATGAGCTAACAATTTTGCCAAATTGAAAGACTTTATGAGAATTTATATAAATGAGGTCAAATTTGATCTGGAAGCATGTGGTATGTATACCCCTTCTAAAATTTTACAGAAATCATTTTATGGATAAAGTGCAACATGATTTATGGACAATCCTCTAGTTTTATGAGTTTTCAAGCCTCCTAGATCATTTCGCCAACTTAAATCGAAGTTAGGTTAATTTTGCACTTCAAGCAAGTCTCGGAAAAGATTGCTCTTAAAGTTATACTATGAAACTATTCTGAATATTTACATGGTCCTTCAATATCTCGAAAATCACCGATAGTTCTGAACGACTCAAAATTTTGCTATATATGAATTTTCATGCTAGGAAATCTAACCCGGATTAAAAAATATAGAAGACAAAGAAAAATTAAGAAATGAAAAGTTTTCACATGGCATCCTCTAGTGTGCACTACTTTCCGTGAAAAAATGGTAAACATGAGATTTGAAACTTTTGAAAAAGTCGTCTCCACATTAGATATGACCTACTCCCTCCGATCTAAAATAATTGACTTGGATTTGTCTAGATTTAGATGTACTTAGTACGAGATACATCTGAATCTAGAGAGAGTCTTTCTTCTATATTTTAAAAGAGAAGAGTATGAGAATTTGAAGTGACAAGAAGATACTAGAAAGAATTGTAATAAGAGAATAGATAGAATGAAATAGGGTTTATATTCCTGTGGTTTTCCTATTGTATTCCTAGGTCACGATCCTATAGTCAGCACACTACTCTGCTACCATCTTGTAACACCCTCGGATGATGAGGCTGAGTTCCTCTGTATAGTACCAATCCTTGGAATGGTTCACTAACACACATAGTACAGATGAATACCAAATAATTTAATAGTGCATAATTATTACATCGGATCATCCAGAATTTGAAATTATTACATAATGCATAGCTCAAAGCTAGCTCAAATATTCAAGTACCAGCGGTAAATGTAAATAGATATAGCTCCAATCTCCAAATTGTGTCACATGCGAACACATGTCGAGTGGAGGGTCGCAGCCTAAATTGATCACTGAGAATTGGAATAACCTGCAACATAAAACGTTGCAGCCACATAGTGGTTAATACTTTAACTATATGGCAAGTGAAGCCAAGAGAGAATATAACAAGTCAAGTCACTACATGCTTATTTGGATTGTGGAATTCATGGCTCGTTTGCTGCATCAAAATAAGTTTATCCTATCATTTTTAAATCATATAGATTTTTCAGCACACAATCCAATTAAGTTCAACCATAAGTTTTATAAAATTATGAAATTGCGATGAGCGAGAACATAGCATAGCCTCTAAATTCAGCAACTCAATTTGTCCATAGCCGAGGACATAGCAGGGGTTTATATACTTTACCCATGTGACCTGGTCGACCCGCTCTTATCATGACATGCATTCTGAGTCATGATAGGAAGAAGTCCAAGAAAAGGCAATTTGGGAAGTAGTTCCCCAAACCCATCCATGCACCGTACCAACCTACCATTCACTACATCTATAGATACGAAGGGTTCAGTTCACCATGACCTACTAAGGCCAACCAGCCACCCATAACTCACTAGCACATAGTTGCACACGAAAGTTACCAAACAAGACACAAAACATTCCTCTGAGGCATGGGTGTCTTCCGCATTAAAACCATCCAAACATTATCAATCCCATCACACCTAGGAGATTCATTCATTAAATTGTTTTTTCATAAAACAATTCCTTTCTATTGGGGGATACCCCCGGGTAGGGTCACTCCGGGGTATAAGGGCCGAGTTAGCCGAGGTTTGGCAAGGTCAAAGCGAATGCTGGCCGGGTCACCTCAAGGCAGGCCGGATCACGGAGTAACCCGGACCAGGGGGGCCGCCTAACATTTTATCATCCGACTTAAGAAGTAAGTCGGAAGTGCTTGTCTAACTTATATGCAGGAACAGGTGTGGACGAATCTACTATGATCCGGATCCCCGCTTAGATTCTAGGAGAAGGAAGGAATCTCTCTGGTAAAAAAGAATGTACAGTACACACTGCATGAGCGAAGAAAGCAAGGGCAGGACCACCGGATCATGGCCGACAAGGGTGACGATGCCCATGTTGGCTGACGCGGGCGCCGCAGAGGCTTACATCGCTAAAGCATGTATGACGCGGGGGAAAAGCACCCCTGTCGGGTTACCACTTTGGGAGGAGGCATATTCTTAGGAATATGCCTCCACGTATGCCCTAAGCAGGGACCGAGCCTCCTCTATATGAGGGGGGCAAGGTTTCTGGTAGAAGGGTTGGGTTGAGCTCTAGTTGGTTTTATGATTCCATAGTGACTACTAGAGCTGAGGTTCTAGGGAAACAGTAGGCAAGAGTAAGAGAGCTCCTTCTTCCTCCTCTCGCCAATACAGCTCAAGGAGCACTTGTAATCTTGAAGGAAAGCAATACAAACTTCTGTGTGGAGAATCACTCCACTATCCCTCCCTGGATTCCCCTAGCGTGTATTAGTCCCCACCTTTAGCCTATCCATGGCATCTGCCGTGACACCACCACAATAGTTGGCGCCCACTGTGGGGCTAGCGGGGCTGGCAGGGGTGAAGATCCGGACGGGAAACCTCATCGGCACCGTGAACGCATCGTCTCCGGGCTCGTTTAGCGCTTTGGAGCGCTGGACTTCGTCAGCGACAATGCAGGCTGCTTCGGCACGCGCCCACTTCCGCGCAACGGCCTCTTCGTCAAGCTCGGTGCGCACACGGTCTATGTTGTTGTGGACGTATCATGCGTTCATCCACGCCGCATCGTCGATGCGGGGGAACCACCCCTCACTGTGGCTCGTGGGGCGCGTATCGCTCGCTACCGGACCATGCGGAGGTGATGATGACGGCGCCAGGTGCGGGCACGAGCAAGGACCCAGCACCGGACCCGGAGGTAACATCTAAGGCACCAAGGAAAGGTAGAGGACCTCCACTAGAGAGGCCTGAGAACGTACTGAGAGAAGCTATGGATAGCTTGGTTAACCCGGTAGCAGCAGTGGTAGATCCGGCTCAGGCACAGGCCGAGCTGGAAGAAACTAGGCAAAAAATACTAGAGGGCGCAAAGAAAATAGCTGCGGCTCAGCAGTCGCTGAACATGACGCTGCGTGAGTATGGAAAGGCAAACAAAGTTGATACGGTAAAAGTAAAAGGGAGAAATCTCATAAGCGAGATGAACAGAGAAGGTGATGATGGAGCAGAGGGGTCGGAAAACTATCTGTCTGTGGGGTTGCCAAAGTATAGTACTCCGGCAAAGAACCTCAGAGCAGCGGATGCGGCTGCGTCTGAGTTAGAGGGTCTGACGGGTGAGGCCCGTCAAAGACAGCAAGATAGGGTTAACGAGCTGGTTCGGATCGCGAACAGACAGAATGAAGAGCTACTGAGAGCTAACCCGGAGAGAGATGGAGCTTCCAATATCGTCCAATCGGCGATGGGTAACCCGGAAAAATCCGCTGGAGCCGCATCATCACCTCATGGTGGTCCAAGGAGAGAAGAGGTAGTCACCTCGACCAGACGGAACAAACAGATCGTCCCATATGACCCGACGCGTGCGGGAAAAGAAAAAGAAACGAGGAAAAATGATGATCGACGGAGTGTGAGCCGAGGTGAAGCTGGCCGAGGTAACCACGACCAAGGCAATGCCGGTCAAGGAAACGCTGCCAACGGCAATGCCGGACAGCGAAACTCCGCAGGAGAAGGACAACCACAGCAGCGGAATATACGAAGGCAAGAGCAAAGCACCGGCCGAGGTATGCAACAGAAAGGTGCGCAACGAGAACAAAACCGATACAACGACGGTGATTCGTAGATGGTGAACGCAGGGTACCCCATACCAGACTATCATGTGATAGGGTCAAGATTGGGAAGCAGGGATTTAATGCCGGATGACGCTAGGTTGAAACTGGATCACCTGTATAGGTCGGAACAGATCGAATGTCAAGGTCCCCGGGGTCCAGCGTGCTTTGGACCCCGGATCATGAAGGAGCCACCGGTACCCAACTTCCAGCTGTCCAGAGGCACGAAGACGTATGACGGCAGTACCAAGCCGGAGGATTGGCTGATAAACTATGCTACGGCTGTGAAGATTGCCACTGGCAACTTGAGATGGGTCGTCGATACGCACCGGATGTTGGAAGGACCAGCCAGAGTATGGCTGAATAATTTACCACCCGGAAGCATCAACTGCTGGATAGATTTTGAAGAAATGTTTATCAGCAACTTCTCAAGTACATATCAGAGGACGAATAGGCCGCAGACCCTAGCAATGTGCAAGCAAAGACCTAATGAGACGGACCATGACTTCTTGACCCGGTGGTGTACCGTGAGAAACTCGTGTGAGGGTGTCATAGAGTCACAGGCCATAGCATGGTTTGCACAAGGGTGCAGATATGGCAGCGAGTTATGGATAAAGTTGCAAAGGAAAATGCCAGTTACGTTGGCCGAGATGATCCGGATTGCTGATTCGTATGCTTTGGGTGATCCGACTCAACCTAGGATCGCGTCAAACGAGTCAAACAAGGAATACTATCAGAGGGATGGAGCCGGGTCATCTCGGAGGAACGATTACAGAGGAAAAAGAAGAGATGATAGACCGGATCATCGCTACGGTTCGCAACAAGTTGCAACTGTGAATCAAGATCAACCCGGAGCAGGGAGCAACCAATGCCAGAGAATGGGAGGGCAATGGACTCCAAGAAACAATGGCAAGAAAACATGGACTCCGGAGCAAAAGAAACAGTGGCAAGAAAAGAAAGACCGTCTGAGGTATACCTATGAGTCGATGTTGGACTAGCCGTGTAAGTTTCACACGCCAAATCCGAATAGCCCGGTGGGTCACACAACGAGGCAATGTGAGTGGATGCGTAAGATAGAACAAGGTGGTTCGGGGAATGCTCAGGCACCCCGGAATGATCAACCTCGGCAGGAGTTACCCCGGCAGCAATTGCTCTCCGGAGCGAACACGCAACAGTTAATGTTGCCTCCCCCTCCGCTGAGGTATGGCAACAATGAGAGAAGGGATACAGTGCATCACATAGAAAATCAGCAACAACCGGATCAGAGGTACCCCGGAAACGAGGGAACGAATGAGTACAGAGAACATCATCAGAGTTACTGTGTGTTTACCACTGAGGAAACAGATAGGAAAAGCTTGTAGCACCGACATATGGAGGTCAATGCGGTAATGCCCGCAGTGACGAGGTACATGCCTTGGTATGACCAGGAAATCACCTGGAACATCAAAGATCATCCTAAGCTTATGCCGAGTCTAGGTTCGTATGCGCTAGTGCTAGATCCGACATTCATTGGACCGAACATCAAATTGAGGTTCTCCAAGGTACTAATCGACAATGGAAGTAGCATTAACATCATGTATGTAGATACGATGCGCAAGTTGGGCATCTCAAAGAACATGCTCCAGGCTACGAGAACAACTTTCCATGGCATTGTACCAGGCATTTCTTGTGAGCCCATAGGCAAAGTCCGGGTCGACGTGCTATTCGGCACAAGGGATAACTGCCGAACTGAAAATCTGGAGTTTGAGGTGGTGAACTTGGAAAGCACGTATCATGCGTTACACGGAAGACCAGCATTGAACAAGTTCATGGCAAGCTGCCACATTAGTTATCTAAAGATGAAGTTACCCGGGATAAATGGAGTGATTACCATTGCTGGAGATTTTCGACGTTCCATTGAGTGTACTTCAGCCTAGCCGAGTCACTCATGATTGCACAAGAGAAAAGAAAAATCCAAGAGGTGGCGGCATTAGCTCAGTCTGTGCAACAATATATGCCGGTGTTGAGTAACCCGCATGGCAGCATTTCATTCCAAGCCGCAAAGGACACCAAGAAGGTTCCAGTTGATGACATGTTCCCGGAGCGCACCGTAATAATTGGTGTCGGGTTAACTAACAAATAGGAAAGCGAGCTCGTCAACTTCCTCCGTGAGAATCGGGATATTTTTGCTTGGTCTACACAGGACTTGCAAGGTGTTCCGAGGGAGTTGGTCGAGCACTCTTTGAACGTAAGGCCCGAAGCAAGGCCGGTGAAGCAACCTCTCCGCCGCTTCACCGAGGATAGGAGAAAAGTCATTGGAGACGAGATAGCTCGGTTACTAGCAGCAAGATTTATCATGGAGGTGCTGTATCCGGATTGGCTCTCTAATCCGGTGCTGGTAGAAAAGAAGAAGGACGATCCGAACGTGGCAGTGGTTTGGCGTATGTGCATCGATTACACGAACCTGAATAAGGCGTGTCCGAAAGATCCATTTCCACTGCCAAGGATAGATCATGTCATAGATTCAACTGCAGGATGTGAATTGTTGTCATTCATTGATGCATATTCTGGTTTCCACCAGATACCTCTGAACCCGGATGATCAAATAAAGACTGCGTTTATTACCCCATACGGGGCTTATTGCTATCGCACTATGCCATTTTGGTTTGCATAGTGCAGGTGCAACGTACCAAAGATGTATGCAAAAATGTTTGCACGACCAAATAGGTCAAAACGTACAAGTATACGTGGATGATGTGGTTATCAAGACCAAGGAAAGCACAACGCTCCTTGACGACATCATGCAGACATTCGCGAACTTGAGAAGGTTCCGGATGAGGCTTAACCCGGAAAAATGTACCTTCGGTGTCCCGGCTGGAAAATTACTCGGATTTCTCATCTCCCGCTGAGGTATCGAGGTTAATCCAACTAAGATTCGGGCCATCGAGCGAATGGAGCTGCCGAAGTGTCTTAACGATGTCCAGAAGTTCACTGGGTGCCTGGCATCGTTGAGTCGGTTTGTATGTCAGTTGGGAGAAAAGGCGCTGCCTCTCTACCAACTCATGAAAAAGTCGGATAAATTCATTTGGACGCCATAGGCCGATGAAGCCTTTGCCCACTTAAAAAGGATGTTGGCCACTGCACCAATGTTAGCCTCCCCACTATCAAAGGAGCCAATGTTTCTCTACATAGCCGCAACCAACCGAGTTGTAAGTGCAGTGATTGTAGTGGAGCACAATGAAGAGGGTAAGTCGGTGCAGCGGCCAGTATATTACTTGAGCGAGGTATTGTCTGCCTCAAAACAGAACTACCCGCACTTTCAAAAGGTGGCATATGGTGTCTATATGGCGGCAAAGAAGTTAAAGCATTACTTTGAGGAGCACCCCATCAAAGTGATATGTGAAGCTCCCATATCCGAGATAATGGGTAACAAGGATGCGAGTGGCAGCATTGCAAAATGGGCAATCGAGCTAGCCCCTTATGCGCCCCAATATGACAGAAGAGAAGCGATCAAGTCTTAGGCTGTGGCGGACTTTTTTGTGGATTGGGCCGAGGTACAATACGAACCACCGCCACCAGATCCGAACTACTGGAGGATGCACTTTGACAGGTCGAAAACCAAAACCGGATTAGGAGCCGGGGTTGTGCTTACCTCGCCAAAGAAGGACCAGCTAAAATACGTATTACAGATCCATTTCACGGCATCAAACAATGTCGCTGAGTACGAGGCTCTTGTGCATGGGCTCAAAGTGGCAAAAGAGATTGGCATACGTCGGATAATATGCTTTGGCGACTCGGATTTGGTGGTGCAGCAAGTGTCCGGAGTGTGGGACACCCTGGATCCAAACATGGCACTATACAAATTTCACGTGCAGAAAATATCTGGTTACTTCGAGGGATGTGAATTTCACCATGTACCCCGAGTGGAAAACGAGGCTGCCGACATGCTGTCGAAGCTCGGATCGACCCGACAGGCAATTCCACCGGGTGTAGCATTGGAACACCTCAGAAAACCATCTATCAGGCCGTCCCCAGGAACCGACTCGATCTATGTCCCAGAAAATACAGAATCCGGAGCTGAGCCCATGGACATTGACACAGGAGGTAGTACGCGAGACCCGGGGACTGCATCAGCCAACCCGGGGGCTGCCTCGGCAAACCCGGGGACTACCTCGCTAGACCCGGGGACTTCTTAGCATGATCCGGCTGAAGTTATGCCGGTGGATCAGATGGAAATTGATGAGGACGTATTCCCTCCACGAGCGATACCAGCTTGGGCACTGCCTATATTCCAATTCCTGAAAGATGGAACGTTACCCACTGGGGAGGTAATAGCCAGGCAAACTCAGAGGAGAGCAAAAGCATACACAATCATCAATTCCGAGTTGTACAAACGGAGTGTAACCAATGTCCTCCAGCGATGCGTTGACCCAGAAGAAGGGCTTGACATCCTCCGAGATATACACCAAGGAGAATGCGGGCACCATGCCTCATCCCGAGCCTTAGTGGCAAAAGCATTCCGGCATGGGTTCTACTGGCCAAGTGCCTTAGAACAAGCGGAATATCTGGTGAGAAAATGCAATGGTTGTCAAAGGTACGCCACCAAGACACATATGCCTATGTCGGAACTCAAGACCATACCAATTACGTGGCCATTTGCTGTATGGTGCTTGGATATGGTTGGCCCGTTTAAACCAGCAAGGGGAAACATGACACACATTTTGGTCATGGTGGACAAGTTTACAAAATGGACTGAAGTGAAGCCTATAAGAAAATGTGATGTAGCTACGGCCGTAACATTTCTCAAAGACATCATCTTGAGATACGGTTATCCTCACAGTATCATAACTGATAATGGCACAAATTATGCTGAAGGAGCATTTGCACGATTCTGCCGAGATAAGAAGATCCGGCTGGACGTAGCCTCGGTAGCCCACCCCGCATCAAACGGACAAGTGGAAAGATCCAACAGATTAGTATTATCCGGGATAAAACCCCGGCTCATTGAGCCGCTGCAAAGATCAGCGGGGTGCTGGATAGAAGAACTACCAGCGGTACTGTGGAGTTTAAGAACAACTCTGAATCGATCAACAGGCTATACGCCATTTTTTCTGGTATATGGGGCAGAAGCTGTATTACCAGCCGACATAGAGCATGATTCACTTAGGGTCACACAATACACAGAAGCCGAAGTGCAAGAAGCCCGGCAAAATGATGTTGATCTGCTGGAAGAAGCGAGAGAATTGGCACTGTCCAGATCCGCCATATATCAGCAAAATCTCCGACGCTATCATAGCCGGAAAGTGTGCCCCCGAGTCTTTCGGGAAGGCGATCTGGTGCTCCGGTTGGTACAACGTACTACTGGCATGCATAAATTATCCCCCCCATGGGAAGGGCCATTCATTGTGAGCAAAGCATTGCACAATGATTCTTACTATCTTATAGATGCAAAGCCACAGGAAAAGAACAAGGCGGACAGGTCCGGAGAGGAATCTAAGTGACTGTGGAATGTAGCACTACTTCGTCCCTTCTACACTTAGCTAAGAAGTGTATGTATCCGAGTCGTCTCATATGTCGGTATGTATGTCGGCAATGAGCTTATCAATAAAATAGCAGCGCCTCGAGCAAAGAATCGGGACTGCCTTAATAATGTTTGTTGTTACTTCTTATGCGGTAGCTGGAATAAGTCGTTCTACTTAACCCGGATTAGTAATGTGTGAGGACCAAAAACCCAACTCTTCGACTTGCTGCTGTCCAACAAGAATTGGCTTCATGGCAAGCAAGAGAACAAGTTTGAAATTGCGTAGCACATGAAAAACGACTAAGGAAACGAGTTTATTCGAGCTAACGTTTGTTTTTCGGACTAACCCTGTATTTATTTTCAAGTTATTATGCTTAATTATTTTGAGCTAAGCCTAAAAGTTTCTAAGTATTGTTAAAACAATTTTTGAAGCTCGAATTCGTAAGTCGTAAAACCGAATCAAGGTAGACACGGACCGAGCCAGAGGATTGGACGAACAAGAAAATGAAACTCGGGGACTACGCCCAAGTTAATCCGGCATAGAAACATAGTAGCAAAATATCACATATACAACATACAATTGCACCCGGCATACCGGGGATCTGATAAATTTTCAAGTTTTTTGAACTAAGGAGCAGCAGGAGGAGGAAGTTCGGCGTCGTTGTCGCTGTCTTCAATATCTGAGGCATCATCTTGTCCGCCCTCATCCGACCCATCTTCCACGTTCTCAACATGCTTGTCCCCACCGGATTCCAGGAAGCTTGGTCCTTCAACCCAGTCATGGATAGGAGAATATTCGACGAGGCTGTAGGCGCAAGCCTGGCGCCGAGCTACCCACTCCGGATCATCGGTCCATCTGGATCCGGTGCGCCAGCGTGTAAGGAGGCTGAGGTCGATCTTCTCGTACCATGTGAGAATATGATGAAGGATAGTATCAGCTGCGGCACGCCCAGCGGATTCTCTCCAGAGGTCAAGCTGGGTCTCGATATCCAACAGCTTTTCGGCAAGAAGTGTGATCCTCTTCGGAGCGCTCTCACTGGGCCAGAACGTGTTGAAAATCCGGACTAAAACGTCGAGGAGATCTTTGCCGTAGTTCTTGATTATTTCCACGCGGGATGACAGGCTGACCAATAGGTCCTCCATGTCTAAGGGAATGCCCTCACTGTCAAGAGCGACGGGAGTACCCCTATCTCGGCGAAATTTGGCAACAGCAGCGCTCGCAATAGGAGTACCCTCTGGAAAGTGGCCTGGAAACAAGGCAAAGGAAGAAGCTGAAGCAAAGACATATGAACTAACCTGGAGAATTATGTCGGATAAGGGAAGAGAATTTACGTGAAATGTGGCTGTGAATCCGGGTCAACTCCTTGATGCAGTCATCACGTCTCTTGCGAAGTTGCTCAAGCTCAGCATTTGCCGACCCAAGCTGGATGTCGGATTCTTTGAGTAGATCCTGGTCCTTGGAGATCTGGAGAGTAAGGCGATCATGCTCTTCTGTGAAGTTCTGGCCAACCTTTTGGAGCTCGGTTTGGTGCTGGGCCTTCATCTTCTCCATCTCAGCCTTGAGCCTAGCAATCTCGTTGTCCTTAGTCCGAAGGAGAGCAAGCTCGTCATCTTTCTTCTTCAGCTCGGCTTGATGCTGCCCTGCTTGTTCGAGAAAATGCAGCATTATATCAGGCACGGGCACACTATCCTCAAGCAATGCTGAAATAGTATGTTGACCCGGCAGAGCCGAGGAGTGAATGTTTGCCGAGCCAAGGAGAAGAGGAAATGGAAAAAACTGCAAGGTCGGACAAAAGAGGACATACCCCGGATTTCCTCCAAGTTCTTCCGCATGATCTTATTCTCAGCCTCCACCCCAGCTGCAGAAATCGAATGAGGAGGTTAGTTCGGCAGAAGAAGGTGAAGAAAAATGGAGAAGTGCTGAGAGAGAGAAAATTACCCCTCTTTTCATGTTCTGCACTAAGTGCAACATGTTTTGCACGTAGCATCTTGTGGGTATCCAGCAGGCGTTGGAATTCAGCGCTCCGGCGATTGGTGGTTACCTGAAAAAAGTACAGAAGTGTAAAATTCGCTTGGTGCATATTCGAAGTGTACAAGATTCAGACCAAGTGAAACTTAACCCGGCTCTAGGTGTGTGCATATTCTAAGTGTACAAGATCCGGGCCAAGTGAAACTTAACCCGGCTCTAGGTGTGTGCATATTCGAAGTGTACAAGATCCGGGCCCAGTGGAACTTAACCCGGCTCTAGGTGTGTGCATATTTGAAGTGTACAAAATCCAGGCCAAGTGGAACTTAACCCAGCTCTAGGTATGTGCATATTTGAAGTGTACAAAATCCGGGCCAAGTGGAACTTAACCCAGCTCTAGGTATGTGCATATTCAAAGTGTACAAGATCCGGGCCAAGTGAAACTTAACCCGGCTCTAGGTGTGTGCATATTCGAAGTGTACAAGATCTGGGCCAAGTGGAACTTAACCCGGCTCTAGGTGTGTGCATATTCGAAGTGTACAAGATCCGGGCCAAGTGGAACTTAACCCGGCTCTAGGTATGTGCATATTTGAAGCGTACAAAATCCGGGCCAAGTGGAACTTAACCCGGCTATAGGTATGTGCATATTCGAAGTGTACAAGATCCGGGCCAAGTGGAACTTAACCCGGCTCTAGGTGTGTGCGTATTCGAAGCTCACATGGAGCTACGTTATTTTTCTAATGAGCATCCGGCCGAGTAACAAGCTACTCCACCGGAGGCTCGGGGACTAATGGTTATTATCTATAGCATGTAAGGGAGAAACGACATACCTCTATCATTCGCCCTGCGAGGTTAATTACCTTAGCGGCGGTATTCATCTGGGGGGGAAATTCTGCGGGGCCGAACTTTTCCGGGAGATCGTCGTTGTGGACGAACTCCGCCTTATTCCAGTTCATGACGAACTCAATAAGACTCAGAGGGTACCGCTCACCGGTGGGCATATGGGGTGCCACCAAGCCCTTTGCGTGCGCTTCTTTCCTCTCAACCAAGGCAAGGGCTGGGCTGGTATGCAGAACCATTTGCTATGCATCAGTTGGCTCGGCAGGAACATCCTTTGCTACCGGAGTTTCCTTGGGAAGCATTGATGCTAGGGTTCGCTGCCCAGCCTCGACGGATGCTGACTTGGTAGTATCCGGAGCCTTTTTGCCCTTAGCTTGATGGGAAGAAGTAACTACAGTGGATTTACCCTTAGAAGCTGCTGGAGTAGTTCCTCGCCGAGGCTGAGATGACTCGGATGAGGCGGAAGAACTTGGCACTGGAGCTCTTGTAGCTAGACTTGGATCTGTTGTTGGTTTCCTTGGTGCCGGAATAGGTGCTGGTGCTGGCTTGGTCGCTGGTACTGGAACTGCTGCTAGTGCTGGTGTTGAGCTAGACTCGGTGGTTGCTGGTTGCGGCGATGCCGAAGTGGTGGACGTCGCCGCCTCGGCTGGACCGACCCCTCCCGCTCCGAGGTCACGTTCCTCTCGACGAGGTGGTGCGGAACCCGGAGCAGCCGCAGAACCCTCTGGAATAGGGCTCAGCGGACGTGACTCGTCGTCACGAGGAGGAGAAGGGCCGGATCGAAGTGGTGAAGAAATGCTTGATCCGCTCTAAGGGACCTCCACCGGAGGTCTGAAAAAGAAAATAATGTCAGAAGAGAAATTACCACGATGCAAGGAAAAGTGAGTTACGCAACGAAAAATGACTTACGCATCCGAGGTTTCGGCCTCCTTGGGTTTCCGAGCCCTCCGTGCCGGGGCTTTGCCTGCCCGCTTGGAGGCAGTCTTGTCTCCGACCTTCTTTTGCCTTTTTGTGGGCTGAGAAGGTTCGGAGGAAGAACTTGATGCGGCTCCGTGCTTCTTCTTCGACGCCACTGGAACCGGCTCGCCCGTAGCAAGTGGAGGATCCTCGTGGATATGCCCACCAGGGTTAGCTGATGCCGGAAAGGAAAAAGAAAGAGGGACAGCCTCAACAGGTTCAATCACGTTGACATCCGAGTCATCCTCATCATCGAGCCAATCTCTAAGAGAAGAGAATTTACCGCTGGGTCGTTTGGTAGCGTCGGTCATAGGGAGGAACATCTCCTGGTCCGGCTCCTCCTCATCCGGGATTTCTCGGTCCGGCGCCCACTTAAGGGTCGGATCTGTACCATCCTCGAGAGTTTGCTTAAGGAACAACTGAGAAAAAGCATGAAGAACAGAGTCAAAAATACAACAAAAACCGACACATATTTGATTCGAAATAAGTTTGCCCCGCGAAGCTTACCACGGGAGGGAGCCTATCACGACAGTAGTGCTCAATTCCCCATGTCCATTCGGCGGAGAAATCCCTGTGGGTGGTGAAAAGAGCCTTAACCCGGCGAAAAATCTCCGTGTTGCTCAACTCGAAGGAGGAGGTTCGGTTGGGGTCGCGGCTGAAACTCATGTGGCACAACTTGTGGGTGCGCTTCTAGAGGGGAGAGATTCGCCGCATTTAACGTGATCATAGCATCCTCGTTGCGCAATCCGAGTCTCTTCAGCTCCGCGAACCTCTTGTTAACTTGGTTGGCCAGAGCTGTAGGCTTCTTGGGGACCTCCTCCCAGAATTCCGTGTCAGGTGGACCCGGAGCGTAGGGCAGCAACCGAATCAAATCTTCAGTGCCCTCATTCCGGACATAGAAGAAGGTCCGGGCCCATCCTTTGCAGGAGTCAAGCCCGGTAACCCGGGGGAAAACGGAAAGTCTTTGGGGCGAGATGGAGGCAGCTCCGAATTGGGTGAGCTGCTTATCCTCCGACTCTACTTGGATGTTGGGGATGACGTTGCGACGAAGGCCGAAAAACTGGATCCACAGATCCTTCGTGGGCCATAGTCTGGTGTATCCCTCGATCGTAGAGGCAAAGGCGGAGAGAGAGGTGATAGCGTTGGCTGGGAGATGGTGCGGCTGCAAGTGGTAGGTCCTAACCCAATCCCGGAAGAAATCGCTCACAGGCAGACCAAATCCCCATTGGAAGTGGGACAGGAACACGACGAACTCACCCGGATTGGGTGAGGGGGCCAGTTCGGCGGAGGGGAGACGAGCGGCAACGCCGGCAGGAATGCGCCTGGTCTGGTAGAGCCAATCAAGGTCATCTTGACAGACCCATGATAACTCCTCCTCCATCTCCTGCTCCATCACCTGCTCGGCGACGATAACTCCTCCTCCGTCATCTCGTATTCACTATCCTCGCTGGAGCTAGCGGCGGCAGAGATCTGAGGCCTGGATTGGCGTGGACCCGTGGCGAAGAAGTTGCGCAGCGGTGGCTGCGATGCAAAAGCACGGGGAAAGTGCAGCGGCGGCGCTGCTGCTAGAAGCACTGGCGGCGGCGCGGTCGCTAGGAAGACGAAGGAGAAAAGCAATGGGAAGAGGGGCGCAGAAGTGGGAAAAATGCTAAGGGGTGCGCCCCTCCGCTACTTAACCACCCCCAGAGAGGGTGAGTGGGATCGCGCTGCACCAACGAGCCACATGCTGTGGCCGTGTATCGCACGCCTTAGCCAATCGTAGAGGAGCCACACAGAGGGCCACAGAGCAGAAGCAATCCCGTGACGTGATGCACTGATGCGGTAAACGAGGAGGCAGGCGTGACGTGACCCTCGCACAGTGATAACTGACAATTACTGCGGCGGTTACTGTGCAGGCCCTTAAAATAAGACAACGTGATGATTAGCCTCCACGTGGGTTGGCGTATGAGAGAAGGAAGCGGGGCCCGGATCAAACCATCGTAACCATGGCATCCGAGCCAAAGTGGTAACCCGGACGGCAAGTGAAAACTTGGAACGTGCGATGGGAACGTAAATCCATATAATCCGAGATAAGGAGCTAACCCTGAATTAATGTCCAAGGCTCAAACATAAATGAACCTGATGTGGCCTTAGCGGCCAAGGCAGCTAAGACCGCACCAGCTTCGGGGACTAATGTTGGGGGATACCCCCGGGTAGGGTCACTCCAGGGTATAAGGGCCGAGTTAGCCGAGGTTCGGCAAGGTCAAAGCGAATGCTGGCCGGGTCACCTCAAGGCAGGCCGGATCACGGAGTAACCAGGCCCAGGGGGGTCGCCTAACATTGTCTCATCCGACTTAAGGAGTAACTCAGAAGTGCTTGTATAACTTATATGCAGGAACAGGTGTGGCCGGATCTACTATGATCCGGATCCCCGCTTAGCTTCTAGGAGAAGGAAGGAATCTCTCTGGTAAAAAAGAATGTATGGTACGCACTGCATGAGCGAAGAAAGCAAGGGCAGGACCACCGGATCATGGCCGACAAGGATGACGACGCCCATGTCGGCTGACGCGGGCGCCGCAGAGGCTTACGTCGCTAAAGCATGTATGACGCGGGGGAAAAGCACCCCTGTCGGGTTACCACTTTGGGAGGAGGCATATTCTTAGAAATATGCCTCCACGTATGCCCTAGGCAGGGACCGAGCCTCCTCTATATAAGGGGGGCAAGGTTTCTGGTAGAAAGGTTGGGTTGAGCTCTAGTTGGTTTTATGATTCCATAGTGACTAGTAGAGCTGAGGTTCTAGGGAAAAACAGTAGGCAAGAGTAAGAGAGCTCCTTCTTCCTCCTCTCGCCAATACAGCTCAAGGAGCACTTGTAATCTTGAAGGAAAGCAATACAAACTTTTTTGTGGAGAATCACTCCACTATCCCTCCCTGGATTCCCCTAGCGTGTATTAGTCCCCACCTTTAGCCTATCCATGGCATCTGCCGTGACACCACCACGACACTTTCAAAAACATAGTTCATCATGGTGTAATCCCACCCTCGTCGATGTAAGCACATCTAACTTATGGTGGCTCACATAACAAGGAGTACTATGACAATAATGGGATATAACATAGCATAATATTCCTACACATGCAACTACAAAATAGAGCTACAATGCATAGGAAAAATAAGTAGGACATTTGTGTAGCACCACTACCTTGATAGTTGTTGGAGTTGTTTAAACACTCAAAACAGTCACGCGGGAAACTCTCTGGACAATCTATGTGAATCGGTACAACGAGGTGAAAAACAACACATAGAGATCAATACAAATGCAACAAATGCACACATGACATGTTCATAAGAGTACCAATAGAGTATTTAGGTTTGCTGATCATTATAGTTATAGATGACATGCATGGAAAACTTTTTAACGCATCAACACCAATTATTGCATTAATTAGATCCATTTAATAGGCCTTTGTTCTTATTAATTCAAACTTTGTTGTAACCAGTATATCAATTCTTGTTAAAAAATACACATGGATAGGTATTTTGATTTAGAGCCAGGAGCAAAAGGATTCATATCAAAATAGTTTCTAGATATTTTTATAGAATTAATATACTACAATGTCCCTTTTAGTATCTCTGAAAATATATGTAGAGTAAACTCGTAATATTATTACAGAATCAAATACTACTCATTTTTATGAATCCAACAACATATTATTTGTATTTTTTTGATAAGTAGATATTTTTCTATGATTTTTAAAAATTAAATGCATTTTTCTATTAAAAGGGAATATTTCCTGGGAATATGCTCCAGTGCTCCTGTGAGAAGAAGAGGGGGTAAAGAGGTGCGGCGTAACAAGGCGAGAAGAACCAGAGGAAAAGGAGGGCGACTGAAACCCTCAGTTCCGAGCTTTACCAAAGCTCCAACGACGGCAGTACTCCAGTGAGATTGAGATGAGATCGATTGAGCGCTAGGTTCGCGGTTTCGCGAAAAAAAGAATAAGAGGAAAGCAGGGATTTAAATAGGGTCATTGGCATGCACAAGGAGCAAGTAAAACAACTGAATCGCGCGGATTCGATGGAAGGATCGGTCGGATCACGAGATCATGGCCGGTCGGGCTCAAGTGCGAGGAAGAAGATGGTGGGGTGGGTCCTACTTGTCAGTGGTAGAGAGGGGGAAGCGGGATGAGGTTGATATCCCAGGCGGTTTGAGCTGGGGAGCTGGCTGCTGCACGCGAGGGCAGGGATACGTGGGCATTACACATAGGTGGGTATGACTTGGGTTGGCTTGGTTGCGGCCCAGCTAGGTACAATAGTTAGGTTTTTTCCCTTTTTCTTTTTATTCTTTTTCTCGTTTCTTTAATAAATATTGAATTAAAGCTCCAAATGAGCTCAAACTTCTTTGTAAAATTTTCTAAATTTCAGAAGAACAATTTAGGACACTAGGTACACGTAGTCCCGTCCATTATAAATTATCAAAATTAGTTTTCGCTAGAACATTTGATAGATGTAAGAGGAGTTTTTCTAACAGGGTTTTGCAATTCAAATTTTTCATGAATGCGAATGATGCCATGCTAATGCAAAAAAATTGTAACCCCAATTTCTAAAATCTTGGGATGTTACATAAGATGATCCATCATTTTAAATTTCAATATAAAAATATGTTCTTTCTTTATTATGCACCATTAGGAAAGTTCGTCGTTTCAAGACACCACGTGATGATCGACTATGACAGACTCTATATTCGCATACAACGGGTGTAAGCCAGATTTACACATGTGGGTACTAAGGTTCTTAGTTGGAGAGCCTAGCATGTACATACACATGGCCTCGGATATGACCATATAGATGCTCGCCTCTGCAGTTGCACCAATGCATGTGATGATTGGTCTTGGTGTAATGAATTTGGTTCATGTAATCACGAAAGCGACTCGAGGGATGTTGTTTTTAAGTGGAAGTTCATTTGGTAATTTTGGATTTATTTGAACTCAATTTATCATAAACTAAATCAAAGTGAATTTGCATAGTTTGTTGTAGTCAATGGCATATGTTTACTACCTTGTGCTTAGTTATAATTGAGATAATAGAACTATAGAATTCTGCATATTTACTTTATGAACTGGTATTGTATTGCTTTGAGTGTCAATCTAAAGTTTAAAAGTCCTATTGCAAACTTTTAACAAACACCACCTACTCCATCAAGTTTAATAAGTAGCATTCAATGAAGAGTAAAAATTCCAACATTAGTATCTAAATAACATGCTTGCCTCCATGATACTTGATATTCAAAAGTTGTTTTAGTATCAAGATTATCTAGGAGCTGAAAGAATTGTTTTAGAAACCATCATGTGTGGAAGATATTGTGATATCTGAAAAAATATTTTTGGTTGCAATATGATAGAGTATAATTTTTTAAAATACATGTTCTCATATTGTATGAGAATTTGCAAAGATTCGAGACGCTAGGCGTTCTAATCTTCCAAAAGGTTTCGGGAACTAACATTATACTTGCTATTCGCCTTTATAGGCTATAGTAGCTTGATTCTAAAAGTTTTCATGATAGGATGAATAAAAGATGAAGGTAAAATGTTTACCACACTAAAAGATTACTAAAGAATGGATTTTGAAAGAACGCCAAACATTTGATAATGGTGATCCACTTCAAAGTGCAAGTCCAAGGATATTATTGTTTTTACTAAACATGCTTTGGACTATGTATCATGTGTATGACACCACTACTGATGTTGATATATTCTTCTAAGGAAAGGAAATGGTGAAAGAGAATCTGGGCAGAAAAATAAAAGACTGGAAATGTCCAGCTTTGGTATATAGATGATATACATGTTGCGGGTGTATTATTTGCTTGTTAAACAATATGGTTCTTGGGTATTGGATACCATATTGGTTGGTGTGAAGTGTCATACAGAACAACACAATTCATGAACTACAATGGCCTAAGTGACTAGCAAGAGAATATGGGATGATGTTTATCGAAAACAAATAAAGTGTTGTTGTGTTTCTCTTTGACATCAAACCCAACCTTCAAGATTTGTTTAATAATTGTTATTTTGTTCGGTAATATGAGAATAATGGTTGTTCAAATAATTACTTTATTCCATAGAAGGTGGATGAACTCTTACAAGTCTAGTTGGAGAAATCACGTCCATAAAGACTAATGCTAAAATGTCACAAGATAAATGATTAAAAGATCACTTACGAGTGACATTTCCGTCTAAATTACTACCTCTGTTCCATAATGTAAACATTTTTAGGAAGATAAAATAGCTTGCTAAAAAGGCTTATATTGTGGAACGGAGGGAGTATATTGGAAAGAAAACATGAAGAAACTCTATGTTGATGGATTTTTGGAGTCTTTTGATTTTGATAAAATGATGCTTGTGAGACTCTCCTGGAGATAATTGAAACTCCATGCATAGGACAAATAGGAAAGAACGACTAACTTATTCGACATTGTGCATGTTTATGTATATAGTCCATTATGTGTATCCATGTGCGGTAGATCTTTCAACTTCATACACTTTCTCCGAAAATTTGAGTGGATATATGTGTATATGTACTTAATAAGGAGGAAGTATGAAACATTTGAAACATGTTCAAAGACTTCCAAGATGAAGTGGAAAATCATTGTAACAAGAAAATAAAGAATTTATGATTGGATCCTAAAGGAATATATTTGAGCTACATGTTTAGCAAAACACCTAAGATTGGAGGAATTTTTCCATGGATTTGAGTTTCTCGATAAAACCATAGGAGTATGGAATGTTTAAGAACTGAAATCAAACCTTGTTTGACATCGTAAGATCAAAGGTGTCATTTATAAAACTGCCATTATATTTTAAGGATTAAAGCTTTATAGACTACTGCTTTTACACTAAAAGAGCTCCATCATGAACCATTGAAATGACACCATATAAGTTATAGCTTGGAATAAAACCCGAGTTGTCTTTTCTTAAGTTTTGGTATGCTAGGCATAAGTAAAATGTTTACAACTAAAGTGGGACAAGAAAGTCTTTGTAGGTTATTACAAAGCAACCGTTGGGTGTTTCTCCATGACACCAAAGGAAAAAGTGTTTGTCACTTAGAATGTCAAGTTTCTTGAGAAGGATTTTGTCACGAAAAGTTAAGTGGGAGGATAATAGAACTTTGATTAGGTTGATGAACCTGAGAAACATGTGTTGAGTAGTGCAGCACCGAAAAGTGTCCCGAAGGCAGCGCCAATGCTTATGGCTCCCGTGACTACAAAGCTTGTGATCTCAAATATTAGAGTTCCTATTGAATTGTGTGGGTCAAGTAACAATCACATTGTAAGATTTGGAAAACAAGACATTATTGTTTTGACAATGATGAATCGACTGCATGCAAAGAAGCAATGATGGGCCCTGACTCCATCAAGTGATTAGAAGTCATAAAATCCGTGATAGTTTCCATAAACGAGAAATCAAATTTTTGAACTTGGAAGACCCTCCGGAAAGGTGTGAAGCCAATTAGTATTATTTGGATCTATAAAGAAACAGACATAGATGTTTCACATCTATGAAATAGTCGATATGTCAGAAAAGAGTTTTCATCAATGTTCAAGGAGTTGACTACGACAAGATTTGGTCATTCGTAGCGTTATTTTGTCTGAACAGATTGTTGCAGAAACCACTACATATGTCAATATTTGGTATATGGTAGTTGAACAAGCAAAACTATGTTCTTCTAATAGAATGGTTATCTAGGACGTGTACATGACATGGTCCAAAGGGTTTTGTTAATTCAAAGGATGCTAAAAGGGCATGCAAATTTCATTGGTTGGAGTAAGCATCACGGAGTTGGAATCTTCACCGTTATGAAACTATTAAAAGGTTTAATTTCATCAGAGATAATGAAGATACTTGCATTTGCAAAAAATTAAGTGGGAGTGTTGAGACATATTTCTAATACATTATGTAGAATACATGATGTTGATTGTAAATGATGTATATTTTATTGACACGGGTTAAGAATTTCATTAAAATTAAGATTCCGATGAAAGACTTAGGATATTAGGAATCAATGTTTATATGGGAAGACTGAGACGCTAATATGATCGTGTGAAATGTACATAGATGAAATATTTAATAATTTCAATATGGAAATGACAAGAAGGGTTCTTGCTGCATGGAAAAGGTTGAATCAAGATTCAAGTGTTTTGACACTTGGTGAGTGAAATCACATGCATATTTTGATCAATCATCTATACCGTGATATGTGCATATGCTGATATGTCTATGCTCTAAATGTTATGAGCATATACCAGAGTAACTCATAAGATGATCATTGGACGATGGTAAGGATATTATTATGAGATTTGGAAGAACTAAGAATATGTTATGTATGTATAGCTAACAAATAGTTCATTGTAAAGTGTTACATTAGTACTTGACATAGGTATGCCCAATGTGCACCCGACTACATCCTACCTAGTGCAGCCCAACAGAAGGCTGGCTCGATGACCTGGCAAGGTCCACAAAGCCCAAGATAGTTCAGCTCATATGAAGCCCATATGGACACGAACTCCAAACATACAAGACATGGAAAGCTGAAGACTAGAGTTCGAATCTAACTTGTAACCTACTCAGTCACGGTACCCGAGACCTACCTTCTCATATAAAGGCTAGGAGGGGCCACTGAGTATGACAAATCTGACAAAATAGATCACAATACCCGTAGCATATGCCTGATCCAATCTATGCATCCACCTCCATCTTAGCAACATTGTAACATTTGGTTTCTCCACCAATCGAACAGACAAGCAGGAGGAGGGGTTTCCCTCTAGGGGCCTGAACCTAGGTAAACCTTGTGTCCCCCGTTGTTTGTATGTTAGCCGACGAAGTCTCCAGTGCGCTGCTCTTCCCTAAACCCAAGTCCATAACAATAGGCATTGCTGTGATCACCCCTCGTCAGTACTACTTTTTTTCACAATATACAAACTAAGTTTATCTCAATTTAGACTATGGGTCGCAGAATGTAACAGAAAGGAAGTTCCATGATAGATTTGGATGAGTTCCAAAATTAAGACATTGTGACGGATACTACAACAAAGGCTGAGTATATGACTACTCTAGTAGCAGCAAAGGAGGTGTGTCAAGTAGTTTGTTATCAAACTAGGTGTGGTTCATAGCGGACCAGTACTATGAAGATTTATTTTATGAAAAAATAGTATCGACTAAGGTCCCACCAAAGGACTAAATTTATACAATGCCATCTCATTTAAAAATGAGTGAAGCGTAGAACGTAAGGACATGCAAATACACACGGACCTGAAAGTATCAGGTTTGGAGATTAGGTCTACCACAAGAAATGCGTATGTACAACACCGTAAAACCATAGGTGTTAAATATGCAAGTTTTCAAACTAGATTATTGATTCTAGTGCAAGTGATAGACTGAAGGGAATATGCCCGAGAGGCAATAATAAAGTGGTTTTTGTATTATTCCATGTTTATGATAGATATTTATTTTTCATACAATAATTGTGTTAATCGGAAAAGTTAATACATGTTTGTTTAATAAACATACAAGAGTTCCTAGTTGTGCCTCTCATTTAACTAGCTCGTTGGTTAACTGATGATCAAGGTTTCATAATCACAAACATTGGATGTGGTTAATAATGGGATCACAACATTAGATGTGATAAACATGCACCCAAAGTGTAGCAATATGATCAAAGTCATTATGTTTACAATGCCGTAACATATCATACGAAGTAACCCTAATCCTTAGACCATGAGATCATGTCAATCACTAACGCCGGAAGAGTGCTTTGATAACATCAAACGTCACACTATAACAAGGTGATTATAAATGTGGGTTCAAGTACTCCGAAAATGTTATGTTGAGGATCATGGATCAAGAGTGGGATTTTTCCATCCATATGACAGAGAGATATACTCTGGGTCCTCTTGGTGTTATCACATTGACACAGCTTGCAAGCACGTGACTAGGTCACAAAGAATGTCATATCACAGGACCGAGAAAAGAGTACTTATCAGTAATGAAATTAAACTAGGTATGGTTGATACTGATGATCTAATCTTGAACAAGTAATATATCACGAGACAAAGGGATTTAGATACAACGTTCAAGGTTCTCATGATCACAAGAGTTATCGTTGAGTGTGTGGGAGGTAGTACTGATCTCCAGGTCCCAATATTGATTATTGATCGGAGAGATGTCTCGATCATATATTCATTATTCATGAATCGTAGGGTGACACACTTAAGGTACACCGACACTAATGGGGAGATATATTATATCAGATAAAGGATTTGAAATCGCTGGAATTATTTTGGTGAGCACCGAAATTGTTTCGGGGCAAATTGCTGAAATTGGTTTCAGATATAATATCAAAATAAGGCAAGGTTGGTTTATGTAAATGTTTTTAATTGAAGTAATTAACAAATATTAATATAAAGAATTAAAAATTGTTTTTATCAAATGAGAGTTTGCATTTAATTTAGTGGAAATTAATGGCAAATTGAGTGGAATGAAAATTGATGTGAGTGGAGACTCCACTCACATGAATGAGGGAGAGGTGGGGCACCCACCATGGCCGACATCCATGGCCATTGGGGCTTCCCCCTCCCATATAAAAGGAGGTGGAGACCTCATCTCCTCGCATACTATACTTGTGAAGGATTTCTCTCTCCCTCTAGTAGTTCCCATGTTCTTCGGGCTAGCGATGAACATGTTCTAGTAGTTTCTCTGGTGGGATCTGCTGCTTCCGCTGCTCTATTGGAGTGAGGGCTTGGAGGTTGTCGGCAAGCTGGACGTGTTGCCGAGCGCGGATGTGCTTCTGGTTTGCGACTCTATACAACTCGATCCTGATATCGGCAAGAGTACAATACATTATCCACGAGATAGAATATCGTAAAGCTTTTTGGTCTTCGAGGGTAAGTTCTCTCTGGATGTATATCCACCCATTTCTTGCACCTAGCTAGAGAGATCTTGGTACTTAGTTGTTCATATTGTAGGAATTTTGTTGTTTTCTAGTATGACAAGAGAACATGATATGCTGAGATCAGAGGTGAAGATTAAACATGCTAAAGGCTTATATGGGAGGAAATGGTAGGATGTGGTTTTTGTAGTCCCATGCTCGCCACCCTAGGACTTGAGTTCTTGCCTTCGAAACCAAGATGAGCGTACAGCCACACGGGGCCTGGAAAACCCCTCGAGTCACTAACTTGCTTAGTAGATTCCATGAGTCACATAGTTCGGGCTTTCCATTTGGCATATGCATAGAAAACATTTTGAAAGATTTGGTGGGTGAAGGTGCATCATAACAGGTAGGAAAGTGTGGCCAGGGTTGCTTGAGGTGGGACCTTCGGTAAACCTACCTCGCCTCACATCCCGAGGGAGCGACTTCGGGACTTGACCCGTTACGGTGGAACAATCCTTGACTCATGGTCTCGGCGAAAGCAAGGTAAAGGTCATGTCTAACCACACTCTGCCGGCAACCCCAAAAGTGTGCTACTAGTAGTGGCATTAAGAGTCAGTTGGTATGTGTGGGTGAAGTTGTACACCCTTGCATGGTTTAATATTTTCGAAAAGCCATGTCCATTGTTATGGACGACTTGGAATTGAACGTGAATATCATAGAGAATATTAACCTAACCGTAAAACTTGGCAACTACGATTTGTTAAGGATGCTTCCGCAGGGTACGAGGGGTGATTCTAGTTGAGATATGAGGATGAAGATGATGATTGGTCGATATCAAAATAATATGATGATCACATTTTTATATGTCGCTCCCTTATCCTCCTTCAAAATATTTTGATTCGACAAGCTTCTACTCCCTCTTATTTTACAAACAAAGACAAATTTATGCAAAATAGCTCCACCAACCATAAGTCATGTGGAATACACCCTATACTACTCACCCTTGCTTCGTTGACACATTTGTAGCAGAGAAAGTGTTCCCCCGTAGACGAGTTCTTACAACATCGACACCAACGAGTAGCTTGGGGTTCCAGGTCGGCAGCCTAGAATCTATGGGTTAGGACATCATCGTTATGCTTCAAGCCTCTTAGGACGTTTGTTAACTTTTCTATAATTAATAGCATAATTTGCCTTCCATTGTTTGATGTTTGTGGTCAGTGACTTCTGCTTGTAATATTTTGGTTCTCTGCTCAGTTATGATCTTGCTATAATAATTTTTGTGTCGTAGGGTCACTGTTGTGTTACCGAATTCTTTCAATGTATATTCTTGAGCTCTATGTTAGGCTTATATAAAAATAAGGTATGGGATTTGTCTAACCCTGATCCTGGGGGTGCCACAACTTACATGGTGGTTACTACAACTTGGATGTATTATTTAGAGTTAGGTTTCTCCGTGGTTTATTTTACAAGGCAAACACTAGGAAAACAGCTAAGCAATGAATTTTTGTGTTCACTAGGGACCCCTTGAATCTGTCTTCATGTTGTGGTTCTTCATTGTGCATCAATATAACAATTAGGATTTTGTTCACTTTGCGATAGATAGATTTTTCTAGGGTATTTTGTTTGTTCACCAACCTCAACACTGTTCTATCAAACAGATGGCATACTGCATTTTGTAGGATTTGTAGTAATGTGGGAAAGGTTTACCACTTTAATCAAACATAGCTGAGATGACTATCGTGTTAGAAATTTTTGACTGTGATTCCGCATAGTGTGTTAGCAATTGTTGTCCTTTCCTTTTGAGCAATCAATCATTCGATGGGTTAAGTTTTAATCATGTCACTATAAAGGGAAGAGAATAGTTGTTGCATCTAATGTTTATTTATTTATATGTCTGGTAGGACAAGATGCCGAGGGTGCAAAACTATTGTTGAAGCTTGATAAACCACCAATGATGATGCGACAAGTGTATGTTACAATGTGTTTTAGTGCTTACAAGTGCTCCAAGAAAGCAGCAGAAACAAAATTGCGTTTTACTTCCTCTGGATACTCACCATCTAGTGTAAATCAATGAGTTTGCTATAACTATACAAAAATCATGTCTTAATAGCATTCAGTATAGAATACCAATCGTACCAGCTGACGGAAGTCGCACTAGTGGAAATAGGGCCTCTTGTCCCGGTTCGTAAGGGGCTTTAGTCCCGGTTTTCTAACCGGGGCGGGGCAATCAGGACTAAAGCCCCACCCCTTTAGTCCCAGTTGTGTTGCGAACCGAGACGAAAGGGGATCCACGTGGCCGATGTCAAGAGCGAGGGGGGTCCACGTTGTGCTGCGAACCTCTATGTTTCTCTGCCACGATAGCATTTTGAGAACTTCTTGTGCCGCGGCAGAGAATTCATTTTGTATATTTTCATTTGTTTATTTTCTTTTTATTTTGTGTTTTGCACTCAGCAATGGAGGAACCATTATATTACACAACATCTCCCGATTATATTACATAGCAAGTGTCGAACATATTACATACGGTACACGAGTTTCATGCATATATACAATATAATGTCTTTTACTATTCCTATTCCACTATTAACATCTCTTGATAGTATTCTCATTTTGGATCTTGGACCTCTACATCTAAGAATCCCGCAATTTCCTCTTGAATTGCTCTTGCGTGATCCTTTGGTAGAAGATTGTCCCACATCCATTTGATCTAATGTAAAGAAGGAGTCAACATATATGAATGAAACTTATTAAACATAATTGATGGTAATAAAATAAAATTGTGAATATTGTTTACGTACTCAAAGTTGTTCTAAATTTCTGCCTATCTCAAAGGTCGTCTGACAAATGAACACGCAAACATAGTAGCCACCTAAATTATTTCCATCTTCCTGCCTCGGGCACTTTACGAGAACATAGTTCAATCCAAATAATAATCAAGCATGATAATGGTATCGAAACTAGAATCAAAGAGATGCGTTGATCTAGCTAGTAGTACTTACATCTAATGGTTCAAGTGTAAGCTCCTCTTTCCAAGCACCCTTAGTCTTGTTGGTGAACCGTTTTCAAGTGCTTCCCGACAAAGAAAATGAATAAAAGGAGTTATTAATTACTTGATATCAGGAAATGAATGAATGTTGCCAATATAGTATCATAATGATTGAAATTACCGCTGGAGCATTTCCTGCATGTCCGCCCACTTTGCAAGGGGTTTATGTTTCGAGTCCATAACTTGTACTACTCCTTTGTCAGGTTGAATGATTAGTAGAATAAAGTGGAAGCTACGCACGCATAACTCATCAATTATACACTTAACATCGAGTAAGCGAAATAGAATGTGTACAGGACAATAACACTAACTCGAAGTTGTAAGGTAATAGTATTTGAAGGGAATATGCCCTGAGAGGCAATAATAAAGTTGTTATTATGTGTATTCCAAGTATATGATAGATGTTTATTTTGCATGCTATAATTGTATTAAAATGGAAACGTTAATACATGTGTGTTTAATAAACAAATGGAAAGTTCCTAGGTATGCCTCTCTTTAAACTAGCTCATTGATTAACAAGATGATCAATGTTTCCTGATCATGGACATTGGATGTCATTAATAACAAGGTCACAACATTTGTGAAATAGTGTGATGAACTGTCAACACCCGGATTTTTAATCCCAGATGCCTGTTATGTCATACCTTGCAATCCCAGGATTACCATTTTTGCGAGACATAACAGATTGATATCACAGTACATCATCCATTACAAACCATAATAAGGTCTTACAAATAAAGGATCTCACGATCCAGTCTTAATACAAATCAAGTAGTGGAAGTATAAACGTAGTAGGGGCTCCATCTTCAGAGTCACAGGCAATGCTGACGATGGGAGATGATCCTAGTTGTCATATACCTCCTGCTGTCCATCATCCTGGTAGTCTTCCTCATAGTCTGGCCATGGGAATAGCCAGGGACAAAGCCATGAGTACTCTTTAAGTACTCGCAAACTATCACTAACAAGTAAGGTAGTTCTAGTAGGAATCTTCAGCTCTAGGTTTATTTGCAGAAAGGCGGGTTTATTTCATACCGAGTTCAAAAGTAAAGAAAACTAATTTAATGTTTTACATCACCTAAGTGGGAACCTAGTTTTCATGTCCAGAATCCTATTGTGGTCAAGTCAAAGTCATAGTTCACTTCACAAGTCATTTTTGAAAACATTTGACAACAGAACAGTATGGCCACTCCAACTGTCCATGACCACGGACGCGGCTATTCAAATAGTTTGACACTCTGCAGAGGTGGTATACTTTCACCACAAAATTCGATACATCCGTTAGTGATAACCCTGAATCATCATACTTAGTATGCGGATAATCAATCATAACCTTTCAATTACACACTCTAGTATAGGCACCTCCCCTATGAGCTTGGCCTCCCAGCCATGGCCATCTGCCATCCTGAGCACTTCATAGGTGGACATCCACATTCACGAGGTAGCCTTAGCTCAACCTCTTTCCGCGAGGGAACCCATACTAAGGCATATAAACTTCTAGTTAAGCCCTACCCAATTCAGGTATTGTGGTTGTACGGTAAAATTGGAATAGTATCGAATCCGAACCCAACCATCAGTTTTTATAAAGGGCCAAGGCTCATGCCTCAACATTTTCATCATTAATCATTGTGTTTCTCAACAGATGTCAAAACATTTCAATAGAATGAATCATCATTCCAAGGTTTTCATAATCATTTTCACCAAGTATTCCCATCTAAAGTGATCAACTTTTATACTTAGCACTAGCCACTAAAGTTGAGGGTATTCACTAATGAGGGATGCTAATCAAGTGTAACTATCCAATTCTAGTTTTATGCCTTTTGATGACATCTAAGTATAACAAGCTAGGCCTAGTCTTATACTCTTTATGGTATCTATCCTATTTTTTCCAATACTCACAATTCACTAACTAAAGGTAAAGCACTTTGGTAAAAGTAAAAGAATAAACCTTGCAAGTAAAACTTGGGATTGGTATAATCAAGGTTGCATAACCAAAGCATGCCTAATGCATCTTGCATAGGTTATGAAATCGACAAGTGTTAACTTGCATAGTTCTAGCTTGCATTGTTATGAAACTTGCAAGTGTTAGCTTGCATAGTTAACCTGTAGTGCTAGGCTTGCCTTGAGTGGTGCAGTGGTTGAAGTTTTCTTCTTCTTCGTAGTACTCCTCCTCCTCGTATCCCAGGTCGGTACTAGCGTCTATAAATGAATATGGGGTACACAATCACCAAACAATAGTTAACTATTTCTATTTAGCAAACTAAGGTTCACACTAGATGATCTAGCATCATCACAATCAGTACATGAAATAAAGACCTAGTCTTATTTATTTTATTTTAGAAAAGTAATTTTTACTCATTGAAAATACTTAAGATTTAATATTCTCCAATTAAAATATGGGATCTTGTTGACACATATCATCACCACATATTCTAATACTTGTGAATATGATTTAAAATGGTGGTCACATTTTATAAAGTTTAAAATTACTATTTAATAAAATTAAAGTGACTAGAAATACCTATACAGCATTATTTTAGTTCTAGTCCAAGATCACTGCATGTAAACCTAAATATTTTTACATATTCAGATAGATCTTGTCAAATGTGATTTTTGAGAGTTGAAATTAACTCAAAAGCATTTATGGTTGATTTTTGAAAAATGTTTGAAGTTGGAAAAGTCTCTACCTTGTTATTTTTACTATAGGTGATCTATAATTTCAAATGGTTTGAGTCCAACCGTCTTGGATAGAATTTGAATATATTTCTAACAAAATTGGAATCATGTAATTTGGTTTAGCACATCTCTGTGAATCGATTTTTGAATCTACTGACAGAATCTAGTTTTATCTAAATTGGAAAAAATCCTATTTGAATCAACGGGCTCTGCGCGGGAAACTAAACGGGCTGGCCTAGCTGCACTGCTCTGGCGCAGTGGGCTGCCGACAGGGGGTCCCACTAGTCAGTGGCTCATCTAACCCAAAACGGTATCTATCAATCTTAGCCTTACGATTAGAACATGATCTAACGGCTGAGGTTCATCGTCTATGTCGAACAGCTTCGGCGAGAAACGAACCCTAACGTGGCGGTGGGGGTCGCTGGGGACTCACCTGGGCTCCAGCTAGGGTCGGCGATGGGGGCGATCGAGCTTGTCATCAAGGGCAGTTCGAGGCGCGGTCTCGGCAGCTCCTGGGGTGGTCGCAATCAACGGGCTCCTTCTTCCTCTGCAGCGGCGGACTCCAGCTAAATTCCGGCGGGATGGTGCTCGCCTTGCTCCGGGGAGAGGTGTGGGAGGTGTTTGAGAGAGAGGGGAGTGGAATGGTGTGGTGAATTGAGGCTGGGGCTGTCGTGGTGGTGTCACGGCAGATGCCATGGATAGGCTAAAGGTGGGGACAAGATGCACTAGAGGAATCCAGGGAGGGATAGTGTGGTGATTCCACACACTGATGTTTTGTACTATTCAAGCTAGATGAGTTACAAGTGCTCCTTGAGCTGTATTGGGGAGAGGAGGAAGAAGGAACTCTCTTACTCTCACCCCCGCTTTGCTCTTAGGAACCATCTACTCAAATGCCCATCAACTAGTTCATCACTCAATAACTCTCTCCCCCTCTATAGAAGCCCTAGCCCTCCTTATATAGGGGTGGCTAGGTCTCCAATTAGGGCATACGTGGAGGCATATTCCAGGGAATATGCCTCTTCCCAAAATAGTAAACCGACCGGATCACTTTTCCCTGTCGTCAGCCATGCAGAGGCTACGTGAGCCTCTACGGCGCCAGCGTCATCCGACACAGGCGATGTCACCCTTGTCGGCCACACCTCGGTGGTCCTGGCCTCTGTCCGCTTCCCTCACGCCCTGCACACAGTGGCCACCTTTTGACCAGCGAGATACCTTCCTTCTTTTGCAAGCTTGATATAACCCGAATCGTACCTGGTTGATCCATCCACACCGGTACCTGCATTCAAGTTACATAAATCATGCCGGCATACGACATAAGTCGGCTAGAACTTAGTTAGGTGGACACCCTCAGGTCCGAGTTACTCCGTGATTCGGCCTGCCTTGAGGTGACTCGGCCAGCACTTGCTTTGACCTTGCCGTACCTCGGCTAACTCGGCCATTATACCCTGGTGTGACCCTACCCGGAGGTATCCCCCCAACATTAGTCCCCGAAGCTGGTGTGGTCTTAGCAGCCTCCGCCGCTAAGGCCACAGCAGGTTCAATTTCACCGAACCTTTTGCTCCCTTTTTTGAGTTACCTCATATCCCGGATTTCTTTGTCCAGCTTTTCCCTTGGCACATTCTGAGTTTTCACTCGCTGTCCAGGTCATCCCTTAGCTATCCGGGTTATTCTTCCTTCTCTCGTACGCTTCCCCACGTGGAGGGTAATCATTACTTTGCCTCATTTTAAGGGCCTGCGCCAGTTATTGCAGCAGTTAATGTCAGGTGTTACTGGTGCACACGTCACATCGTGTCTGTCTCTTCGTGAACAATGTCACCACGTTAGGTCATGGGATCTCCTGTGCCCTGTGACCATCCCTGTGTCTCGTCGTTGATTGGCTGATCTGGATCATACACGGCCACATCGTGTGGCCCATCCGCACAGCACGATCCCACTACCCCTCTGGGCATGGTTAAATAGGGGAGGGCCGCGCCCCTTAGGTCTTTTCCCTATTCTTGCACCCCTCTGCCTCTTCTTCTTCTTCCCAGCAACTGCGCGGCCGCCGCACCTGCTTAGCTGCGCCGCCGCTGCCCCGTGCCCTTCGCACTGGCGTCGCCGCCATTCCCACGCATCCCCACCGCCACGCGTCCACGCCAGTCCAGGCCACTGCCCCCACCGCCGATAGGTCTAGTGAGGACAGTGACCTAGAAATGACAGAGGAGGAACTCACCATCGCGGAACAGGAGATGGAGGAGGACACGGAGAATGCCGAGCGTGGCGCCTGGGCGGGGTCCTGGGTATGCCAGGACGACCTCGACTGGCTGTATCGCACACGCCGTATCCCGGAGGGCGTCATCGCCCGCCTCGCCGCCGAGGAACTAGCTCCCTCACCCAATCCGGGTGAGTTTGTAGTATTCCTCTCCCACTTCCAGCGTGGGTTCAGCCTCCCCATCAGTGACTTCTTCCACGACTGGCTCAACACATACGAGCTTCAGCCGCATCACCTTCCGGCGAATGCCATCAACTCCCTTTCTGCCTTTGCTTCTACCATCGAGGGCTACATCGGATTATGGCCCACCAAGGAGCCCTGGATCCGGTTTTTCAGTCTCCGCCGGAACATGATTCCGAATAGAGAGCTTGACTCGGAGGACAAACAACTCACGCAGTTCGGTGCTGCCTCTATCTCTCCTGGGAAACAGTTCGTCTTTCCCCGAGTCACGGGGCTTGACTCTTGCAAGGGTTGGGCCCGAACCTTCTTTTATGTCAGAAATGACACGACTGAAGATTTGATCCAGCTGGGCCCCTACGCTCCGGGTCCTCCTAATCCGGATTTGTGGGACCAGATCCCCAAGAAGCCCACAGTCCTGGCGAACCAAGTCAATAAACGGTTCCAGGAGCTGAAGGATCAGGGACTGCGCAATGAGGACGCAATGATCACCTTCGTCCGCAATCGGATCTCCCCTCTTCAGAAACGCACGCATAAACTTTACCACATGAGCTGGCGCCTTGACCCCAACCGGACCTCCTCATTCGAGTTGAGCAACACCGAGATTTACCGCCAGGTCAAGGCCCTCTTCACCACCAACAAAAAATTCACCGCTGATTGGGAGTGGGGGATCGAGAACTTCTGCCGAGATAGGCTTCCTCCTGCGGTAAATCTCTTGCTTCAATCTTTTTCCGAGTTAAATTATATGTCAGAATTTGTTGTATGTTTGATCCCTTCGCATTTTATCTCATAGATGTTTCTTCAGCAAACTCTTGAGGATGGCACCGAGCCTTCTCTCAAGTGGGCCCCGGATCGAGATGTCCCAGATGAGGAGGAGCCAGATCAGGAGATGTTCCTGCCATTCCCCGATGCGACCAAGCGACACACCTGTAAACTCTCTTCCATTAGAGATTGGCCTGAGGATGAAGATGATTCCGACATTGAGGTGATGGAAGCATTTGACGCTTTCCCCCTTTCTTATGCTTTTCCGGCATCAGCTAACCCCGGTGGGCAGATCCATGAAGATCCTCCTCTTGCCACGGGCGAGCCAGTCCCAGTCGCATCAAAGAAAAGGGGGGCCGCATCTACTTCTTCCTCCGAACCTTCTAAGCCAACCAAGAGGCGAAAGAAGTCTGCAGAAAAAGCTGCCACCAAGTCCATGACTAAGGCCGTAGCCCGGAGAGCTCGCAAGCCAAAGGAACCTTTGACCTCAGACGAGTAAGTCACTTCTTCCTTATACAATTTTCTACTTCGTGCTTTGCCATTCATTTGTTCTTCCTTTGTTATAGTTTCTTATCATTCATCATTTGATCCGCCAGGGCCACGGTGGAGGTTCCTCAAAGCGGATCTGGCATCGCCTCGCCGCTCTGACATAGCCCTTCTCCCCCTCATGGCGACGATTCTCGCCCGCTGAGCCCCATTCAGGAGGGTTCAGCAGCTGCTCCGGGTTCTAGCCCACCTCGTCCAGAGGAGGGCAACTTCGGAGCAGGGGGAAGTGGCTCTGCCGAGGCAGTGGTTGCTCCCAGCCCCACTTCGGCTCTGCCACAAACAGTTACATCCGAGATACCAACAACACCCCCACCAAGACAAAAATCAGCACCAACACCAGCGCCAGCACCAGCAACACAAGCATCAGCAACAGCACCAAGCCCCTCCGCCTCGTCCGAGTCTTCCAAGACTCGGCGAGAAGGCATCAGCAGCTCCAAGGCTAAATCTGCGGCTCAGCCCTCCACCTCTCAGCAGCAGCCCAAAGGCAAAAAGGCTTCTGACGCCTCCAGGGCAGCCTCAATCGAGGCTGGACATCGTACACTTGCGTCCATGCTTCCAAAGAAGACCCCTCCAAAGAAAGACACTTCTGCCGGGTCAGCTGATGCGCAACTCGTTTTGCACACCAGCCCCGTTGTTGCACAAGTTGAGAGGAGGGAGGCCCATGCCAAGGGTTTGGTCGCGCCCCACATGCTCAGCGGAGAACGCTATCCTCCGACCTTGATCGAGTTCGTTAACAACTGGAACAAGGCAGAGTTTGTCCATAATGACGATCTTCCAGAGAAATTTGGGCCTGCCGAGTTTTCTACACAGATGAACACCGTTGCCAAGGCAATCAACCTTGCAGGTCGGATGATGGAGGTACGCTACTTCGCTTTTTCCTTAACATGTACTAGATATTAGTGATATAACCATTAGTCCCCGAGCCTCCGGGGGAGTAACTTGTTACTCGGCTGGATGCTCCTTAGAGAACTAGCGTAGCTCCTTAGTAACTTCGAATATGCACACACCTAGAGCTGGGTTAAGTTCCACTTGGCCCGGGTTTTGTACACTTCGAATATGCACACACCTAGAGCCGGGTTAAGTTCCACTTGGCCTAGATCTTGTACACTTCGAATATGCACACACCTAGAGCCGGGTTAAGTTCCACTCTGCCCGGATCTTGTACACTTCGAATATGCACACACCTAGAGTCGGGTTAAGTTCCACTTGGCCCAGATCTTGTACACTTCGAATATGCACACACCTAGAGCCGGGTTAAGTTCCACTTGTGTCAATACCCGGATTTTTAATCCGAGATGCCCGTTATGCCATACCTCGCAATCCCAGGATTACCATTTTTGCGAGACATAACGGATTGGATATCACAGTACATCATCCATTACAAACCATACATAAGGTCTTACACAAATAAGGATATCATGATCCAGTCTTTAATACAACAAGCAGCGAAAATAAAAGATAAGCGTAGCGGTGGGGTCCATCTTCAGGGGCACATGCAATGCTGACGAAGGCAGATAGTCCTAGTTATCATAGCCGTCCTGCTGGCCATCATCTTGATAGTCTCCTTCATAGTCTGGCCATGAGAATAGCCAGGGAAAAAATCCATGAGTACTCTTTAACTACTCGCAAACTACCACTAACAAGTAATATAGTTCTAGGTTAAAGTGCTAGATCTAAGTTTAACTATAAAGTTAAGTTTGAAACCTAGGCTGAGTTCAGAAGAAAAGAAAGATAAAGTAAAGTTCTAGAATCACTTAAGTTAGGAAGCTATTGTCATAAACACAACCCTGTTGTGGTCAAGTCAAGATTCATCATTCATTTCATAAGTTGTTTGAAAAACATCTGACAACGAAACAGTATGGCCATTCCAACTGTCCATAATCATGACACGGCTATTTGAATAGTTTGACACTGCAGAGGTGGTACACTTTCACCACAAGATTCGACATACATCTGTGGATAACCCTGAATCATCATACTTAGTATGCAGATAATCAAACATAACCTTCCCTTTACACACCCTAGTATAAGCACCTCTCCTATGAGCATGGCCTCCCAACCATGACCATCAGTCATCTTGGGCACTTCATAGGTGGACAACATTGAGAAGTAGCCTCAGCTCAAACCCCTCCCGCGAGGGAACTAATACTAATGCATATAAATTTCTAGCTAAACCTTACCCAATTTAGGTAATGTGGTTGTACGGTAAATTTGGAATGGTATCACATCCGAATCCAACCATCAGTTTTATAAAAGGGTTAAGGCTCATGCCTTAACATTTCACCATCATAAACCATTGGTGTTTCTCAACACATGTCAAAACATCTCAATAGAATGACTCATCATTCCAAGGTTTTCATAATTCATTTTCATCAAGTGTTCCCATCTAAAGTGACTCAAGTTTTTGATCTACTTTAAACTACTAAGTTAAGAGTGTTCACTAAGGTGGAAAAGATGGGTTCAATCTCATGCCATAGAATGACATCTAAAGGGGTTCTAAATAGGTCAAGTTTTATACTCTTTATGCTACCTTCAAAACAAGTAAAGAACTTTGGGTAAAGTAAAGGAAGTAAAGCTTAAAAATAATACTTGGGGTAACTAATAGTCAAAATGGTATAATCAAAGCATTCCTAAAGCATCTTTGCTAAACCATCTAGTTTCATCCTAGATTATTATACTTGCAAGTGTTAGCTTGTATTGTTAATGGTGGCTTGCCTTGGTAGGTGAAGTGGTTGAAGTTTTGTTCTTCTTCTTGGTAGAACTCCTCCTCCTCGTAGACTTGGTCGATACTATCGTCTATAAATACATACAGAATACACAATCACCAAACAATACTTAACTAGTCTAATTAGCATTCTAAGACACACATTGGATGATCTATTATCATCACAAGCATCACAAGTTTAATTCAATAGTTTCATCCTTTTTAATTTAGAAAAGTAATTTCTACTCATTGAAAAATTAACTAAGATTTAATATTCACCACTTAAAATATGGGATCATGTGGACACATGTCATCACCACATATTCTAACATGTGGGAATGAGACTTAAGGGTTGGATCATAATTACTTTGGTTTAAGTTCATTATTTAATGATTTAAAGTGACTAGAAATGCCTATATAGCATTATTGTGGTACTAGTCCAAAGTCACTGTCTGTAAACCTTAATATTATTACATATTCAGATAGGTATGGTGAAATGTGATTTTTGAGAGTTGGAATCAACTCAAAACCTCGCTTGGTTGATTTTATAAAAATGTTACAAGGTGCAATTGCTTCTGTTTTGTTATTTTTACTAGGAGAGATCTATAACTCTAATTGAACTAAATCCAACGGTCTTGGATAGACCATTTCAATACCTTTCAGACCAAATTTGTTTCATGCAATTTGGAGTTGTAAATCTCTCTGAATTGATTTTCAAACTCAAAGACAGAACTAAGTTTAAACTAAATATAAAAATCCTAATTCAAACTAACTGGATCGCGCGGGAAACTCTAACGGGTCGGCCTAGTGTCACTCCACAGCGCGGGGCTCAACTAACAGGAGGGGTCCACAAGTCAGCGGCTCATAACGCACGAAGCGGTACGGGGAAATGTGGGACATTGGATTAGAGTGGGAATCAACGGCTGTGGCTTGTCATCGACGACGGACCTGTCGCCGGCGAGCTCGAACCCTAGCGGCTCGATGGGGGTGCATAGGGGGCGTACCAGGGCTCCAGCAAGGTCGGCGAGGCGGGAAAACGGACTGGTGGTCGACGACGAGCTCAGGGATGGCCGAGGCAGCTCCGGGGGTGGTCGCAATCAGCGGCGCCCTTCTCCTCCAGAGGCGGCCTGCTCCGGTGCAATTCTGGCCAGCTGCTGGTCCCCTTGCTCCGGCTAGTGGTGTGGGATGATCAGTGAGGTGAGGGGAGTGGAGTGGTGTGCTTCAAATGGCTGGGGGTACCCTCCTTTTATAGGCTCGACGACGAGACCGAGAGGGATGGGCAGGCGACGGTGGCAACATGGCTACGGGCGGCTAGCGGCATGGCTGAGGGTGGCAATCGACGCACGGTCTCCTAGCGGTGCTCTAGAAACTTAGTGCTGGCTTAGGGGCGGTGGTATGTGGTCGGGGGCAGCTTGCGCCTGGCGAGGGCGCGGTGTCCACTACTGGTGTGGTGTGTTAGGCGGCGTGACAGGCGTGTCCGTCGTGTTCCTTGGGTCGTGGCGGAAAGGGCGCTGGCTGGCCGAAGGGCGGCTTGTGCACGCTGCCGGTCGGCGCTCAAGGCCTGGGCTTTCGGCATGGCGCGGTGGCACGAGGCGCGTGGATTGCTCGGTGGTCCACTACTGGGCTTGGCTCGGGGAAGGGACAGAGGGTGGCGGTGAGGTCCTGGCTACCTCCTAGACATGGCGAGAGAGAGGGAGGTGGTCTGCTGGGGTGAGTGCATGGTCAGCCAGCGAGATGGTGCTCGGGGTGGCTCGGCACTGTGGCTAGGGAGAAGGGGGTGAGGTGCTAATGGTCTGGTTAGATCATGAGGGAACAAGGGGATTAAATGGAGATCATTTGGGGGCAAAACCCTGTTCAAAATAGTGAGCTAGGATTTAGAGTTTAACCCTGCCTGCCAAGTGTTTGATTAATGGCCGCAAGAAATAAACTTTTGAATTTTGAAAAGATTTTTGGTGGGTTTGCTAGGCATAAGCTTGAGACTCTGTGGTTGTTTGGGTTTTGAAAATGGAGCTTGTTTGAGTGGTTTTTGAAATTGTGGGATCTTCCCATATGAAATAGATTCAATTTTAAACTGTCATTTAAAATTAGCATTTGAATGTTTTTAGTAGATCACAAAGTGGGCCTTGGTACCTCATTATGTGCACTAGCAAGGGGTGTAAAGATCCACAAATGTTTCTGTTAAGTTTTGAGTACTAGGAATAGCCAAAGTAGGCATGATAGTTAATTTGGCCAAAATGACCATTCCTCATTTTTAATTGTTTTTTATTTGATTTTCTTTGGGATTTGCTTGGGAAAGATTTAGATGACGTTTATTTCACCTAAGAAACATTTTACAAGCAAATAATCACAGAACCATGGCAATTCAAATCAATTCCTAAATTAAATGCACATACACATGAATGCTTTCATTTTTAATTTGGAAAAGTTTTTGTTAACCCTAATTTTGATGATTTGGATCTTGATAGGCTTGGATTAAAGTTTTGGGATGTTACAAACCTTCCCCCTTAAAAAAATCTTGTCCCGAGATTTACAAAGAAAACTAGGAACTAAAAAGATCTGGGAACTCTGTCCTAATGTAATGTTCGCGCTCCCAAGTGGCTTCCTCCTCGGTATGGTTGCTCCACTGAATCTTGAGAAACTTGATACTCCTAGTCCTGCTGGTTTTGTAGGCTTCTTCTAAGATACGGATGGGCACTTCCCGATAGGTCGGGTCATTGTTGATCTCTACAGCTCTGTGATCGATGTTCTTGAAAACTTTAGTCTTCTCGGGCACTTCCAAGCATTTGCGAAGTAACGAGATATGGAACACACTGTGGATGGCTGACATCTCTTCAGGTAGTTCCAGTTGATACGATACTTCTCCCCGACGGTTCAGAATCTTGAAGGGTCCGAGATATCTGGGGGCTAACTTTCCTTTCAGACTAAAGCGTTGAGTTCCCTTCAATGGTGAAACCTTGAGATACACAAAATCTCCGACATGAAAGTCAGGTATCTCCTTCTCTTATCAGCATAACTCTTCTGTCTGGATTGGGCGGTCTTGAGGTGCTCACGAACTTTGTGAACCTTCTCTTCTACTTCTCGGAGAATGTCGGGTCCAAAGATCTGACTCTCTCCTACTTGCGACCAATTCAAAGGGGTACGACACTTTCTTCCGTATAGGAATTCAAATGGTGCCATCTGCAAACTAGCTTGATAACTGTTGTTATATGAGAATTCTGTGAAAGGCAGGCAGTCTTCCCATTTTGATCCGTATTCCAACACACAAGCTCTAAGCATATCCTCTAGGATCTGGTTTACTCTCTCAGTCTGTCCATCAGTTTGCGGGTGATAAGCGGTACTGAAGTTCAACTTGGTTCCCAATCCTTCTTGGACTTTCTGCCAAAATCTTGAGGTAATCTGGGTTCCTCGATCTGATACAATGGTCTTGGGGGTTACATGCAGGCTGACAATCCTAGCAATATACAGTTCTGCTAACTTTGCACTATGGTAGGTAGTCTTGACAGGTATGAAGTGAGCTACCTTGGACAGTCTATCAACTATGACCCAGATTGAGTCATTTCCCCTACTAGAAGTAGGCAAACCGGTGATAAAGTCCATTCCGACAGAATCCCATTTCTATTCCGGAATCTGCAATGGTTGCAACAAGTCCTGCAGGTCTCTGATGCTCTGCCTTCACTCTTTGACAGATGTCACATTTGGCGATGTAGCTTCCGATTTCTCTCTTCATCTTGTGCCACCAAAATTGCTCTTTCAAATCCTGATACATCTTTGTTCCTCCGGGGTGGATAGAATAAAGAGTATCATGAGCTTCCTTCATGATAACTTCCTTCAGCTTCGAATATGCTAGCACACAGATACAGCCTTTGTACCACATAACTCCTTCGTCTTCCGTGAATCCGGGTAGTTTTCCTGTACCGATACGACGTTTGATTCCATCGATACTTTCATTCTCCTTCTGGGCTTCCTTGATTTGGCTAATCAAAGTGGGTTGAAGTTCAATGCTAGCTAGTAATCCTTTGCTAACTAATTCAGTCCTGAACTGCTCCAACTCTTCATACAAACTTGGTTGCTTCTCCTTGATCATGGTATTTAGCCTACACGGCAATCTGCTAAGAGCATCTGCTACCACATTGGCTTTGCCGGGGTGATAGTGAATGTCAAGGTCATAATCCTTGATTAACTCTATCCATCTCCTTTGCCTCATATTCAGCTCCTTCTAAGTGAAAATATACTTTAAACTCTTGTGATCTGAGTAGATCTCACAACGATTACCCCATCAAATAATGACGCCATGTCTTCAATGCTAGAACCATAGCTGCTAGCTCAAGATCATGGGTCGGATAGTTCTGCTCATGCTGTTTCAGTTGTCTAGACAGATACGTGATGACTTTGCCTTCTTGCATCAATACACATCATAGACCAATATTAGATGCGTCACAATACACATCAAACGGCTTCTTGATGTCTGGCATGACCAATATTGGGGCTGATATCAATCTCTTCTTTAGCTCCTGGAAACTGGCTTCACACTTGTCTGTCCATTCAAACTTCTTGTCGTTCTTCAGCAATTGGGTCATGGGTCTGGCGATTCTTGAGAATCCTTCTACGAACTTGCGGTAGTATCCCGCTAATCCGAGAAATGCACGGACTTGGGTTTGAGTGGTTGGGGCTTCCCATTCTTCGACATCTTTGATCTTGGCGGGGTCAACAGAGACTCCTCCGGCAAACACAATATGTCCTAGGAATCCTACTTCTTTCAGCCAAAACTCACATTTGCTGAACTTGGCATATAACTGATGCTCTCTCAGGGTTTCTAGGATAACTCTAACATGTTGCTCATGCTCTTCTTCTGACTTGGAGTAGATAAGGATGTCGTCGATAAACACAACTACAAACTTATCTAGGAAATTCATAAAGATCTTATTCATGAGATTCATGAAATAAGCAGGGGCATTGGTTAATCCAAAAGACATAACCGTATACTCGTATAAACCATAGCGAGTAGTAAAGGCGATCTTCGGAATATCCATTGCACGAATCTTAAGTTGGTGATAACCAGTCCTAAGATCAATCCTTGAAAATACCTGGGCTCCAGTCAACTGATCAAATATATCCTCTATCTTTGGCAAGGGGTACTTTGAAGGGAATATGCCCGAGAGGCAATAATAAAGTGGTTATTATCTTATTTCATGTTTATGATAAATGTTTATTTTACATGCTAGAATTGTATTGATCGGAAACATCAATACATGTGTGTTTAATAAACAAAAAGGGTTCCTAGTTATGCCTCTCTTATAGACTAGCTTGTTGATTAACAAGATGATCAAGGTTTCCTGATCATGGACATTGTATGTTGTTAATAACAAGGTCACACCATTGGTGAAATGATGTGATGAACATTCATCTGAAGTATAGCATTACGATCAAAGTCATTATGTTTATATTGCTATAACATCATACGAAGTAATCTTTATCCTTAGACCATGAGATCATGTTAATTGCTAACACCGAAAGAGTATCTTGATAACATCAAACGTCACACCGTAACAGGGTGACTATAAAGATGGGTTCAGTGCTACGAAGGTATTATGTTGAGGCTCATGGATCAAGAGTGGAATTTGTCAATCCGGATGACGGATAGATATACTCTGGGCCCTCTCGGTGATATCACATTGAAATAGCTTGCAAGCAAGTGATGTGATCACTAGAATGTTATATCACGGGAACGAGAAAAGAGTGCATGTCGGTAACGAGATAAAACTAGGTATGGAGATACCGATGATCGAATCTCGGACATGTAATATATCACGGGACAAAGGGATTTAGTTACTAGCGTTAAAGGTTCTCACGATCACAGAAGTCATCGTTGAATGTGTAGGAGTCAGTATGGATCTCCAGGTCCCGCTGCTGATTATTGATCGGAGAGGGGTCTCGATCATGTCTGCATTATTCGCGAACCGTAGGGTGACACAATTAAGAGTTACCGGACACCATTTGGAGCAAATATGTTTCAGATAAAGATTTAAGAAAGCGCTGGAATTATTTCAATAGACACCAAAACTGTTTCGGGTGAAATTGCTGAAATTGGTTCTGCATGTAATATTGAAATGTTGCAGGGGGTTTTATGTGAATGTTTGTTAATTAAAGTAATTAACAAAATTCTGAATAAAAAATAATAAAAGAGTTTTATTAAATGAGATAGCATTAAACTTGGAGAAATTTAATGCATTTAAAGTGGAGACTTTAAAAGAGAATGTGAAGGGGCAAATTTATGTGGAGGGAGTTACCACCAAATGAATGGAGGAGGTGAAGAGTCACCTCCTCCAATGCGTCGGCCATGCAGGAGGGGCACCCCCCTCCTCCTATAAAAGGCCACCCCCTCCTCACTTCTCACACACACCTCCTTGTGAAGGATCTCTCTCCCCCTCTAGTATTATTTCCCCATGGTCTCGGATTAGCGAGATACATGTTCCCGGTGGCTTTATCTGGAAAGGAGTTGCTGCTTCTGCTCCTTTGCTGGAGCGAGGGATGGAGGTTGTCGGGGTACCGGACGTGTGTGCGATCACGGATGCACCGCTGCTTTGCGGTGCTGGACTTGGTGGTGCTGGAGCCGGACCTGCTGGACTTCATCACGATCTTGAGATCGGCAAGTGTATGACTACATCAACCACGAGTTCCTACTCGTTAACAAAGCTCGTTGTCTACGAGGGTAAGTTCTCGTTGGATGTATGTCCACCTGTTGCTTTGTACCTAGTAGATAGATCTTGGCGTGTAGTTCACACCATAGGAAAATTTTTGTTTTCTATGTTGCGGACCCAATAGTGGTATGAGAGCCTGATCTATGCGTAGGTGCTTAGCACGGGTAGTACACATATGTTGATATGTGGGCGATGATGATCATGTTATTGCATCTTCTATGTATTTTGGATATTGGTGGCATAGTGGGATGAAGCGGCCCGGACCAACCTTACATGTCATCGTACATGAGACTGGTTCCACGATTGACATGCAACTGGTTTTGCATAAGTGGCTGGCGGGTGTCTATCTCTCCTACTATAGTCAATATCTGATTTACAACGAGTTGCTAATAACTTAGTTATCCTCGTTGTGGTTCATGTTCGTAGGTAAGAACGGTTCTATCTCCGAAAGCCCTAAGCCACGTAAAACTTGCAATTGATAAATTAGAGGCGTCTAGTTTAGATCGTTGCTGGGCTAGTGTATTGATATGGCATTGTTGTAAGTAGATGTATGATAGATACTCTTACAACACACTCAACGTGTAAGTTCCATAGACCTTGGCCTTACACACAAAGGAATGATAGAGATCATACCACAATGCAAGTGATAGAGATCAAATGCATGGACCATATCATCTCACTTTACACATTAGATGTTAGCATCTTATACTGCTAGTTTGGCGCTTTCTGTAGCATTGTAAGATGATCCCTCTTTTAGATATCAAGGTAAAAATGTGTTCTTCCTTAAGTATGCACCATTTTGTGGATCGTATTTCGAGACATCACGTGATGATCGGGTGTGCTCGACTCTACGCTTTCATACAAACGGGTGTAAGACAGTTTTACACATGCGAGTACTAAGGTTCTTACTTGGCGAGCCTAGCATGTACAGACATGGCCTTGGAACACGGACCGAAAGGTTAAGCATGAGTCATATAGTTGATATGATGCCCATATAGATGCTCGCCTTTGAAGCTACATCAACTCACGTGATGATCGGACTTGGTATAGTGGATTTGGTTCATGTAATCACCAAAAAGGCACGAGGGATGTCGTTTTTGAGTGGGAGTTCATTTCTAATTTGGATTAGTCGAACCAAATTTGTCATAAATTAAATCAAAGTGAATTTGCATAGTTTGTTGTAGTCATTGGCATTTGTTTTCTACCTTAGGCTTAGTTTTTATTTGAGATAATAGAACTATAGAATTCTAGATATTTACTTTATGAACTGGTATCGTATTGTTTTGAATGTCAATTTAAAGTTTATAAGTCCTATTGCAAACTTTCAGCAAACTCTATTTACTCCATGAAGTTTAATAAGTAGTATTAAATCAAGAGTAAGAATTCCAATGTTAGTATCTAAATTATCATGTTTGCCTCCATGATTATTGATATTCAAAAAGTTGTTTTAATATCAAGATTATATTGGAGCTGAAAATTGTTTCAGAAACCATCATGTGTGAAAGATATTGTGATATCTGAAACAATGTTTTTGGTTGCATTATGATAGAGTATAATTTAGCAAAATACATGTTCTCATATTGTATGAGAATTTGTGAAGGATGGAGATGCTAGGCATCCGAATCTACCAAAAAGGTTTTGGGAACTGATATTATACTCGCGATTCTTCCTTATAGGCTATAGTAGCTTGATCATGAAAGTTGTCATGATAAGGATGAATAGAAGATGTAAGTAAAATGTTTACTACACTAATAGATTACTAAAGAATGGATTTTTGAAAGAACACTAAACATTTTATGATGGTGATCCACTTCAATGTGCAAGTCCAAAGGTATTAGTATTTGACTATATACGCTTTGTACCATGTGTCATGTTGATGACACCACTATTGATGTTGATAGATTCTTTTAAAAGAAAAGGAATTGCTGAAAGAGAATCTATAAAATATTTGGTAGAAAATAAAAGGTTGGAGATGTCCAACTTAGGTATATAGAAGATATACATGTTATGGCTATATTCCTTGCTTGTTAAACAATGTGGTTCTTAGGTATTGGATACCGAATTGGTTGGTATGAAGTGTCATACAGGACAACGCAATTCATGAACTACAATGGCCTAAGTAACTACCAAGAGAATGAGTGATGATGTTCATCGAAACCAAATAAAGTGTTATTGTGTTTTTTGTTGTCATCAAACCAAGCCTTCAAGATTTGTTTAAATAATTGTTATTTTGTTCCGGTATTACGAGAATAATGGTTGTTCAAATAAATTACAGTATTCCATAAAGGATGGATGAACTTTTACAAGTCTAGTGGGAGAAATCACATCCATAAACATTATTGCTAAAATGTCGCAAGACAAATGATTAAAAGATCACTTATGAAGTGACATCGCTGTTTTAAATTATATTGGAAATAAAACATGAAGAAACTCCATGTTGATGGATTTTTGGAGTCTTTTGATTTTGATCAATTGACGCATGTGAGACTTTCCTCGAGATAATTGAAACTCCGTCCATAGGCCAGAGAGGAACGGATGACTAGCTTATTGGAAATTGTGCATGCTGATGTGCATAGTCCATTATGTGTAGCCATATGCGATGGATCTTTGTGCTTCATATGCTTTCTCCGAAAATTTTAGTGAATATATCTGTATATTTACTTAATAAGGAAGAAGTATGAAACATTTGAAAATTGTTCAAAGACTTTCAAGATGAAGTGGAAAATCATTGTAACAAGAAAATAAAGAGTTTATGATTCGATCATAAAGGAAGATATTTGAGTTACATGTTTAGCAAAAACACCTAAGACTTGAGGAATTGTTCCATGATTTGTGTTTCCCGATAAACCATAGAAGTATGGCATATTCGAGAGATAAAATCAAACCATGTTTGACATGGTAAGATCAAAGGTGTCATTTATAAAACTGCCAAAGATTGAAGCTTTAGAGACTACCGCTTTTACACTGAAAAGAGCACCATCGTGATCCATTGAAATGACACCATATGAGTTATGGTTTGGGATAAAACCCGAATTGTCTTTTCTTAAATTTTGGTATGCTATGCATAAGTAAAATGTTTACAACCAAAGTCGGATAAGCACGTCTTTGAAGGTTATCCCAAAGAATTTGTTGGGAATTTCTCCATAACACCAAGGACAAAAGAGTTTGTCGCTTGGAACATCAAGTTTCTTGAGAAGGAACTTTTTGTGAAAAGTTAAGTGGGAGGACAATAGAATTTTGATAAGGTTGTTGAACCTTAGCTATATGTGCTAAGTAGCACAGCGCCGGAAAGTGTCCCGGTGGCGGCCAAAATGCTCATGGCTCTCGTGATTACAAAAGGTGTGATCTCGGAGATTAGAGTTCCTATAGAACCATGTGGGTCAGTAAGAATCAAATAGTAAGATTTGATAAGCAAGTCGTTATTGTTTTGACAATGATGAACCGACTACATGCAAAGAAGCGATGATGGGCCCTGACTCCATAAAATGACTAGAAGTCATAGAATCCGTGATAGTATCCATACACGAGAAAACAAGTTTCTGAACTTGGAAGACCCTCCAGAAAGGCGTGAAGCCTATCGGTCGTGTTTGGATCTTATAAAGAAATAAGACATGGATGTTTAACATCTATGAAATAGTCGACATGTCGGAAAGAAGTTTACGACAATGTTCAAGGAGTTGACTATGACAAGATTTGATCTTTCATAGCGATATATAGTCTTGACGGATTAATGTAGCAACCACTACATATAATTTGGTATATGGTAGTTGAATAAACAAAACAAGGTTCTTCTAATAGAACGGTAACCTAGGACGTGTACATGACATGGTCCGAAGGGTTTTGTTAATTCAAAGGGTGCTAAAAGGGCATGTAAACTTCAATAGTTGAAGTAAGCATAGCGGAGTTGGAATCTTCACCATGATGAAACTGTTAAAAGAGTTTAAATTCATCGGAGATGATGAAGATGCTTGCATTTGCAAGAAATTAAGTGGGAGCACTAAGACATATTTCTAATACATTATGTAGATGACATATTGTTGATTGGAAATGATGTATCTTGTATTGACACAAGTTAAGAATTTCATTAAAATAAGATTTCGATGAAAGACTTGGGCAAACCCGGAATATTAGGCATCAATATCTATATGGATAGATTAAGGCGCTAATATGGTTGTGCCAGACATACATATATGATATATTGAAAGGGTTCAATATGGAAACAACAAGAAAGGTTCTTGCTGCATGGAAAGGATTGTATCAAAATTCAAATGTTTCAACACTTGGTGAGTAAAATCACATGAAGATTTTGATCGATTATACCATGATATGTAATATCCAGAATGTCCTATGCTCTAAATGTTATGAGCATATACCAGAATGATTCATAAGATGATCATTGGACAATAGTAAAGATATTCTTATGAGCTTTGGAAGAACTAAGAATATATAATGTATAAGTGACAAATAGTTAAAGGTAGTTCATTGTAAAGTGTTACATTGATACTAGTTTTGTCACAAGATACAAATTAAATTTATCTCAATTTAGACTATGGGTGGCACAATGTAATGGAAAGGATGTTCCATGATGGATTTGGATGAGTTCCAAAGTTGAGACATTGTGACGGATACTACAACAAAAGGCTAAGTATATGACTCCTATAGTAGCAACAAAGGAGGGCATTTGTGTTAAGTAATTTGTTATCAAACTAGGTGTGGTTCAAAGTGGGCTAATACTACGAAGATATATTGTGTGACAATAATATCAACATATTTTGAGCCGAACGAACTAAAGGTCTCACCAAAGGACCAAATCTATACAATGCGATCTCATTTGAGAATGAGTGATGCGTAGAGACGCAAAGACATGCAAATTCACACGGACCTGAAACTGTTAGATCCAGAGATTATGTTAACCACTAGCAATAGCGTATATGCAACACCAGAAAGCCATAGGTGTTCAATACACAAAGTTCTTCAAACTAGATTATTGACTCTAGTGCAAGTGGGAGACTGAAGGGAATATGCCCGAGAGGCAATAATAAAGTGGTTATTATCTTATTTCATGTTTATGATAAATGTTTATTTTACATGCTAGAATTTTATTGATTGGAAACATCAATACATGTGTGTTTAATAAACAAAAAGGGTTCCTAGTTATGCCTCTCTTATAGACTAGCTTGTTGATTAACAAGATGATCAAGGTTTCCTGATCATGGACATTGGATGTTGTTAATAACAAGGTCACACCATTGGTGGAATGATGTGATGAACATTCATTCGAAGTATAGCATTACGATCAAAGTCATTATGTTTATATTGCTATAACACCATACGAAGTAATCTTTATCCTTAGACCATGAGATCATGTTAATTGCTAACACCGGAAGAGTATCTTGATAACATCAAACGTCACACCGTAACAGGGTGACTATAAAGATGGGTTCAGTGCTACGAAGGTGTTATGTTGAGGCTCATGGATCAAGAGTGGAATTTTTCAATCCTGATGACGGATAGATATAATTTGGGCCCTCTCGGTGATATCACATTGAAATAGCTTGCAAGCAAGTGATGTGATCACTAGAATGTTATATCACGGGAACAAGAAAAGAGTGCATGTCGGTAACGAGATCAAACTAGGTATGGAGATACCGATGATCGAATCTCGGACATGTAATATATCGCGAGACAAAGGGATTTAGTTACTAGCGTTAAAGGTTCTCACGATCACAGAAGTCATCGTTGAATGTGTAGGAGTCAGTATGGATCTCCAGGTCCCGCTGCTGATTATTGATCAGAGAGGGGTCTCGATCATGTCTGCATTATTCGCGAACCGTAGGGTGACACACTTAAGGGATAACGACACTATTTGGAGCAAATATGTTTCAGATAAAGATTTAAGAAAGTGCTGGAATTATTTCAATAGACACCGAAACTGTTTCGGGTGAAATTGCTGAAATTGGTTCTGCATGTAATATTGAAATGTTGTAGGGGGTTTTATGTGAATGTTTGTTAATTAAAGTAATTAACAAAATTCTGAATAAAAAATAATAAAAGAGTTTTATTAAATGAGAGAGCATTAAATTTGGAGAAATTTAATGCATTTAAAGTGGAGACTTTAAAAGAGAATGTGAAGGGGCAAATTTATGTGGAGGGAGTTACCACCACATGAATGGAGGAGGTGAAGAGTCACCTCCTCCATGTGTCGGCCATGCAGGAGGGGCACCCCCCTCCTATAAAAGGCCACCCCTCCTCACTTCTCACACACACCTCCTTGTGAAGGATCTCTCTCCTCCTCTAGTATTATTTCCCCATGGTCTCGGATTAGCGAGATACATGTTCCCGGTGGCTTTATCTGGAAAGGAGTTGCTGCTTCCGCTGCTTTGCTGGAGCGAGGGACGGAGGTTGTCGGGGTACCGGACGTGTGTGTGATCACGGATGCACTGCTGCTAGACTTGGTGGTGCTGGAGCTGGATCTGATGGACGTGCTGGAGCCAGACCTGCAGGACTTCATCACGATCTTGAGATCGGCAAGTGTACGACTACATCAACCATGAGTTCCTACTTGTTAACAAGGCTCGTTGTCTACGTGGGTAAGTTCTCGTTGGATGTATGTCCACCCGTTGCTTTGTACCTAGTAGATAGATCTTGGTGGGTAGTTCACACCGTAGGAAATTTTTTGTTTTCTACGCTGCAGACCCAACATACTTGTTCTTGATGGTGACGTCATTCAACTTTCTATAATCTGTGCACAAACGATTGCCTCCATCTTTCTTGTCGACGAATAGCACAGGTGATCTCCGTGGCGATGCGCTTGGTTGAATCAAGCCTTTCTCTAACATGGTATCCAACTGCTTCTTCAGTTCCCACTAACTCTGAGGGGTTCATGTTATAGGGTCTCTGGGCTATGGGTCCAGTTCCGGGGATTAGTTCGATAATGAACTCAATATCCCTATCCGGGGGCATACCTGGCAATTCATCTGGGAATACGTCGGGTATTCAGACTACTCGACTTGGTCAATGGTGGGTGGCTACACTCTTGTTGCACTTGAATTGACGGGGTAAGGTTTCGTAGATATGCTCTCATCATACTCCGTAACTACGGTCATGGTGATGGCTTTCTTAGCACAGTCTATCAGTCCTTTATGCCTTGACATCCAGTCCATACCTAGTACTACTTCCAATCCTTTGGTTCCAAGTACAATTAGGTTGGCATAAAAATCTATCCCATGTATTCTGATAGGCACAGCTTTGCAAATTTTTCTAGCTTTGGTTATTGAACCGGGGAGTTGAACTATCATGACATGCTTCAGGTTGGTTGGGTGAATCTTACTAGTGCATGCAAATTCTTCGGTGACAAATGAATGTGATGCTCCCAAATCAAACAATACTCTTGCTAAAACCGAGTTGATAGAAAACAGACCCAACACTACATCTGGCGCTTCCTGGGCTTCTTCTGCGTTCATGTGGAAGAGACGGCCGTTGCGGTTGTGAGGGTTCCCTGGGGCAAATCTTCTTCCTGGTTGAACACGGCGCTGCTGTTGAGCTGGGGCATTCACATTGGTATTGGTGGCAGTCTTCTTGGGACACTCATTGTAGTACTGACCCTTCACTCCACACTAGAAACAAGTGATCTGGGACTTGTCCTTGACTGCGACAGGCACAACATTGCTGCCAGTTCTGGGTGCAGTGTTATTGTTGTTGTTATTCTTGGGAGGTGCACGGTTGAAATTGTTGGCATTTCCAGAGTTGTGATTGTTTCCTCCGGGCTTCCCATTGCCTCCGCTACGGTTGGGGTAGCTTGAGCGAGACGTTGGGGGTCGGTTGTTCCTTGGTGCATATCCCGATGAGGGGTTGGGACGGTACTTCCGGTGACTGCTAGATCCAGATTGCTGCATCATACGACGTTTGCGGTTATCGTTTGCCTGGTTAATCTTCCCTTCCATCTGAATGGCAGAGTCGACTAGCTCTTCGAGACCCTCGAAACGGATGTTGACGAGGACAGTCTACATCTCATCATGCAGTCCGTTCAAGAATCTCTCCTTCTTTTTGGCCTTCGTGTTGATCTCATCAGGTGCATATCTGGCAAGTGACAGGAATCTATCACGGTACTCCACCACAGTCATTCTTCCTTGCTTCAATTCATGGAATTCATCTCTCATTCTGTTGACTAGACCTTGCGGCACGTGGGTGCGACTGAACTTAACCTTGAATGCTTCCCATGTCATCACTTGACCATGGTTCAAATTGCGGATACTATTCCACCAAGCTCTTGCATCTCCTGCTAGGTAGTGGGTGGCGAAGAGAACTTTCTCATTTTCATCAACTCTTGCAACTTCTAAGTTGTTTTCCACCGTCAGAACCATCAAGATCTAACGGGTTTTCGATTGGCTGAAGATTGGGGATTGGTGTTCTGAAATTTTGAGTTTGGATCCTGGTGATCCTGATTTCCATGTCCTTGGTTGTTGAGAGCCATCTAGGCGATCTGCAATGTTGCTAAGTTGGCTTGGCTGCCCGCTTGCTTCACGGTCTGCGATGAGATTCTGCAAGATCTGCAGCATTGGGTCTTGCGACGAGCTGCTCCCTCCTTGGTTTCCACGAGTCATCTGAAGATTGAGATAGATATAGGGGTAAGAGGGAAATTCTAAGGTTCATGGTTTTGGTTTCAACTCTAAAACTTTGAGTTAGACTCAGGTTTTTGAACTAGCTTCATTTTCATCATGCAAACAAGCACATGATACAACACACACCACAACAATCAAAGGGAAACAGATGGTTTGAAGAACCATTCTGTAAGCTACGATACAGTGGGACCGATACATCTCATGCTACGACAGTGCTCTAGTGCATCTACTCATCGTCGATGAAGTCGGAGTCCTCATCATCAGTGTAGAAATCCACGACATCTTCCTCCAGAAAGTCATCATCGTTGCTGATGTAAGAGTCCATGTCTCCCTGGATGTCTTCACCCTCATCTTCTTCTTCTTGGGGTCCAAGCTGAGCTTCCTGCTCCTTGACGGTCTTCTCGAGGTCGGACACCTTCTTGCGAAGACGAGCGATGGTGCGGTCCTTCTTTGCACGCTGGCGGCGAAGAGACTGGCGATCCTAGACAAGCAGTGCGAAAGTCTGGACCTTCTGGTCGGCAATGGCACGGTTCTGGTTGGCTAACTCCCTCGCATTGTCCAGTTCCTGCTGTCTGTCATGTAGCAAGAAGTCAAGATTCTCCACTTGACGCCTCAACTCTGGGTGACTTGGCATCTCCATCGGCATTCCCATGAAGTCACGTCTTGCATAGTGGGCCAAACGGGTTCCTTGGATTTTTTTGACGCTAAGGGCACATAGACGTGCGAGAGCTTCATGCATTGCCCTGGCTAATCCATCTAGCCAGTTGTTCTCTCTCACGGAGAACTGAATTCTCCCAGAAGTTGGTGCTTCGATGCTTCCTCTAAGATCCGCGGTGACTAGCCACTGTAGGTCTCCTCCTGGGGGTCCTGGAAGTTCAGCTCCAAGAAACTCCGGATGTGGGCGTCCCAGTAACTCCGACAGTGGATCCAGATCCCTCTCGAAGATTTGCTGACCTTCGTTTCCCAGTTGGTAAAACTTGCTGAACTGAGTCTCCATCTACAAGAATTAAGGATGAGGAAGTTAGTGAAGTGATCAAGTGTGTCAAATTTTAAGTAGTAATGTAAGAATTTTGAGGAACATGAATTTTTGAGAAAGAGTGAGTTCACAAGGATAAGAGAGGAAATAGTTTTTCATAAATACTCACTCTGGTTTTGAAACTAAGTTTTTGTTTGGACGTCCATTCTAACTAGGGTCTCCTATGGTCAGGATGGCTCTGATACCAACTTGTCAACACCCGGATTTTTAATCTCAGATGCCCGTTATGCCATACCTCGCAATCCCAGGATTACAATTTTTGCGAGACATAACGGATTGGATATCACAGTACATCATCCATTACAAACCATACATAAGGTCTTACACAAATAAGGATCTCATGATCCAGTCTTTAATACAACAAGCAGCGGAAATAAAAGATAAGTGTAGCGGTGGGGTCCATCTTCAGGGGCACAGGCAATGCTGACAAAGGCAGATAATCCTAGTTATCATAGACGTCCTGCTGGCCATCATCTTGATAGTCTCCTTCATAGTCTAGCCATGAGAATAGCCAGGGATAAAATCCATGAGTACTCTTTAAGTACTCGCAAACTACCACTAACAAGTAATATAGTTCTAGGTTAAAGTGCTAGATCTAAGTTTAACTATAAACTTAAGTTTGAAACCGAAGCTGAGTTCAGAACCAAAGAAAGATAAAGTAAAGTTCTAGAATCACTTAAGTTGGGAAGCTATTGTCATAAACACATACCTGTTGTGGTCAAGTCAAGATTCATCATTCATTTCATAAGTTGTTTGAAAAACATCTGACAACGAAACAGTATGGCCATTCCAACTATCCATAACCGCGGACGCAGCTATTCGAATAGTTTGACACTCTGCAGAGGTGGTACACTTTCACCACAAGATTCGATACATCTGTCAGGGATAACCCTGAATCATCATACTTAGTATGCAGATAATCAAACATAACCTTCCCTTTACACACCCTAGTATAAGCACCTATCCTATGAGCATGGCCTCCCAACCATGACCATTAGTCATCTTGGGCACTGCATAGGTGGACAACATTAAGAGGTAGCCTCAGCTCAAACCCCTCCCATGAGGGAACTAATACTAATGCATATAAATTTCCAGCTAAGCCTTACCCAATTCAGGTAATGTGGTTGTACGGTAAATTTGGAATGGTATCGCATCCAAATCCAACCATCAGTTTTATAAAAGGGTTAAGTCTCATGCCTCAACATTTCACCATCATAAACCATTGGTGTTTCTCAACACATGTCAAAACATCTCAATAGAATGACTCATCATTCCAAGGTTTTCATAATTCATTTTCATCAAGTGTTCCCATCTGAAGTGACTCAAGTTTTTGATCTACTCTAAACTACTAAGTTAAGAGTGTTCACTAAGGTGGAAAAGATGGGTTCAATCTCATGCCATAGAATGACATCTAAAGGGGTTCTAAATAGGTCAAGTTTTATACTCTTTATGCTACCTTCAAAACAAGTAAAGAACTTTGGGTAAAGTAAAGGAAGTAAAGCTTAAAAATAATACTTGGGGTAACTAATAGTCAAAATGGTATAATCAAAGCATGCCTAAAGCATCTTTGCTAAACCATCTAGTTTAATCCTAGCTTGCTAAGCATTATACTTGCAAGTGTTATCTTGTATTGTTAATGGTGGCTTGCCTTGGTTGGTGCAGTGGTTGAAGTTTTCTTCTTCTCCTTCTTGGTAGAACTCCTCCTCGTACACTTGGTCGGTACTATCGTCTATAAATACATACGGAATACACAATCACCAAACAATACTTAACTAGTCTAATTAGCATTCTAAGACACACATTGGATGATCTATTATCATCACAAGCATCACAAGTTTAATTCAATAGTTTCATCCTTTTTAATTTAGAAAAGTAATTTCTACTCATTGAAAAATTAACTAAGATTTAATATTCACCACTTAAAATATGGGATCATGTGGACACATGTCATCACCACATATTCTAACATGTGGGAATGAGATTTAAGGGTTGGATCATAATTACTTTGGTTTAAGTTCATTATTTAATGATTTAAAGTGACTAGAAATGCATATATAGCATTATTGTGGTACTAGTCCAAAGTCACTGTCTGTAAACCTTAATATTATTACATATTCAGATAGGTATGGTGAAATGTGATTTTTGAGAGTTGGAATCAACTCAAAACCTATCTTGGTTGATTTTCTAAAAATGTTACAAGGTGCAATTGCTTCTGTTTTGTTATTTTTACTAGGAGAGATCTATAACTCTAATTGAACTAAATCCAACGGTCTTGGATAGACCATTTCAATACCTTTCAGACCAAATTTGTTTCATGCAATTTGGAGTTGTAAATCTCTCTGAATTGATTTTCAAACTCAAAGACAGAACTAAGTTTAAACTAAATATAAAAATCCTAATTCAAACTAACTGATCGCGGAAACTCTAACGGCCTAGTGTGTCACAGCCTTGAGCTCAACTAACAGGAGGGGTCCACAAGTCAGCGGCTCATAACGCGCGAAGCGGTACGGGGCAATGTGGGACGTTGGATTAGAGTGGGAATCAACGGCTGTGGCTTGTCGTCGACGACGGACCTGTCACCGGCGAGCTCGAACCCAAGCGGCTTGGTCGGGGTGTATAGGGGGCATACCAGGGCTCCAGCAAGGTCGGCGACGCGGGCAAACAAACTGGTGGTCGACGACGAGCTCAGGGACGGTCGAGGCAGCTCCGGGGGTGGTCACAATCAGCGACGCCCTTCTCCTCTAGAGGCGGCCTTCTCCGGTGCAATTCCGGCGAGCTGCTGCTCCCCTTGCTCCGGCTAGTGGTGTGGGATGATCAGTGAGGTGAGGGGAGTGGAGTGGTGTGCTTCAAATGGCTGGGGGTGCCCTCCTTTTATAGGCTCGACGGCGAGACCGAGAGGGATGGGCAGGCAACAGTGGCGACATGGCTATGGGCGGCTAGCGGCATGGCTGAAGGTGGAGATCGACGCGCGGTCTCCTGGCGGTGCTCTAGGAACTTAGTGCTGGCTTAGGGGCGGTGGTATGTGGTCGGGGGCAACTGGCGCTCTAAGCGGCAGAGGCGGCGGTGTCCACGACGAGCGGTGGCTGTGGTGCGTTGGGCGGCGAACGGGCGTGTCCGTCGTGTTCCCTGGGTCGTGGCGGAGCGGTGGGCGCGGGCTGCGGTCGAGCGGCGGCTTGTGCACGCGTGCTGGGTGCGGCGCTCTGGCGCATGCTCGGCATGGCGCGGTGGCACTAGGCGCATGGATTGCTCGGTGGTCCACTACTGGGCTTGGCTCGGGGAAGGGACACAGGGTGGCGGTGAGGTCCTGGCTACCTCCTAGACATGGCGAGAGAGAGGGAGGTGGTCTGCTGGGGTGAGTGCATGGTCGACCGGCGAGATGGTGCTCGGGGTGGCTCGGCACTGTGGCTAGGGACAAGGGGGTGAGGTGCTAATGGTCTATTTAGATCATGAGGGAACAAGGGGATTAAATGGAGATCATTTGGGGGCAAAACCCTGTTCAAAACAGTGAGCTAGGATTTAGAGTTTAACCCTGTCTGCCAAGTGTTTGATTAAATGGCCGCAAGAAATAAACTTTTGAATTTTGAAAAGATTTTTGGTGGGTTTGCTAGGCATAATCTTGAGACTCTGTGGTTTCTTGGGTTTTGAAAATGGAGCTTGTTTGAGTGGTTTTTGAAATTGTGGGATCTTCCCATATGAAATAGATTCAATTTTAAACTGTCATTTAAAATTAGCATTTGAATGTTTTTAGCAGATCACAAAGTGGGCCTTGGTACCTCATTATGTGCACTAGCAAGGGGTGTAAAGATCCACAAATGTTTCTGTTAAGTTTTGTGTACTAGGAATAGCCAAAGTAGGCATGATAGTTAATTTGGCCAAAATGACCATTCCTTATTTTTAATTGGTTTTTATTTGATTTTCTTTGGGATTTGCTTGGGAAAGATTTAGATGATGTTTATTTCACCTAAGAAACATTTTACAAGCAAAGAATCACAGAACCATGGCAATTCAAATCAATTCCTAAATTAAATGCACATACACATGAATGCTTTCATTTTTAATTTGGAAAAGTTTTTGTTAACCCTAATTTTGATGATTTGGATCTTGATAAGCTTGGATTAAAGTTTTGGGATGTTACAACTTGGCCCGGATTTTGTACACTTCGAATATGCACACACCTAGAGTCGGGTTAAGTTCCACTTGGCCCGGATTTTGTACACTTCGAATATGCACATGACTAAGCTATTCTTTTATAGTCTTTTCAGGTGACCACCAATCGCCGGAGCGCTGAGTTTCAGCGTCTCTTGGAAACTCACAAGATGCTGCGCATGAAACATACTACGCTTCTCGCCGAATACGAGAAAAGGGGTAAGTTTTCTCCTTTGCATTTTTCCCATTTCTCTTCGTCTTTTTCCACCGGACTAATCTGATATTCGGATTGTGCAGCCAGAGTGGATGCCGAGAACATCCTTATGAGGAAAATTTTGGACCAAATAAAGGGTAAGTTACTCTTGCTTAATCTTGCTCTGCACTCTATCTCCTTTTTCTTCTTGGCTCGGCAAATAGTCATACCTCGGCTTTGTCGGGTCAAAAACTATTTTAGCATCTGTTAAAGATAGTGTGCCCGTGCCTGATATGATGCTACATTTTCTCGAACAAGCGGGGCAGGATCAGGCCGAACTCAAGAAAAAGGATGATGAGCTCGCTCTCCTCCGGACCAAGGATGACGAGATTGCCAAGCTTAAGGCAGACATGAAAAAGCTCAAGGTGCTTCACAAATTCGAGATGGATAAAGCTGGCCAAGATTTTACCGAAGAGCGGGAGCGTCTTAACCTCCAAATTTCCAAGGATCAAGAACTGCTGAAAGAGGCCGACACTAAGCTTGAGTCGGCGAATGCTGAACTTGCGCAACTCTCGAAGAGGCGTGACAACTGCACCAAGGAGCTGACCCGTATCCATATCCATATTTCTCGTAAGTTACTTTCCTTCGGCCGGCATGAATTTCTCCGGGTTAACCTCCCTCACCTGTTTCACTTGTCTCGTTTTTAGGAAAATTTCCAGAGGGTGATGCCATTGCAACCACTACTGTTGCCAAGTTCCGCCAGAAGAGGGGTACCCTAGTTGGTGGTGGCGCAGAGATTATTCCCTATGACATGGAGGACCTGCTGGTCAGCTTATCTTCTCGCGTTGAGATTGTGAAGAATTATGGCAAGGATATCCTAGATGTGGCAATCCGGATTTTCAATGCCTTTTGGCCTGAAGAAGATACTCCAGAGGGAGCCACTGCTCTTATTTCCAGGCTAATGGAGTGCGAAACCCAGCTTGACCTTTGGAGGGAATCGGCTGGATGCGCCGGAGCTGAAATCGTCCTCCACTATGTGCTCACATGGTATGAAAAGATAAACCTGAAGCTTCTCGAGCGCATGCACACCGGATCAAGGTGGTCCAATGACCCGGAATGGATAGCTCGGCGCAAGGCTTGCACCCATAGCCTCATTCAGTATGCCCCCATCCATCAATGGAATGAGGGACCAAGTTTCCTTGGCGCTGTCGACGACGAATATGTCGAAGATGATTCAGGTGAGGAGGAAGAGGACGAAGCCTCGGACGTCGAGTAATGTGAAGATGATGCTGAAGCCGAGGCTGGGGTTCCACCTGCTGGCACCGAGTTACCGCCTCCTGCTGCTCCTTGATTAAAAAAACTTTACAGTTTATCAGATCCCCGGTATGCCGGGTGCAAATGTATTAAGCACACAAGTTATATTTTGCTACTAAGTTTTTTGTGCCAGATTAACTTGGGCATAGTCCCCGAGTTTCATTTTCTTGTTTCTCCAATTTCTTGGCTCGGCTCGTGTCTACCTTGGTTTGGTTTGATGACTTACGAGTCCGAGTTTCAAAAATTGACTTAACAATACTTGGAAACTTTAGGATTAGCTCAGAATAATTTAGCATAGTAAACATAAAGTAAGCATAAGGTTAGTCCAAATAACAAATGTCGGATCGATTAAGTTCTTTTCCTTAGTCGTTTTTCGTGTGCTACGCAATTCCAAACTTGTTCTCTTGCTTGCCATGAAGCCAAATCTTGTTGGACAACAGCAAGTCGAAGAGTTAGGTTTTTGGTGCTCACACACTACTAATCCGGCTTAGGTAGAAGCAACTTATGCCAGCCGACATATAATAAATACAGAAGACAAACAATAAATATCACTAAGGCAGACCCCGAGTTACTGCTCAAGGCGCCAAGATTTCATTGATAAGCTCATTTATGGCATACATACCGACATATGAGAGACTCGGATACACACACTTCTTTGCTAAGTGTAGAACGGACGAAGTAAAGCTACATTCCAGGGATGCTTAGATTCTTTGCTGGACATGTCTGCCTTGTTCTTCTCTTGTGGTTTTGCATCGATTAGATAATATGAGTCATTGTGCAATGCTTTGCTCACAATGAATGGTCCTTCCCATGGGGGGATAACTTATGCATGCCGGCAGTACGATGTACCAACCGGAGTACCAGATCACCTTCCCGAAAGACTTGGGGGTTTACTTTCCGGCTATGATAGCATCGGAGATTTTGCTGATATATGGTAGATCTGGACAATGCCAATTCTCTCGCTTCTTCCAGCAGATCAACATCATTTTTCCAGGCTTCTCGCACTTCGGCTTCTGTCTATTGGGTGACTCTAGGCGAAGCATGCTCTATGCCGGCTGGTAATACAGCTTTTGTCCCATATACCAGAAAGAATGGCGTATAGCCTGTTGATCGATTCGGAGTTGTTCTTAAACTCCACAGTCCCCTGGTAGTTCTTCTATCCAGCACCCCGCTGCTCTTTGCAGTGGCTCAATGAGCCAGGGTTTTATCCCGGATAATACTAATCCGTTGGATCTCTCCACTTGTCCATTCGATTCGGGGTGGGCTACCGAGGCAACGTCCAGCCGGATCTTCTTATCTCAGCAGAATCGCGCAAATGCTCCTTCAGCAAAATTTGTGCCATTATCTGTTATGATACTGTGAGGATAGCCGTATCTCAAGATGATATCTTTGAGGAATGTCACGACCATAGCTCCATCACATTTTCTTATTGGCTTCACTTCAATCCACTTTGTAAACTTGTCAACCATGACTAAGATGTGGGTCATGTTCCCCCTTGCTGGTTTAAACGGGCCAACCATGTCCAAACACCATACAGCAAATGGCCATGTAATTGGTATAGTCTTGAGCTCCGACATTGGCATGTGTGTCTTGGTAGCATACGTCTGACAGCCATTGCATTTTCTTACTAGATCTTCTGCTTGTTCCAAGGAACTTGGCCAGTAGAACCCATGTCGGAAAGCTTTTGCCACCAACGCTCTGGATGAGGCATGATGTCCACATTCCCCTTGATGTATGTCCCGGAGGATGTCAAGCCCTTCTTCCGGGTCAACACATCGTTCGAGGACATTTGTGACACTTCTCTTGTATAGTTCGGCATTGATGATTGTGTACGCCTTTGCGCGTCTCTGAATTTGCCTGGAAAGCACCTCTTCGCTGGGCAAAGTTCCATCCTTCAGGAATTGAAATATGGGCAGCGCCCAAGTTGGTATAGCTCGCACTGGAAACACCTCCTCATCTAGTTCCATTTGCTCCACCGGTATAACCTCGGCCGGATCGTGCTGCGCAGTCCCTGGGTTCTGTGAAGCAGTCCCCGGGTTTCCTGAACCACTTCCCACGTCAATGTCCATGGGTACAGCTCGGGACTCCGGGTCTGCCGGGATATAGATTGAGTCGGTTTCTGGGGACGGACTGATAGATGGTTTTCTGAGGTGTTCTAGTGCTACACCCTGTGGAATTGCTTGTCGGGTTGATCCGAGCTTCGACAATAGGTCGGTAGCCTCATTTTCCAGCCGGGGTACATGGTGAAACTCGCATCCCTCAAAGTACCTAGATATCTTTTGCACATGGAATCTGTACAATGCCATGTTTGGATCAAGGGCGTCCCACTGCCCTGAAACTTGCTGAACTACGAAATCCGAGTCGCCAAAGCACTGGATCCGACGTATTCCAATTTCCTTAGACACTTTGAGCCCATGCACAAGTGCTTCATATTCGGCGACATTGTTTGACGCTACAAAATGGATCTGCAGCACATACTTCAGCTGGTCGTTCTTTGGCGAGGTAAGTACAACTCTAGCGCCTAACCCGATTTTTGTCTTTTATCCATCGAAATGCATTCTCCAATAGTTTGGATCTGGTAGCGGTGGTTCGTATTGCATCTCAGCCCAATCTACGAAAAAATCGGCCATAGCCTAAGACTTGATCGCATCTCTCCTGTCGTATTGCGGAGCGTAAGGAGCTAGCTCAATTGCCCATTTTGTGATTCGGCCGCTTGCATCCTTATTACTCATTATCTCAGATATAGGGGCTTCACATATCACTTTTATGGGGTGCTCTTCAAAGTAGTGTTTTAGCTTATTTGCCGACATGTACACACCAGATGCCATTTTTTGATAGTGAGGATAGTTTTGCTTCGATGCGAATAATACCTCACTCAGGTAATAGACTGGCCTTTGCACTGACTTACCCTCTTCGTCGCGCTCTACCACTATTACTGCACTTACAACTCGGTTGGTTGCGGCTATATAGAGCAACATTGGCTCTTTGGATAGTGGTGAGGCTAACACTGGCGCAGTGGCTAACATTTTATTTAATTGGATAAAGGCTTCGTTGGCCTGCGGCGTCCGTATGAACTTATCCGCTTTTTTCATCAGTTGATAGAGAGCCAATGCCTTTTCTCCCATTCGACATACAAACCGACTTAAAGATGCCAGGCAACCAGTGAACTTCTGGACATCGTTAAGACACTTCGGTACCTCCATTCGCTCTATGGCTAGGATTTTAGTTGGGTTAACTTCGATACCTCGGCTGGATACAAGAAAACCGAGTAATTTTCCAGGACACCGAAGGTACATTTCTCCGGGTTAAGCTTCATTCGGAACCTCCTTAGGTTTGCGAACGTTTGCCTGATATCATCAAGGAGCGTTTTGCTTTCCTTGGTCTTTATAACCACATCATCCACATATACTTGCACATTTCCACCGATTTGATCATGCAAACATTTTTGCATACATCCTTGGTACGTCGCCCCTGCATTACGTAAACCAAATGGCATGGTGCGATAGCAATAAGCCCCATACGGGGTAATAAACATAGTCTTTATTTGATCGTTCGGATTCAAAGGTATCTGGTGGAAACCATAATATGCATCTATGAATGACAACAGTTCACACCCTGCAGTGGAATCTATGACTTGATCTATCCTTGGTAGTGGAAATGGATCTTTTGGACACGCCTTATTCAGGTTCGTGTAATCGATACACATACGCCAAACCACTGCCACATTCGGATCATCCTTCTTCTTTTCCACCAGCACCGGATTAGACAGCCAATACGGATAAAGCACTTCCATGATAAACCCAGCTGCTAGGAGCCGAGCTATCTCATCCCCAATGACTTTTCTCCTATCTTCGACGAAGCGGCGGAGAGGTTGCTTCACCGGCCTTGCTCTGGGTCTCACATTCAAAGAGTGCTCGGCCAACTCCCTCGGAACACCTTGCAAGTCCTGTGTGGACCAAGCAAAAATATCCCGATTCTCACGGAGGAAGTTGACCAGCTCGCTTTCCTATTTGTCATTTAACCCGGCACCAATTGTTATGGTGCGCTCTGGGAACATATCATCAACAGGCACTTTCTTCGTATCTTTCGTTGCTTGAAACGAAACACTTCCATGCGGGTTACTCAGCGCCGGCATATACTGCTGAGCGGATTGAGCTAATGCTGCCACTTCTTGTATCTTTCTTTTCTTTTGCGCAATCACGAGTGACTCAGCCAGGTTAGACTCGGCTGACGCACACTCAATGGAACGTCAGAAATCTCCAGCTATGGTAATTACTCCATTTGGGCCGGGCAACTTCATCTTCAGGTAACTGTTGTGACAACTTGCCATGAACTTATTCAGTGATGTCCTGCCGAGTAACGCGTGATACGCACTTTCTAGGTTCACAACCTCAAACTCCAAGTTTTCAGTTTGGCAATTATCTCGCGTGCCGAATAACACGTCAACCCAGACTTTGCCAATGGGCTCACAAGATATGCCCAGCACAATACCATGGAAAGTTGTTCTCGTGGCCTGGAGCATGTTCTCCGAGATACCCAACTTGCACATTGTATCCACATACATTATATTAATGCTGCTGCCATTGTCTATCAACACCTTAGAAAATCTCACATTGATATTTGGCCCGATGAATGTCGGGTCTAGCACTAGCGCATATGAACCAGGGCTGGGCATAAGCTTGGGATGATCCTTGGTATTCCAAGTAATCTTCTGATCCGACCAAGGCATATACCTCGTCACTGCGGGCATTACTACATTCACCTCCATATGTCGGTGCTGCAAGATCTTTCTATCTGTTTCCTCTGTGGTGAACACACAGTAACTCTGGTGATGCTCTCTATATTCATTTCTCCCCTCATTTCCGGGATACCTCTGATCTGGCTGATGTTGGTTTTCTACCTGATGCAATGCATCCCTTCTTTCATGGTTTTCATACCTCGGCGGAGGGGAGGCAACATTAACTGTTGCGTGTTCGCTCCGGAGAGCAATTGCTGCAGGCAGTAACTCCTGCCGAGGTTGATCGTTCCGAGGTGCCTGAGCATTTCCCTGAACCACTTTGTTCTATCTTCCTCATCCACTCACATTGCCGAGTCGTGTGACCTGTCGGGTTACTCGGATTTGGCGTGTGAAATTTACATGGCTGATCCAGCATTGCCTCATAGGTATACCTCAGACGGTCCTTCTTTTCTTGCCACTGTTTCTTCTGCTCTGGCGTCCAAGTTTTCTTGCCATCGTTTCTTGGAGTCCATTGTTGCCCTCCCGTTTTCTGACGCTGATTACTCCCTGCTCCGGGTTGATCTTGATTTACAGCGGCAACTTGTTGCGAACTGTACCTGTAATCCGGCCTATCGTCTCTTCTCTTACCCTGGTAGTCATTTCGCTGGGATGATCCGGCTCCATCTCGCTGGTAGTACTCCTCATTTGACTCGCTTGCCACAAGCCTAGGTTGAGTCGGATCACCCAAGGCATATGAATCAGCAATCCGGATCGTCTCTGCCAGTGAAGTTGGCATATCCCTTTGCAACCTTTGCCATAACATGCTTTCATATCTACACCCTTGGGCAAACCAAGCTATGGCCTGTGACTCAATCACACCTTCACATGAGTTTCGCATGTTGCAACAATGGGTCAAGAACTCCCGGTCTGTCTCATTCGGTCTTTGCTTGCACATTGCCAGGGTCTATGGCCTATTCGGCCTCTGATACGTGCTAGAGAAGTTATTGACAAACATTTCCTCAAAATCAATCCAACAATTGATACTTCCAGGTGGCAAATTGTTTAGCCATACCCTCGCTGGCCCTTCCAGCATTTGAGGTACATATCGCATAGCCCATCTCAAGTTGCCTGTAGCAATTTTCACCGCTGTCACGTAGTTGATCAACCAATCTTCTGGCTTGGTGCTACCATCATATGTTTTTATGCCTCTAGGCAACTGGAAGTTAGGCACCGGAGGCTCCTTCATGATCTGGGGCCCAAAACACGCAGGACCCGGAGGACCTTGACACTCAATTTGCTCCGACCTATAGAGCCGATTCAGTTTTAACCTGGCATCGTCAGGCATCAAGTTCCTGCTTCCCAACCTTGACCCTATTATGTGATAGTCCGGCCTAGGGTATCCTGTGTTCACCATTTCCGAATCACCATCGTTGTATCTATCCTGCTCCTGTGGAGCTGCTCTCGATTGGATATCTTGGCCGGCACTTTGCTCTTGCCGTGGTATATTCCACTGATGCGGTTATCCTGCACCCGCCGAGTTATGCTGTCCGGCATTGCCGTTCACAGCGTTTCCCTGACCGGCATTGCCTTGGTCACGGTTACCTCAGCCAGCTTCACCTCGGCTCACACTTCACCGATCCTCATTTCTCTGCACTTCTTTTCCTTTCCCTTCCCTTGCCGGGTCATATGGGATTATCTGTTTGTTTCTCCTTGCCGAGGTTACCACCTCCTCTCTTCTTGGGCCACCATGAGGAGACGATGCAGCTCCAGCAGATTTATCCGGGTTACCTACTGCTGAGTGAACGATTTTGGAGGCACCAGCTCTTCCTGGATTAGCCCTGAGTAACTCTTCGTTTTGTTTGTTCGCGATCCGAACTAACTCATTGACCCTATCCTGCTGCCTTTGTCGGGCTTCACCCGTCAAACCCTCTAACTCGGACGCAGCTGCATCCGTGGCTCTGAGGTTCTTTGCCGGGGTACTATACTTCGGCAGCCCCATGGACAAAATGTTCTCTGATTCCTCAACTCTAGTATCACCCTCTTTGTTCATTTCACTGATGAGGTTTCTCCCCTTCACTTTTACAGTATCTACCTTATTTGCCTTTGCGTACTCACGCAATGTCATGTTCAACGACTATTGAGCCACTGCTATCTTTTTCGCACCCTCTAGTATTTTCTGCCTAGTCTCCTCTAACTCGGCCTGTGCCTGAGCCGGGTCTACTGCAGGTGCTATGGGGTTCTCTAGGCTATCTATCGCCTGCTGCAGCACATTCTCTGGCCTCTCTAGTGGAGGACCTCTACTTTTTCTCGCTGCCTTTGGTGTTACCTCCGGATCTGGTGCCAGATCCTTGCTCGTGCCAGTGTCAGGCGCAGTCATCATCACCTCGGCATAGTTAGGGGAGCGAGTGATGCGTGCCCCACGAACCGCGCTAAGGGGTGGCTCGCCTCCCTCGACGACGAGCCGCGGATGAACGCACGACACATCAACTGTGACGTAGATCTTGTGCGCGTCGAGCTTGACGAAGAGGCCATTGCGCGGAAGGGGTCGCTTGCCGAAGCAGCCAGCGTTGTCGCTGACAAAATCCAGCGCTCCAAAGCGCTGAACGAGCCCGGAGACGATGCGTTCGCCTGTGCCGATGAGATTTCCCGTCCGGATCTTCACTCCAACTAGCGCCGCTAGCCCCACGGTGGGTGCCAACTATCGTGGTGGTGTCACGGCAGATGCCATGGATAGGCTAAAGGTGGGGACAAGATGCACTAGAGGAATCCAGGGAGGGATAGTGTGGTGATTCCACACAGTGATGTTTTGTACTATTCAAGCTAGATGAGTTACAAGTGCTCCTTGAGATGTATTGGTGAGAGGAGGAAGTGTTGGGGATATACTTTCCGGGTATCCTCACAGTTCCTCACTGACCAGGGTGGCCCACTTCGGGTTAGAGCTTTGCTTCACGGGCGGCCCAGTCAGGGAGCGAAGACGGAGTCCAATCCGGCTACGGGAAGGTCCAGAAGACTTACCGACTTAGGCCCATAATGTTACTTGTAGTTCAACATGTACTCTGTAACAGACTCTTAGTCGTAGCCGGATTGATCTCTCCTGTAAACCCTAGGCCGGATATCTATATAAGCCATCCTAGGGAGAGCCTTTAGGGCACCAGATAACACCCAATACTTTAGACCCTCAACTCGCACAGGCGAAAACCTTGTAACCCATATTCCGGCTCTGCCAGACATCGATTGCTAGCAGGAGTAGGATCCGTTCAAAGCCGGCGGATTCGAACCTGGGTAAACTTGTGTGCTCACCGTCCCAGAATACCGTACGTCTCACCCCTCCTCTCTTCCGCACGCCTTGAGGACCCCCTCATGGCGTACTTGTCATCAATCCGACGACAGTTGGCGCCCACCGTGGGGCAAGTGAGCTACGGATCTGCGTTCCGAGCGAAATCTGCAAGAATCAGAATCGGCAAGACCATCGCCGTCGGTCGCATCCTCTATGCCAGCGACGTCCCTCTCATCGTTCTCGACGAGACTTGGATTCCGGCAAAGGAGGCCGTGACTGCCTACACAATCATGTCTTTTGGCGAGATCGATGTTTACATCGGTTTCGCTGAACCTGCCCAACCCACCCCAGCGGTGATGATAGAGGCAGAAGAATTTTCTGGGTCCCCTTTGTCCGTGGAGGCGGCAAAGTTCCGGATCTCAGAAAACCCTAATCCCACCCAGCCTGCACTAGTTGCGGAGATAGTGGAGAAACCCGAACCTGAAGAAGACCTAGCTATCAACATCGAATCTAGAGTGGATCTCCCTGGAGGAGCCGAATCCGAGATCGACCCACCCATGGAAGTCGAAATCCAGGAGGAGCATATCAACGACACTGATTCCAGCTCTGATGATGCGGAGCATGTGCCTTTCCTAAGGTACACACTACGAAGTATGATACTGCAAGGCGAAAGCGCAGATGCAATCCTCGAGACCATCAAAAGTTTCGATATGGCTGATCGCGAAAGCCGCAGGTACCTCAGGAAGCACGCGTCGCACTTCGTCGGATACGTGGGATCCGGATCCGGCTCTGCCGATGCTGGAGAAAACACCGACTCGGTGCTGGAGGCAATTGGAACAAACGCCGACTTACCCGCATCCTCGGATGAGTCGATGACGTCAGCAGATTTCCGAAAGTTCTCCGCAGAATATGAAGAGGAGTACAACTCCAAAGCTGTAGAAGAAGGAGAAGCCATGGATGAAGGATCATGGGAACACTCTCCCAATGCGCAGGATGACATGGACGTCGGAGATAATCCCGAGGTCCAGATGTCCGAAAGTACCGATCAGAGCTTGACTCCGGGAAACGGACCCAAAGCCGTCTTTGCTACCGGCGCTGCCAAGAAGGCAAAGAAGAAGAACAAGAAAAACAAGACCCCGACAAAAGACCCTCTGACAGAGGAGGTGATTGCTGAGGAATACGAAGAAGACTTGGATGGAGCACTTATCCCAGACGAGCTGAAAAAAGAAGCATCGGTGGATGGACACGTGATCACTGAAGGTGCGCGTAAACTCATTGATGCCGCATTAACCACACCTATCCCTACAGCTGTAGAACTTACTGCAGATGAGCTGGATGAAACGGTGCAAGCCCTAGAAGCGCATCGTCAACAACTCCTCGATGAAGCCAAAAACATCGAGGTGGAGAAGAAACGCATGTCGAACAAGGAGTACATGTCTCGTCTGCATCAGAAGACACGGAAGCGTCACATAGATGACAACCAATTCCCATGTGTCCGTGCCGTCCTTTTTGGAGATGAGATGGGGAAGCCATGGAAAGATAGCAACGGAGATTGGGTATACCCAACACCAGTACAAAATACCATGGCAGCCCGAGAAATTCTATCGGCTAATCCAGGACTAGAGGAGATCCGTTTGGGTATCAAGCTACTCAACAAGGGACTGGAGCAGCAAAAGGTCACCCTGTCCGGAAGTCAAAACCTGGTCTCAGATGCTGACCAATGTCGCACGGATCCGGCATGGGATAGCGTAAGAACCCATTATGTTCCGGAGTAGTATTATCGCCCCGAACGACGGGAAGACAATTATTCGAGAACCGGATCTTCAGGACAGCATCACAAAACCACACGCGGTTGGGGCAATGTCGCACCAGCGGCCGAGAAAGACGCCATCGCTGCCCTGAATCCGATGAGTCCTCCTCGACGAGAATCTAAGGAACGAAGGGGAGAAGATAAAGAGAAACGTCGGGAGGAGGATCGTCAGAGAATGCCGCCTCCTAGACATGAGAATCATCCGGCTGAGCCTCACTATGGTGGGAACGACGGACGAAGGAACGACGAAAACCATGCAGGTACAAGCCGGCAGGGGGCTCGTCGTAGTCAAGACCCTCCCCGGAATCAAAATAATGACGTTCCGGATGGAGGCCGGCGATCAGCCGGAAACTACCCCGCTGCACCACCCTCTCCATCACACAGTTATCACAACGGCCCCCATGGAGGTCAAGGAGGACATGGCGGAGGAGGTGGTGGCAGAAGCCGAAGTCCGGCTCCAAGGCACCGCAGCCACAGCCGGCATTCAGGACGATCCCTATCCCCGAACGATGCAAGGCATAGGATCAACTCCAACATAGAGGCTCGGCTCAAGACATATTCAAGCCTACGACGGCATTGCTCGGCCAGACACCTGGCTACAGGATTTCTTCCAAGCTTGCTGCATCACCAAAGGCGGAAATAGCCTGGTCGCAACCTGATATCTCCCACTCATGCTGAGGAAGACGGCACGATCATGGCTCAATGAGCTTCCGGCGAACACCATCCACAACTGGTATGATTTACAAAGTGCATTCTTTCGGAATTTCGAAGGCACATATCGGAGGCCCTGTACGGTCGGAGACCTACAGCGTTGCACCCAGAAAGCCGGAGAAACTTGCCGGGATTACCTCGGACGATGGATTGACACCAAGAACTCCTGTGAAGGAGTAAATGATCAAACTGCGATTGAAGCTTTCATTGTAGGTCTCCCAATTGGTTTACTGCGCCATCGCTTGAAGTGTGACAAGGTTACTGATCTGGGAGAAATGATAGAAACAGCGAGCAAGTATGCAGATGCTGACGACGATGCAGAGGGATTACTCAATGCCCTAGCTGTGCCTCAGTCGGCAAAACAACCAAAGCAACAAGCTCAGAAGCGCAAAAATACCTCGGAAGAAAAACCCAACGCGGAGACAGCGGTAGTTACTACAGTTTCCGGGTCTGGAGGACGAGGAGGACGTGGCGGAGGCCACGGGCATGGCCGTGGGACATCAAGGGTCCAAGGTAGAGGAGAGCAACAACCAGGCAAAACCTACACTTGGGCCGACATCGCCAATAACCCATGTGTGCATCATTTGGACGCCAATGGGGGCTCATCCCACACCAACGCTGAATGTCGTTTTAACAACGACATCAAGAGAGATGATACCGCGGGCTACAAAGCTAAGAGGAAGAAGGGAAAGAAAATCCCGAAAAAGACAAAGAGACCAAGGAAGATTCCGACATGGAGGAAGCTGACGCTTCAAATCCCAAGTCGGAACGGAAGAAAACTTTTCCCACCAAGAAGGACACTTACGTCACCTTCCTTGGATCTCAACCAGCAAAGGTCAAGAAAGCAGTTCTCCACGAGCTCAACGCAACAGTTTCGGCTGTCCCTCAGTATCTGGACTGGTCGGAAGTGGCAATAACGTTTGACCGCACTGATCATCCGCCTAAGCTACATAGGCGAAGAAAATACGCCTTAATCGTCAATCCACTTATTGATGGTTATGGTTTCTCCAAGACCCTCATGGACGGTGGTAGCAGCATCAATATTCTCTATGTCGAAACGCTACGCCGGATGAAGATCTCGGAAACACAGCTGAACCACAGCTCTGTGATCTTTCACGGAGTTGTCCCAGGAAGACAGGCTAATTCCCTGGGAGAGATCACTTTGGATGTTACTTTTGGAACACCAAAGAATTATCAGACGGAGGCACTTTCCTTCGAAGTGGTTCCGTTCAAGAGCGCATACCACGCTAGATTCGAACGTCCGGCTTACTGGGCTTTTATGGCTCGTCCGTGTTACATTTACAATATGATGAAAATTCCAGGTCCCAACGGCGTAATCACCATCAGGGGAGACCCAAAGAAGGCGCGAGAATGCAAGGATGGAAATGCTGCCTTTGCCGAAGCCGTGCTGCACGCCCAGGAGTACCAGGAGATCAAGAAGAGCATAGATCCGTCCGAGATGCCTGCGACGAAGAAGGAGGTGACAAAGCCAAATCCGGAGTTCAAGGCATCAGAAGAGACGAAGACGACACCGTTGAAGGATGACGACCCCTCCAAGGTGACCCAGATAGGCGTAGGCCTAAGTAGCGCATAGGAAAGCGCGCTCGTCAAGTTCCTCCAAGCAAATCAAGATATCTTCGCATGGCAGCCATCTGACATGACCGGAGTACCTAGGGAACTTGCCGAGCACTCTCTAAATGTAAACCCGAATGCTAAACCCGTCAAACAGTCCTTACGATGGCTTGGTGATGAAAAGCATAAGGCAATAGCTAAGGAACTAGCACGGCTCGAGTTAGCCGGATTCATAGAAGAGGTCATCCATACTGATTGGTCGGCCAACCCTATAATGGTCCCTAAAAAGGACACCACTGATTTAAGGATGTGTGTTGATTATACTGCCTTGAACAAGGCTTGTCCAAAAGATCCGTTCGCTCTGCCTAGAATTGATCAAGTTATCGATTCTACGGCAGGCTCGGAACTCCTCTGTTTTCTCGACGCATATTCCGGTTATCACCAAATACGGATGAAGGAATCTGACAAAGTCAAGACTTCATCCATAACCCCCTTCGGAACCTTCTGTTTTGTTACAATGCCCTTTGGGCTGAAGAATGCAGGAGCTACGTACCAGCGCATGATGCAGCGTTGCCTCCACGACCAACTCGGACGCAATGTACATGCATACGTGGATGATATCGCTGTCATGTCCAAAAAGAAGGAAACATTGATTTCCGACTTGGAGGAGACGTTCACCAATCTACGAAAATACAACATCATACTTAACCCGAAGAAATGCTTCTTTAGAATACCAGCCGGAAAATTGTTAGGTTTCGTCGTGTCTCAAAGAGGCATAGAGGTAAACCGCGACAAGATCAAGGCTATTCTCAATATTTCTAGGCCAGCTCGCCTGAATGACGTACAAAGATTAACTGGTTGCATTGCTGCGGTCAGTCAATTTGTAAGCCGGCTTGGTGAAAGAGCCGCACCATTATACAAACTCCTGAAGAAGACCAAAGATTTTGTCTGGACTGACGAAGCTGAAGCTGCACTTCAAGACCTGAAGAAAGTACTCTCATCTACTCCTATCCTTGCAGAGCCGGAACCTCAGGAACCGATGTTGCTTTATATTGCTGCGACAAATAAGGTCGTTAGTATCGTCATGGTGGTGGAGAGACCAGAGGAAAATCAGGAACACCTGGTGCAGCGTCCGACTTATGTTGTTAGCGAGGTCTTGACAGAATCAAAACAGCGATATCCGCATTATCAAAAGTTGGCTTACGGTGTTTTCCTAGCATCTCGTAAGTTACGACACTATTTTCAGGAGCATCCAATTACCGTGGTGAGCAAAGCTCCCATGAGAGACATAATCAACAACAGCGACGCCATAGGACGTGTCGCCAAATGGGGCATAGAGCTCTCAGCTTTCGATTTTGAGTATAAACCTTGGATAGCAATCAAATCCCAGATCCTTGCTGACTTTGTCGCTGATTGGACAGAGACGAAGGAGAACATGGTCCTCCCTGAGTCGGAATACTGGACCCTCTTTTTTGATGGGTCTAAGGCTCGAGGGGGATTGGGGGCTGGCGGGGTGCTCAAATCACCCCAAGGAGATAAACTATTATACATGTTACAAATTCACTTCACAGCGACAAACAATATTGCCGAGTATGAAGCACTGCTGCACGGAATCCGGATTGCCAAGGATATTGGCATCCGACGTTTGATGTGTTACGGAGATTCGGATCTTGTTGCTCAGCAAGTCTCGGATATTTGTAATGCAAATAAGCACATGGCAGCATATAAAGCTGTCGTGGATGATCTATCTAAATCGTTCGAAGGGTTTGAAGTTCAACACATCCCTCGAGCAGAAAATGAGGAAGCAGATGCACTATCTCAAATAGGCTCTGCGCGGAAAGAGGTCCCGGATGGCGCATTTTTAGAGCACCTCAAAGTTCCCTCGATAAAGGGAGTAGATGAGGAAGATCCGACCAAATTCGACTCACCTTTAATAGCAGTCCTGGCTGTAATTCCCAGCTGGACTCAACCCTACCTTGATTACTTGGTAGATGGCAAATTATCCGAAGACGAGGTGCTGAGCCGGCAGAGTATCCGACGAGCAAAAGCCTATACTATTGTTAAAGGTGAGCTCCATAAACAGAGTGTTTTTGGGGTTTTTCAGCGCTGTGTATCTCCAGAAGAAGGAGTGGAGATCTTAAGAGAAATCCACGAAGGCGAGTGTGGTCACCACGCTGCAGCCAAATCTTTAGTGGCAAAAGATTTTCGACATGGATTTTTCTGGCTTACAGCTCAGGCAGATGCCGAACGATTAGTCAAGACATGCAAAGGCTGCCAAAAGTACGCCAAGCAAGCTCATGTTCCGGCTGATCAGCTACGAACAATACTTATAACATGGCCTTTTGCGGTCTGGGGGCTTGATATGGTAGGACCTTTTAAACAAGCACCAAGTGGATTCACGCACCTCTTAGTGATGGTGGACAAATTCACAAAGTGGATCGAGGCTAAACCTATCACTAGTTGTGATGGAGCAACAGCCAAAAGATTTGTCGAGGATGTTATAATCCGGTATGGTTATCCACATAGCATTATCACGGACAACGGGAGTAACTTTTCTATGGGAGAACTGGCTGAATTCTGCGATGAGCAAAATATCAGGCTTGACATTGCGTCAGTCGCACATCCACAGGCTAACGGACAAGTCGAAAGAGCAAATGGTTTAATTCTACAAGGCTTGAAACTGAGACTCAAGCACCACACCGAGACGTCTTTGCGGGGGCTTGGGCAGAGGAACTACCCTCTGTAATTTGGAGTTTGCGAACAACTCCGAACAGGTCAACAGGATATACACCTTTCTTCTTGGTCTATGGCACAGAAGCAGTTCTTCCTAGTGATTTAATTCATACTTCTCCTAGAGTGGACGCGTATATCGAAGAGGATGCCGAGATTTCTCGACAAAATGATCTCGACTTAGTCGAAGAAGTTCGCGTCGTTGCTGAAATGAGATCTACAGCCTATCAGCAGAAGTTACGCAAGTATCATAGCCAGAGAGTCCGAACTAGATCTTTTAATAAAGGTTATTTGGTTCTCCGGCTTGTGCAACAAAGAAAGCACAAACTTTCCCCGGTATGGGAAGGGCCCTTTTTAGTTAGTCGAGTATTGCACAATGGATCGTACTACTTAACTGACATGAGGCCAGTCAAAGAAAGACCTGCTACTAAGAAGAGAAAGAGAGCTGGAGGCAGTACAAATCCGGATGAGTTAGACAGACCATGGAATATTGCTCAGCTATGTCCCTTTTATTCTTAGTTTATCCTTCTTTGTAATCATACATATGTACATGTTCTGTGAGAAATAAAAGTTTTGGTTACCTCAAAGTTTTCCTGAGAAATTTTTACCATCTTATTTCCTAATGATCATGTCATAGTCGAAAATCCGAGAATGCTTGAAAGTACTTGATGCTCATGTTCGTTCTGGTTTAGATTTCCGACTCTAAAACTGCTACCTTCGGGTATAACTCTAAAACATTATAGTCTTTACTTAGGTTATTTGTCTGATTGCTGGATGCGGGTATTTTCCAGGTAGTGAATTGTTGGTACTGGAAGCCAGCTTTGTTTTCGAGTTTAAACTGGTTTAGCAATTGAGCTCTGTTGCTCAGCAAAGTTTTCGGCTGAAGGTTTAGCCGGCTCATGAAAGGGACGAGGCGGAAAGCCAAATAAACGATAAGTAGAGACGAAAAATTTTAAGTGCTTATGCAAACATTTCAAGCACACAAAAAGTCTAAAACAAAAGTGCTGAATAGATAAAAAAAACTTAGCACTAGCAAAAGCCATAGTACTTCATATTTACAAAACGCATCATGTTCCTTCACAGAATAATACATAAGTTTGTGATCTATGATGCAGGAAGAGATGAAGGATCTACTGGCTCGCTGGTTACTCCGCCTTGATATCGCTCCGAGATATCCGCATCTGAGTTGGTGCGTTCATCGTCGGAAACTTCTTCAGCTTCTTCTGCAGGAGGAGGCGGAGTATCCACGCGGGTGAAGAAGGGGATCTCGTAGCTGGTTAGATCAGCTACGTGGCACCCATATCCGGCGCAGGAGTGCATGATGGTTTGAAGGTCCTGCTCCTGGCCATCTTCGTCTACCTTGTAGTACCCTTTAGTCACTTGCCATATTTCCATGTTTCCATGGTGGCTCATGACCATGGAGAGGGCATTCTGCGCGGCAGTCCGCGCGTAGGACATGTTCCAGTCCCGAACGAGTTGTGGCATCTCCTTGGCCTTCTCCCGCACTTGGAAGTCCGACATGTTTAGCATGTCCGGAATCCTAAGAGACTCGCCAATATCCTCAAGGTATTGGCGGTAGTCATGAAGAAGATCACCGACTTGGGTAAGCCGGTGAGTGCGGGGCTCGGACGAGGAGGAGTCCGTCAAGTTCAGAGGACCTATACACAAAATGAAGATAAGGAAAAAACCGACATTGATAAAAGTCGAGGAAATGATAAGTCAGATAGATGGAACTTACCAAGAATGACGTCGTCAATCTTGGCTTTCTCCTCCCGGAGGCTCTGGAGTTCAGCCCGGAGTGCTTGGGACATATCCTTCTCTCTGTCAACCTCATTCTTGAGGTTCGAGATAACTTTATCTTGAGCGGCAATCTTGCGATCACGCTCTTCAGTGGCCATGGAGGAGGATTCCAGGACTTGAGCTATGCTCGTTTCATGATCCACCTCGAGCTTTTCCAGCTCTTGGGAAAGTCCTTTGTTCTCCACCACCAAGGTCTTGAGGTTCTCGGCCTCTTCAATCATAGCGATGGATTATTTCACCGATGCTGTAAGTCAAAAAAGAACAACAGTTCAGAAAAATTTGACATAGAAAAAGCAAAAGACAAGGTTTGAATATCGAAATGTTTACCTTCAGCTTCATCCTTGGCTACCTTGAGCTCAGCATTTTTAAGACGGAGAGCTTTGATCTCTCTCTGTTTATTACAGACATTGGACAATAATTCCTGGTTATAGGAACATACTTTCTGTAAGTCAGAATACCCAAAGTTAGAAAGCTACTTAAGACTCGGGCTAATAATTTTACTAAATATCAGCACGAGACTTGGGGGCTACACTAGTTCGTTCTTTGGCATCCTAACGAAAGCATAAACTCGGATTCTATATCCTACTTCATGCTTGGGGGCTAGAGGATATGATATAACATAATGTAAAAACAAGAGTTGGAATTCCGACTTACATATTGCTCGCGGGTGAGTTTGTCTAAACCCGCGTTCACTTCAGCTGCCACCTTCTCGGCGAGAGTAAGAGGGATCACTAGAGCTGTTGGAAGCTCGCCAGTCCTGATCCTCTCGTCGCGAAGGCGGACTTGAGTAAGAAGGTCAGAGAACTTGACGTCCTCTGCTTCTTGCGCCTCCTCTTCTGGGGATAAATGGCTTTTGTCCAGGACTTTCCTGGCCAGCCGCTGGATCTCCTCTGTAGAATTCCGGGTCAGGCCAAATTTGGCAAGACCCGGATTGTTGAGGAGGTTATCGGCGAAGACTTCAGCCGAGGGATCATTACCCGAAGAGGGTTCACCCTTATCTTGAGCTGACGCACTGGTGGTGACGTCAGTATGCGAACCAAGGATTGTCGGCTCCGCTTGAGGAGCCGGATCTTCTGCAATCACCAGAGAAGGGATGATCGCCAGAGTTGCAGAAGGTTGAGGGACCGGAGTCGGAGGAGCAATGGCAGGGGGAGCTATTGTAAGCTTCGTCTGGTGCAAGGGCTTCGAAGAAGTCCCCTTGCCCTTGCCCTTGATGATTGATTTTGCTCTGAGAGAGTAGTAAAGTCGGAAACATTACATCTCAGAAAGAAACTTGAGTAAACAACAAAGGCAGAAAAGTTGTGACAGAAGGTTACCTGTTCACGACTGGCACCTCCTTTGTGCCAAGCATCTTGGAGCTTTGCGCTTCTTGAGCGCAAGATCCGGCAAGGAACCACTTCCACCTCCTGAGAGAACTCCGGAGGGTATCCTTCGAGCGGAGCAAGTTCCGACTCGGGGATATCAGCAAGCTGAAAACAAGAAAACGTATCAGCATTGCAATGTAACTCGAAGATAGAAACACATAAAAGATGTGATGATAAAAGCTTACCGGAACCACGGGGTTTTCTGCCGTGTGCATATCCAGAGAAACCTCCAGAATCCTCCTCTCGATCCGCTCCTTGATCATCCACTTGATCTGGGTTATGTAGCCCTGAGTGGTGTAGGCTTTGGGGCTGATGCGGAGGGAGTCGGTCAGGGAAGACGTGATGGAATGCATCAGTCTATCCCCGTGGTACTGAAGTGGCGGGATCCGGCATGAAACCCAGCACTAGACCAAGTCGGATCCCTTCAGACCATTGTGCTTGATCAGATATTTGATCCGCCTCTTAGCGAGGATCAGATCATCTGTGAGAGCCGGAGCAGCCTCGTCCTAGGAAGGTTGGGTCGACAAAAGCCGGCAAAGCAGTAGCTTTGTCGGGAGCCAGAATATCCCGATGGTAGAAAAAAGTGGCTGGCCATTGCTTGACCGAGTCACTAGCAGAAATTTTGGGATATGCCCAGTCTCGTCTAAGAGAAAAACTAATGGTGTCGGTGATGTAAGGAACACCGGCAGTGATGGAGTTCCTCCGGACATGAAAGTAAAACCGGAAAAGAAGCAAACTCGGCCTAATGCCGAGAAAGCCCTCGCAAAGCATAGCATATGCGCTCATCTCTAGAATGGAGTTGGGAAGAAGATTGTGGAGTTGAACTCCATAGTGGTCAATCACCTCGGAGAAGAACTCCGAGGGAGGAAAGGACAAACCTCGGTCCAGATGGGTGCCGAAGTGGACGCGCTCGCCCTCGTGCGGATTGGGGACAGTCTCGCCGGAGCCACTCCGCCAGTTGCCGGCGGCGAGGAGCCCCTCCTTCTCCATGTTCTTGAGGCCTGCTTCGTCGAGATCGCAGGGGATCCAGATTCCCCTGTGGCTTTCTTTCTCTGCTGCTGCTTCCGCCTTCGCCGCCGCCGCTGCCGCCGCCAAATTGGAGGAAGAAGATGAAGCCATTTTCTTCGGTGGAAGGGTGACCTTAAAGGGGCGGCGCTAGGAGCTTTGTGGAGGGAGAACGAGGAGGCTCTGTGCGCGCAGGAGGATTGGGAGGAAAGGAACGGCAAAGGACTGGTGGGGATGAGAAGAAGAAATCTAAACCCCTTATATCCACCTACCTGCACCAAGATTCATGCAAACACTACAGTGCAACCGCCACGCGTCGTGGAAAGAACTGGGAAGGGCCCGCACGATGATTGCATCGCCTTGATCTCCACGCATGCATTGAAACGGCGCCTCGGTTCCGCGAACCGCGGACCCACCAACGGTCGTGCTGACAGAACGTCTGTCAGATAACGTGACTTGACCATGCTTGTGTCAGGTGGCGTTAGAGATCAAGTTTCGGCTTAGTTTAAAAGCGAGCTGAAAAATCCGAGTAACTAATTGAAAGGTCCGACTTATTTTTAAGACCCGGATCATATCTTTTGTTGTGAAGTTTCAGGAACCCTTCAAGATTTAGCAAGCCGAAGATCAAGCTAGACGATGATAAATCCGACTTTGGATCTTGGAGGCCTCTGGGGGCTGCTGTTGGGGATATACTTTCCGGGTATCCTCATAGTTCCTCACTGACCAGGGTGGCCCACTTCGGGTTAGAGCTTTGCTTCACGGGCGGCCCAGTCAGGGAGAGAAGACGGAGTCCAATCCGGCTACGGGAAGGCCCAAAAGACTTACCGACTTAGGCCCATAATGTTACTTGTAGTTCAAGATGTACTCTATAACAGACTCTTAGTCGTAGCCGGATTGATCTCTCCTGTAAACCCTAGGCCAGATATCTATATAAGCCGTCCTAGGGAGAGCCTTTAGGGCACCAGATAACACCCAATACTTTAGACCCTCAACTCGCACAGGCGAAACCCTTGTAATCCATATTCCGGCTCTGCCGTATTACTGGATTGCTAGCATGAGTAGGATCCATCCAAAGCCGGCGGATTCGAACTTGGGTAAACTTGTGTGCTCACGGTCCCGGAATACCGTACGTCTCACCCCCTCTCTTCCGCACGCCTCGAGGACCCCCTCATGGCGTACTTGTCATCAATCCGACGACAGGAAGAAGGAACTCTCTTACTCTCACCCCCGCTTTTCTCTCAGGAACCCTCTACTCAAATGCCCATCAACTAGTTCATCACTCAATAGCTCTCTCCCCCTCTACAGAAGCCCTGACCCTCCTTATATAGGGGTGGCTAGGTCTCCAATTAGGGCATACGTGGAGGCATATTCCAGGGAATATGCCTCTTCCCAAAATAGTAAACCGACCGGGTCACTTTTCCCCGTCGTCAGCCATGCAGAGGCTACGTGAGCCTCTACGGCGCCAGCGTCATCCGACACAGGCGATGTCACCCTTGTCAGCCACGCCTCGGTGGTCCTGGCCTCTGTCCGCTTCACTCACTCCCTGCGCACAGTGGCCACCTTTTGACCAGCGAGATACCTTCCTCTCTTGCAAGCTTGATATAACCCAGATCGTACCTGGTTGATCCGGCCACACCGGTACCGGCATTCAAGTTACATAAATCCTGCCGGCATACGACATAAGTCGGCTAGAACTCAGTTAGGCGGACACCCTCAGGTCCGGGTTACTCCGTGATTCGGCCTGCCTTGAGGTGACTCAGCCAACACTTGCTTTGACCTTGCCGTACCTCGGCTAACTCGGCCATTATACCTCGGCGTGACCCTACTCGAGGGTATCCCCCCAACAGGGGCGGCCTCTATTTATACACCGGCGAGGGGGACATTGTGGCATGGTCTGGCTCCTCCGGCGATGGTGGTACAGGGGCTATCAGCGTGGCTGAGGGTAGGGGTCGACGCGATGCTTCAGGGAGGTCGTCACACGCTTAATGGCATGGCAAGGGGCAGTCAAGAATGGTCGGGAACGATCGGTGCTCTGCATGGGAGCGGCGGCGTTCGAGACGGCGCACAGTGGCTATGGTCCGCGCGGCAGCGAACAGGCATGTCTGGGGGTAGCTAGGGTCACGGCGAGTGAGGGCACGCGCGGCGATGGCAAGGCGCGGCGTGTGTGCGCGTGTCAGCTGCGGCGCTCTGGCGCGCTCTCGGCATGGCACACAGGGAAATGGGCGCGGCGATCACAGATGGTCCACGGCTTGCCTGTGGTTGAGGGTTGGATAGAGGATGGCGGTGGATGGTGGCCTGTCTCCTGGACATCGTGGGAGAGGGCGGCGATGGCTGTGGCGAGTGGTTCTTGGTCGACCGGCACGGCAAGCTTAGGGTGGCGCTGCACTGGTGCAAACGGCAAAGGGGGGAGCGTGTCCTGCACTGCTAGGGGACAAAGGGGTGAGTGATCACTACTCAAAATAGTAGAAGTTAGGCAGTGGTTTATCTGTGTCTGCAATGTGCTCGACCAAATGGCCGCATGAGTTTAAGTTTTGAATTTTTGAGTGAAATTTGGTGAGTGTTCTGAGTACTTGCTTAACTATGGTTGCTTGTAAAAGTCAAGGTGAATTGATTTGAGTGGTTTTTGCAAAATGGTGATCTTAGTACATACACTTGATTCAATTTTGAATTGTCCTTTAAATAGATTTGAAAATAGTTTCTGTAAGTTTGTAAAGTGGGCTTAGGTTCACTTTTACTTGGTCTAGCAAGGGGTGAAAAGAATTGGGAAAGTTTCTATTAGAAATCTTTTACTAGGAACACTCAAAGTGGTCTAGTGGATAATTTTGGCCAAAATGACCATTTGCTTATATGATTCATATTTCATTTGATTTTCTTTTGATTTTGTTTTTAATTGGCCTAGATGGTGTAGTATTCATCTTTAAACCGTTCCTTATCATTTGTAGCAATCAAACATGGCAATTTCACTCATTCCTACACTAATGCAAATCACACATACACTCATATTAATTTTAATACTAAAAGTTTTTGTTAACCCTAAACTGGGGTGATTAGAACTTGATAATCTTGATATTTTTGGGGTGTTACAAACCTTCCCTCCTTAAAAATCTCATCCTGAGATTTAGGAAAAACTAGGAACTAAACAGATTTGGAAACTCAGTCCTAATGTAATCTTCTCGCTCCCAAGTAGCTTCTTCTTTAGTATGGTTGCTCCACTGGATCCTGAGAAACTTGATACTCCTGGTCCTGGTGGTTCTGAAGGCTTCTTCCAAAATACGAATGGGTACTTCATGATAGGTTAGGTCCTTGTTGATATCTATGGCTCGGTGATCGATGTTCTTGAAAACTTCGCTCTTCTCCGGAACTTCTAGGCATTTGCGAAGTAACGAGATATGGAATACATCATGTATGGATGACATCTCCTCCGGCAGTTCCAGTTGATATGATACTTCTCCTCGGAGATTCAAAATCTTGAAGGGTCCAATATATCTAGGGGCTAACTTCCCTTTTAGACGAAAATGATGCATTCCTTTCAAGGGTGATACTTTGAGATACACAAAATCTCCGACATTGAAGGTCAGGTCTCGACGTCTCTTGTCAGCATAACTCTTATGTCTGGATTGTGCGGTCTTAACGTCCTCACAGACTTTGTGAACTTTCTCTTCGGCTTCTCGTAGGATGTCGGGTCCGAAAATCTGACTCTCTCCTACTTGCGACCAATTCAAGGGGGTACGACACTTCCTTCCATACAGAAATTCAAAGGGGCCATTTGCAAACTAGCTTGATAACTATTGTTGTATGAGAATTCTGCGAAAGGCAGACAATCTTCCCATTTTGATCCATACTCTAGAACACAAGCTCTCAACATATCTTCTAAGATTTGGTTGACTCTTTCAGTTTGTCCATCGGTTTGCGGGTGATAAGCTGTGCTGAAGTTCAGCTTGGTTCCTAATCCTTCTTGGACTTTCTGCCAAAATCTTGAGGTAAACTGGGTTCCTCGATCCGACACTATGGTCTTAGGGGTTCCATGCAAACTGACGATTCTAGCAATGTATAGCTCTGCTAGCTTCGAGCTCTGGTAGGTGGTCTTGATAGGTATAAAATGGGCTACCTTGGACAGTCTATCAACTATGACCCAAATAGAGTCATTTCCCCTACTAGAGGTAGGTAAACCGGTGATGAAATCCATTCCGACAGAATCCCATTTCCATTCTGGAATCTACAATGGTTGCAAAAGTCCTGCAGTTCGTTGATGTTCTGCTTTGACTCTCTGACAGATATCACACTTGGCGATGTAGCTTCTGATTTCTCTCTTCATCTTGTGCCACCAAAATTGCTCCTTCAAATCCTGATACATCTTCGCTCCTCTGGGATGGATAGAATAAAGAGTATCATGAGCTTCCTGCATGATGACTTGTTTCAACTCGGAATCTGCTGGTACACAGATACATCCTTTGTACCACAGAACTCCTTCTTCATCTTCGGTGAATCTGGGTACCTTCCTTGTACCGATACGATGCTTGATTCCGTCGATATTTGCATTTCCTTTCTGGGCTTCCTTGATCTGACTGATCAAAGTGGGTTGAAGTTCTATGCTAGCTAAAAATCCTTTGCTAACTAGCTCCGTTCTAAACTGCTCCAACTCTTCATGCAAACTTGGTTGGGCTTCTTTAACCATGGTGTTTAATCTACATGGCAATCTGCTAAGAGCGTACGCTACCACATTGGCTTTGTAGGGGTGATAGTGAATGTCAAGGTCATAATCCTTGATTAACTCTATCCATCTCCTTTGCTGCATATTCAGCTCCTTCTAGGTGAAGATATACTTCAGACTCTTGTGATCCGAATAAATCTCACAGCGGTTACCCATAAGGTAATGACGCCATGTCTTCAATGCTAAAACTACAGTTGCTAGTTCTAAGTCATGGGTAGGGTAGTTTTGCTCATGTTGCTTTAGTTGTCTAGACATATATGATATGACTTTGCCTTCGTGCATCAACACACATCCGAGACCAATCTTGGATGCATCACAATACACATCAAAAGGCTTCTTGATATCCGACATAATCAGAATTGGGGCAGAAATCAATATTTTCTTGAGCTCTTGAAAACTTGTTTCACATTTGTCCGTCCATTCAAACTTCTGTTCCTTCTTCAACAATTGGGTCATCGGTCTTGCGATGCTCGAAAATCCTTCAACAAACTTACGGTAGTATCCCGCTAATCCGAGAAATGCGCGGACTTGGGTTTGAGTGGTTGGGGCTTTCCATTCTTCAACATCTTTGATCTTGGCGGGATCGACAGTGACTCCTCCTACCGACATAATATGTCCTAGGAATCCTACTTCCTTCAACCAGAAATCACATTTGCTCAACTTGGCATACAACTGATGTTCTCTAAGGGTTTCAAGGATGGTTCTCAAGTGTAGTTCATGGTCTTCTTCTAACTTGGAATAGATCAGAATATCATCGATAAAAACAATGACAAACTTATCTAGGAAGTTCATAAAAATCTTATTCATGAGATTCATGAAATAAGTAGGGGCATTGGTTAATCCAAAACACATGACAGTGTACTCATACAATCCATATCTAGTGGTAAAGGCGGTCTTTGGAATATACGTTGCACGAATCTTGAGTTGATGATAACCAGTTCTAAGATCAATATTAGAGAACACTCTGGCACAAGTCAACTGGTCAAACATATCTTCTATCTTTGGCAATGGGTACTTGTTCTTGATGGTGACATCATTCAGCTTTCGGTAATCCACGCACAATACCTCCATATTTCTTATCCACAAACAAAACAAGCGATCTCCATGGTGATGCGCTTGGTTGAATCAAACCTTTCGCCAGCATAGCATCAAGTTGCTTATTCCGCTCCACTAATTCAGATGGGTTCATACTATAAGGTCTCTGAGCTATGGGTCCAGTTCCAGGAATTAGTTCAATGATGAACTTGATATCCCGATCTGGGGGCATACTAGGCAATTCATCTGGGAAAACGTCGGGGTATTCACATACTACTCTGACTTGGTCTATGGTTGGTTGATCTAGACTCTTGTTGCATTTGAATTTATGGGGCAAGGTTTCAGATACATGCTCTACTGATACTCCAATGCTACTGGTCATGGTTATGGCTTTCTTGGCACAGTCGATTAATCCTTTATGTTTCGACATCCAATTCATTCCTAGTATTACTTCCAAACCTTTGGTTCCAAGTACTATTAGATTGGCATAAAAATCTATTCCATGGATTCTGATAGGTACAGCCTCACAAATGTTTCTAGCTTTGGTGGTTGAACCAGGTATTTGAACTATCATAACATGCTTCAATTTGGTTGGTTGACTCTTACTAGTGCATGCAAATTCTTCTATAACAAACGAGTGCGATGCTCCAGAATCAAACAACACTCTTGCAAGTACTGAGTTAACAGAAAACATACCCAGCATGACATCTGGCGCTTCCTGAGCTTCTTCAGCATTCATGTGGAACAGACGGCCGTTGCGGTTGAGCGAGCTCCCTAGGGAAAATCTCCTTCTAGGATGAACACAGTGTTGCTGCTGAGGGGGTGCATTCACATTGGTGGTTGCTGGAAGCTTCTTGGGGCACTCGTTGGAGTAGTGACCCTTGACTCCGCATTCAAAGCAAGTAATCAGAGACTTGTCTTTTCCTGCAACTGGCACATGATTGTTTCCAGTCCTTGGGGCAGTATTGTTGTTGTTGGTGTTGTTGTTGTTGGAGTTGGACGGTGCATGGTTGAAGTTATTGGAGTTGCCGAGGTGATTGTTGTGGTTTCCTCCAGACTACAAATTTCCTCCGCTGCGATTGGGATAGTTGGGACGAGACATAGGGGGTCTGTTGTTTCTTGGGGCATATCCTGCAGACGGGTTGGGGCGATACTTCTAGGTATGGTGGGCTCTAGGCTGGTGCATCATGCGACACTTACGGTTGTCATTGGCTCGGTTAATCTTCCCTTCCATCTGGATGGCTTGGAAAAGTCAAGGTGAATTGATTTGAGTGGTTTTTGCAAAATGGTGATCTTAGTACATACACTTGATTCAATTTTTAATTGTCCTTTAAAAAGATTTGAAAATAGTTTATGTAAGTTTGTAAAGTGGGCTTGTGTTCACTTTTACTTGTTCTAGCAAGGGGTGAAAAGAATTGGGAAAGTTTCTATTAGAAATATTTTACTAGGAACACTGAAAAGTGGTCTAGTGGATAATTTTGTCCAAAATGACCATTTGCTTATATGATTCATATTTGATTTTCTTTTCTTTTGATGTTGTTTGTAGTTAGCCTAGATGATGTAGTATTCATCTTTAAACCATTCCTTATCATTTGTAGCAATCAAACATGGCAATTGCACTCATTCCTACACTAATACAAATCACACATACACTCATATTAATTTTAATACTAAAAGTTTTTGTTAACCCTAAACTGGGGTGATTAGAACTTGATAATCTTAATTCACATTTTTGGGGTGTTACATGAACATTCAGCCGAAGTATAGCATTACAATCAAAGTCATTGATTTTATATTGCTATAACATCATACGAAGTAATCCTAGTCCTTAGACCATGAGATCATGTTAATCACTAACACTGGAAGAGTATCTTGATAACATCAAACGTCACACCATAAAAGGGTGACTATAAAGGTGGGTTCAGTGCTACGAAGGTGTTATGTAGAGGCTCATGGATCAAGATTAGCATTTGTCCATCCCGATGATGGATAGATATACTCTAGGCCCTCTTGGTGATATCACATTGAGAATAGCTTGCAAGCAAGTGATGTGATCACTAGAATGTTATATCACGAGAACGAGAAAAGAGTGCATGTCGGTAATGAGATCAAACTAGGTATTTGGATACGAATGATCGAATCTCGTACATGTAATATATCGCAAGACAAAGGGATTAAGTTACTAGCGTTAAAGTTTTTCACGATCACAGAAGTCATCGTTGAATGTGCAGGAGTCAGAATGGATCTCCAGGTCCTGCTTCTGATTATTGACCTGAGAGGCGTCTCGATCATGTCTGCATTATTCGTGAACCGTAGGGTGACACACTTAAGGGTTTCCAAACACCATTTGGAGCACATATGTTTCAGACGAAAGAATTGCAAAGCGCTGGAATTATTTCAATGGAGCCAGAATTATTTCGGGAGAAATTGCTGAAATTGGTTCTGCATGTGATATTGAAATATTATAGGGGGTTATATGTGATTGTTTGTTAATTAAACTAATTAACAAAATTCTGAATAAAATAAATAAAAGAGTTTTATTAAATGAGAGTTGCATTAAATTTGGTAGAAATTTAATGCATGTGAGTGGAACTTTGAGTGGAGGCAAAATTGATGTGAGTGGAGCTTCCACCACATGAATGAGGAAGAGGTGGGGGCACCCCCATGGACACTGGCCATGGGAGGGCAGGAACCCCCTCTCCTATAAAAGGCCACCCTCCCCTCCCTCACAAAGCACACCTCATCGTGAAGGATCTCTCTCCCCTCTAGATATATTCCCCATGGTCTCAGATTAGCGAGATAGATGTTCCCGGTGGCATTTCGTTTGGAAGGAGTTGCTTCTTCTGCTGATTCACTAGAGCGAGGAGGTGGAGGTTGTTCGGTGGCCTGAACATGTGTGGGAGGATGGATGCGCTGCTGATTTGCGGCGCTAGGACTTCCACACGATCTTGAGATCGACAAGCATTCGACTACATCATCCACGAGTTCCAACTTGTTAACAAAGCTTTGTTGTCTTTGAGGGTAAGTTCTCTGTGGATATATATCCACCCGTTGCTTGTATCTGGTAGATAGATCTTGGCGTATAGTTCCCATCATAGGTTTTTTTTGTTTTCTATGCTGCAAACCCAACAGTGGTATCAGAGCCTGATCTATGCGTAGGTGCTTTGTACGGGTAGTACACATATGTTTATATGTGGGCGATGATGATCATGTTATTGCTTCTTTCATGTATTTTGGATATTGGTGGCATAGTGGGATGAAGCGGCCCGGACCAACTTTACATGTCCTCGCACATGAGACCGGTTCCACGACTGACATGCAACTAGTTTTGCATAAGTGGCTGGCGGGTGTCTGTCTCTCCTACTATAGTAAATATCTGATTTACAACGAGTTGCTAATAACTTAGTTGTCATTGATGTGGTTCCATGTTCATAGGTAAGACCGGTCCTATCTCTGAAAACCCTAAGCCACGTATAACTTGCAATGGATAAATTAGAGGCGTCTAGTTTAAATTTTTGCTGGGCTAGTGTCATGATATGGTAATATTGTAAGTTGATATATAGTAGATACCCCTACAACACACTTAACGTGTAAGTTCCATAGACCTTGGCCTTACACACAAAGGAATGATCAAGATCATACCACGATGCACATGATGGTGATCAAATCATTCCACTTTACACATATGATGTTCGCATCTTATATTGCTAGTTTGGCATTTTCAGTAGCATTATAAGATGATCCCTCATTTAGATATCAATATAAAAATGTGTTCTTCCTTAAGTATGCACCGTTCATGTTTTGCCGCTTCAAGACATCACGTGATGATCGGGTGTACTTGAATCCACGATCATATTTCGGGTGTAAGATAGTTTTACACATGCGAGTACTAAGGTTCTTACTTGGAGATCCTAGCATGTACATACATGGCCTCGGAACACGGACCAAAAGGTTAAGCATGAGTCATATAGTTGATATGATGCCCATATTGATGCTCGCCTTTGAAACTACACCGACTCACGTGATGATCGGACTTGGTGTAGTGGATTTAGTTCATGCAATCCCCAAAAAGACATGAGGGATGTTGTTTTTGAGTGGGAGTTCATTTGTAATTTGGATTAGTTGAACTCAATCTATCATAAGCTTAGTCTAAACTTTACAAATTCTGTTGTAGATGGCAGCACCTTCTTTTAACTTCAATGTGCTCATGGACAAAGAGAAACTTGCAACGAATGGTAGCAACTTTACTGACTGGGCCATGAACTTGAGCATTATCCTCAATGTTGCACACAAGCTATATGTGCTAGAAGCGCCGCTAGCCCCCCCCCCCCCCCCACCAGCTCCTGTTGCCCCTGACAAGGAAAAGAACATCTATTTGACTCGTCATGAGGACCACAAATTAGTTCATTGCGGCATACTGTATGGGCTAGAGCCAGAACTTCGAAAGTGTTTCGAAAACAGCAATGCCTTTGATACCATGGGCGAATTGAAAATGATATTCGATACCCATGTTGGCGTAGAGAGTTATAATGCTTCTAAAAAGTTCTTTACCTGCATGATGGAAGAGAACAACTCCATTAGCGATCATGTACTAAAAATGTCTGGGTACACTGATAGGCTTGTGTCCATGGGAATAACGATTCCCATTGACTTAGGCATACATCATGTTCTCCAATCTCTCCCACCTAGCTACAAGAGCTTCGTGATGAACTACAATATGCAGGGCATGAAGAAGTCTCTCCTCGAGCTTATGTTAATGCTTAAGACTGCAGAGGTGGAGATCAAGAAAGAACATCAAGTATTGATGATCAATAAGACCACCAGTTTCAAGAAAGACAATAAGGGTAAGAAAAAGGGAAAGAAGGGCGGCAGATCTGTTGCCGCAGCTGAAAAGAAATCCTGAGCTGGTCCTAAGTCTGATACCGAGTGCTACTATTGCAAGGGGACCGGCCATTGGAAGCGCAACTGCCCCAAGTACTTGGCAGACAAAGGTATATATTATATCCATGTTATTGATGTGTACTTGACTAGTACTCGCAGTAGCACCTGGGTATTTGATACTGGATCGGTTACTAATATATGTAACTCGGATCAGGGGCTGCGAAACAAGCGACCACTAGCAAGGGGTGAGGTCAAGATGCGTGTCGGCAATGGATCAAGAGTTGATGTGATCATTGTCGGAATGCTGCCTCTCCACCTACCGTCGGGATTAGTTATAAACTTAAATAATTATTATTTAGTGCCTGCACTGAGCATGAACATTATATTCGGATCTTGTTTAATGTGATGTGGTGATTTGTTTAAATCCAAAAACAATGGTTGTTCGATTTATACGAATGATATATTTTATGGTCATGCACCTGTGATGAATGGTTTATTTCTGTTGGATCTCGATAATAGTGTTACACATATTCATAATGTTGATGCTAAAAGGATTAAACTTGATGACGATATATCTGCATATATGTGGCACTACCGTCTAGGTCATATTGGTGTTAAACGCATGAAGAAACTCTATTCTGATGGACTTTTAGAATCACTTGACTTTGAATCATTTGATACATCTGAGCCATGCCTTATGGGCAAGATGACTAGAATGCCATTTTCCGGTTCAATGGAATGGGCGATAGATTTATTGGAAATCAAACATACTGATGTATGCGGTCCAATGAGTGTGTCAGTGCGAGGTGGTTATCATTATTTTGTTACTTTCACGGATGATTTGAGTAGATACGGGTATATCTATTTGATGAAACACAAATGTGAAACCTTTGAAAAGTTCAAGGAATTTCAGAATGAAGTGAAAAATCATCATAATAGAAAGATCAAATTTCTACGGTCTGACTGTGGAGGTGAGTATCTAAGTTAGAAGTTTAGCACACATATGAAAGAGTGTGGAGTAGTTTCACAACTCACACCTGCCGGAACACCACAACATAATGGTGTGTTGGAATGTTGTAATCGTACTTTATTAGATACGGTTTGATCTATGATGTCTCTGACTGACTTGCCACTATCATTTTGGTGTTATCACTAGAAACTGCTGCATTCACTTTAAATCTGGCACCATCTAAATCCATTGAAAAGACACTATATGAATTATGGTATGGAAACAAACCTAAGCTATCATTTCTTAAAGTTTGGGGTTGCGATGTTTATGTGAAGAAACTTCAACTGGATAAACTCGAACCTAAAGCATAAAAATGTGTCTTCATAGGATACCCTAAGGAAACTATTGGGTATTCCTTCTATCACAGATCTGAGGGCAAGGTTTTCGTTGCCAAGAATGGATCCTTTCTAGAGAAAGAGTTTCCCGCGAAAGGCGTGTGTAGTCGGAAGGTAGAACTCGAAGAGGTCATTGAACCTTCTCTTCATGCAACGGCGAGTAGCATAGCACCAGAAATTGTTCCGGAGTTGATTTCACCAAATGTATAGTGAACTAATGATAATGATCATGAAACTTCGAAAGAGGACACTACCGAACCTCGTAGGTCGAGCAGGACACGTGCAGCTCCTGAACTATACAGAAATCCTGTTATGACTTTCATGGTTGATGAAATAGATGACCTAGCGACGTATGAAGAAGCGATGATGAGCCCAGATTCCAACAAATGGCTAGAAGCCATGAAATCCGAGATGGAATCCATGTACGAAAACCAGGTTTGGACCTTAGTGGACTTACCTCACGATCGAAAGGCCATTGAGAATAAATGGATTTTCAAAAGAAAAACTGATGCTAATGGTAATGTAACCATCTATAAAGCTCTACTTATCACAAAGGGGTTTCAACAAATTCAAGGAGTTGACTATGATGATACATTCTCTCCCATGGCGATTCTAAAGTCGGTTAGGATTATGTTAGCAATTGCTGCTTATTTCGATTATGAGATATGACAGATGGATGTCAAAACTGGATTCCTCAATGGTAATATTGAAAAAGAGTTGTATATGATACAACCAAAGGGTTTTGTCAATCCTAAGGATGCTAACAAGGTGTGCAAGCTTCAGCGACCCATCTATGGACTAAAGCAAGCATCACGGAGTTGGAATCTCCACTTTGATGAGGTGATCAAAGAGTTTGGATTTATCCAAACTTATGGAGAGGCTTGTATTTACAAGAAAGTGAGTGGGAGCAATGTGGCATTTCTAATATTATATGTGGATGACATATTATTGATTGGAAATGGTATAGATCTTTCAAACAGTGTTAAAAGTTATCTAAACAACAAATTTTTGATGAAGGACCTAGGTGAAGCGTCATACATATTAGGCATAAAGATCTATAGAGATAGATCAAGGCATCTGATAGGGCTATCACAAAGTACATTCCTTGATAAGATTTTAAAGAAGTTTAAAATGGACGGAAGTAAGAAGGGGTTCTTACCAATGTTGCAAGGCAAGACATTGAGTAAGACTCAAAGTCCGGCTATGGCGGAAGAAAGAGAGATAATGGATAAAATCCCCTATGCTTCGGCTATAGGCTCTATAATGTATGCCATGCTATGTACAATACCGGATGTGTTACATGCTATTAGTTTAACTGGATAGCGGTCAAGGATGTCCTTAAGTACTTAAGAAGAACTAAGGATATGTTTCTTGTATACGGAGGTGAAGAAGAGCTGGTCGCTAAGTATTATGTTGATGCTAGCTTTCACACTGATCCGGATGACTCTAAGTCTCAATCTGGATACTTATTTCTCTTGAACGGAGCAGCAGTTAGTTGGAGGAGTTCCAAACAACCTATGGTGGCTGGATCAACGACGGAGGCGGAATATGTTGATGCTTCAGAAGCGGCGCAGGAAGCGGTTTGGATGAAGGATTTCATAACTGAACTAGGTGTGGTTCCTAGTGCGTTGGACCCAATGGTTATCTATTGTGACAACAATGGAGCCATAGCCAACGCCAAGGAACCAAGGTCTCACAAGAATTCCATGCATATTAAGCGGCGGTTTCACTCCATCCGAAAGCATGTCAAGGATTGAGATATAAAGATTTGTAAAGTACACACGGATCTCAATGTTGCAGATCCGTTGACTAAAGTTCTCCCTAGGGAAAAACATGATCAACACCAGAACTCCATGGGTGTTAGATTTATCACTATGTAACTAGATTATTGTCTCTAGTGCAAGTGGGAGACTGAAGGGAATATGCCCTGGGAGGCAATAATAAAGTTGTTATTATGTGTATTCCAAGTATATGATAGATGTTTATTTTGCATGCTATAATTGTATTAAAATGGAAACGTTAATACATGTGTTTTTAATAAACAAATGGAAAGTTCCTAGTTATGCCTCTCTTTAAACTAGCTCGTTGATTAACAAGATGATCAAAGTTTCCTAATCATGGATATTGGATGTCAATAATAACGAGGTCACAACATTTGTGAAATGGTGTGATGAACATTCATCCGAAGTATAGCATTACGATAAAAGTCATTGAGTTTATATTGCTATAACATCATACAAAGTAATCCTAGTCCTTAGACCATGAGATCATGTTAATCACTAACACCGAAAGAGTATCTTGATAACATCAAACGTCACACCATAAAAGGGTGACTATAAAGGTGGTTTAGTGCTACGAAGGTGTTATGTAGAGGCTCATGGATCAAGAGTGGGATTTTTCCATCCCGATGATGGATAGACATACTCTGGGCCCTCTCGGTGATATCACGTTGAGAATAGCTTGCAAGCAAGTGATGTGATCACTAGAATGTTATATCACGGGAACGAGAAAAGAGTGCATGTTGGTAACAAGATAAAACTAGGTATTTGGATACCAATGTTTGAATCTCGGACATGTAATATATCGCGAGACAAAGGGATTAAGTTACTAGCATTAAAGGTTCTCACGATCATAGTAGTAATCGTTCAATGTGCAGGAGTCAGAATGGATCTCCAGGTCCCGCTTCTGATTATTGATCTGACAGGAGTCTCAATCATGTATGCATTATTCGCGAACCATAGGGTGACACACTTAAGGGTTTCCAAACACCATTTGGAGCACATATGCTTCAAACGAAAGAATTGCAAAGCGCTGGAATTATTTCAATGGACACCGGAATTGTTTCGGGAGAAATTGCTGAAATTGGTTCTGCATGTGATATTGAAATATTGCAGGGGGTTTTATGTGAATGTTTTTAATTAGAGTAATTAACAAAATGCTGAATAAAATAAATAAAAGAGTTTTATTAAATGAGAGTTGCATTAAATTTGGTGGAAATTTAATGCATGTGAGTGGAACTTTGAGTGGAGGCAAAATTGATGTGAGTGGAGCTTCCACCACATGAATGAGGAAGAGGTGGGGGCACCCCCCATGAGCGCCGGACATGGGAGGGGAGGAGCCCCCTCTCCTCCCTCACAAATCACACCTCCTCGTGAAGGATCTCTCTCCCTCTCTAGATATATTCCCCATGGTCTCGGATTAGCGAGATACATGTTCCCGGTGGCATTTCGTCTAGAAGGAGTTGCTGCTTCCGCTGATTTGCTGGAGCGAGGAGGTGGAGATTGTTCGGTGGCCTAAACGTGTGTGCAAGGACGGATGCGCTGCTGATTTGTGGCGCTAGGACTTCCACATGATCTTGAGATTGGCAAGCGTTCGACTACATCATCCATGAGTTCCAACTTGTTAACAAAGCTTTGTTGTCTTCGAGGGTAAGTTCCTTATGGATGTATATCCACCAGTTGCTTGTATCTAGTAGATAGATCTTAGCTTATAGTTCCCATCGTAGGAAATGTTTAATTTTTTATGCTGCAAACCCAATAGTATTTCCCTTTTGGTTTCTTGAAACCTTAACGCCTTTACAATTTTATCCTCTGTATCCTTGGGAGATTCTTGGACATTACGTTCATGAACCCAATATGGGATAATGAATCCAATTTCATAGATTCATCCTCGTTTGCATTCGAGAATCTTCATTCTACATAATATAACGAGTATGATTATACATGCAATAAACGACATGAGTGAGCTAGAGACTTAATTACAGAAATAATACTTATAGACAATAGGCACTAACAATCGCTTTGTCAATGGTGTCTTGATTGTATAACTGAGATAGTTCATCAGATTCAATCATTATCTAGGCATCTCCATACCCGTAATGCTCGTTTCTAACTCCCAGCACTATCTGGTTTGCCCCTGCCTTTGAGGCTTGCATGTACCACTTATGCAATCTTTGCATTTTTTTGGTAGATGATTGACCTCCTCAGGTTTGACGAGAGGTTTCCTACGCCGGTATTTGTATGCTTCATTAGCCACGGGGAACTCTAACTAGGTTACGTACTGAGCAATGGTCAAACCATCAGCAGTAGACGCTTCTCCATATATTGCAACAAACTCCAGCTCATACTGAAATCACCTTGAGCGGGGGGCATGATTGGTTTTTCTATTCTCCGAGGTGGGGAACTGATTTCCCGCTTGCACTACTACTCTTCGGCCGCACCTTTGACTCATGTGACTTGAGAATAGAGTGGTCATAGTCTGATGATAGCCTTAGCTCAGGTTGATGAAGCGTCTTCAGCATTTTTTTGCACTTTGGCTTTTTCTTCTTCGGTGCTGGGGAACTCTGGCTCTTTCAGCCGCTTCAGGTTATCAAACCACTATTTCGTTTGGGCCTTTGCGATCACCTCATTCTCCTCTTGAGTATAGTCGTAAGGTCTCATGGAAGGAACCTTTGCTACTTTTGGGAGGGGTTCCAATCGATGTTTTGGTGATCGGTTACCACTCCCCAGAGTAGCGGTCGTACTCTTCCGCTTTTGGCCCTGAGCCTTAGTGGACTAAGACGGCTGACGCGGCAGCGAAGACAATTGCGCTGGAGACGGGTGAGGCGGTGGAGACGGCACCTGCCGAGGCAGTGGCAAAGACGAATGATGCGCTGGAGATAGGTGAGGCTACAACAAAGATGGAGTTCTCTGAGCAGTCGATGGCCTTGGCATCCGATTTGGAAGCACAATGTTTTCCTTTTGCCATAGAATGGTGACGTTTTTGGCTTCTCCTAGTTTAGTCACACCCCCTTCACATGCAGGGTAGTCTAGATTCAGCTGCACAAATTCGTTCACAACTTCATCCACCCCGACAATAGTATAGCCCTGTGGAACCGGACAACAATCATAAGTTGGTTTAGGTCCAACTGGTAAGGCATAGCCAACCGACACCTTCATGGTTATGTTCACAACTTTCACGTGTAGCTCACAATGTGTCATTTCCATGATATCATCCACTGGGTAGCAAAGAGGAGCCACCGCTGGTGCATCATCAGCATCATCACCTGAGAGCTCCGTGGAAGCCATGCTTCTTTTCCGATTAGTAGATGGGCTGGTAGCATCAAATGCAGCTTCTACCATGTGTCGCTAAGATGGGCCAGTAGTACCTTGTTGGCTAAGTGCATAAATTTGATCCTATTGCCGCTTTAATTGTTCTTCTATGTAATGCATCCGGTCTGCCTGCTTCCTTGCTTCAATTTTGTCCTTTTCCTTTATCCTCTGACGACTTCTATCGGGAGATTTCTTCCTATTGATGATAAACCCAATTTTGCATGGTTTGGAGCCTTTTTTGCCTCGTGTTCGTCCCTCGTGTTCAGGGTTCCCAAGGGCGCGTGTGAGCTCGTCATTCTCTCTATCGGGGATGAACCTACCCTCTTTAATGGTCTTTACTGCATTTCTAATGTCTTTGATGGGTATGGGAGTTTTTTTGTCTTTTGTTATATATGCACTTCCCTTCTAAGTCCAACGTGCCCCCATGCCCGTAAAACCAATTCCTTACCCATTCGATCTAATTGTATGGCTCTGGAGTGATCCCTTTAGAAAGCAGGTCGGCCTCAAGTTTCTCCCACTTAGGCATGCTAGCCTTGTAGCCACCTTGCCCCATAGTATGGTGATACTACTTTTTAGCAGCATTTTTCTTATTCGTTTCAGACCATTTCAGAGTTGGATCCAATTTCTTGTATGCCACAAATTCAGCCCAGTAGTCTTTTAACTTCTCATACACTCTAGTGAAATCCAGAGTCTTATATCTTACACGATAAAGTCAAGGTGCAATCTTTTCTTCCAGTTGGTGAATTGTTGGGCCATCTTCTTAAGAGCCCACTCCTTGAATTTTTGCTCTATGGTATTCATTGGATCCTCCTCATTTGGATCCACCTCTGGCGTCGGTAGGGTGAAATTAACCATGAGCTTATTCCAAAGCGCAGCTTTCGCTTTGTCACTGACATATTGGACTTCTGGCTCCTTTGGCCTATTCCATTCATGAACGGTGATCAGGATGTAGTCCCTAACAATAACTCCGCATTTCCTTACAAATTTATTTGCAACATCAGCGAGAGCCTTCGGTTCACCATGTTCAGCGACTTCTTCGATCCTATACCTTTCATGGTCTCCCAACCTTTTGGCTGGGCCTCGTTTCTTCCTTGCATAAGATTTGCTCGATCTAGAGGGCTAAAAGAAGAAAGAGCGTTAATATATGTATATAGACAGCAGAGGCATAATTAATTAATATAAATATGCACCTCATCGGAGTTTGTAATATTTAATGTTCCACCGGAGCCATCGTCTTCTCCCTCACCAGAACGGTCGGCTTCTCCCTCACTGAAGCCATCTCTTCAGTCAAGCTCCGGATCTCCCTCACCGGAGTTGTTCAGATACAGCAAGGTGACATCGAAATCTCCTGCCTTGTGGATCATATCCTCGTGCAACTTTTCCTATTCTTCGTCTTAGCCGTGTGGTTCCATAGTTTCTGGAAATTAAGAATTGCAAGTTATTGTAATGCTATAAACACACATCAAAATACTAATAAATTAAGAACAATGCACAAAACTATTATTGCGCATGGCTATTGTCAGCAGGGGTGTTACACTTTTTTACACCGGGGTTGGGATTAACCACAGTCACTAGCCAGTGGGGCCCGGGGAAAGATCACCTTGTGTGGATTATAATAATATGGTTTTGTGTAAGCTCATGTAGTTCACTCCATATATAGTATTTGATCAAAGTAAAGGTTATTTCGACGGTGATTTTACCACGCGTGCACTCTATGCGCGCCCGGTACCTCCAAGACACGCGCGCGCACTCCCTGCGCTCCCATAAACCTTGCTGGACATTTACTATTTATATGATGTATCTTCAATTCAAATCATGGAATGCATAGTTAGAACGAGCTTGTCGCGCTGATCTATTTAGACATATGATTTGTCGAAATCGGAGTTACGAAATAAAAGTTATGAGTTTATTATGAAAAGTCATTTATTAGCATTTAAATTATTTCGAAATTTTAAATTACCCAAATGATATTTTAAATAGCATATTCATAATCCTCATATTTTTCTAATCCAAAATCATATATTATTTACATTATTTGAATTTATGAATTTAAATCAATATTAAAGTCAAAATATATTAAAAGGGATCAAAGTCAAAGGTTTGACGAATTAGAGTTGACCCAGGAAACATTTGAATAGATATTTGAATTCACTTTCAAAAACAATTCATATTTCATATAAAGTTTATTTCAAATTCAAAAGCATTTAAAATTTATGATTTAATTCATGTATATTCATCTTCTGGTTTCATTTTGAAGTTAGGAGTATCGCAGAGGTTTTCTTACTCAAGACAATCCTACCCAGTGAGAGGGACATGTGGGCCTGGGGATGAAGGGGCGCTGATGAGATGAGAAAGCTAGGGGGCTGACACGTGTAAGAGTGATGGCTCAGTGTACGGCGCCAGAAAAGTGTTGGTGCGGTGTTGATGTAGAGCTCGTTGGGAATCCCAAGAGGAAGGTATGATGAGCACAGCAGCAAGTTTCCCTCAGTTATGAAACCAAGGTTTAATCGAACCAGTAGGAGGAAGGAAACACCCCAAAGGTGTTACTAGCTGAGCTTTGGCAGGGCGCACTACCGGTGCTAGTAGCAACGTAGAGACCTGCACAACACAACCACAGAACTCTGTCCCCAACTTGCGATGAGGTTGTCAATCTCACCGTGTTTTGCTGAAAACAAAGGATTAAATGTATCGAATGGAAGGAAGTAATAGTTTGCAGAAAGTAAATACAAAGTAGTAAACAGTTTATAGATTGTATGTAAAAGTAAAGGACCGGGATCCATAGTTCACTAGAGGTGGCTCTCCTTAAGATAGATAACATGCTGGGTGAACAAATTACAGCGGGGCAATTGACAAACATCGAGAAAGCAATACATGCATATACTAATCACCTTGACTCCTTTGAGACTTGATTGGGCATTACAACATTATACATAGACCGCCATCCAACTGCATCTATGACTAATAATCCACCTTCAGGTTATCATCCGAACCCCCTCCAGTATTAAGTTGCAAGCAACAGATTATTGCTTTACGAACTACATGTAAAGTAAACAATATGATTATTCTATGAACAAAGGACTGTTGTTTTCTCCCTAGTAGCAACAGCACATCTAGTACCTTAGAGATTTCTGTCACTTCCCCAGATTACCAGAGGCATGAAGCCACTATCGAGCATAAATACAAACTCTTGAAGTTGCTAGCATCTACTTGGCCAAGATAGCTACTAACAACGGAAAGCATGCAAGATCATAAATAACAAAGACATGATAGAATCAATAATCAATCTGAAATAGCATCTCAATATCCATCGGATCCCCGCAAACACAACATGTAGAATTACAAATAGATGATCTTGATCATGAACGGAGCTCACAAGATCTAGACATGAAAGCACAAATGAGGAGAACCAGCCATCTAGCTACTACATGGATCCGTAGTCCAAGGATGAACTACTCACACATCACACCGGAGGCTTGCATGGTGATGAAGAAGGCCTCCAGGGTGAATTCCCCTCTTCGGCAGGGTGCCGGGAAGAGCTTCAGATCCCTCCCGATCTAGGGATGGAGATGACGGCGGCTATAGACTCTTTCGTGGATTTTTGATCGGTACCCTGGGTTTTCGTCCCGAGGGCATCTTATAGGCGGAAGGAGAGGCCGAGGGGGTGCCTGGGCTGGCCACACCACCCCCTGGCATGGGCCAAGCCTGGCCGCACGGCCAGGTGGTGTGGCCGCCCTCTAGCCCCTCTCCGTCTCGTATTCTGGCATCTGATGACTTCTAAAAAATAGGCACTTTGGCTTTTGTCTCGTCCAATTCCGAGAATATTCATTTTTTGACTTTCCTGGAACCAAAAACAGCAGAAAACAGGCAGCTGGCACTGTGGCTCTTGTTAATAGGTTAGTCCAATAAATCATATGAAAATTACTCCAAAGTGTGGACAAAACACAAGAAAGTGGATAAAACCAAGCATGGAACATCAAAAATTATAGATACATTTGCAATGTATCAACATCCTCAAGCTTAACTCCTGCTCGTCCTCGAGTAGGTAAGTGATAAAAAGAAAGAATAATTTTTGAGGTGACATCCACCATCAAAGACTTGATCAAAGTATTTGTAAAACATTCGAAGCTGGGATCATACTACTTCAATCATAGCATGAAAGACAAAGTTCTAGCAATAAGACAAAGAAACTATGATGCAACATGAAAAGGTACAAACAAAAGATTCATGAATAACAATGCTTTGCAAGACATTTGTTTGTTTCACATAAAGAAAACATAGCATAGTAGTATTCAACTTGTCCCTCATAGAGTAGCAAATATAAATTCATAGCACACCTTCAAAGTTCATAAGAGTGACTAGATACAAAAGTTTAAAGCAAGCAATATCAAGTTATGCATCAATCAACTAGTCTTGGGACAATGCACATAGAACTAAGAATGGCCACTATGCTCTCAAAGTAGGTGCATAAAGGTAGAAGGTGGAGACTCAATATAATGGTGGAAGAAAGGCCTTTATAAAAGGAAGTAGGGATTCAAGTCTCATAAAGAGCTTCCAAAAATTATGGTACTTAGAGCTTTTAGCTCTCATTGCCCCTATCATAACCATCTTGAAGTGATTAAGGTTAAAGTGAACAAACTATGGTGTCCATGCTTGACGAAGTATAAGTTAGGAACCTCATGTCCCTTGTATACGAGGGCCGCTCCTCATGCTACTCAAGTTTAGTCACCGGTAAGTTCTTGTCATTGTAAGTACATGTGTATCATAGAGAACCGCAACGGGTACCCTTGCCCGATGATACGGAAGAATCCCCATATCAAAATGACAAGGCAAGCAGACAACGAGCATCTCAACAATCTTCTTATTTACCATGGGAATATGGTGCTTTTTTCTCTCTTTCCTCTTTTCATATCTTTTTTTCTTTTTCTCTTTTTTCTCAACATAGGACTCGTTTTTTATAAGAAGAATGCTTCATAGACAGCTCATTATGGTTACGCTGCAGGTTTCCACCATGTCAGCATGGATTAGACCAATGCCCAAAGCGCTTTCTAACACATATACATAACTCCATGGACTTACAAGCTCCCTTTCATTTCACACAATCACGACATCCATATACAAAAGAGCATGATATCAACTAGGTACAAGTACCAAGTGCAATGTTGAAAGCGTTCCCCGTGAAAGCATGGTTCTGCTAATTCCCAACAAATAAGTGCAAGCATATACAACATAGACGACACGATGGTTCAAGTTTATTAAGGGCAAGAAAATTAAAGTGTGCTATCAAGTTCGTGAGAGCTTTAATCACTAGTTTTATCATAACAAGTTTAATTTGGAAGGTAAACAAAAGCATGAATATACTTGGAATAACATAAGCTAGTAGGTAGGTATGGTGGAATCTTTGATATAACTTGGTTTAAGGAGTTGGATGCATGAGTGGAACTCATAATTGGTTGTGGAGGCTAGCAAAAGACTGGGAGCGACAAACTAAGAGAGCAATAATGGCCATAATCATGCAAAGCGACAAAACATCATTGATCAAAGCATAAAGTGATACTACAAGTTGAAAACTAAAGGATCATAAAGGCTTATGGTGACTTGAGATAGTCATAACATGGTGTGAGCATGTGCCAAGTCAACCCAAATAAAGCATCAAAGGAGAATACCACTATACTATGCTTTAATATGCTAAAACAACGCATGATTCATCTAAGGCACATTAAAAATCTCAATTGTTTATAACAAGTCATGCTACAGCAAAGAATACTAAGCATAAAGCCAAAACAATATCAAGCATGGCATGACAAAGCATAGGCCACAGTCAAAAACGTGCTCTTTTTACCACATAAGCATGAACTTTCCTACTCTTTTCCAAACCAAACCAAACTATTTGCAAACCAATGTATGAAAGAGGGGGTCCAACCAATTTATTCAGAAAACTAAGCAAACCAAGCAAACGAAAAACCAAAACGAAAACAAAAAACAAGACGCTCCAAGAATAACATAACTGTGCATGAAACAATAAAAATGAAGCGTTTGGAAGAAACCTAGGATTTTTATTGATGAAGAAGGGGATACCTTGGGCATCTCCAAGCTTTGACGCTTGTACTTCTTGGATATTTCTTGGGGTGACACGCGTGGCATCCCCAATATTGAGCTTTAGTCCATCCTTCATCTCGTTACTCATTCCTTCCACACACCTGAAAATTTTCCTTCATACAAAACTTCACACAATCTTTATTAGCAACATTAGTTCACTCAAGATAAATAAGTCTTAAGGTTCAGTTCTAACACCAAATACTGTAGCACTTCCCTCAAAAAGCTCAATTCCCCAAAAGAACTCAAAAAGGAACCAACAAGAAGCAAATGCAGAAAATGGCAGAAATCTATCAAAACAGACCAGCAGGTAAATAAGAATTTTTTCGAAGACCTTATGTCGCTCAATTCAAAAAGTGTTGAACTAACTAAAGTTAGATAACAACCTGGGGCAGAAGCACAAAAAATCACGCCTCAAAACGATGTTCAGAGATTTTACACGAATTTTTACGGTGAAGCAGAGAAATCTGTTTCGGGACAGCAACTTTCCCAATCATTACTTCTCTCTCATTAGAGGTTACTCTTGGCACAAAAATCAAATAAAAAGGATAAGGAGCGGTTATTACTGAAGTAATAACTTCCAAGACTCATATAAAACTTTTGGGTTATCTCCCAATAAGTACTTTTCTTTAACGCCTTTAAGTTAGGCATAAGAAGCAAGAAAAAGAATCAAGTGTTCTCAAATAAAGAAGCATTAAAACCAAATTTTGTTTTCATAGGAGAAGCAAAAGAAATCTTCTCTCTCTTCTTAGGGAAGTGTTCTATACCTTTCTTGAGTAGGAGTTGATATTTAATGGTGCCTTCTTTCATATCAATGATGGCACCAACAGTTCTAAGAAAAAGTCTTTCCAAAGTAACAGGACAAGAAGCATTGTATTGAACATCCAAAACATAGAAATCAACGGGGACATAGGCATTGTTAACCATAATTAGAACATCATTAAGACTCCCCATGAGTTTCTTTTTAGCATTATCATCAAGTGGGATATTCAAATAACAATCTTCAAGTGGAGGCAAATCAAGCATATCATAAATCATTCTAGGCATAATAGAAACACTACTATCAAGATCACATAAAGCTTTGAAATCAAAGTCATTCACTTTCATATTAATGATGGGTTCCTAAACATCTTCTTGTTTTATAGGAATAGAAGCTTTATGTTTCAACTTTTCTTCTTTAATCTTTATGAGAGTATTAGTAATGTGTTTTGTAAAGGCCATTTTCATAGCACTAGCATTAGGACTTTTAGCAAGCTTTTGTAGGAACTTAATAACTTCAGAGTGTTACAACCATCAAGATCAAAATCAAATTTATCATCTAAAGTAGTAGAACTATTACTAGCCTCAACACTAGTGGTAGTAATAGTAGAAACACTAATGTTTCTAGCAATTTCATCTTCTCTTTCCCACTTAGCATGTAATTCAGCTAATAGTCTAACATTTTCATCAATTCTTACTTGTATAGCATTAGTAGCTGCAAAGGGATTGTCATTAGTTTCAGGTTTAGCAGCCATTTTATTAATCAATGAAGATTGAGCTTTAGACAAAGATGATATATTTCTTTCAGCATTAGAGAGTTTCAACTGTAAACTAGGAATTTCCCTATTTAGACTTTCAAGTTGATGGCTAATGTTCTTCAAAATGATAGATTGTTCCTCCATAGTTTTAGTGAATAGTTTATTTTGCTCATATTGCATTTGCATGAAGTTTTTAGCGGCTCTTTTAACTTCTAAAATTCTTCCTTCACTAGGTGACGAGGGTTTAACTCATCAATGTCCATTGTTATGGACTTGGGTTTTGGAGAAGGAGAGAGCGCTGGAAGTCTCGAATGGCTAACAGACAAGAACACAGGGACGCAACGTTTACCCAGGTTCAGGCCTCATAGAGGACCCTACTCCTGCTTGTCTTCTCTTGATTGATGATGATCCGAAGGATTACAAGGTCGCCGATGGCGGTGACCGGGAAAATTGGATCTGGCGTATGGGAGATCGTAGATCTATCTATTGTCTATTGCGGAGATCTATTGTAGGAGTCGCGATGTCTAGATCTATTGTGGCGTAGCGTGTCCTCCTCGTTGGACCCTCCTAGCCTTTATATATGGGGAGGCTAGGTCTCAGGTACCAATACGAGTTGGTTACAAGTTGGATTAGAACTCTAGTCTTGAGGTTTCCTTGTCTTGTGCGTTTGGGAGTCCATGTCCATATGAGCTTCATACCACTCGAACCGTCATAGACGTCGTGGACCTTGGCAATTCATCGAGTGGGCCTTCCGTCGGGCCACACCAGGTAGGCTGTAGTCGAGTGCCTATTGGGCATACCCATGTCAGTAGCCCCCGAGTGTCCATGCGAATCGTAGATTCGAGTGGAGACTCAGAAGTCTTGAGTTTTGCATTTGGTAGTCGAAGTCGACAATTGTGTCGAGTGTGAAGCGCTTCACCCGGAAGTTCATCGGGGCAGTCGAATTTGTAGTAGTTCATAGGGATGATGGTAAACGTGTCTGGTGTGCTCGAAGGATCAGGACCAGTTAATTGCTCTAGGGAAAAAACAATGCTACCTACTCAAACTCGAGTCCCCGGACTCGAATTCGGAAAAGTACTGGCGTAATTCGACTCATGCCGCGGAGGTCTTATAGAGTTCGAATCCTAGTATGTAAATGTGAGCACTCGACGCATCCATCAAGTCATATTCATCGTACCTGCAGGCACGGATATATCTCTGGTAGTGCGTAGCAGATGCATTGCCAGGCCTTATTCAGGTCTTATCTTCACGCTGTAAGCGCAGCATCCGAATTGTTTGTCATCGCGTAGATGATTCGGGTGGCCCAGGAGACGTAATCTCTTTGTAGGAAAAATATGAGGCGGAATCTCCATAGCATTCAAGTGTGGATGTTATCGACACACATTACGATGTATAAGGAAAAATAATCATAGGGTGCGCGACCAGTGCTCCCTATGGGAGTAGCCCCCGAGTGCCTATTCGAGTCGTAGACTCGAGTGGGGACTAAAAAAATTTTGCGACTGCTGTCGTCTTTTGCTTGTTTCAGTCGAATATGCTTTCAGCGCTCCCTATGGGAGTAACCCGAAGTCCACAATCGAATCGTAGATTCGAATGAAGGGTTTTCATGATGCTTGGATATCTCCACAAATTTTTTCGGGTGCGCGACCAGTGCTTCCTATGGGAGTAGCCCCCGAGTCCTTAGTCGAATCGTGGATTCAAGTGAGGATTCAGAGCGTGTCACTCAGAGATCTTGTATATGCGCGACCAGCGCTCTAGTTTGGAGTAGTCCCGAGTGTCTGGTGGAGTCGTAGACTCGGGCAGAGACTCGAGACTTATATCTTGTAGACGCAGTTGACAATCACGCGAGGAGAAACCATGGGTGAGTCGACGATGTGGATGGAGTCGACACAGTCACTTCTATCGGATGCGCAGCCAACGCCGCGTGTGTGTAGCATCAAGCGATGCAACCATCCGAGGAGGGACTCGACTCGGGTCTTGAGTGTATGTCATAGCCAGTTGTTTTGTCGACTCCTGTTGGAGGACTCGATAGAATAGCTTGACGAAGTCGACATCCTTGTAAGCTGCATAAAACATTAAGAATTATGAAGTACTTGTATCTTGTAAAGGATATTTGCATGTCGGTTTGCAAAGTCATATTCTAGTGCCAATCGAGTCGACACTTTTGCACTGCATGCTAGGCCTTTTCGTTAGCCTGATTACCCTTAGTCTCAGTACCTTGCCGAGGTACTCGGAGTTCAAGGATTCGACGATCAGGCAGAATCAGCTACTCGGGTTGTCGCGTATGAGGTGCTCGAATGCATGGAGTCGACGACACATTAGGTTACTCGAAGAGGGCGTAGCCCCCGAGTGTTTCGAGTGCGATTAAATTAAGAAAGAAATCAACATTAAGTTGAGAACTTAGCTTTGTTGGTTGTCCACCAGGTGAACGGGTCGCGTATGGATGGAGTCGACACATCGGCGAGTCGCATGGTGGACACGGAGTCAACACCATAGACGCATTTGACGTGGCGGCGAGTCATGCGGCGGAAGGAATCAACATGTACGCCGCGGCAGACTAGAGTCGGCCACGCGCTCACGGCAAAAACAGGACGGTTGCCGCATCCAAAAACTATAACTGGTTACAGCAGTCGAAAACCGCATCAGATCGCCGCATCCAAAGACCGCAGCTGAAGACCGCAGTGGGTCACATGATGGAGTCGAAGACTCAGTAGGTTGACGGAGTCGAAGACCGCAGTGAATCACTGTAGCCGAACGTAGCAACGGGCCTCGCGGCGGAGTCGGCGGAGTCGTCGGAGCCCCCGAGTGGTCGGAGCTGAAGACCGCACCGGGTCGCATAGTGGAATTGAAGGAGCCCCAGAGTGGTCGGAGCCGAAGACCGCACCGGGTCGTATAGTGGAATCGAAGGAGCCCCCGAGTGTAGCGTCGAGGTTGTTGATGTAGTCGAGGCGGCGTTCGAGAGCCGATGTGACGGACCGGAGTCAACGCGACAGCGAGTCGCCGAAGCCGATGGCGGTAGCGTGTTATCGCGACCGGAGATTGTAATAGGTCGCCGTAGACGAAAGAGACAGCGTGTAGCTGGAGTCGAAAGCCACATCGGGTCGCTGGAGCCAAAGACCGCAGCGGGTCACCGATGTCGACTGAGCCCTCGAGTGTAGAATCGACGCAATCAGATAGAGCCGATGACTGATGTGTAGTCAAGGTCGACGGAGTTGCACGGCAGACGTAGTCGATGCGCGGAGTGGTAGACTATTTGTTGGACGGACTTGTCGTAGCGGATGCGTGCCCAACGTGACGGACCAGTAGTCGATGTTGCGGTCGGGAGTTTGACGGGGTAGCAGGTTGGTGTAGCGCCCGGGCGCATAGTCGCGCGGAGGCCGGAGTCAAAGTAACAGCGAGTCGTCGGCGGAAGGCAGTCGACGCAGTGGCGAGTGGCTTGGCGGACACGAAGTCACGTCGCATGGCAGCAAGTCGCGTGGACACTATTGTATAGATGAATCTGCTACGTAGCCGAGTTAGGAGGCATTGGGGTCGCTGACTCTCTCTGTACAATCCCACGTTTTGAGCTGTGGAGCAATTTTTCTTGCCTTCTTTTTTTTCTTTGGCTTGTGGTTGTACGTGCACGTGACCTGAGACAGCTAATACTCTTGTTCCTGACAGTTCCTTGGATGTGACCGAGTCCGTGGAGAATAGGAGTTCATCTCTTGATGTGGAGTAGCAAAATTGATTAATTTTTTGTCTTCCCCACGTCCGTTGATGTGAGCACCTGAATATAAATCGTTTATAGCGCCTCCTTATCTGGATCAAAACTAGTTTAAGACCTTCACGAGTGGCGGTGAAATAATAGCCTCCTTTTCTTTCTGATTTGTCTTGGAATTGAACTGATCTGAATTTCATCGTCAGAAAACTTGGCAATGATTTTTGGATGGATCTGACTGGAATACGCAACACGGCCTTGATTAATAATATGAAATCAAGAAATTGGTCACTTGATTCTATCTAGCTTCCTTCACATGAGCGGCCCTTGATCCCTTTGGTGGTTAACGTACATTCGCCTTTCATTGACCGCAGAATATGCCCGACAGCGAATCGGCCACGCGCTCACGGCAAAAACAGGACGCGGCGTGGAGGATTTGTTGATGATGAAGCTAAGCGCCGACGTGGACACGGACGAATCGACTCCGATCTGGCCGATGTTGATGATGAGGGAACCGGATCAGATCTGCTCCCCAGAGATTGTTGAGTCGATGATTGTCGATGATGGGGCCGTCAAGATCGCAACATCAGCGCTCCCAGTTTCCACAGATGGCGCCAATTGACGAGGGTCATCAATGCCCATTATTATGGACTTGGGTTTTGGAGAAGGAGGGACCGCTGGAAGTCTCGAACGGCTAACAGACAAGCACACAGGGACGCAAGGTTTACCCAGATTCAGGTCTCGTAGAGGACCCTACTCCTTCTTGTTTTCTCTTGATTGATGATCCGAAGGATTACAAGGTCGTCGATGGCGGTGTCGCGCAGATTGGATCTGGCGTATGGGAGATCATAGATCTATCTATTGTCTATTGCGACGATCTATTATAGGAGTCGCGATGTCTAGATATATTATGGCGTAGCGTGTCCTCCACGTTGGACCCTCCTAGCCTTTATATATGGGGAGGCTAGGTCTCAGGTACCAATACGAGTTGGTTACAAGTTGGATTAGAACTCTAGTCTTGAGGTTTCCTTGTCTTGTGCGTTTGGGAGTCCGTGTCCATATGAGCTTCATACCACTCGAACCGTCATAGGCGTCGTGGACCTTGGCAATTCATAGAGTGGGCCTTCCGTCGGGGCGCACCAGGTAGGCTGTAGTTGAGTGCCTATTGGACATACCCATGTCACTAGGTAATCCAGGTTTACCATTATATCCATAAGTATTATTAGGAGGGTAGTGCCTATAATTGTTATTACCATAAGCATTGTTGCCAAAATTATTATTTCTTATGAAGTTCACATCAACTTGCTCTTCTTAAGCATCCAAAGAAGCCAAAGGAACATTATTTGGATCAATATGAGCTTTCCCATTAACAAGCATAGACATAATAATATCAATCTTATCACTCAAGGAGGAGGTTTCCTCAACAGAATTTACCTTCCTACCTTGTGGAGCTCTCTCAGTATGCCATTCAGAATAATTAACCATCATATTGTCCAGAAGTTTTGTTGCAGCACCCAAAGTGATGGTCATAAAGGTACCTCCAGCAGCAGAATCCAATAGGTTCCTTGAAGAATAGTTCAATCCTGCATAAAAAGTTTGGATGATCATCCAAGTAGTCAGTCCATGAGTGGGACAATTCTTTACCAAAGATTTCATTCTTTCCCAAGCTTGAGCAACATGTTAATTATCAGATTGTTTAAACTTCACTATTTCACTTCTCATAGATATAATCTTAGCAGGAGGATAGTATTTTCTAATGAAAGCATCTTTGCACTTAGTCCAAGAATCAATACTATTCCTAGTTAAGGAATTCAACCATTCTTTAGCTTTTCCTCTCAAAGAGAAAGGAAATAATTTTAGTTTAATAATATCACCATCACATCCCTATGCTTTTGCATCTCACAAAGTTCAACAAAGTTATTTAGATGGGAAGCAACATCTTCATTACCAATACCAGAAAATTGTTCTCTCATAACAAGATTGAGAAAAGCAGGTTTTATCTCAAAGAAAGTATCTTCAGGCACAGGTGGAGCAATAGGTGTGCTCATAAAATCATTGTTGTTGGTGCTAGTGAAGTCACACAACTTAGTGTTTTCAAGAGTAGTCATTTTTTTGTGTTTTCAAATAAGAAAGCAAACTAGTAGAACTAATTTTTTTTGTGATTTTGAATAAGAAACAAGCAAACAAAGCAAAAAGAAACTAAGCAAAAGAAAGTAAAGAGATTGGTTATGAGGTACTCCCCTTGTGAAGATGTCCTTAACTCCCCGGCAACGGTGCCAGAAAAATGCTTGATGGCTCAGTGTACGGCGCCAGAAAAGTGCTGGTGTGGTGTTGATGTAGAGCTCGTTGGGAACCCCAAGAAGAAGGTATGATGAGCACAGCAGCAAGTTTCCCTCAGTTATGAAACCAAGGTTTAATCGAACCAGTAGGAGCAAGGAAACACCCCAAAGGTGTTGCTAGCTGAGCCTTGGTAGGGCGCACTACCGGTGCTAGTAGCAACATAGAGACATGCACAACACAACCACAGAACTCTGTCCCCAACTTGCGATGAGGTTGTCAATCTCACCGTGTTTTGCTGAAAACAAAGGATTAAACGTATCGAATGGAAGGAAGTAATAGTTTGCAGAAAGTAAACACAAAGCAGTAAACAGTTTATAGATTGTGTGTAAAAGTAAAGGACCGGGATTCATAGTTCACTAGAGGTGGCTCTCCTTAAGATAGATAACATGCTGGGTGAACAAATTATAGCGGGGCAATTGACAAACATCGAGAAAGCAATACATGCATATACTAATCATCTTGACTCCTTTGAGACTTGATTGGGCATTACAACATTATACATAGACCGCCATCCAACTGCATCTATGACTAATAATCCACCTTCAGGTTATCATCCGAACCCCCTCCAGTATTAAGTTGCAAGCAACAGATTATTGCTTTATGAACTAGGTGTAAAGTAAACAATATGATTGTTCTATGAACAAAAGATTGTTGTTTTCTCCCTAGTAGCAACAACACATCTAGTACCTTAGAGATTTCTGTCACTTCCCCAGATTACCAGAGGCATGAAGCCACTATCGAGCATAAATACTAACTCTTGGAGTTGCTAGCATCTACTTGGCCAAGATAGCTACTAACAACGAAAAGCATGCAAGATCACAAATAACAAAGACATGATAGAATCAATAATCAATCTGAAATAGGATCTCAATATCCATCGGATCCCCACAAACACAACATGCAGAATTACAAATAGATGATCTTGATCATGAACGAAGCTCACAAGATGTAGACATGAAATCACAAAGGAGGAGAACCAGCCATCTATCTACTACATGGATCTGTAGTCCAAGGATGAACTACTCACACATCACACCGGAGGCTTGCATGGGGATGAAGAAGGCCTCCATGGTGAATTCCCCTCTCCGGCAGGGTGCCATACAGATCCCTCCCGATCTAGGGATGGAAATGACGGCGGCTATAGACTCTTTCGTGGATTTTTGATCGGGTACTTAGGGTTTTGGTCCCGAGGGCATCTTATAGGCGGAAGGAGAGGCCGAGGGGGTGTTGGGGTCGGCCAGACCACCCCCTAGCATGGGCCAGGGCTGGCCGCGTGGCCAGGTGGTGTGGCCGGCCCCCAGCTCTTCTCCGTCTCGTATTCTGGCATCCTATGTCTTCCGGAAAAATAGGCACTTTGGCTTTTGTCCCGTCCAATTCCGAGAATATTCATTTTCTGACTTTCCTGGAACCAAAAACAGCAGAAAACAGGCAGCTATCACTGTGGCTCTTGTTAATAGGTTAGTCCAAGAAATCATATGAAAAGTACTCCAAAGTGTGGACAAAACACAAGAAAGTGGATAAAACCAAGCATGGAACATCAAAAATTATAGATACATTTGCAATGTATCAAAGAGCTGGGGAGTGCGGGTTGAGGAGATGAAATACCCAGGGGGCCTTATGCAAAACCAACAAGAGCGTGTCGAGACTGACGAAACTTAATTGAATTTTATGAAAAATGGCTAGCTGAGCTCGACTTCGGAGGATGATGGTGAGCAATCTACTGCAGCTTTTGTGATGTCGTAAAAAACATTGTAGAGGGGACATAGTGTCGTGACCCAGCATACCACTGCATGTGTAGTACACTATAGTTGTTGATATGACACTCACAGAACACCCTTCCGTAAATATCACACCCCTCAGAGTGGTACAACAGAAACATTGTGGGTCCATCTTACAAACATACACACTTTATTATTACAAACCAAGAGTTCTCAAACTTCAAGCATTATGAAAGTACAAACCAAACTTAATTAGTTTCAGCGGAAGATATAAAATTCCAAACTCATACTTCGAATTGAGCTCAACCACTTATTCTATATAGTTCCTGCTGCTCGGCTCAATTGATTTACTAATAACTAAGGTAACTACTCGGACTTGTTGCCCTCCACTCCATAGCGTATCTCGTAGTCCACCCCTTCAACTCCTCTGGACAGGTCTGGTTCTTCATAGCAGACATCCTCTTGTCCATCAGCTACGTACATCGAAGTGTCTTCTAGATTCTCAGAGTCTAAGCAGGGGTTCAAAGGAAAGAGTGAGTAACGGCGTTACCCAACAAGTTCATTATATGCAAGGTGGGAAGTTTGATGCTCTATCTACCACCTCGGATGATACGTCCTTGGTACTATGCATTTTTCGTAAACATTTCTTCAAAGATTTATTTTAATTATCAAAAACTATGTCCATCAGCCTTCACAGGTTGACTAGAACTTCATGGAGTTCCTTTCCTGCCGCGTTCGTAGCTCCTTCCCGGAACAGGGAGTAACATGCCACAATTCTTACACTCTGCAGAGGTGCGTTGCTTTACCCATGAGAGACCAACTCCTTGTTGCACAACCGACCGTACTTTCCCGTCCACAATTCCATGATGTGGGGCCTAGTAGGTGATCCAAGCCAATCACTGCCCTCTCCGTGACCCCATATGTCTGCACGATCCTCTGGGGCTAACTACACCTCCGTTAAGCCTCCAACTAGGGCAAGCTATAACCCTGGTGAGTTCCCGAAGACTCTATGAAGTGGTGATGCCCCTGGTAAGCTCCCTAAAAGGCCTGACTATACCTCCGGCAGCCACTCATAAATAATCTAGATACCTAAATCGTGGGGCCTAAGGGTGCCCACCCATATGTTGGATCCATACCAGGAATCCCAACATCATGATAAGGTCATCTTGCCTTCATATGAAAGGAAGAAGATACAGCTAACTTCTCAGTCCCATTCCAAATCTCATGGTTAACGCGTATTATATGGCGCTAGAATCACTGATGTCATGGGTTGTTAAGCCTATGTGACTTATGCAATTGGAACCCTAAGTTCCATTGCTCATCTTTATCATCACTTAGGATGATACTACATTTTATTTATTAGATAAGATATCATTTTCTTTCTCCAGATCATAGATGATAACACACAATTTGCAATATCTTTGATAAAGACTTTTCAAAGGACATGAGCAAGTTATGAACTTGCCTTGTGACTGCAAGGTAGCGAAGTCGGATGCTTCCACCTGACCTTGAGCTCCGGTTTCTACAAAGAACCATTATTGCCCGATAAGGACAATATTTAAAGAAGCAATATGCAATGCATAGTAATGTCATGCAGTGATCTATTATTTGCTTCCTTCAATGTTTTACCTTTTTAGTAAAAGCTTGCTATTTTATTCAATTGATAAAATATAATATCATGCTATGAATTTATTTCCTTTGAATATGTTATGAAATTTCTTTAAGGAAATAGGATTTATTTTCATCACACCAAATTCAGTCTGCAAAAATACAAATTAGTATTTTTATACAATAATGTATTCATTTAGGATCTTAAAAGTGAATTTTATTCAATTTTAGGTTTTTCCCATATTTTTGTAAAATTCAAAAATAATTAGCATCCTATTATTAATAGCTCTATATTTTTAATTGCCAAAATTCTATTGATTATTTTTTATTCAATAGAAAATACTTTTGTGAATTTATAGATATATTATTTGTATTTTTAGGATTTGTATTTATTTATCTAGAGTCATTTTTATCTCAAGGACATATTTGTAATTAATCTTTTTAAATAATCCTATTAAGATACGGGCCTAGACCACTGGGCTGGCCCGGCCCACTTGACCCGGCCCACCTGGCCTGGTTACACTCACCAGAGTGGTACTGGGCTACCCATAGGCCCAGTACCCCCTTCGCATGCTCACTCTTCTCCCCTCTCTCACTCTCTTGTGCACACGACCCTCTCCTCCGTCTGCCGCCGCCGCGCATGATTTCGGCCGAATCCGGTCGTTGTGGCTGCCGCCATGGTGCAAGGTGGCTCAGTCGATGACGCTGCTTCATCTCGTCCAAGCAGATCGGTGGTGGATGCTTTCTCCTGGCCGTGCTGACCCCTGACCTAGGCTAGGGTTAGGGTTTGCCGTCCTGGAGCATCGGCGATGGTGCGCTGGTTCTCCACAGCGTTCGCCGCTCTTCTCCGGTGGTTCTAATGCGCAGTTGGGTGCGGGTTGCAGCGCCCCTTCGGGGTGCTCCCCGTGCTACCGTTCCTGCTTCGCCGCTGGTCAACCTCTGCTTCCTCTTTGGTTCTTTTTGCAAGGCCCTTGAGTAAGATTGACTACTCCTCCTCTATGCTCCCCTCTGCCTTGCTCGATACCCTCTGTGTGACTTAGTGGTAAATCCTGAATGGATTTCATGATTCGATTAGGGTTCATCCCTCTGGCATGGGCATGATGATTCTATTAGGATTGGTTGTGATTATATTGTCCTGGATGTTTACCCCCTTGTGCTAGTGATGTGAATTTCACTATGGTTTAATGAGCCTAGTTCGGCGGTGGTTACATCCAAGAATGTGCAGTTGATCTATATACCCTGATTTATGTTGATCTCTTCCATTGGAATGAGAATGGTATTCCTATGCTTTCCTGATTAGAGAAAATGCAATTATTTGTGTGATTTCTAGATATTTATTCTAGGAAAATGATTAATTATGTTACTGTAAGCTAACTGATCAAATACCAGTAAAGCCTTGGCTTGGTTTTAGATGTGACCTTTGTGACACCTTCTTTAGAATGGTACACAAATACATGTTCTTCTATTGCCTAAATCTTCCTGTCTCCAAGTTTGGTTGGTTAAGTAACTGAGAACTTTTGCTGGCTTTAGTATCCTAATCTGCTGTAGTCTATTAGCCTTTGATGCTGGTCTGAGGCATGACTAGGAAATACTAAATTATTTCTAGCTGTCCCTTAAGATATGCTTTGATGCATGTATCAGCTAATGATTCTTGACTCCCTTTAAGAAATAATGGATCTCCTCACTGTCAAATGTTGATCCTTGATACATCCATTTTGCATCACTATTCTATGTCATAATTTACTGTTATTCATTGATATATTTCATATTAAGAGATGATACTTATGTTATTTCATCTGTTTTTGCATGGTTGATGACTTTTGGAGCATGGACCGCTGCAGTCAAGATTCTGATGGAAAAGGTGTTGTTTGGAGGCAAAATTCGCGAAGATCAGAAAATCTGGGAAAATATACGGAAAATCCTATTTTTCCAAAAGACGAAGGAAGCTAGAAGGAGGAGTGGAGATGGGCCACAGGGGGCCTGTTGGGTCCGCAGCAGAGAAAACAAAAAAATTCCTACGGTGTGAACTACACGCCAAGATCTATCTACTAGGTACAAAGCAAACGGGTGGGCATACATCCATGGAGAACTTACCCTGGAAGACAACGAGTTTTGTTAACGAGTAGGAACTCGTGGTTGATGTAGTCGTACACTTGCCGATCTCAAGATCGTGAGGAAGTCCGAAAGAATCAGCGCATCCGCACTCGCACACATTCAAGCCAGGACAACCTCCACCTCCTTGCTCCAGCGATCCAAATGGAAGCAAAGAACTCCTTCCGCATTTAAATGCCACCGGGAACATGTATCTCGCTAATCCGAGACCATGGAGGAATGATTCTATAGGGGGAGAGAGATCCTTCACAAGGAGGTGTGTGGATGAAGGAGGGAATGGGTGGCCTTTTATAGGAGAAGGGGGTGCCCCCTCTCTCCATGGCCGGCGCATGGGGGGTGACCCCTCACCTCCCCCATTCATGTGGTGGTAACTCCTCCACATTAAAATGCCTCTTCACATTCCCTTTTAAAGTCTCCACTTTAAATGCATTAAGTTTCTCCAAATTTAATGCTCTCTCATTTAATAAAACTCTTTTATTAAATTTATTCAGAATTTTGTTAATTACTTTAATTAACAAACATTCACATATAGCCCCTTGCAATATTTCAATATCACATGCAGAAACATCTTCTGCAATTTCACCCGAAACAATTTCCGGTTTCTATTGAAACAATTCCTGCGCTTTGCAATTCTTTCGTATGAAACATATGTGCTCCAAAATGGTGTCCGGTAACTCTTATAAAGCCACCTCATGTTCATGAATAATGCGAACATGATCGAGACCCTTCTCCGATCAATAATCAGCAGCGGACACGAGATCCGTACTGACTCCTACACACTCAACGATGACTCATGTGATCGTGAGAACCTTTAACGCTTGTAACTAAATCCCTTTGTCTCTTGATATATTACATGTCCGAGATTCGATCATCGGTATCTCCATACCTAGTTTGATCTCATTACCGACATGCACTCTTTTCTTGTTCCCGTGATATAACATTCTAGTGATCACATCACTTGCTTGCAAGCTATCCTAATGTGATATCACCGAGAGGGCCCAGAGTATATCTATCCGTCATATGGATTGACAAATTCCACTCTTGATCCATGAGCCTCAACATAACACCTCCGTAGCACTGAACCCATCTTTATAGTCACCCTGTTACGGTGTGACGTTTGATGTTATCAAGATACTCTTCTGGTGTTAGCAATTAACATGATCTCATGGTCTAAGGATAAAGATTACTTCGTATGATGTTATAGCAATAAAAACATAATGACTTGATCGTAATGCTATACTTCGGATGAATGTTCATCACATCATTCCACCAATGGTGTGACCTTCTTATTAACAACATCCAATGTCCATGATCAGGAAACCTTGATCATCCTATTAATCAACAAGCTAGTCTATAAGAGAGGCATGACTAGGAATCCTTTTTGTTTATTAAACACACATGTATTGATGTTTCCTATCAATACAATTATAGCATGCAAAATAAACATCTATCATATACAAGGAATACATAATAACAACTTTATTATTGCCTCTCAGGGCATATTTCCTTCAGTCTCCCACTTGCACTAGAGACAATAATCTAGTTCACATAGTGATAAATCTAACACCCATGGAGTTCTGGTGTTGATCATGTTTTGCCTTAGGGAGTACTTTAGTCAACGGATCTGCTACATTCAGGTCCGTGTGCACTTTACAAATCTTTATATCTCCATCCTTGACATGCTCGCGGATGGAGTGAAACCGGTGCTTAATATGCTTGGAATTCTTGTGAGACCTTGGTTCCTTTGCGTTGGCTATGGCTCCATTGTTGTCACAATAGATCACCATCGGGTCCAATGCACTGGGAACCACACCCAGTTCCGTTATGAACTCCTTCATCCATACCGCTTCTGCTACCGCTCAAGCGACAACATATTCCGCCTCCGTTGTTGATCTAGCCACCACAGGTTGTTTGGAGCTCCTCCAACTAACTACTGCTCCGTTCAAGAGAAATATGTATCCGGATTGAGACTTAGAGTCATCCGGATCAGTGTCAAAGCTAGCATTGACATAACACTTAGCGACCAGCTCTTCTTCACCTCCGTATACAAGAAACATATCCTTAGTTCTTCTCAAGTACTTAAGGATATTCTTGACCGCTATCCAGTGTTCCGAACCTGGATCAGATTGGTACCTACTAGTCAAACTAATAGCATGTGCCACATCCGGTCTTGTACATAGCATGGCATACATTATAGAGCCTATGGCTGAGGCATAGGGGATCTTATCCATTATCTCTCTTTCTTCCGCCACAGCCGGACTTTGAGTCTTACTCAATGTCTTGCACTCTTTTCTCGTTCCCGTGATATAATATTCTAGTGATCACATCACTTGCTTGCAAGCTATCCTAATGTGATATCACCGAGAGGGCCCAGAGTATATCTATCCGTCATCTGGATTGACAAATTCCACTCTTGATCCATGAGCCTCAACATAACACCTTCGTAGCACTGAACCCATCTTTATAGTCACCCTGTTACGGTGTGACGTTTGATGTTATCAAGATACTCTTCCGGTGTTAGCAATTAACATGATCTCATGGTCTAAGGATAAACATTACTTCGTATGATGTTATAGCAATATAAACATAATGACTTGATCGTAATGCTATACTTCGGATGAATGTTCATCACATCATTCCACCAATGGTGTGACCTTCTTATTAACAACATCCAATGTCCATGATCAGGAAACCTTGATCATCCTGATAATCAACAAGCTAGTCTATAAGAGAGGCATGACTAGGAACCCTTTTTGTTTATTAAACACACATGTATTGACGTTTCCTATCAATACAATTATAGCATGCAAAATAAACATCTATCATATACAAGGAATACATAATAACAACTTTATTATTGCCTCTCAGGGCATATTTCCTTCAGGGCCCACACCACCCCCTGGCATGGGCCACCCTAGGCCGTGCCACCAGGTGGTGTGGCCACCCTGGCCCAGCTCTGGCTCTCCCCTCTGGCGTATATATTCCTCCCTAAACCTCTAAGACTCGGGGAGGGTCCACAGAAAGATTGCGCCGCCTCTACGGGGCGGAAAACACCGAGAGAAAAAGATCTCTCTGGCAGACAGATTTCTGCCGGGGGAATTCCTTCCCAGAGAGGAGAGATCGTCGCCATCAACACCACCATCAAGCTGGACTTCATCGGGATCATCACCATCATCACCATCAGCACCCTCATCATCATCTCCATATTGTTGTAACAATTGGGTTGAATCTTGCATAGTTCTTAGGGGAAACTTTCCCGGTGTTGATTACTCTTTGTGGTTGAGGCTATTGAGTGAACCATTGAATTATTGTTTATGTTCAGATTGTTATACATCATTATTCCATCTCTGATCATGATCCATATGATGTCTTGTGAGTAGTTCGTTTTGTTCTTGAGGACATGGGAGAAGTCATGTTGTTAGTAGTGGAATTGTGTTGAGAAACATTCAATAGTCTAATATTTAAGTTATGGTGTACTTCTTCTAGAGGTGTCATGTGAACATCGACTACATGACACTTCACCTATATGGGCCTAGGGGAATGCATTGTGTATTTGGCTACTAATCGTAGAGGTTACCGGAGTGACAGAAACCTGAACCCCCATTAGGAAACCATTGCACAAGGGACGTAAGGGTCTTAGAGTTTAAAGTTGTGGTTAGGTTTCTACCTTAATTACTTTCTTGTACTTACGGATGTTGGCAAGGGGTATAATCACAAGTATGTATTAGTCCTAGGAAGGTTGGCACATTAGCACAGGTTCACCCACACAACACTTAGCAAGCTAAAGAAGATCAATCAACTATATGAAGCGAAAGCACTTGACAGTCTTCCCATGTGTCCTCGAGAACGTTTGGTCATCTTAAGTAATACAACCGGCTTGTCCTTTGCTGCACAAAGGATTGGGCCACTTGCTGTATTTGTCCTATGGTATTTTATTTACTCGTACTTTATTTACTTGCTTTATCAAAAAACCCTAAAAATCCGTTTGCTAAGTATTTGCAGAGAATTCCCGATCCATACCACTAGCCAGCACCTTCTGCTCCTCGTTGGGTTCGACACTCTTACTTATCGAAAATACTGCGATACACCCCCTATACTTGTGGGTCATCAAGACTATTTTCTAGCGCCGTTGCCGGGGAGTGAAGCGCTATCGGAGAGTGGAACTGGTAAAGGAAACTTCTACTGTGAGTATTGTTTACTTCTGTTAGTTGCTTTATTTTTGTTATGGATAATTTGCTGAGATTCTTATTTGGTAATGCTACTACCACTGCTAAGGTAGTAGACGAACCACCACCTGCTGAGAATGATGCTTTTAAAATACCTACAGGAATTATTGATCGTGTTATGGATAACTACTATGTTGGGGATGGAACTGTCCATCCTGGTGATCATTTACTCTTTATACACGAATTATGAGGGTTGTTCAAGTGTGCAGGTATTACTACAGATCAAGTTAAGAAGAAGTTATTCTCATTGTCACTGAAAGGAAGAGCTGAGGAATGGTATAAGCTGCTGAAGAATGGTAAAGCTCTTGAATGGGAGGAAATAGTACCTCTCTTTTATTCAAAGTTTTATCCTCCTAGTGAGATTCATAAAGATCGGAATCAAATATACAACTTTTAGCCTCTTGATGGAGAGAGTACAGCTCAAGCTTGGGGGAGATTGAAGTTACTAATGCTCAAATGTCCCATTCATGAGCTCCCCAACAATATTATTATCAATAACTTTTATGCAAGGCTTTCTCTTCATGATAAAGATTTATTGGATGCTTCTTGTGCTGGATCATTCACTCGCATGGAAGAAGCTAAATGGGATCTTCTGGACCGTATTCAAGATAATGCTGAAGCTTGGGAGAATGACAAAGGTAGAAAGTCAGGTATAAATTATGATTATGAATGCATTGAATCTTTTATGGGAACTGATGACTTTCAAAATATTAAAAATGCTTATGGTCTAGACTCTCAAGCTATTGCTTCTTATTTTAAGGATTTTGCTTCCTATATTGAAGTGCCTAAAAAGAAGTGGAATAAGTATCATGAACCTTATAAAGATGTTTCTAAGAGTGTTCCTGCAAGAAATACTGAAGTTTATACTGCTAATCATGTTTTACCTGAACCTTATATTGAGAAAATGCCTTTCCCAGTTAAGATAAAGGAACATTCTATGATAGCTAGTATGGTTGATGAAAGTATGAATGAAGCTATTGAACCTGATAAACAAATGGTTGATGAACCTATAATAGCAAATGTGAAAGATTTTGTTACTAAATATGAAGAAAAGGGACACACTATCCTTTGTAAGGATACCTCTAATGTTGTTTCACAAAGTAGTGTTATGAGAGCTAGTATTCCTGTGTTTTCTGTTAGAATAAGTGATCAGTGTTATGATGGTCCTTGTGATAGTTATATTGTTAAGTTTATGCATGATACTGAAAGTTACTATGAGAGAGGGAAGTGTTCTTATGCATCTCAATAATATTAAGTTTCCTCGTTTTATGCTGAGGGTTTTTATGTTGCACTTGTTTTGCCTTCCTATGCTAGTAACCTCTGGTTTCAACAACTTGTTTGTTTACAAAATTCCCGTGCATAGGAAGTGGGTTAGACTTAAACGTGTGTATTTTTGCTTCTTAATGCTCCCTTTCACCTCAATTCATATTCTTATGTGAGCATCTTTGAAATTATCATACCCATCTTAATGGCTATAAAGAAAGAGCTTTTTGGGAGACAACCCAGTTTATTTTTGCTTTCAGTTTGTTTGTGTTTCTTTGAGTCTTGGAAGTTATTACTTTGGTAATAACCTCTCCTTATCCGTTTTGTTTGGTTTTTGTGTCAAGATCAACCTCTAATGAGAGAGAAGTAATATTTGGGGAAGTTGTTGTCCCAAAACAGATTTTTGTGCTTCACCGTAAAAATTCTTGAGAGATCTCTATCTGTCGGATTGAGCTGTAATTTTTTTTGCTTCTGCCCCAAGTTGTTATTTAACTTTCGTTAGTTTTGCACTTTTTGATTTGAGCAACAGAAGATTTTCGAAAAAATTGATCTTTACCTGCTGGTCTGTTTTGACAGATTTTGCCACTCTTGCATTTGCTTCTTTATTCGATTTCCTTTTTGAATTATTTTTGGGTCTTCGGTAGGAGTTGCTACAGTATCTTGTGTTTTGATGGTTTTCAGTTGAAGTTGGACTCAAGAGGTTTTATCACTTCACTTATACTAATGTTACTAATGAGAATTGTGTGAAGTTTTGTGTGAAAGAAATTTCCAGGTAGTGGAGATAATGGTGTAATAAGGAAGTGAAAGGTTTTATGACTCACAGTAAGTGTATGAAGATGAAGATGTTATTCAAGTGGCGACTCCAGAAGAATCTATCAAAGACCAAATTCAGAGACCTGCAGAGTCCGTTTTCAAATAGGTAACAGTTCTGATAAGAAAAGTTCCACGAAAATACTATCGAACTATATTTTTGCAGTTTTTAGCCAATAAGGAAAGTTATGAAGCGAAAAAGGGACGGAAATGGAGCAAGGGTGGCTCACACCACCCTGTGGCGCGGGCCCACCCCTAGCCGCGCCACCAGGTGGTGTGGCCACCTCAGCCTCCGTCTCTGACTCGTTTTCTCCCAGTACCTTCCTTTTGTTGTGAAACTTCGTAATATATAATCCCCCGGATCCCCCGAGGTTCGTATATCATGTTTTCGTCATGGTTTTGTTTCGATATGTTTCTGCCAGGAAATATTCTTGAAAGCTTAGAATCACAATGGTGTCCGCCAAGGATAAAGGGAAGGAGCCTATGGAGGAAGATCTCCAAGACCCTGGGAAGGAGAAGAAGATCAAGAGTGAAGATGAAGAGGAGGCAAAGCACACCGGCACAACCATTGCAAGCATTGGATTGGTGGCAAACCCTGCCAGGACTATGTCAATTGGAGGGAAGCCTCCTCATCACCGTTCAGATCCCTGGTCACTTCCCCCACGCGCCAAGAATCCTTTCCATACCCTTATCCATGAGTATCAATACCAGAATATGCCCAAGGAGAACTTACCCTCCAATTGGGATTTGCCTCGTTCTAGCCATGCAGGAAAAGAAGACTTCAAGGAGGAAGAGTGGGGAAAGAATCATAAGAGCTGGAATTCGCAACCCGACATGATCATGAGCCGCATGAGCAAAACTCGCAGCTTATTCGCAATCTCACCTTTGAGATCGAGGACTTGGGAAAATTGATCAAAGAGCTCATCAAGAGAATAACACCACCACCAAAGGAGTAATTCGTCATCAGGTTTGGCATCCCCTTGGTTTGTTCCAAGCTTGGGGGAGTGTCGCGGTATCACATCACTATCTTCTATCTTTTTACCCTTTTAGTAGAGTCATATCATGAAGAGAGAAGTTATCTTGTGGGATGGTTTATATTATGGAAATGTCCCCTCTCTTGTTAGATATGTATCCCTTAGTTTGAGTTGCTGTGGATTATTAATGAGAAGTTCTATCATTTACACTTTTGCATATCTTATATTAGTTTTCAATTCGTGGTTATATGATTGATCTTGTTGTTAGTATTGGTATCACTTTGGGATCATTGAGTTAATTTAGTTGGTTTTGGCAAACCTGGCTCGGTCAGTAGCAACACTATTTTTGAGAGTTGAATGAAAAGATAAAAGTACTCTAAAGAAATATAATTTCATCATCTTTGTTTCTTGATTTGCTCGTAAGTCTAGTATTCTCTAGTTAAGATCTTTTGTGCTTCCAAGGAAGATTGCATGTTTGTCTTTATCACTTGTATGTTTGTTTGTTTTCTTCAACTCTTATACTTGCTACCCAGCCTTGCTAACCAAAAATCTGTACTGAGAGGAATTCTTCTCGTGCATCCAATCCAACCAAAACCTTTGCCATTTGTGTCCACCATACCTACCTATTAGCATTATTGCTATTCCAAGTAAATTCTTGTTTTTATCTACCTTCTAAATTAAACTTGTTATGTGAAAATTAGTGATTAAAGCTCTCACGAACTTGATGGCACACTTTACTTTCTTGCATTTAATAAACTTGAACCATTGTGCTCATCTATGTTGCGTATATGCTTGCGCTTTGTAAGTTGTGAATTAGCAGAACCATGCTATCATGGGGAACGCTTTCAACATTGCACTGGTACTTTTTACCTAGTTGATATCATGTTCTTTTGTCTATGGATGTCGTTGGTGTGAAATGAAAGGGGAGCTTGTAAGTCCATGGAGTTATGCATGTGTGTTAGAGAAACGCCTAGGCCGCTGGTCTAATCCATGCTGACATGGTGGAAACCTGCAGCGCAACCATAATGAGCATCTATGAAGCATTCTTCTTATAAAAAAGAGTCTGATATTGAGAAAAAAGAGAAAAAAGAAAAAAGGGGAGATTATGAAAAGAGGAAAGAGAGAAAAAAGCACCATATTCCCATGGTAAATAAGAAGATTGCTGAGATGTTCATTGTCTGCTTGCCTTGTCATTTTGATATGGGGATTCTTCCATATCATCGGGTAAGGGGTACCCCGTTGGTGGTTCTCTATGATACACATGTGCTTACGATGACAAGAACTTACCGGTGACTAAACTTGAGTAGCATGAAGAGCGACCCTCGTATTCAAGGGACATGAGATTCTCATTTTACAACTTGTCAAGCATATCCTCATATTTGATCACTTTAACCTTAATCACCTAAAGATGCCTGTGATAGGGCAATGAGAGCTGAAAGCTAATAAGTATCATAATTTTTGGGAACTCTTTATGAAACCTGAAATCCCTGCTTCCCTCTGCGAAGGGCCTTTCTTTTACTTTTTAGTTGAGTTAGTAAACCTATTCCTTTCTATCTCAGCAAGTATTTTGAGTTGTTGTGTTTCATTCATTCATATGATGATTTATTCAATCATGTTTCTTATGTTCCTTGTTTTGCACATTGCTCTTATCTTGGTGATTACTACTTTGAAAGCTATCATTGAAAACCAGTTATTTGTGAACTCCAGCCAATTATCAATTATTCTTCGACCAAGAGCTAAGTTTGCCATTACCAATTATGATTCACTTGATGTATATTTATTGTGTTTCCTTTACTTATTGCAAGTTAAGTTATATAATAGTGAGTTGTCTTCTATTATGAGCTATGTATTGATGAATGTGATGCTTCTTGTCCGTATTCTTTTATCGACTCTTCACTCCATAAACCTGAGGTCATGTTTATTGAGCTCAGTTTCGCTTGGGGACAAGCGAAGTCTAAGCTTGGGGGAGTTGATACGTCCATTTTGCATCACTATTCTATGTCATAATTTACTGTTATTCATTAATATATTTCATATTAAGAGATGATACTTATGTTATATCATCTGTTTTTGCATGGTTGATGACTTTTGCAGAGGTGCTACTCCATAGGAGATGTGCCCTGAATCTAGGTCTAAGACTATTGCCTATTTATAAATGTGGAGATTTGAATATATATCCAAGATCTATGATGCAAAGGCTGAGATCTTGGATTTGTTTGTAAGGATTTTTTATTGGCTTTCTTTTTAAATGCTTTTGGGATGAATCTACACCCCACTTGGGTGTTTTTTGAGAAGTTTATATAAAAACCATATGCTCATATGATTACATGATGATCTGATCATGTGGTGATGTTGTTTGAACTCACCAGGTTGCTTGTTGATTGATGATGTGGTGATGTAGCTTGCTACTTGATCTTGCTCTGCACCACCTGGTGCTGCTCCTGTAACTTGATGCTTGATCTCTCTTTCCACCTGCTCCACCCCCTCCTTATGTTACCATCAGGTAGAGATTTGATGGTTGATGTGGTTAATTTGGTGGAGAAATGGCTCTGGTTTCAGCAAGTTCTATTGTTGTGTGTATGACTGAGAAGAAGAGCTAAACTTTTGTGTTTCCCCTTCGGCTGGTACTCTGTGTGGTACCTTGTACTGCTACTGGTAGCTTGACAGCACACAACATGCAGTCAGTCGACTAAGCTGTGTGTGTGTGTGTGCTGTGCATGTGGATCAACTCAAGTAACTTGGTTGTTACTCTTACCTTTTTACTATTTGTCAGCCTGGTGAAAACTATTTGTTTAACCACTTGGCTTTTACTGTAACTTTTGTTATTACTAAGAAGAACAGATACTTCACTGTTGGTGAAACTTACCCTTTTATTTACTCAATGATGTACCAGGAATAGTGCACTTCACTATTCAATACTGAGAGTAAAATTACCTTACTAATCCCTAATCTTTCTTTTTAGTAGTTTTTCTTACTTGCAGGATCAAGATCTGGACTCAAAAGATTAGTGTAGGATAGATAGTTAGTATAGGTTCTTCTTGTAACCTTCTTTGCAATTCTTTTGTAAAGGATCTTGTAAAGATGTTATTACAAATTTTAATAAAGTTAAATTTCGGTTCTATGTAATCGTATACCTTTGATGTATTTGTCATCATTTGTGACCTCATTATAAGAAATAGAGAAATAAGAATTATTTCTTATTTAATTCTTTTTCCTTGTCATTAAATCTGATTGTTGATTACTATCCTTTCTTAAAACCAAACAATGTCAATAGGTTTTCTTTTTGAAAACACTTAAATATAAATAACTCCAAACATTTAAATACTTTCAATTTGATTTGAATTTCAAATTTAAATTCCAAGTAATCTCCCCAAATTCTTAATACTGCCTAAAGATCATGTCAGAATTCATAGCAATCACTAACAAGATCTATTCCTACCTCCAGTTAGTGAAAGAAACTCTGATCCCTTTAGTGTTTTGTTTGGCGAAAAATTTATCCAGATTTTACAGATGCATGAATGCACAAACTTATATTCCTATTTCTACCCTTCGTTGGATCCTAATGCTAGGATGTTACAAACTTCCCCCTTAGATTAAACTTCGTCCCGAAGTTTACGGATGGTACCTGAACAACTCTGGATATGCTTCTCTCAAGTCATCTTCCTTCTCCCAGGTAGCTTCTCGTTCTAGGTGATGTTTCCACTGTACCTTGCAATACTTGATTGCTTTGTTTCTTAACCTTTTCCAGTTTTCTTCTAGAATCTTACAGGGTTTCTCAACATAAGTCAAGTCTGCTTGTAACTCAATCTCTTGATGAGTGATAGGATGATCGGGAACTTTTAGACATTTCTGAAGTTGTGAAACATGGAACACATTGTGAACCTGAGCTAACCTCTTTGGTAACTCCAGAGCATAAGCTATTGTTCTGTTCTGATTTAATATCTTGAATGGTCCAATGTACCTTGGACTTAATTTTGCTTTGACTCTGAACTGCTTTACTCCCTTCATCAGACTTACTTTGAGATAGACCATATCTCCTACTTCTGGATGCCAAGATCTACGACTTTGATCATCATAACTCTTTTGTCGACTCTGAGCTATCTTCAACCGATCTCTAAAGATATCTATGATATCTTGCCTTTCCTTGATATAATATGTTGCAAATTCTTTGCTACTAACAGGTTCATACCAACATATAGGTGATCTACACCTTCTTCCATATAGTACTTGATAAGGTGCTGCCTTCAGACTACTCTGGTAGCTATTGTTGTAAGAAAATTCTGCCAATGGTAAATGATCTTCCCATGAACCTCCAAAATCTAATGCACAAGCTCTAAGCATGTCTTCTAAGATTTGATTGGTCCTCTCTATTTGACCTCCAGTTTCTGGATGATAGGCGGTGCTAAAATCCAACTTTGAACCCTGCGCTGCATGTAATTGTTTCCAAAATGATGATGTAAACATAGATCCTCTATCGGACACAATTTTCTTGGGTGCCCCGTGTTTACTCACAATCTCTTTGACATAAATTTGCACTAATTTCTCATGATTATCCTTTTGATTCACTGGAATAAAATGAGCACTTTTTGTGAGTCTATCGACAATCACCCATATCATATCCTTTCGTTTCGACAATGTGCACATAAATTTCCACTAATTTCTCAGTAGTCCTGTGATAAAATCCATACATATTTCTTCCCACTTCCATTCTAGAATTTCCAAAGGCTGTAATGGTCCTGCTGGACTTTGATGTTCTGCTTTAACCCTTTGGCAAGTATGGCATTCCGATACATATTTTGCAATATCTCTCTTCATATTATTCCAACAGAACAACTCTTTTAAATCCATGTACATCTTCGTACTACCCGGATGTATGGAATATGGTGTTTCATGAGCTTCCGAAGTATCACTTCTCGAATCCCTGTCACATCTGGTACACAAAGACGGTTTTGAAACCATAAGGATCCATAAGCTCCTAGGTGAAGAACTGAGGTTTGACCTTGAGAGATTCTTCGAACTTCTTCAGTAATAAAAGGATCTTCACCTTGATGTCTATAAATTTCATGTTGAAGATCACTACTCTGTTCTTCAATCACTCACATGGTAGCTAATCCTCCAAGAACTGTTGTACTTATAAATTGTAATTCCATCCTTTCCAAATCCATCTGTAGTTCTTTTGGCAGTTCTTTATTCAAAGGTTGTATATCTATGCTTTTTCGACTTAAAGCATCTGCCACAACATTTGCTTTTCCAGGAGTGTAATTGATTGTTAGATCATAATCTTTAATCAACTCCAGCCAACGCTTATGTCTCATATTCAATTCCTTCAGGGTGAAGAAATATTTGAGACTTTTGTGGTCAGTATATAACTCACATCTTGCTCCATAGAGAAAATATCTCCATCCTTTTAAAGCAAACACTACTGCTGCTAATTCTAAATCATGGGTTGGATAGTTCACTTCATGTGGTTTCAATTGCCTAGATCCATAAGCAATTACTTTACGATCTTGCATAAGCACACAACCTAATCCTTCCTTGGATGCATCACAATAAACTGTGTAATCTTTTCCAGGTTCTGGAATTGCTAGGATTGGTGCGGTAGTTAATCTGGTCTTCAACTCCTGAAAACTTGCCTCGCACTTCTCATCCCATATGAAAGGTGTATTCTTTCTTAATAATTTGGTCATTGGTCTAGCTATCTTGGAAAAACCTTCTATGAATCTTCGATAATAACCAGCCATACCTAGAAAACCTTGGATTTGCTTCACATTGGTTGGTGCCTTCCAATCTAGTACTGATTGAACTTTGGACGGATTTACAGCAATTCCATCCTTACTGATCACATGACCAAGAAACTCTACTTTATCCAACCAAAATTCACACTTACTGAACTTAGCATAAAGCTTATGTTCTCTTAAGATTTGTAATGCTACTCTCAAATGATCTGCATGCTCTTCTGTATCTTTGGAGTATATCAGAATATCATCAATGAATACTATGATAAACTTGTCCAAATACGGCATGAAGATTTTGTTCATCAAATTCATGAATATTGCTGGTGCATTAGTCAGACCAAAAGGTACGACTAAATACTCATGATGTCCATACCTTGACACAAATGCTATTTTAGGAACATCTTCAGGTTTAATTTTTATCTGGCGGTATCCTGATCTTAGATCAATTTTGGAGAATACTCCTACTCCCTTGACTTGGTCAAATAAATCTTGTATTCTTGGTAATGGATACTTGTTCTTGATAGTGACATTGTTGAGATTTCTGTAATCCCCACACATTCTCTATCCACCATCTTGTTTATCCACAAAAATCACCGGAGTTCCCCACGGAGATACACTTTCCTGTATGAATCCTTTCCGGGCTAATTCATCAATTTGCTCTTTAAGCTCTTTTAATTCCTTGGGCCCCATTTTATATGGTGCTTGAGCTATTGGTGTTGTACCGGGTATCAGGTCAATAGTAAATTCTATCTCTCGATCCGGTGGCATTCCTGGTAATTCTGCTGGAAAAACCCCTTGAAATTCCTTCACCACTAGAATATCTTCTAATTTGGCCTCCTTCATTGAGTTCAACAGCAGATGTACCATGATATGACTATGTTTACCTGACTGATAAATTATCCTTCCTCCACTTGGAGATCTGATTGAAACGGTTTTCTCTTCACAATTGATCTAAGCTCCATAGTCTGTCATCCAATCCATTCCCAGCACTACTGCTATTCCTTTTAATGGGATCACATAAAGATCCGCATAATAGGTTTGACCACAGATTGAGATGACTTGGTTTAGTTTAATATGTCTAACTACCATAATCCCTCTAGCGGCAACTACGGTCATAGGTTTTTCTAACGGTGCCCTTCTAATCCCGAATTTATCACAAAACTCTTCAGATATGAAAGAAGTAGTTGCACCAGTATCAAATAAAACTTTTACGGTATTTGTGAGAATATTGAGCGTACCTATCACCGCCTGATTTGAGTTATCCACCTCCTCCAGGGTTGCGCAATTAAGCTTTCCCGTAGGTCTACCCCTCTTGTCATTATTGTTTTTGGCATAGCTTCCACCTCTGTTAGGCTGTCCGCCTCTGCCTCCACTGGCTTGTCCTCCACCCTTTGTGGGCTAACCACCGGGTGGTTTGTTTGGGCAATCAGGCTTAATATGACCCTTTTGTCCACATCCATAACAAATTATCACTAGTTTCTGGCAATCCTTGCTTATGTGTCCTGGAAGTTTGCAATTATGACATATGACATTCCTTCTAGGATTGAATTGTCCTCCAGTGTTATTGCTACTCCTGTTGTTGTTGTTGTAGGGTCCGTTCCTAGGTTGAAACTCCAGATTAGTTTTGGGTTTACTTGCCCGAATCCTCTTTGTTTCCTTCTTTGCTCTCTTCCTACGGTCCTCTTGGAAATTTTTATAATCATCTTCAAAAGTGATAGCTGCATCAAGCAACTGTTGAAAAGTTTGAGTGTTGGCAAGCCTCAACTGCATCTTCACAAATGGATTTAGTCCACGCATAAACCTTTTCTTCCTACTCGCCTCCGTGCTAACTTCTTTAGTAGCATAACGAGATAAGTCACTAAACTCCTGAATATACTTCATGACACTTGAGTATCCTTGTTGCAGTTCTTCAAACTCCCTATGCTTCAACTGTATGATACTCTCCGGAACATGATATTCACGGAATCTTTGTTTAAACTCCTCCCAATTGTACTCTCTTCCTGGAGGTTGCATTGCTAGCTGACTCTCCCACGATGACGCTGCAGGTCCGGTCAATAAATGTGTTGCATACCTCAACTTCTCTTCCTCATTACATCCTACAGTTCGCAACTTTCTTTCGGTATCTATTAACCAGTCCTCTGCATCCATTGGTTCAGGAGCAGATGCGAAAGGTAAAGGCCTAGTATCCTGGAAATCCGAAATACTAACACCACGTCCTTGAGGTGCCCTTGACTGTCCCACACGGTCTACTAACCCCTCCATGAACTTATTCTGGGACTCTTGCATCATTTGCATGTACTGCATAAAGTTTTGCTCCATTAATGACCTCATTGGTGGTGGTGGTAAATTGGCTTGTATTCTGGCATCTTCATCCGCCTTTTCTTTGGCTTCGCACTCCACACGCTGTTGTTCAGCCTCGTTTTCTACACCCGTTTCCATACCCCCTTAGTCCTGTAACATAAGTGAATACTCATAATTACATCATGCATATGTGTTCTGAGCTCAACTTCATGCACAGAACTAGTCACACAATGGAAAGCAAAATCCAAATAAGAACCAAATATGCATTACACACATATTCTAAATTACAAGCAATATAATTTATACAACGTGATTACAAGCCCTTACTCATTAAACATTACAAGCTTAGGTGGTACTATCTCACTTATTTATTTACATTAAGTCCTCCAACTCCAACTCTCATCTCCTGTGAAAATGCTCTTAATCAAAGTCACACTCCCCAGAAGTTGCATCGTTTGTCGTACATACCCAGAATACAACCGTGCTGTCGTGAAGTACGACACACTGACTGTGAAACAACTTGCCTTTTCGACGGACTATATTTAGTATCAGAAGTCTCCGGACTTGACACATCATTCAGCTGAAGTGTATCCATACCTTCCAACTCATCTGAAGTATCTACCGACTCATCCTCATCACTTTCTTCTTCATCCATCTCCTGCATCCTGACTCTAGAGGAATCAACAGAATTTTCCCCTTCTGGTGCCCCCCAGGTACTCTGTTGGGTACGATAGTCCTTAGCTATGATTGGATAATGCACATTATCTGGAGTAGGATAATCCTCGAACACCCTTTCTTCAGGATCTTCCTCCTCGGACTCTACATCTTCCATGTGGACATCTCTTCCATCAACAGAATAAGATCTTACGCCCATGCGACTAGTCTGTCCGATATCTCCAACTGAATCTTCCACAGGAATAGGATTCCTGGTAGATCCATCCATTGATCCGTACCTCCAGCCTTCAGAGTTCCCAATAGGTAATTCCGAGTCTTCAGTTCCCCAAGAACTGTGTGGTACTGGATGACTAGTGCCCCCATCAGGATATCTAATAGGTTCTGGTATCGGTGAATAGGGATATGGTGTAAAAGATGCTGGATATATAGGTATATACTTGAAAACTGGGTTAACCCTATCCACTGCTTCATTTTCCAGCTTAGATGCTAACTTCTCCCTTCTTTCAGGATTCATTAAATCCTCTAACATATCAACCTAATCTTCTATAATAATCTGATGTGTCTTATACAAAGATCCAACCATCAGTCGATATAGATCCATAAACTTAGAGGCTAGTTTTGGATGCTTCCTTACTAAAGTAAGGTGATTTGGTTCCGGTTCTTCATCTATAGAGTCATGAGGAATCACAAAATATGTGCTTCCGGCTAACTCTTCTGCTTTATGTTCCCGAACATTGGCTATTGCCTCCACAATAGCAACATGATATGCTGCTAGGTGACTTCTACCTTCTCCCATATGTAAGTTGTGATATAACCCAAGCTTCTTTGGTAGTTGAATGCTAACACGATATTTGGCTAACATTCGCCCAACATGGTAGGTAATGGTATTGACTGGGATATTAGTTGTGCAACCAAAAACCTTCAGAAGTTCTCGAAGTTGTTCAGTTAAAGCACCCTGATAATCATCAAGAGTCTCTGCTTTCCTTGCCAAGGTCTGTTTTGGAAACTTTGGTGCCATTTCAATTGTATAGATATAAATTTAATTAGTATCCATTAATTATAATGATGCATCATAATAAAGAATTATCGCACTAAAAAATATAACGAAATATTCCCAATTGAGTACTCATCATATAGGCTAGAGAACTCTTTACCGTTGCTCCTAGACTCCTACAGTTATTTCCCTTTACTAGGTTTCCAACCTAAGGTCAAAGCAATTGCTCTGATACCAGCTGCGGTGACCCAGCATACTACTGCATGTGTAGTACACTATAGTCGTTGATATGACACTCACAGAACACTCTTCCGTAAATATCACACCCCTCAGAGTGGTACAACAGAAACATTGCAGGTCCATCTTACAAACATACACACTTTATTATTACAAACCAAGAGTTCTCAAACTTCAAGCATTATGAATGTACAAACCAAACTTAAGTAGTTTTAGCAGAATTATAAAATTTCAAACTCATACTTCGAATTGAGCTCAACAACTTATTCTATATAGTTCCTGCTGCTCGGCTCAATTGTTTTACTAATAACTAAGGTAACTACTGGGACTCGTTGCCCTCCACTCCATAGCGTATCTCGTAGTCCACCCCTTCAACTCCTCTAGACAGGTCTGGTTCTTCGTAGCAGACATCCTCTTGTCCATTAGCTACGTACATCGAAGTGTCTTCTAGATTCTTAGAGTCTAAGCAGGGGTTCAAAAGAAAGAGTGAGTAACAGCGTTACCCAACAAGTTCATTATATGCAAGGTGGGAAGTTTGATGCTCTATCTACCACCTCGGACGATACGTCCTTGGTACTATGCATTTTTCGTAAACATTTCTTCAAAGATTTATTTTAATTATCAAAAACTATGTCCATCAGTCTTCACAGGTTGACCAGAACTTCATGGAGTTCCTTTCTGCCGTTCAGTAGCTCCTTCCTAACGAGGAGTAACATGTCATAATTCTTACACTCTGCAGAGGTGCGTTGCTTTACCCATGAGAGACCAACTCCTTGTTGCACAACCGACCGTACTTTCCCGTCCACAATTCCATGATGTGGGGCCTAATAGGTGATCCAAGCCAATCACTGCCCTCTCCGTGACCCCATATGTCTGCACGATCCTCCGGGGCTAACTACACCTCCGTTAAGCCTCCAACTAGGGCAAGCTATAACCCTGGTGAGTTCCCGAAGACTCTATGAAGTGGTGATGCCCCTGGTAAGCCCCCTAAAAGGCCCGACTATACCTCCGGCAGCCACTCATAAATAATCTAGATACCTAAATCGTGGGGCCTAAGGGTGTCCACCCATATGCCGGATCCATACCAGGAATCCCAACGTCATGATAAGGTCATCTTGCCTTCATATGAAAGGAAGAAGATACAGCTAACTTCTCAGTCCCATTCCAAATCTCATGGTTAACGCGTATTATATGGCGCTAGAATCACTGATGTCATGGGTTGTTAAGCCTATGTGACTTATGCAATTGGAACCCTAAGTTCCATTGCTCATCTTTATCATCACTTAGGATGATACTACATTTTATTTGCAATGCATAGTAATGTCATGCAATGATCTATTATTTGCTTCCTTCCATGTTTTACCCTTTTAGTAAAAGCTTGCTATTTTATTCAATTGATAAAATATAATATCATGCTATGAATTTATTTCCTTTGAATATGTTATGAAATTCCTTTAAGGAAATAGGATTTATTTTCATCACACCAAATTCACTCTGCAAAAATACAAATTAGTATTTTTATACAATAATGTATTCATTTAGGTCTTAAAAGTGAATTTTATTCAATTTTAGGTTTTTCCCATATTTTTGTAAAATTAAAAAATAATTATCATCCTATTATTAATAGCTCTAAATTTTTAATTGCCAAAATTCTATTGATTATTTTTTAGTCAATAGAAAATACTTTTGTGAATTTATAGATATATTATTTGTATTTTTAGGATTTGTATTTATTTATCTAGAGTCATTTTTATCTCAAGGACATATTTGTAATTAATCTTTTTAAATAATCCTATTAAGATACGGGCCTAGACCACTGGGCTGGCCCGGCCCACTTGACCCGGCCCACCTGGCCTGGTTACACTCACCAGAGTGGTACTGGGCTGCCCATAGGCCCAGTACCCCCTTCGCACGCTCACTCTTCTCCCCTCTCTCACTCTCTTGTGCACACGACCCTCTCCTCCGTCTGCCGCCGCCGCGCATGATTTCGGCCGAATCCGGCGGCTGTGGCTGCCGCCACGGTGCAAGGTGGCTCAGTCGATGACGCTGCTTCATCTCGTCCAAGCAGATCCACGGTGGATGCTTTCTCCTGGCCGTGTTGACCCCTGCCCTAGGCTAGGGTTAGGGTTTGCCGTCCTGGAGCATCGGCGATGGTGCGCCGGTTCTCCACGGCGTTCACCGCTCTTCTCCGGTGGATCTAACGCGCGGTTGGGTGCGGGTTGCAGTGCCCCTTCGGGGTGCTCCCCGTGCCGTCGTTCCTGGTTCGCCGTCGGTCAACCTCTGCTTCCTCTTCGGTTCTTTTTGCGAGTCCCTTGAGTAAGATTGGCTACTCCTCCTCTGTGCTCCCCTTTGCCTTGCTCGATACCCTCTATGTGCCTTAGTGGTAAATCCCGAATGGATTTCATGATTCGATTAGGGTTCATCCCTCTGGCCTGGGCATGATGATTCTATTAGGATTGATTGTAGTGATTATATTGTCCTGGATGTTTACCCCCTTGTGCTAGTGATGTGAATTTCACTGTGGTTTCATGAGCCTAGTTCTGATAGTGGTTCTATCAGTAATGTGCAGTTGATCTATATACCCTGATTTATGTTGATCTCTTCCATTGGAATGAGAATGGTATTCCTAGGCTTTCCTGATTAGAGAAAATGCAATTATTTGTCTGATTTCTAGATATTTATTCCAGGAAAATGATTAATTATTTTATTGTAAGCTAATTGATCAAATACCAGTAAAGCCTTGGCTTGGTTTTAGATGTGACCTTTGTGACACCTTCTTTAGAATGGTACACAAATGCATGTTCTTCTATTGCCTAAATCTTCCTGTCTCCAAGTTTGGTTGGTTAAGTAACTGAGAACTTTTGCTCGCGTTAGTATCCTAATCTGCTGTAGTCTATTAGCCTATGATGCTGGTCTGAGGCATGACTAGGAAATACTAAATTATTTCTAGCTGTCCCGTAAGATATGCTTTGATGCATGTATCAGCTAATGATTCTTGACTCCTTTTAAAAAATGATGGATCTCCTCACTGTCAAATGTTGATCCTTAAGATCCTAAGATTACAGAGGTGCTACTCCATAGGAGATGTGCCCTGAATCTAGGTCTAAGACTATTGCCTATTTATAAATGTGGAGATTTGAATATTTATCCAAGATCTATGATGCAAAGGCTGAGATCTTGGATTTGTTTGTAAGGATTTGTTATTCCATCATATATATCCAAGTAAAAACCATATGCTCATATGATTCCATGATGATTTGATCATGTGGTGATGTTGTTTGAACTCACCAGGTTGCTTGTTGATTGATGATGTGGTGATGTAGCTTTCTACTTGATCTTGCTCTGCACCACCTGGTGCTGCTCCTGTAACTTGATGCTTGATCTCTCTTTCCACCTGCTCCACCCCCTCCTTATGTTACCATCAGGTAGAGATTTGATGGTTGATGTGGTTAATTTGGTGGAGAAATGGCTCTGGTTTCAGCAAGTTCTATTGATGTGTGTGTGACTGAGAAGAAGAGCTAAACTTCTGTGTTTCCCCTTCGGCTGGTACTCTGTGCGGTACCTTGTATCACTCTCGGTATTGACAAAGACACCACATGCAGTCAGTCGACTAAGTTGTGTGTGCGTGTGTGCTGTGCATGTGGATCAACTCAAGTAACTTGGTTGTTACTCTTACCTTTTTACTATTTGTCAGCCTAGTGAAACCTATTTGTTTAACCACTTGGCTTTTTATCGTAACTTTGTTATTACCGAGAAGAACAGATACTTCCATTGGTGAAACTTACCCTTTTATTTACTCAATGATGTACCAGGAATAGTGCACTTCACTATTCAATACTGAGAGTAAAATTACCTTACTAATCCCTAATCTTTCTTTTTAGTTGTTTTTCTTACTTCCAGGATCAAGATCTGGACTCACAAGATTAGTGTAGGATAGATAGTTAGTATAGGTTCTCCTTGTAACCTTCTTTGTAATTCTTTTGTAAAGGTTCTTGTAAAGATGTTATTACAAATTTTAATAAAGTTAAATTTCTATTATGTGTAATCTTATACCTTTGATGTATTTGTCATCATTTGTGACCTCATTATAAGAAACAGAGAAATAAGAATTATTTCTTATTTAATTCTTTTTCCTTGTCATTAAATCTGATTGTTGATTACTATCCTTTCTTAAAATCAAACAATGTTAATTGGTTTTCTTTTTGAAAACACTTAAATATAAATAACTCCAAACATTTAAATACTTTCAATTTGATTTGAATTTCAAATTTAAATTCCAAGTAATCTCCCCAAATTCTTAATACTGCCTAAAGATCATGTCAGAATTCATAGCAATCACTAACAAGAGCTATTCCTACCTCCAGTTAGTGAAAGAAACTCTGATCCCTTTAGTGTTTTGTTTGGCGAAGAATTTATCTAGATTTTACACATGCATGAATGCACAAACTTATATTCCTATTTCTACCCTTCGTTGGATCCTAATGTTGGGATGTTACACATAGTTATACATGTTTCTTGTTTGTGGTTTCGCTGGTGGAGGACTATAGAGCTCATAAAACGATGACGGACAGAGGAGAAAACGTTTGCACGAAACTGAACAAAACTGCACTGTCCCCGTCACCGACGACGACTTCCGAGCCGGGGTCTTCCGTCTGTGCCGAAGCGAGAACGGAGAAGGCGCCCCCGCGGCATCGCACCATGAGCGGAGGGATTTCACGTACGGAAGTACATGGGGGTGTACTAGGAGAGATGCAGGGACTCACCGAGCTTGTCCTCACGGCGGGGCACACGGACATCGAGGGCGATGCGTGGAGGCCGGTGGCGGGGCGAAGGTTGGGCAGCCTGACGGCGTCCGAGCAGCTCCTCGTCACTGTGGCGGGGTCAATCTCTGCAGTTTCTCACGTGAGTGAAAGAGATTGGGAGGGAAAGAGGAAGGGTCGCGGCGGTTAAGTACTAGGCGCTCATTCGTCCCGGTTTGTGGCTCCAACCGGGACGAAAAGGTCATACATTCCGGTTGGAGCCACCAACCGGGACGAATGCTCTGATCATTAGTCCCGGTTGGTGGCTCCAACCGGAATGAGTTCTTTGATCATTTGTCCCGGTTCGGTCCACCAACCGGGACGTATGATCTTTTTCAAATATTTTTCAAACTTTTTAGTCTAGGTTCCCGGCTTATTGCTTATTTAGGTATTTTAATTTGAAATGGTTTTCAAATAGTAAATTATTTTGAATTTAAAAAAACTTTCAACATGAAAAGTGTTTGAATTTGAATAACTAATATAAAACCATTTTTTGTTTTCTAAAATAATTATTCTAACTATTAACCATTTTGCCATATTTAATTAAAAATGCATTAATTAATATTTTTTTGCATACTTTGAAATTTAAAAAAACTTTCGACATGAAAAGTGTTTGAATTTGAATAACTAATCCAAAACCATTTTCTATTTTCTAAAATAATTATTCTAACTATTCAAACTATTAACCATTTTGCCATTTCAATTAAAAATTCATTAACTAATATTTTTGCATACTTTCGAATATGACAAAACTTTTAACATGAAAAGTGTTTGAATTTGAATAACTAATCGAAAACCATTTTATGTTTTCACTTTGTTCCGGAACAAATGGGTCAAGTTAACATGAGTCAGGGTAAAGGTAGACGAGCAGTACGGAATGACAATAGTGGATCTCAACAATCTTGGATATAGAGACGAACCATTCGTCCTAGCCAATGGCTTACTCATAATCATGTCTAGCCCTATAGTACACAGCTTCAGGGTCATCTTCGTCATCGTCTTCGTCGTCGTCTCTATGGCATATTCCGGGAATTCTCAACTCTTCCCCGGCTTGTGCACGAGGCAATCGGGGACCGTCAACAATGGCATATTCCGAGGGCACCTTCCACTCTAGCCTCGGATTCATGATGTGCGGGGGAGGGGACTCTCGGATGACAACGCGGCTATGCCTACGATCTTCACCACCGCCACCCTTCTTGTGGCTTTGTGGCAGGTGAAAGTCCTTCACAAAATGAGCTATCATGTTCAAGGTTTCATGGCATTTAGGTTCACAATATGTGGCCATGAACCCATCTTGGCGTATGTCCCTTGGTTATGATCGCTTCGACCGTAACCATGGAGCATCTTCTTACTTAACGGGATGCTTGGCTGAATTTTCACTGTGAAGGGCGGAATTTCATCAAACTTATTATAATCTTCTGACATGTATGTCTTGTTCTTGACTCCCACGATGCTTCTTTTCCCTAAAAGAACTATGTGACGCTTTGGCTCATCGTGTGATGTATTTGTTTGCTTTTTTTTTCTTTTTTTGGTCTGGAGGACATGTCCTTCACATAGAAAACCTGAGCCACATCATTAGCTAGGATGAATGGTTCGTTTCTGTAACTAAGATTGTTGATATCCACTATTATCATTTCGTACAACTGGTCTACCTTTACCCCTACTCCATTCAGGTTAAGTTCCCATATCTCATCTATGTAACCATAGTATGTGTCCTTTTGCCCATTCTCGTCTGTTGCATCAAAGCAGACACCACTGTTTTAGTTGGTGCTCTTTTTATCTTGGGCGGTCGTGTAAAATGTATTCCCATTTATCTTGTACTCTTCGAAATTCAATATAGTAGAAGATGGTGGATCCGGCCAACAAGTAGAGCTGATATCTAATAGTGGTGTCATCATGAGATGTGTTCGCAATCAACTGCTGAAAGTCTTCATGTGTTCGTATTTAATCCAGGAGTCAAGCTTCCTCGGGTTTGTGGAGCGTACAATATTCTTGTGTACCTCGATATATGGAGCCACAAAGGTGGAATTTTCTAGAACTGTGTAGTGTTCTTGAGTGAATAATTTCCCGTCCCTACATATCATTTCTTTCTTTCCTAGCATGCATTTTCAACTCAGTCTCCCCTCATGCCGCGATTCAGGAACATCAATCGGCTTAAGGTCAGGAATAAAGTCAACACAAAACTCAATGACCTCCTCTATTCCATAGCCCTTGGAGATGCTTCCTTCTGGCCTAGCATGGTTATGAACATATTTCTTTAAGACTCTCATGAACCTCTCAAAGGGGAACATATTGTGTAGAAATACAGGACCGAGAATGGAAATCTTTACGACTAGGTGAACCAGGAGATGCGTCATAATATTGAACAAGGATGGTGGGAACACCAACTCAAAACTAACAAGACATTGGACCACATCCTTTTATAACCTTGTCAGAATATCTTGATTGATCACCTTCTGAGATATTGCATTAAAGAATGCACATAGCTTCAAAATGGGTACTCGAACATTTTCTGGTAGAAGCCCCCTCAATGCAGCCGGAACAAACTGTGTCATAATCACGTGACAGTCATGAGACTTCAGGTTTGGGATTTTTTCTCTGCCATATTTATTATCCCCTTTATATTCGACGAGAAGCTAGACAGCACCTTGATACTGTAAAGCACTTCAAAAAATATTTCCTTCTCTATTTTGGTAAGAGCATAGCTGGCAGGACTTAAGTGATGCCCTTTATCCGTATTTTTCTGTGGATGCATGTTCTTTGGGTCTTTAATACGTCGCTGGTCCTCCCGCGCTTCTGGTGTATCTTTTTCCTTCTCATACACATCCAGGAAGCCTAACAGGTTCACGCAAAGATTCTTCGTCACGTGCATGACGTCGATTGAAGACCGGGCATTTAGAACTTTCCAATAGGGTAGCTCCCGAAATATAGATTTCATCTTCCACATGGGCGTGTCCGGTAGCGACATCATTCGGAACAGATTGACCGCCAGGACCCTTTCCAAAGATTACTTCTATGTCCTTACTTTCTTTCTTACAGGATGATTGGTCGAAAGAAATCAACGATTCCCCTAGGTACACAACCTTCTTATATTTATACAAATATGTACCTTCAGTCTCATCTAAATAGTGCGTGCATGCCTTGTATCCCTTGTTTGTCTGTCATGAAAGGTTACTAAGAGCAGGCTAATCATTGATGGTTACGAAAAGCAATGCTTGTAGGTCAAATGGCTCTTGTTTGTGCTCATCCCACACACGTACACATGGTTTTCCCCACAACTGTAAGAGTTATTCAACTAATAGCCTTAGGTACACATCAATGTCGTTGCCGGGTTGCTTCGGGCCTTGAATGAGCACTGGCATCATAATGAACTTACGGTTCATGCACAACGAAGGAGGAAGATTGTAGATACATAGAGTCACAGACCAGGTGCTGTGACTGCAGCTCTGTTCCCCAAAAGGATTTATGCCATCTATACTTAGACCAAACTATAAGTTTCTTGTGTCACCTGTAAAGTTCGGGAAGTCTCTCTCGATTTTTCTCCACTTCGACCCATCAGAGGGGTGTCTCAACTTCCTGTCTTTCTTACGGTCTTCTTTGTGTCATCGCAACAACCTGGCATGCTGTTTGTTTCTAAACAGACATTTCAACCGTGGTATTATAGGAGCATACCACATAACCTCAGCAGGAACCCTCTTCCTGGGGTGCTCTTCATCGCCCTCATCATCACCACGGTCATCTCGTCTGATCTTATACCGTAGTGCAGTGCATACCGGGCATTTATCTAAATTTTCGTACTCCTCACCACGGTAGAGGATGCAGTCATTAATGCATGCATGTATCTTCTGCATATCTAATCCTAGAGGGGAGAGAGTCTTCTTTGCTTCGTACGTACTCTCGGACAATTCGTTATCCTTTGGAAGTTTTGGCTTCATTATTTTCAGTAACTTCACAAATCCCTTGTTAGATAAACCAACAGCAATTCCATTGTGGTATTGAGCTTTGTGTTGCCATCTTCGTAATTTGGGTACACCAATTTTTTGTGATCCTCTAACATGCCCTTGAACTTCAACTTCTCCTTTTCTGTTTTATAGTCTCGCTTTGCATCAGAAATGACCCGACCAAGATCATCGGTGGGCTCATCTGATGCCCGTTCTTCACCTCCTTCTTCTTCATTATCTTCCGTTGCAGTATCACCGTATTCAAGGAACATAGGACGATAGTTGTCATCATCCTCTTCTTTTTCATTGTCTTCCATCATAACCCCTCTTTCTCCGTGTTTGGTCCAACACTTATAGCTGGGCATGAAACCTCTCTGAACCAGGTGGTCGTGAAGCATTTTCGAGGAAGAGTACTCCTTGACGTTCCGACAATCAACACATGGACAATGCATAAAACCATTCGCTTTGTTTGTCGTAGCCACATCGATAAATTTGTCCACGCCTTTAATGTACTCAAAAGTGCATCGGTCATCGTACATCCATCCCCGTCGGTTCATCTGCATCATATAACTAAGTTTATCAAAACCCTTTACAGAACATCATGAATAGTAAAATGACCACTTTACATCGACACATGCATTGTATCAATGATAAATGAAAGGATAAGGTTGCCAACCTCGATCGAGGAGGAAAGAAAGAGGAGAAAGCTTAAGTGTGGCTCGGGCACCTCATATCTTTTTTGTTTTGTGTGAAATCAAGCGGCATCATTCTCTTAGGCATTTCATCGAATACCTCATGTGCATAGAAAAAACTAGCACACACATCTCACACCTTCCACTAAGAAAAAACAAAGGAGAGGGTTGGTTGGCTAGGGTGGCTGATGTATTTATTATATGCAAACTATTCGTCAAACCGGGACTAAAGGTGTGCGGCAGGGCACGTGTCTGACACAAGACCTTACAAACCGGGACGAATACTCCCTTACGAACCGGGACGAATGCCCCCGGCTCCCGTGCGACACTCCGGCCACTCGAACCGGGATGAATGCTAGAATTAGTCCTGGTTCGTGGCGCGACCGGGAACAAAGCTCTAGGACGCTCCCGAACGAAAGGCTCTCTTTCTACTAGTGTCCTTTAGCAGCGTGGTGTAAAATTTGATCAGTAAAACTTCAGATTCTCATCTAGTCGCCCCTTGCACTTTGTTGTCCATTACACTTGACAAAATATAGGGATTGTATTTAAATATATATATATATATATAGGAAAAATATTTCTTACTCCCAGGTGTAACTACACCCACGTCTCATATACTACCTTACGAAAGTATTTGTAATATTTTATCTGTTTGAGTATGTTTATATACTATATCTAAGATACTTCCAACCAAGTTAGATGAAAAAATTACAAGTGCACTAATAGTTTGCACTATATATGTAAAATACCGTCATATTTGTACGTACAAAAGGAGTATCTTAATAAAAATTACATACTACCAAAAAAAATAGTATATATACTGCCCAAATATTCTTATATACTTCATACTACGCGTACATACCTTCCGGTATGGTAGATACTGCCTAGATAGTGTAAAACACGTGTGGGTGTAACTACACTCGGGTGTAGTATGAATATGTCCTATATATATATATATATATATATATATAGAGAGAGAGAGAGAGAGAGAGAGTGACGTTATTTGACACCCAGGTATAGAATAGTTATTCTTCATCCACCCTCTATCTTTCAAACCGTATATGATTTTTATGTCACGTAAATTTTCTCTTATCTCGGAAGTCAAGAAGAACATAAGAAAATTTAGACATGTCGTAAAAAAAATCGTTTACATGCCGTATAAAAATACGACGTAAAATGCATATTGTCTATGTATTTTACACTATAATGACTCATAAATCATATTGTTTTATCGATTTTTTTACGTTTCTAATGAACATGAACATAATTATTAGTATAAAAAACATAAATTTCTATATGTGAGAACATAAAAATATGTGGGGTGCAAAATAACTATTCTGCACCCTGGGTGCTGAATAGGGTTTCTATATATATATATATATATATGAAATATACTTCTTACACCCGGGTGTAACTACACCCATCTCTCATATACTACCTTACGAAAGTATTTGTAATACTTTATCTATTTGAGTATGTTCATATACTATATCTAAGATACTTACAAACAAGTTAGGTGAAAAAATTGTAAGTGCACCCATAGTTTGAACTAATGTAAAATACCGTCATATTTGTACGTACAAAAGGAGCATGTGAATAAAAATTACATACTACCAAAAAAATAGTATATATACTGCCCAAATATTTTTATATACTTCATACTACGCGTACATACCTTTCGGTATGGTAGATACTGCATGTATAGTGTGAAATACGTGTGGGTGTACTTCTTACTCCCGGGTGTAACTACACTCACGTCTTATATACTATCTTACGGAAGTATTTGTAATACTTTATATGTTTGAGTATGTTCATATACTATATCTAAGATACTTGCAAGCAAGTTAGGTGAAAAAATTGCAAATGACCACCGTCATATTTGTACGTACAAAAGAAGTATGTGAATAAAAATTACATACTACCAAAAAACAGTATATATACTATCCAAATATTCTTATATACTTCATACTATCCATATATAGTCTCCAGTATGATAGATACTGTATAAATTACGTGAAACACATATGGATGTAATTACACCTGGGTGTAGTATGAATATGTCTAGGGTTTAGGGTATATATATATATTTCAATCTTCAGTCTGCCTAGAGAAGGTTCAGACATAATGTTTGGACATCCGCCCAAACATTTACACATGTTAGGGGATTGGACACCAAGAATCACGAAATTGGTTCTTTTATGTGATTATTTAATGCAGTTTTATAATTGTCACAAAATGAGGAGGAAGATGACGTCTGGTACTCACGTGAACTTGTGGCGGTACGGAGGTGCTCCAAAAAAACTCAGAGAAATGGAGCCCGAAATAGCGCGCCTGTAATCAACTTCTCCATATTCCACAGAAACACATTCAATTTATGGGCAACATTTATTTAAAAGAAAAAAAAGCTAAACGGAGACGCGGATGGAAGCAACAAAAACAAATGAAATCTTATCACACAAACCACACACTGTCCACTTCATTGTAGGCGGCACGATGAAGCCCGCTTACCCGTCTAGTTTTTATATCACTCGGAGGATTTCTTCACCTATATGGCCATGTGTGCCATAGCCAACATAAATCCAACATTCTATATATATCGAAAGGAAAAGAAAAACGTCACTGCGTATTATTTGGCTAGCCATTGAGAATCTACTTTTTCCGTTCGGAAATGTAAAACATTTTAGCTTTGTTAAATAAATATATCTAGACACTTTTAGCGTATAGGTTCACTCCGAAACTCTATAAACCTATACACTAAAAGACGTCTAGATACATTTCATTCATAAAACTAAAACGTCTTATATTTCTGAATGGAGGAATTACGTTTTATCTACGGTTAAGTGCATGGCGGTCAGGCGGCCGTAATGTCGGCACTAGACTCCGAATGCAGGTCACCAGCCCAGCCCTCGCGTAAGCTGGGTCTGTGACCGCATCTTGGAAGTTCGAACAGGTCTACTCAACACCATGGAAAGGTAGCTGTCGATGGAGGAAGCATGCATGCGATGCAAGTAGTTGTGTCAGTTAGTGCCGTTGCATTTGACTAGACAAGAGAGACGATCGAGAGGTCGTCTCGCCCGGATACATAGAATCTTCATTCCGCTGAGCTTGTCATCGGGAACAATATAGAGGGACTTCTGTCCATGTCTACATCTCCATATCTCATGTCCAAGCTGGCAATTTTCTTCGACTATATGGATAAGAAAAACGCGGAACAAAACGGGACTGCTAGCACGTCCACAGCATAATAATCCATCAAAACTTTATGCGTTATCTACAGAACCTTCAGTATACAGAAAATCCAAAACCGCTAGCATTTCCGAAGCATCTTCGGTTGAAGCGTGTCAACATCAATTAAGCCAGGCATCAGTAGTAGCATCCTATCCCAGGCCCCCAGCTCATGAATGGCCTTAAACATTGCCGTGAAGGTTAGCTAACCGCAGACACGGGAACAGTTAAGCTGTAGGTACGTACTCCTACATTTCAAAAAAAAAAGGTACGTACTCCTAGGACCGTACTATGTGTACCACTGTAGTAGGTAATTACGCGCTGGCGCGCACGCACGACAAAATAAGCATGTCCTGTGAACTAATTCAGCACCAGTCTGTCGTGACCGTGCATCATAGTACCCCGGACATGGTACGGACTTCCCGTACACGGCCACTCATCACTGGAGCCGCGACCACTCGAGAGGTAGGTACTGTACCTTCAGATTCGTTAGCTGGTTACACGTCAGAATGGATGGATCTAGGGGCCGTTCAGGGCCTACGCGTCCACCCGGCCTGTTTGATGAAAGCGCTGGATGGGCGCGCGCACCTTGCACGCGAATCGTGAGGTTGCTGGTCCCTCTCGAGGTGCCCAGCCCCGGCCGTTTCTCCGTGCTCGCTAGCGCGCAGACACCCGGGTATCGGCATGGGCTGGATCCCGGCTCTGCCACACATATCTCGCCCATCCATCCATGGACGCACACACACACACAGTCCCCCGACCCAATCAGGTAAGTGCGCCCACGAATGATTCGGATGTACTCCTCCTGGCAGAAGCATATCGATCTACCGAGATCCGCTGCCATGTGCCGGCGTGCACCTGGGCCAGGTACGGACGCGGATGCAATCAGTGAACGATATTATTCCTCCTCGATCGCCTGCTTGCTGCCTGCTGCACGCAGTGCTGGGCATGAGAATGCCTAGGGGGGCAACCCTGGCCACGAATTTGCTGCCGTACGAGTAGCGGCAGCGAGCAGCACAAAAACACACGAATGAGCGAAGGGTGTCGGCACCTGGATGCACGAGATTGTGGTGTGACTCCTCGTCCTGCGCCGCAGAGTCTATGCCGACTGGATACGGTCATGGTTTGCTTCCTTGTTTGGTAGATGCACCTTTCTGATTCGACCAGTCTCGATCCAGTCGCCAAGTCAGCGTGAGACCGTTTCGGTTGACTCTGTTCTCAGCGCGGACAAGGCTGCCGACCACAAGAGCATCCTGCATGCTTTGGTGGCTGACTATGTCGAAGCCCAACCGCGCGTTGCTAATGTGCAGAGAGCGCCAACAATGCCAAAAAGAACACGTTGTGCCAGCGTGGCTAGTCATAGTAAGATACGACGGCCATCCCTTGCCCTGTTGGCTTCCCGATGAGGACGAACCTCCCCCACCGTCGCCTCCCCTTCTCTTCATCCACCATCGTTCATCTTCATGTCGCCGATGTCCTCCAGCCTGCCGCTCGTGTTGCCCATCGATCGATCTGCACTCTTGTTGTCCTCCAACTCGCCCGCCTGGCCCCGTCCGAGCTCGCCCCGCCTTACCCGAGCCCGCCACGTCTTCGGTCCACAATGGTTGATGGGTTTGTTACATGAAAAACAAAAAATTCCTACGAGATTGTGGAATAAAACCCAAGATCATATCTACGGGATGCTAGTAGCAAAGTGGATCAGATCTACATATCCTTGATTAAACACGAGCATTTACGATCTGATGATCGAGGTTGATGTAGTTGTACACGAGTCGGATCAATCCGATGAAGTACCACACGAGCAGCACCTTCACGGTATCCATATGTACGGCTTGACGGAGTCTCCTCCTCCTTTATCCATCATGTGAGGGAGAAGAGGTCGATGAGATCCCGACAGCACGACGACATCGTGATGGATATGGTGGAAGAATTTGGTAGAGCTTCGCTAAGCTTCACTATGGAGGAGGGAGTACGGAGGGAGAGGGTGGCGGCTAGCAATATGTTCTGTACCTCATGCCCCTCCATTCCTTTATATAGGGCGAGGCCAACCATGGGGGCATCCCCTCCCCAAGAAGGGGGCAATGGCCTGGGAGGGAACCCCTCCTTCAATTCAGGGCTCCTCCTAGTGGCTAGGGTTTGGGGGTTGGGGTGTATAGGCCTATGGGGCCGTGGAGCCCTAGCCAAGTAGGCCAAGGTGTCCTCTCGTTGGCCCATGCCAGTCCTCCGGACAGGTGGACCCCTCTGGAGACCTACTGGAACCTTCTAGAATATTCTAGAACATTTCCAATAATATCCTGAACTTTTCCTGGAACCCCAATACCATCTTCAATATACTTTTTCCTTAACTTCGGACCATTCCAAAGCTCCTCATGATATCTAGGATCCTACCTGAGACTCCGATCAATATTCTAGTACACCATCTATTATCTCATCAAACCCTACCGATATTGAAGTGTGAAGTGTGTGACCCTGCGGGTTCAAGAACGTGTGACATGATCAAGACACCTTTCCGATCAATAAACAATAGAGGGGCCATGGATATCCATAATGGTTTCCACACATTCCATGAAGTTCTTTCATCAGTTGAACCACGATGTCGAGGATTAAATTAATCCAGCATCCAATTCTCTTTGTCATGTGATGTATTACTTGCTCGAGATTCGAACGTCGGAATCACCATACCTAATTTAATCTCATTATGACAAGTTCTCTTTACTCGTTTCGTAAAATAATACCGTCATGAATAAACACATTAGTCACGTGCTTCTTGCAAGTTACTTAGGATGTTACATTATCGAGAGGGTCCATGGATATATCTCTATTACATGGAGTGACAAACCCTAGGCTTGACTCATGCAACCTAACAAGCACTGTCAGAGATACCTGAAATACACCTTTATGATCATCCAAGATGAAGTTACGGTTGATGTCCACAAGGCATTCTTCCAGTACCAGGGAGTAACATAGTATCATGGTCTAAGAAAGTGGTACTTGACATTCACGATAGTTATATCAATTAAACTTAGTGACACGATCAAAAGATATGCTTATTATTGTGTTTATCCATCACTTTATTCTCCTAATGATATGATATCGTTATCAAGTCACATTTCATGTTCATGATTAGAAAACCTTAACTATCACTTGAGCAACGAACTAGTCCATAAGAAGCTTATTAGGGACATGGTGTTGTCTATTATCCACACATGTAGTTAGTTTCTGTTTCATAAAGTTATAACATAGAGAATAAACAGTTGCCATAAACATGAAATATAATAATAATAATTTTATTATTGCCTATTGACATATTTCCAACAGTGGTGTCCATCAAAGAAAGAGAGAAATTAGGGTAGGTGTTTGGTGGGAGGGGAGAGACGAGGAAAAATGCTTTGTGTGGCTTTCACATGGGCCAGGCCCTGTCCGGTCACTTGTTAGTGGATAGTCCGGCTCGACCCAAACTAGTGCGTGGATTGTTTGGTCATCTGTATCGTCTCACTAGGGCAGGTGCTAGTCCATTTGATATAAACGAACATGTCCTGGCTAAATGGGTCTCCTGATGCATATGTCCTTAGGAACCACTACTACTGAAAAGGCTATAGGAGACACTCTTATAGGAACGCATTTAGACCATACGCGTCTCCTATAAAATAGGTGAGGCGGACTGTCTTGCTAAAAACAGGCGAAGCGCATATTATTAGGATGCGTCTCCTATAATCCCTGTACGGACGAAATCTGGCAGCCCCAGATTATGCGAGGCGCATTCTACTTCATATGCGCTCGAGTAGTTCAAATACTTGAGGCGCATATGGAGCAGATGCGCCTCTAGTAAGTTATGTGAGCCCAATTATAGTAGGTGCCAAAATATAGGAGGCGCACCAACACATATGCGCATATGGAGTAGAATGCGACTTGAGTAAACAGATCCCCCCTATCGCCTTTTAAGTTTTGTAAAAAATAAACAAAAATGATAAAAACTTAAAAAAAAAATCCTTTGAGTTGTAGTTAGATTTTAGGGTATAGTTGTAGACAAAATTGAAAAACATGAATTACAATATATTTTGCAAAAAAGGTTATGGAACGGTAAAACGGTCCTAACTTTTGCATACGATGTCAGAAAAAAGGTTTAATATATCCAAATGATCGCCTCGAAATTTCCTACTAGATTTCAACCGCTTGAAGCCACTGAAGATTTTACATATTCTCCAAATTCGAAAAGAGTAAAATGTTATGGCAGACGGAAGTTTTGTTTCTGCAAAAAACAAAAAACTATTCGAGGCGCTCGCATAAGTGAAGCCGGATTCAAATTCGAAACAGCCACCTACCACACCTACTCCCTCTCCTCCTTCTCCTCCACCTCTCCTTCTTCTCTCCTTCTCCTCCTCCTCCACCTCCGGTGGCATCCTCCTCCTCTTCCTCCGACGATCTTCTCCTCCTCCGGTGACCTCCTCCTCCGGCAACCACTCCGGCCATGGCCTCCACAGCCACACCGACCACTTCCTCCTCCACCACCTTCTACGACCACCTCCGGCGATGACCTCCGGTGGCCTCATCCTCCTCCACCACCTCCGGCGACCCCCATGGCCATGGCCTCCCGCACATGCCTACGATGGTAGGTTGTGGCCACGGGCACGGCCTCCGACGAGCTCCGATGAAATTCCAGCCAGATCCAGATCTGGCTGCCATTTTTTTAAAAAAATTTAAAAATAATATACGAGGCGCATTCGAATCAATATGCGTCTCGCATATTCAAAATATAGGAGACACATATTTAGAGTATGGGAGGCGCATATCAATATGCACCTCGTATATCCAGGATATAGGAGGTGCATATCATATGCGCCTCGCATAAAAAATACTAGAGACGCGGCGCTAGAGACGCATATGATATGCGCCTCACATAGCATTTTTGGTGCGCCTCACATAGCGTTCCCTAGTAGTGAACATCATGGTTGTATTGTTTTGCACGGCATTATATTAGGAGCATCGTAGCTAGACCCTCAACACAACAGTTAACATGGCCGACTACAAAATGAGTGAAAAGTCAACCATTTTAAGTTTGATCGTAAAAATATGAGGAGTTACAATAACAAACCAATACCAACAGTTCACCATACAATATATATGCATTAACTCATATATTATAGTTGATATTTTATTCTATACAGTAAGTCAAACTCATAAGTATTGACATGTTAACTAATTTCATATGCCGGAGTGCATACTACTAAAACGCGTTTATATATGTGTGTATTTAGGCAAATTTGTGATACTCCCTCTGTCCTAAAAAGTATGTCTCAGATTTGCTAAAAATTAGATGTATCTATATACTATAATATATCTATATCTAGACCTATGTAAATTTTGATAAATCTGCGACATCTTTTTCAGGACGAAGGGACTACTTATTTTCGAATAGGAGGGAATAGGATATATCGAGTGCACGTGTACTTTTGCTGTAAAATACTGTAGAACCAAATGGTGAAAGGTACAGACACGGCATTTTCGGTCGGTATCGGTTCCATCCATCAATTTTCAGTTGCCGCAAAGCTCTTCTCATCTCGTCACCACAAAAATGACGCCACGCAAATCAATCGGCAGCTGGGTGGGTCAAGAGTCATGATGCTAGCTAAGCTATACTTAGCTAGCAAACGAGCTCGTGTTAGTTAATTTACATTTTAACCCAACGTGCGTGCGCGCTCATGCGGCCCCGCTGGCCGCTGCCATCCCCGTCTGCACGCACACAGCTAAGCTTGCCCGACGCCGGAGCGCGACGGCTGACTTCTAGAGCATCTGAAAAGATTGTGGCTGGTAACAACGCCGGGCATTCGTTTTGGGAGCGTCGGCTTAAACTGGACAGTTTGGGATGGCGCCTACATAGCCGACTTCCAAAAACGTCTTCCCAATACCGCGCTACCCTAAATAAAATTATAGGGAAAAAAAACTAGGCACGCTCTCTCCTCCGAACATGCCTTGTGAGACTCTGGAGGCTCATACGGCCTCGGGCCTCGGCCGACGCCGTGTTACGGCGATTCCTCTTCGTCTTGGCCTCGCGAGCTGCCATTGCCGAGGACTCCCCCGCCTCCTTGTCCCTCGTCGCCGCCCTGGCCAGGTGCTTGTTGTGCGCCGCGGTTTGGTGGGAGAGCTCCATGCCGGCAGCCGAGACGGTCTCGTCTACCCGGTGGATGGCGGAGCGTGCCTCCTCCCCACGAGCCACTTGGATGGACTCGAGGAGGACCCACTAGTCATCTGGAGCCTTGTGGATGGCGTTGTCTCCGAAGTCAAACTACTCATCGTCCTCCGCCTACTCACCATCGTCGAGCTCCATCAAAACCTCCTCGTCCTTCATCTCCTCCTCCCCCGTCGCCTCTTGCTTTGACGATGGGGAGTTGGTTTGGCGTCACCAGTGGGTGAGTAGCGAGCTCGAGCAGCGTCAGAGAGCTAAGCCCATGTGGTGGAAAGGCGGCGATGCATGGTGTGTGTTGCCATTTCCACTAAGGGGCTCGACCCTTCTTTATAGATGGCGGGAGGTTGGGCGGGAAATGAAGGAAAAAGAGAGCATTAGCGAGAAAACGAGTGAATCGACGGAAAACAACCGGAAGTGGCAACAAAGAAACAGAGGGAAGGAAGCAAAGGGAAATAGCCGAGAGCGCCATTAACTTTGGTGCAGGACGGAAAGGATTTTGTGTGGTTGTCATGGGGACCTTGCTCGGACGACCCAGGTGGCACGGGTTATTGGTGCCCACAGGCCGGCCCCTATGGGTCGTGGTCAGCACGGGAGTGCCGAACAGATTTGTAGGCTGGCCCTGATGCCGGCAGAGTTGGGGGATGCTGATGAGGGCAGTTTTCTACCTGGCACCCCCAAAGTCCATTGGTGCACTTTGGGAGACGCCACTGGGATGCTCTTAGAGAATCTTCAGCCGCGTCCTGAAAACATCGTCCAGAAAAACGTCGGATCAGTTGATTAGGGGGCGCCCATGTGTGGTGCCTCGTTTGGGGCACGACGCTACCCAGCCGGGTCCCTCAAACTTTTTTGGGAAAATTTAAGTTGAAACAATAACTCTTGGAGATATATTACAAACATTGAATGGAATTCATCAAAACTAAAGTAATCTAATGATGGTTGCAACGGCCGCTATGGTAGTCATACTCGAGGTAGGAGTAGTCAGACTCACCGAGATCGTTCTTCCCATGTTTGTCAGGCTCATCCTTAAGGACACTAGGACCAGCGCCACTGGAGGGGGCACCCTGTGGTCGTCAAACGTGAGGTCGATGATCTAGCCTTCTGCATCGCGGATTGAATACTCGATCGTGGCGAGGAGTTGCACCTCCTAGGCATTGTGACCAACTCTAGCATTGTCTGATTCTAGCCAGATGTAACAACCCAAACTTTAGGCTTTCTTGTATTCGTCCAAAACCCTCAATATTTTGGCCTCTAATTGAAATTTTCTTCTCAAGCCATGACCCAACTTGAACATTGGAATTGGACATTTATCTTGTCAAATGCAAGAGAACTATTTACGAAAAGAACCATAGATAGAGCCATCCTACCACCACAACCATATTGCATATCCTCTTATTATTATCCTCTTAAGGTGGTTTGCAATTACATTCAAACATACTCACTAGCATTGTCCCTAGATATTTACTTGGCTAGACATTGAGAAGGTTGATGAAGATAAAGGAAGGAAGTTGACGACTATGCGCGCTAGGACGTTCTCCCAGTCAGTTACATGTAGGATTAAGGCGTGACATGGTCTCGATGCTTCGATAAAGTTCCGCTACTGATGATTGATGTTAGCCCGTCAAGCCTTATGTAAGGTATTGCCATAATGCCATTGAGGTATGACTTATATCTGTTTATGTAATGGATGTTTAGTTTGATACTTATCGATTATGCTCCACGACACACTGATCATGAGTTCATGGTTGAATGCATAGGGATTCTCAGATGGCTAATCTAGGGTCCACACCAATGACTACTACAAATTATGCAAATTCACTTAGATTAACAGTTCATGATTAATGAGTGACGAGGGTTTAACTCATCAATGCCCATTGTTATAGACTTGAGTTTTGGAGAAGGAGGGAGCGCTGGAGACATCTATCGGCTAACAGACAACCACACAGGGGACAAAGATTTACCCAGGTTCAGGCCTCGTAGAGCTCCCTACTCCTGCTTGTCTGCTCGTGGAATTATCGAAGGAACTGATGGTTATAATGGTGCGCAGATGCAATCTGGCGAGAGTGGTGGAAACTAGGGTTGCGTGTGTCCTCCTTGCCGCCCCCTCCCAGCCTTTATATAGACAGGCTAGGTCTCAGTTAGCAGGTCGAGTCGGTTACAATTTAGGGTTTTTCCCTTTAAACTTTCTATCTTTAGCTTCTTCTTGTTATTCAAGCAACCGAGAGTCCGCAGGTTACTCGAATCCTTCGTTTGGGCCTTGGCGACACCGTGGGCCTGTACGTATTTAGACCGTATATACCAAGCTCGAGTATCTGTAGGGTATACCCATGTCAGTAGCCCCCGAGTGCCTAGTGGAATCGCAGATTCGACTAGGGACTTTTGAAGTCTTTCGAGTGACTGAATGAGTATATATTTCGACTGCTTTTAATTGTGTCATAGGGATTGTTGATATACGTGTCTGATATAACTGAAGTATCGGTATCAGTTAACCACCTTAGGGTGAAACAACGCAATCTACACGAACTCGAGTCCCCGGACTCGAATCCGGAAAAGTGCTGACGTAATTCGACTCAAGCCGCGGAGGTCTTACAGGAGTCGAATTCCAGTTATATGGGTGTGAGCACTCGACGCATCCGTCAAGGCATGTTCATCGTACCTGTAGGCACGGATACATTTCTGGTAGTGCGCAGCTAATGTGTTGCCAGGCCTTATTCAGGTCTTACCTTCACGCTTTAAGCTCGGCATCCGAATTTTATCATCGCGGAGACGATTCGGGTGACCCAGGAGACGTAGTATCTTTGTAGGGAAAATTATGAGGCGGTGTCGCCATGAGTTTCGAGTGTGGATGTTATCGACACACAGTTTTTGCATAAATAATCATAAGGTGTGCGACCAGCGCTCCCTATGGGAGTAGCCCCCGAGTGCCTGGTTGAGTTGAGGACTCAGGCAGGGACTAAAGAATCATTTTGTGACTGCTGTCGTCTTTTGCTTATTTCAGTCGAATTTGTTTCCGCGCTCCCTATGGGAGTAACCCATGTCCATAGTCGAATCGTATTTTGGGTGATTGGGTTTGCCTTTGATTGTCCATGTTCCTGCAAAAAGAAAAGAAAAATTGTAGGGTGCGCGACCAGCGCTCCCTATGGGAGTAGCCCCCGAGTGCTTGGTGGAGTCGAAGACTCGAGCAAGGACTAAAGTAGTCGAAACCCTCTGCTGCATAGCTTTGATGACGTTAGTGTTGACACTTGTATGACCTCAGTTGCCCGCGTGAGCGAGTTTGATGGAACGTGACGAGCAGTGGGTCCTACTTTCTAACTTTGATTTGACTGGGCATGCGTAATCTTTATTTTAACTGCGTCTTCTCGATTTCCGCGCGTAATGGGAGTAGTGGAGGGACGGTTCGCGCTTCCACTCCTCCACGTGTCCAGCACGATGTTTGCCACGCGTCCAGTAGGGTTTTTCTGAGCCGTTGGATTACATCTTCCAGGGGTTAAGTAGCGGTGCTGCGACGGTAATTTTCCCATCTGTTCTCATTCATCCTTGCTGCCATCGCCATTGCCGCTGCTCCTCTGCTTTTCTCTATGCCCGTTTCCTCCACGACGCTGGACCAGCTCCGCTTGTTTCCGAGCTACTTTCTTCGCTCGCATCGCCGTCGTGCAATGGGAAAGAAGAAAGGAGGCGTTGCTGCTGATTCCGTGGCCATTATTGCCGTGGCGAAGAAGAAGGGCGGCTCCGCTGCTGCGGGCACCAGCACCATCACCGGTGGGAAGAAGAAGGTCGTGGGCACCCGCGTCACGAATGGTGCGTGGCGCCCCTCCATCATCAAGGCGTCCGATCTCTGTCTTCTTCGCCAAGTCGGAGTATTGTCTGCCGCAGTCGCCGACGCGCGCGTCCCCAGCGGTGAGACCATTCCTGCTCCTCTCGCTAGTTTAAGAGTGATGTTTCTAGCATTCATCATTCGCGGTATCTCCTTGCCTCTTCACCCCTTTTTTAGGGGTCTTCTTTGTTTCTACGGGCTCCAGCTCCATCAGCTGTCCCCAAATTCGATCCTCCATATCTCTTGCTTCATCACACTCTGCGAGTGCTGGCTCGGAATTGAGCCACACTTCGGCCTTTTCAAGTGCATCTTCAAATTGAAGCGCCAGTTTGTGTCTGGCTCTTTAGTTTACGATGTAGGTGGTTGCGGAATCCACGTCGACCCATCCGCCACCTACTTCGACATCAAGCTCACGGCGTCCGTCCAGGGGTGGAGGGACAAATGGTTCTATATCCGTGATCAGAAGGCCAATGGTGAGCACTTTGGACTCGCGCCCTTCGATCCCGCGACGCCGTGCAGGAGGATGCTCTCCGGGAAGAACGTAGTCATGCCTGGCGAGCTCGCGGAGACAAACATGTTGTATCAGCGCGCCTGCAACCTCGAGGGTCGCATAGGCAAAGAGGAGGGAGGTTGCGCTCTCATCCGCACTTGGCTGCACCGTCGCGTTCAGCCCCTGCAAGCCAGAGTCCACCCCATGTTTCAGTGAGCTGGCGCTGATGATGCCACTCGCGTGTCTGCCGATGGCATGTCCGCGAGTGAGGTGGACAAGAGGGTTCGACTGGTCACCAAGTACACCATCAAGGATGTGCTTCCCAGTGAGCCAGTTATTCCTCCCTTTGATGCTTCGAACCCTCCTCCTGAGGTATAGTTGTGCTACGCAGTAGCTGATTTTGTTGATTGATTTTCTGTTGCTTACTTGCTTTTTGCTGATTTTCATTGTCTGTATGCAGGATTGGGCGGTGTCGCCTTGTATGCCCCCTCTTCCTGAGGGGATTATTCCTCGCGAAGCTTTGGAGGAGGACGAGTCGGAGTCGACTGTCCCTTCTGATGTGGAGGAGGAAGCCCCCGAGTCCGATAGTCCGGATACTCGCAAGCGTTCGCGCAATGAGGATTCCGACGCGTCATCTCCTTCGACTCCAGAAGGTACGGGCGTTGGTGCGGAGTCGCCAATTCCTGCCATTCCTTGAGCGCTGTGGCACCATCTTCTCGCAAGAAGATGCGATTGCCCAAGGAGTCTTTGTCGGAGTCGAAGGAGGCCACATTTGATTTTGACAAGTTTGACTGGTAAGCTTTCTAGCTTTCTTGTCTTTTTCTGTTTTGCCCTTGTTGGTTTGTCTCTGGATTTGCCATTTGTTAATACGGTTTTATCTTGCAGTCAAGAGGCGTCGTCATCTTCTGGCGACGTCCAATTTTTGAAGGAATCAGGAGTCACGACCTCGAAGGCCAAGGAAGAGGTCGAGCGCGCTCCTTCCCCTCCAGTGGTGGCCCACTCCGGGCACAACTCTTCCAGTTCTCCTCATGCAGGGGAGCATCGAATGGTTGCCCAGATGACGGTACAACAGACATCTTCGGAGTCACTAGAGGACCATGTAAGTGTAGATTTTATCCTTTATACAGTCGATGTTATTTATTGCTTCTGATGATTCTTTGTTGTGCAACAGCTCCTTGTGAAGGAAGCCACACACTTAGCAGAACAAGTGATGGCGATGGGCCGCCAGCATGCAATGCTGGAGACGCGTCACCATGTGGTTGAAAGTGAGTATTCTACACTTATTCTTCTTCGTCTTCTCCTTTTGATATAGTCGACTGATAATCAACTTTTGTTTGTCGTGTAGCTGAACATAATGCCTTATTGCGTAACGCCGCCACCTTGGAGAAGACACTTGTCGCCGCTGTGAAGGGTCGCGACGAGGCAATCGCGGCGCGTGACGAGGCGCGGAAGCATGAAGAGGATCTGCGTGCCTCCTTCGTGGCCAGGGAAAAGTTGTTCGAAGAACAACTGTTCTCAATCGCCAAGGCTCTCTCAGGTACTTTTGCTTGTGGACATTGTTATCCTTCTCTTTCTAATGTTTTTGCCGGTGGCGCTGATGTTTTTGTCCATGTGTGGGTTTATGTACAGATGCTAGCGATTTGAGCTTCGACCCGCAGGCCCTTCGTCGTGATGACGCTCTGGCGGGTGCGCTGTCGGCAGTCGAGGACCGTAGCGCCGCCGTCCAGGATACACATTCCAAGGCCAAGGGCGCCCTCAGTCGTCTCCGGGAGGAGTTGATGCCCAAGGCGGAGCTGATCGATAATATAGACGAGCTGGTGGAGTCACTCACCGGGGGTGTGCCCTCCAGCTACAAGAACTCACTCCGCGCGGCTGGCGCGTCCATATCGCTTGCCATGGTGCAGGCCCACGGAGTCGAGATCGATCCTGCCGCGGTGTTGAAGGCGATGCCTGTTGGCGCGGACGGTCAGCAGGTAGTCTTCGCTCCTTTCGCGACTGCCTGTGACAAATATGGGCATCCTTTGATAAATACTGTTGCGAAGTACTCTGAGGAGCTCCAACGTGCCAAGAAGGTGGCGAAAGCTTCGGCATCAGGGGCCGGCGGAAGGTCAGTGGCGTCTGATACTGCCATGGACTTGATGAAGCCCCCGAAGCCGTCGAAGTCGAAGAAGCCAGTTGCTCCTTAGTTAGATTTGTAATAGTTAATTAGTTTATGTCTTTATATTTAAGAACATGTCTGCTGGCGAGTGTATCTGCTGATTTTTGCTAGTCTTGAATGCATCTGATCCTTTTGTCTTTTTTGTTGATTTGGTCATCTTATTTGCTTCTATCTTGACTTGTGGTAGGGTACCTCGAGTGATCCTTTGAGGGAAACTCATAACTCGCCGACCCTTGATGATACCGTGGCGCCACTACGCTCCAGGGTAGATGAGTTGTCCTTGCTTTCGCGACTGCGTGACCGCGTGAAGCAGCTGGAGCGTGAGTTGCCCATGCTCCACGGTAATGCGGATGTATGGAAGTCGAAGGCGGAGAAAGCCGCCGCCCGAGAGAAATATCTGCTTGGCGAGGTGACGCAGCTAGGCGACCAATTCAAGTGTTAGTTTGCTTGTTCCCATCTTTTCCTTGTAGTTATTCGCAGTTGGTACGTTGTACTCATGATGCTGTTGCTGCTTCATGTAGTTGTCAGCGCGCGTCATCCGCAGGAGGAGAAGGATAGGATTGCCATTCGCCTGCATGACCTTACTCAGGAGCAACTTCAAGAGAGTGGATACTTCTGGGTAGATCATGATCGTGCGACTGCGCTGGCGACCCTACAGGATCGTGTGTCGCGAGTGCTGCTTTTTCTAAAGAAGTTGCAGTCATGCTTGAAGAACATTTATCGGGCGATGTTCCCGCTGGATGATACTCCATCAAGCTTGCTGGCCCTCCTTACCAAGTTTCAAGATTTGTCCCCGGTTCGCGAATGCGTGAGGCAACAGTTGGTGGCTGGTGCCAAGGCTGCCCTGTCAATGGTGCGACTGCACAGACCTGACGTAGATGTTGCAGCGATTGCGTCTGGGCCACTTGCCCTACCAGCAGGTTCTACTTGGAATATGGTGTCACACTACCAGGCGGTGGATCGCCCAACAGAAGAGATCGTCGACTTCTTTGAGGAACAAACCAACGTTCTCCTGCTGCAGTAGTAGCCTAGTTTGTATCCTGCACATAAGTGTACTTGTGTTGTAAAGTTCGTATAGGTCTTGTAAATAATTTATTGTCGAATGTGCATAAAGAGCTTTGTTAGCATGGAGTGTGTTGCACTATGCGAGTCCTTTTCGTTAGCCTAGCCATGTTTTATCTCAGTCCCTTGTCAACCTGTCAGGTGCGTTGCAGCTGGATTTGAGGTTGTGTTGAAGGGTTTCGATTGATGTACCAGCTACTCAGGATATCGCGTTTTGATTCGAAGAACATATGTGTATAGGGTGGCGCAGCCCCCGAGTAGGTAAATTGAAAAAGTAAAGGAGAACACAGAGTTTTGGGGCACTTAGCTTTTATTTATTCGAAGAACAGTGCGAGGTACAATGTGTGGCTAAGTCACCTTGGCTGAGTAGCCTTATTTGTAATGAAAAGTAAAAACGACTAAGGGTAGAAGCGTCGCAGTTGTGCGACGTTCCAGGGGTTGGAGTATGCGACTCCTGTCTCTAAATCTTGAAGGCGATAGGCGCCACCTGGGATTACTTCTGTAATCACGTACGGTCCTTCCCAGGGGGACTCGAGCTTGAGATGCCCATGCTGCTTTAGTCGCAGGACCAGGTCACCTTCGACGAAGGATCTGGGGCGAAGCCTCCTACTGTGGTAGTTGCGCAGGTTCTGCTGGTAGATCGTGGATCTTTCCGCGGCGATTTCCCTTGCCTCGTCAAGGAGGTCGACGGAGTCTTCGAGTGCGAGAGATGACTCTTGCTCGCTGTAAGCAACCACGCGCGGTGCCTTGCACCGTACCTCGGCGGGTAGCACTGCTTCAGCTCCGTGCACCATAAAGAATGGCGTGTAGCCCGTGGCGCTGTTTGGAGTTGTAAGTAGGCTTCAGAGTACGGATTGCAGCTCGTCCAGCCAGCAACCTGCGGCTTGTTCGAGTGACCGGAGGAGTCGCTTCTTGATGCCGCTGTAGACGAGCCCGTTTGCTTTTTCCACCTGACCATTAGTCTGTGGATGCGCTACTGAGGCGTAGCTGATGTTGATCCCCAAGTTCTCGCAGAATTCTTGAAACTTCTTGGATGTGAAGTTCGTCCTGTTGTCGGTGATGATGCTATGCGGTAGACGATGGACTCGAAGAACTTGACTGCGTTGTGTCTTGATTGGTTGGTCATTGGCATGGCCTCAATCCACTTGGTGAATTTGTCCACTGTGACCAAGAGGTAGACGTAGCCTCCTCGCGAGGACCTTGGAAGTTTGCCGACCATGTCGAGCCCCCATTGTGCGAAGGGCCAGGCCAATGGGATTGGCCGTAGCTCTGCGCCTGGTGCGTGTGGCTTGTCCGTGAATCGCTGGCAAGCGTTGCATTTTTGGACTATGTCCTTGGTGTCGCGCATGGCCGTAGGCCAGTAAAATCTAGCTCGTAGAGCTTTGGCAACGAGGGCGCGAATACCGGCATGGTGCCCACAGGTCCCTTCGTGGATGTCTAGGAGAACTTCTTTTCCATCGGTGATCGAGACGCATCATTGGAGTACTCCCGTGATGCTACGTTTATATAATTCGCCGTTGATAATAGCGAATGTCTTGGATTGACGCGCGATGTGTCGTGCATCTGTCGGATTGTTTGGTAGCCTCTTGTTGAGGAGGTACGTGATGTATGGCTGCGTCTAGGATTGCTCGATCATCATGACGCTCATTGGTCCCTCGAGTCCTGTGTCCAGCTCCAAGTCATCGAGTGCCCTTGGCTCATTGGGTGGCATAGCCCCCGAGTCCGTTGATGCGCTTGTTTTCTTCTCTGCGGCATTTGGCTTGATGGAGCGTTCGCAGATGCGCTCGAGAAATACCCCAGGCAGTATGGGGGCGCAGGTAGAGCCTATGTTGGCGAGTGCGTCCGCCTCCTCGTTGCTTTCGCGACCTACGTGTTGCAGCTCGCAACCGTCAAAGTCTCCTTCGAGTGTGTCGTAGAGGTCGCGGTACGTGATCATGTTATCGTTCAGTGCGTCGCACTCATGCATTGTTTGGTTGAAGACTAACTTGGATTCACTGTATATGATGAGCCTCTTGGCACCGCAGGCTTTTGCCATCGTCACCCCGTGCAACAGGGCCTCGTATTCAGCCTTGTTATTTGAGGCTGTGAACTGCATTCGCAGGATATACTTCAGCTTGTCCCCTTGAGATGATGTCGATGACACTGCGCTGCTCAAATCTTTCCGCTTGGACCCATCGAAGTGCATTGTCGAGAGGTAGGACATATCTGGCTTTTCCGGGAGCTGGTTCTCCATCCGGTGCACTAGGAAGTCCGGGAGAACTTGTGACTTGATTGCGTCGCGCTTTTCGTACGTGATGTCTCGTGGAGACAATTCTATTCCCCAAAGCGCGACTCGTCCCGTGGTGTCGGGGTTATTGAGGATGTGCCCCAAGGGGGCGTCGTTGACCACCACGATTGGGTGTTCCTGAAAGTAGTGGCGCAGTCGCCGGGCGGTCATGAAGATGTTGTACCCCAGCTTCTGGTAGTGCGGGTACCGCTGTTTTGTTGGCGTAAGGACCTCGCTAAGGTAGTATACTGGGCGTTTTACGCCGTGGACCTTGTTTTCCTCCGCTCGCTCGACGATGAGCACTGTGCTGACCACCTGGTTGGTGGCAGAGATATACAGCAACAGTGGCTCCCTTTCTCGTGGGGTCACCAGTACTGGCTAAGTGGATAGCAGGCGCTTGAGGTCTTCGAATGCTTCTTGCGCTTCAGTGGTCCACTCGAATTTTCAGTTTTGCGGAGGAGCTGGTAGAAGAGCAGCGCCTTTTCGCCCATTCGACTGATGAATCGACTGAGGGCCGCGATTCGTCCAGCCAGCTGCTGGACGCCCCTTATGTTTTTTGGCTTCTCCATGGCCAGTATGGCTTTTATCTTCTTCGGGTTCGCCTCGATTCCTCTCGCGGAGATGAGGTACCCGAGCAGCTGCCCAGATGGTACGCCGAAGGCGCATTTGTCCGGATTGAGCTTGATCCGGTAGCGGTCGAGGTTGGTGAAGGTTTCATGCAAATCATCGATTAGAGAGGCTTCCTCCTTGGTCTTGATTACTATGTCGTCAACATAGACTTGAATGTTGTGACCCAGTTGTTCCTTGAGGCAAGCCTGCATGCACCGCTGGTAGGTGGCTCCCGTGTTCTTTAGCCCGAAGGGCATTGTGTTGTAGCAGAACACACCAAAGGGCGTTGTAAACGCTGTTTTCTCTTGATCTTCCTCCTTCATTCGAATTTGATTATAGCCTGAGTAGGCATCGAGGAAGCAGAGGCGCTCGCATCCCGCGGTGGAATCGATGATCTGGTCGATCCGCGGCAACGGGAAGTGATCCTTTGGGCAGTGCTTGTTCAGAGAGGTGAAGTTCACGCACATCCGCAGGATATCCGTGTCCTTTTTCAGTACCAGCACCGTGTTGGCGAGCCAAGTGCTTTCCTTGATCTCGCGTATGAACTTGGCCTCGAGGAGTCTGTTGATCTCCATTCCGACTGCCTGTGCTCTTGGCTCAGACAATCGCTGAATTGTTTGCTTGACTGGCCGTGCGTGGGGGTTGACGTTGAGTGAGTGCTCGGCGAATTCCCTGGGAACTCCTGGCATGTCCGCAGGACACCAGGCAAAAATTTCCCAGTGCTCACGGAGGAATTCGACGAGCGCGAGTTCCTATGCGGGACTCAAGTTGTTGGCGATGAGGGCCGTCTTGGCGGGATCCGATGGGTGGACCTGCACTTTCTTTGTGTGCACAGATGAGTCGAAGGAGAGATCAGGTGAGCTTGGCCTGCTTAAGGGAGGCAGACTGTTGTCTGTCGTCTCCTTCAGTCTTGCGAGTTCCTCCTGCATGCCGAAGACCGGAGATTCATTGGATTCCTCATGGCTGTCAGATCGCTCGAAGCTCCCGTTGATCGTGATGACGCCATTGGGACCTGGCATTTTCATCTGCAGGTAGGCATAGTGGGGTACTGACATGAACCTAGCGAACACGACGCGCCCGAGGATGCAGTGGTACTGTGAGGGCCAGTCGACGACCTCAAAGTCGATGCGCTCGCGCCGGAAGTTCTTCGGCGTACCGAAGATGACATCGAAGTTGATTTTGCCCACGGGGTATACGCCTTTCCTTGGGACGATGCCGTGGAACGTTGTGTCCGATGCCTCCAGGCAGGTTAGAGGGATTCTCATTGCTCGCAAGGTACTCGTGAATATGAGGTTGATGCCGCTTCCGCCATCCATGAAGACGCGGCTCATGTCAAAGCCTCCGATTTGCACCTCGAGTACAAGGGGGCAATGGCCTGGACGGGGTACCTGAGGCGGATGGTCGCGTTTGTCGAAGGTGATGCAGGACTCGCTTCCACTGAGGTACTCAGTGGTGGATGGTAGCGAGTGTGTGGCCAAGTTGACTTGGCGAGTGATGGCCTTCTGTACCCTATTGGAGGGGCGTCCCTTTTGGATCATCATGGTGCCCATGGCTCGTGGGAACGGCTCGCCTCCATGGTGCTGGTCTGGTGCGGCTGCATTCAGGGGTGGCCCAGGTGGAGGTGGCGGAGCGCCATGTGCCACGGTGCCTAGAGCGGCTCCGTAGCCTCTTTCGACTGCATTGCGGTTCATCCGAACCAGTCCCTCATGTAGCTTGAGGAACTCGCGGCAATCCTTGAGGAGGTGGCTGGACTTCTTCTTGCCATCATGCTTGTCGATGTAGAAGTGCACCGTACAGGGCCCGGACAGTTTGTCCTCAATGGATCTTGCGGGTGCTTCATCGCGAGTGCAGCGTTGCCACACTTGCGTGGTTTCCCCGGAGTCGCGGTATCCGCCGCTACGGTATCCGCTGTTGTGGTTGTCGTCACGTCTTTCGGCGTAGCCAGCTGCGACCATGTTGACGTCGTCGTGGTCATCATAAATGCGCATGCGACGCTTGCCTCGGCGATCGCGTCTGTGCTTGAGCTCTGCCTCCTCGTCGGAGTGAACGCGATTCTTCACTGAGTCTTCTCCATTGGCCCACCGATTCGCGATCTCCATCAGGTGGTCGATGGTCTTGGGCTTTGAGCGGCCCAGCTCTTCTCTGAGTTCTAAACGGCGGACGCCACCGTTGAATGCGTCAATCGCGCGATCCTCCGAGATGTTTTCTGCGGAGTTCTTGATGATGGACCACCTTTGGATGTAGGAGCGCAGCGATTCTCTAGATCTTTGCTGGCAGCATCTCAGCTCTTCGATTGATGCGGGCCGCTTGTATGTGCCCTTAAAGTTGCACACGAAGCTGTAAACCAGCTCGTCCCAACTGCGAATGGATCCGCGTGGGAGGTTGTTGAGCCATGCTCGGGCGGCACCCTGCATCTGTAGCTGCAAGCATTGCATGGTCGTGGTTCGACTGCCTCCGTGGAGTCTAATGGAGGAGATGTGGTCCTCCAGCCAGATCTTCGGGTCCTGTAGGCCATCAAACTCCGGGTTCTCCGACGGGAGTTTGAACCCTTTAGGCATTCGCTTCTGCCTAATGGATCTGCTGAAGCATCTGGCACCGCAGAGCTCCACGTCCTCCTCTTCTGAGTCAGTCGACCAAGCACGTCGTGCTCTTGATTTTTCGATCTTGTGTTGCGTGATGTCATCACGTGCGTCATAGTCGTGGTCGTGTCGTCGTGAGCAGCGACGTCGAGACAAGTCGTGACTGTCATCGCTGCATGAGGGCGAGGAGTAATGCTTTGCTAGCGCTTTGCCCTTCTTTGGTTCCGGTGTCGGCTCCTTGTCGAGGGCGGCCTCGATTAATCCTAAGCCCGTGATCGTAGATCGGTGCATGGCGGCTCGGGGGTCCCCAGCTGGTGGTTGGTTGTTCAGGAGGTACATGGTGGCCGCTGTCACCGCAGCCTGTGGCGTATTGGGGACCACATTGCCCCTGGTGTCGACTGTCATAGAGCCGAAGTCAAGGACCTTTGCGGCCTCTATGCGTTCCTGCTCGGTGAGATGGGCCATCCGAGACTACCTCTTCTTGGCGAGGTGCTCGTTTCCCTTTGAGGAGGATCCTCCGTAGGAGGAGAGTACAACACGATTAAGGCTCGACTCGTCTGCCGCCTTTTTGCGCGCCTCGAGTTGCACGCTTGTTTGTACTTGGCGCTTGAATTCCTCCTTCAGGAGCCAGTGATAGCCCATCAACAGCTCCTGCGGGGATCCGAAGGGTAGAGGGGTGCCTCGCAGGGCCTCGCGGCAGCGATCCCATTCTTGCTCGTTGAGCTTGATTACGACGCGTTCGCCGGTTTGCTCATTTACTATGGTTGGAGGTTCGAGTGCCCCTCCGTTGTCAACGGGGACGCGATTGCCACCGTTACCGCCGTTGCCGCCATTGCCACTATTGCCGCTGTTAGACGGGTCAGTTCCGTTGCCGCGATTGCCGCCGTTGTCGCGGTTGGCAAGGTGTCGCCCGCATTGATGACGGTGCACATGAAGTGATTGGGGAAGCTGCTGCTTCCACAACTCTCAGATCCGGAACCGTAGGTTCCATCTTGATGTGATCGCTCGGATCGTAGTCGTGGGATAGCCGTGACCGTGTTCTCGACTATTGTCGGGGCGTTGAGCTCGCTGAGGGTGCCGATCGATGGAGGAAACCATGATGCTGGGGAAATCGCCGGTGCTGTCGGCTGATCAGGCATGCGAAGCGTGCCCATCTGACCAACTTGGAAGCGGAAGCTCCCGATCGCCAGGCTGATTCCGTCGCCCACGGACTCGAAGGCCGGGCGAGTGGCTAGCGTGTGAACGGTGAAGTCGAACCCACCGAAGAGATGGCGAAACTCCTTTGTTGCAGAGTTGTAGATCGCGGTTGATGGGGCCGAAGAAGCCGCAACATCAGCACTCCCAATTCCCACAGACGGCGCCAATTGACGAGGGTTTAACTCATCAATGCCCATTGTTATGGACTTGGGTTTTGGAGAAGGAGGGAGCGCTGGAGATATCTATCGGCTAACAGACAAGCACACAGGGGACAAAGATTTACCTAGATTCAGGCCTCGTAGAGGTCCCTACTCCTGTTTGTCTGCTCGTGGAATTATCGAAGGAACCGACGGTTACAATGGTGGGCAGATGCAATCTGGCGAGGGTGGTAGAAACTAGGGTTGCGTGTGTCCTCCTCGCCGCCCCCTCCCAGCCTTTATATAGACAGGCTAGGTCTCGGGTAGCAGGTCGAGTCGGTTACAATTTAGGATTTTTCCCTTTAAACTTTCTATCTTTAGCTTTTTCTTGTTATTCAAGCAACCGAGAGTCCGCAGGTTACTCGAATCCTTCGTTTGGGCCTTGGCGACACCGTGGGCCTGTACGTATTTAGACCGTATATACCAAGCTCGGGTACCTGTAGGTTATACCCATGTCAATGAGCTAATCAAATTAACATCTTAATTGTTATGCAACCCCCACTAAAATCGATATCCCTCATACTTGATACTTAGTGATTCAAGATCCACTTCTTGCTTTCTCGACACCAATGTTACACCGCATGTCGGGGAGAAAAAACTGGTAGGTAACCATACCAATCACATTAACATATAAATCTTGTTAATCTTTCGATTCTTCTTTTCCACAATCTAGATGTTCTAGGTAGTATGTTAAGTGAACCTTAGTACACTGGCAATGCGATATTTTTGCACCCACATTATGAATGTCGCTAGGTGCGCCCATGTTACATGACTCACACCAGTTCAAATCCCATGTTATATGGAGCCTAACTAAGGGGGAACGTATTAAATTGATAATTTTAGTGAGAGATCACCCTATTTATTATGACTATCATGCAAAAAATAAAGTGCATAAAAGGATTAACATCACATATAATTCATATAGTGATATGGTATAGCACTTCACGCTCCATCATCAACGTCTTCTGGCACCATTTACTCCTGCACGCGCCTTGGGCATAGCATCGAGGTTCATCATTGCTTGATCATCATCGCCAAGTCCTTGTTTTTGCAACTATTGATACTCTAGTTAATAAAGTAAAAAACAACTATGGCTATTACAATAACTAGACTCCTCTCTGTGCCCCGCGGGGTGCGGCCGACACATAGAACGCATGACGATATAATGGCACTACATCTATGTGCAAGAAAAAAAGATGAAACCAAGCACACACATGCAAGATAAAAGATGGAACCAAGCTCAAACGTGAAGAGCACCAGGTTCTAAGCAAAATAGAGATAGCAAGCATGTTGATAAGAATAGGGCCATAGAGGCTGTTTGTCTACGTCCTCAGATGCGCGATTGTCAGTCATCCCGTTTGATGAGACAGTCGCCTAGGGGGGCGCCGTGTGCGAGGAAAAGGGCATACACCCCGACGGATGACATATTTAAACACTACAATAGGTTAAGAGATGACAGATTTTTTATAGAGGCGTCATATTTTTCCTATAGAGGTGTCATATTTTTTTATTGCTGACATCGTTACCGAATGCACTCATACGATTTCTCGCGATGAAGAAAGACTAATGTTTCAACAATAGAACACTGACAAAACTTCTCCACTTCTCAATCGTAACAACACAAAGAAGACAAACGATAAGATGTTTCTTCAAGAGACTTGTTCAGGACAGTCAATTGTTAGGATTCCTGGTGCAGAGTCCTCCAGATTCCGTTGTCGGGCATCGCTCCTAAGATGGCATACGCGTAGTGCTGGGAGGGAGAAAGCAAAGACAACAAAGACAAAATATGGATAGCTTTGAAGCGACCTACGATCTTTGAGGTATGCGCGCGCACTAAAACCTTTTAATGTACCTGCGTTCGAGAGAACAAAGTTACAATCTTGCGCTAGCCATGATATAATCTAAAAACAATAGATAAAGAAAGGATCCTACCTCGTGACCATCGATATTGCACGAGAATCATCTGGATCAATATAGCATCTATAAGCGGCATTACCGCTGAGGATGTATCCAGATTCCGGAGTGATAACCATCCCAATGAATATAATGCTTACAGGTTTGCTACGACACGCTCGTAAAACCTCATGTGTCGGGAACCTGATAGCAGAATCGCCCCATAAGGCCACCATTGCTTCTCTTCCGCTGAGAAAAAACTGTCAGTTTTCTAAGAAGTATGAAATGTATGTGAAATTAAAAAGTAACGGTTGCCTACCTTTCGTATCGCAAAAATATCGTCTGCTTCCTCATGATCGTTGGATTTTTTGTTCGTGAAGTTTGTTGGACCGTCCAAATAGGCTGAAGATCGGTAACGCTAATGATGATACCAATTATGTTTGCCACGGGAACATATTAGATTTAGTCACACTATGTAGACTCATTAGTTTCCTACATGAGAGTAAGACCAAGAGGAACACACCGATTAAACGGGAGACGCAACCAACGAAGAGAGGGAGCTCTAGAAAGGCGACTAGATCACACGCGATCTTCGGGAACTTGGAAGGAACTTCTACCACCTCGTCGATGACGGTGCACAACATGATCTCGATCATGAGGTCGCCTTTTACGGCACTGAAATCACATCTAGCGATGGAGACCATAAATTGTTGCAGCGCGTATACTTGATCTTCCTTCATCCTTGGCTTACAGTTGTTGACGGCTCTGCTACCAATTTCAGCGTACATTCTAGCGCCATGTTCCCGTACGATAGAAATATACGTAACATATAAGAGTACAAAAGTACAAACCAAAGGACATGTACGTAACGATAACGCGTTACCTTGGAGTCAAGAAGCACCATATCAACGCGCATGATCATGCCATTGTCGGTACCATTGCGGTAGTCCCACGCTCTAGAAAGCCTGACGACCACGACTTCTTCATCATGGAAGCCCATCCTCAGATCTGACAGGAATATTACAGTAGTCATCTGCAGAAAACAAAAAATCACCCACACCTCGTCAGATTGCTATAACGAAACAGGATGTAAACATAAAAGACGTGACGCAACAACTGGTACGGAAAGAAAGCATACTTCTATGGCTTTCACGAAAGTCGTCAAGGAAGACGTATAAGCTCATGGCATCCATAGTGATAGAAGACGACCTCGACAGTATGTACAGAAAGGAGTCTTCCTCGAGGTGCGTGCACAGGCCCGTGTGTCGTGCACTTCCAAAATGCGAATTTCCAATGCCTAAAAGAAACCTAGCCCCAGTACTGATGTTTATCTAATACCAACCTATAACTCGCGTAAACCAAACCCTTTTCGAAATAAATGTACGCGGAAAAAACCATGGACAAACCTATGCGTGCACAATAAAGCACAAATAACAGATCGACCAAAATAATAAGCAGAAGAGGGAAGCACTTACATGGATGAACAACCGCGGCGATAATGGATGTAGACGTTGCAATTACGGGAGATATGGTGACCCAACATACCACTTCATGATGTAGTACACTATAGTCCGTGACATAACATCAATGAAACATCGTTCCACTAGTATTACATCCCTCAGAGTGGTACAACAGAAACATCATGGGTCCAAGACATGACTATATATTACAACTCGACTCTTTACAAAAGATCCAGAGAACATTCCCCAGAATAGCGAGGACAAAATATACAAAAGAATTTAGAAATAGCAACTCGAAGTCTATTCTAGAATTTTTTCTACTATTTAGAATATATCTATGGCTTGCAATTGCTGCTATAGCAATGCTCTACGGAAGTAGGTTATAGTATCTAGAGATTATCTATAGTATACTCTTCATCTTCTTTTATTTTCATGTTGATGTAGTCATCGAATTCGTTAATCCCTAATGGATATCTTCAGCTCTTCAAAGTAGTTCTCCTCTTGAGTTTGTCGTTGGGTGCTCTGAGATCTAGCAAGGGTTAAGAAAGTACGGTTGAGTATAAGCATGTTGGGAATATGCCCTAGAGGCAATCATGTATGATGTTATTTCCAATGTATTCATAAAGTTATTATCCTTGTATGAACTAATGATATATATAATTGAATATATGATTCGATTGTGGAACTATATATTCATGTTGTTTATACTAGTTGTCCTTGGTCGTTGAGGTTGTGTTGGACACACAACTTAGACTAATGTGAAAGTCGGCTGATGACTCGGGTTCCACTTGTCATGGGCATGGAGTGTTGGGTTCGCAGCATAGAAAACAAAAAAATTCCTATGATGGGAACTACTAAGCACCAAGATCTATCTACCTAGATACAAGTAACCGGTGGATATACATCTATAGAAAACATACCCTTCAAGACCGACAAAGTGTAACGAGATTGAACTCATGGATGATGTAGTATTTCGCTTGCCGATCTCAAGAACGAGAGGAAATCCTAGCGCTGCAAATCAGCAGCGGATCTGTGATTGTACACACATCCGGTGCACCGAACAACCTCTGCCTCCTTGCTCCAGTGATGCAGCGGAAGCAGCAACTCCTTCTAGACGAAAAGCCACCGTGAACATGTATCTCGCTAATCTGAGACCATGGGGGAATAATTCTAGAGAGAGAGAGAGATCCTTCACGAGGAGGTGTGCTTTGTGAGGAGAGGGGGGCTTTTATAGAGAGAGGGGGCAGTCCCTATCCATGGCCGGTGGCTAAGGGGAGGTGCCACCAGCTCTTCCTCATTCATGTGGATGCTCCACTCACATAAAGATGCCTCCACTCACACTTCCACTCACATGCATTAATTTTCCACCAAAATTAATACAACTCTCATGAAATAAAACTATTTTATTTACTTTATTCAGAATTTTTTAATTACTTTAATTAACAAACATTCACATAAAACCCCTTGCAACATTTCAATATCACATGCAGAACTAGTTTTAGCAATTTCATCCAAAACAATTCTGATGTCCATTGAAATAATTCTAGCGTTTTGCAATTCTTTTCTCTAGAACACGTTTGCTCCAAATGGTGTCGGTATCTCTTAAGTGTGTCACCCTATAGTTTGTGAATAATGTAGACATGATGGAGACCCTTCTTTGATCAATATCAGTAGCGGGACCTAGAGATCCATACTGACTCCTACACATTCAACGTTGACTTCTATGATCATGAGAACCTTTAATGTTAGTAACTCAATCCCTTTGTCTCACGATATATTACATGTTCAAGATTCGATCATTGGTATCTCCATACCTATTTTGATCTTGTTACCGACTGATGACCCACAAGTATAGGGGGTGTATCACAGTATTTTCAATAAGTAAGAGTGTCGAACCCAACGAGGAGCAGAAGGTGCTGGCTAGTGGTATGGATCAGGAATTCTCTGCAAATACTTAGCAAACGGATTTTTAGGGGTTTTTGATAAAGCAAATAAACAAAGTACGAGCAAATAAAAGACAGTAGGAATAAATGCAGCAAGTGTCCCAATCCTTTATGCAGCAAAGGACAAACCGGTTGTATTACTTAAGATGACCAAACATTCTCGAGGACACATGGGAAGACTGTCAAGTGCTTTCGCTTCATATAGTTGATTAATCTTCTCTAGCTTGCTAAGTGTTGTGTGGATGAACCTGTGCTAATGTACCGCCCCATCCAAGACTAATACATACTTGTGATTATACCCCTTGCAAACATCCGTAAGTACAAGAAAGTAATTAAGGTAGAGACCTAACCACAGCTTTAAACTCTAAGACCCTTATGTCCCTTGTGCAATGGTTTCCTAATGGGGGTTCAGGTTTCTGTCACTCCGGCAACCCCTACGATTAGTAGCCAAATACACAATGCATTCCCCTAGGCCCATATAGGTGAAGTGTCATGTAGTAAACGTTCACATGACACCACTAGAAGAAGTACACCACAACTTAAATATCAAACTATTGAATCTTTCTCAACACAACTCCACTACTAACAACATGACTTCTCCCATGTCCTCAAGAACAAAACGAACTACTCACAAGGCATCATATGGATCATGATCAGAGATGGAATAATGATGTATAACAATCTGAACATAAACAATAATTCAATGATTCACTCAATAGCATCAACTACAAAGTGTAATCAACACCGGGAAAGTTTCCTCTATGAACTAATGCAAGATTCAACTCAATTGTTACAGCAATATGGAGATGGTGATGAGGGTGCTGATGGTGATGATGATGGTGGTGATGGTGATGATGATGATGATGATCCCGATGAAGTCCAGCTTGATGGTGGTGTTGATGGCGACAATCTCCCCTCTCCGGGAAGGAATTCCCCTGGCAGAAATCTGTCTGCCGGAGAGATCTTTCTCTCTCGGTGTTTTCCGCCCCGCAGAGGCGGCGGAATCTTTCTGTGGTTGCTCTCCGAGTCTTAGGGTTTCAGGAGGATAATATACGACAGAGAGGAGAGCCAGAGGTGGGCCAGGACGGCCACACCACCTGCTGGCGTGGCCTAGGGCTGCCCGCGCCAGGGGGTGGTGTGGGCCCCCTGTGGACCATCTCCACTCCGTCTTCTGGCATCCTTAGTCTTCTGGAAAAATAGGATTTTCCATATATTTTCCCGGATTTTCTGATCTTCGCGAATTTTGCCTCCAAATAGCACCTTTTCCATCGAATCCGACTACAATGTCCATGCTCCAAAAGTCATCAACCATGCAAAAACAGATGAAATAACATAAGTATCACCTCTCAATATGAAATATATCAATGAATAATAGTGAATTAAGACATAGAATAGTGATGCAAAATGGACGTATCACCGACATACACTCTTTTCTCGTTCCGGTGATATAACATTCTAGTGATCACATCACTTGCTTGCAAACTATCTCAATGTGATATCACCGTGAGGGCCCATAGTATATCTATCTGTCATCGGGATGGATAAATCCTACTCTTGATCCATGAGCCTCTACATAACACCTTCAGAGTATCTGAACCCACCTTTATAGTCACCCTGTTACGGTGTGACGTTTAATGTTATCAAGTTACTCTTTTAGTGTTAGTGATTAACATGATCTCATGGTCTAAGGACTAGGATTACTTCATATGTTGTTATAGCAATTTAAACACAATGACTTTGATCGTATTGCTATACTTCGGATGAATGTTCATCACATCTCCACTAATGTTGTGACCTCGTTATTAACAACATCCAATGTCCATGATCAGGAAACCTTGATCATCTTGTTAATCAACGAGCTAGTTTATAAGAGAGGCATAAATAGGAACCCTTTATTTGTTTATTAAAAACACATGTATTAACGTTTCCAATCAATACAATTATAGAATGCAAAATAAACATCTATCATATACTTGGAATATGATAATAATAAATTTATTATTGCCTCTCAAGGCATATTCCCTTGAGTCTCCCACTTGCACTAGAGACAATAATCTAGTTTACATAGTGATAAATCTAACACCCATGGAGTTATGGTGTTGATCATGTTTTACCCTAGGGAGAACTTTAGTCAACGGATCTGCTACATTCAGATCTGTGTGTACTTTACAAATCTTTATATCTCCATCCTTGACATGCTCGAGGATGAAGTGAAACCAGTGCTTAATATGCTTGGAATTCTTGTGAGACCTTGGTTACTTGGCGTTGCCTATGGCTCCATTGTTGTCACAATAGATCACCATTGGGTCCAACGCACTAGGAACCACACCTAGTTCAGTTACGAACTCCTTCATCCAAATGGTTTCCTGCGCCTCTTCTGAAGCAGCAACATATTCTGCCTCCGTTGTAGGTCCTACCACCACAAGTTGTTTGGAGCTCCTCTAACTAACTGTTGTTCTGTTCATGATAAATACGTATCTGGATTGAGACTTAGAGTCATCCGAATCGGTGTCAAAGCTAGCATTGATATAACACTTAGCGACCAGCTTTTCTTCACCTCCGTATACAAGAAACATTTCCTTAGTTCTTCTTAAGTACTTAAGGATATTCTTGACCGCTATTCAACGTTCAAAATCTGGATCAGATTGGTACCTACTAGTCAAACTAATAGCATGTGCCACATCCGGTCTTGTAAATAGCATGGCGTATATTATAGAGCTTATGGCTGAAGCATAGGGGAGCTTATCCATTATCTCTCTTTCTTCTGCCATAGCCGGATTTTGAGTCTTACTCAATGTCTTGCCTTGCAATATAGGTAAGAACCCCTTCTTACTTCCGTCCATTTTAAACTTCTTTAAAATCTTATCAAGGTATGCACTTTATGATAGCCCAATTAGGCGTATTGATCTATCTATATAGATCTTAATGCCTAATATGTATGATGCTTCACCAAGGTCCTTCATCAAAAATTTGTTGTTTAGATAACTTTTAACACTGTTTAAAAGATCTATATCATTTCCAATCAATAATATGTCATCCACATATAATATTAGAAATGCCACATTTCTCCCAGTCACTTTCCTGTAAATACAAGCCTCTCCATAAGTTTGGACAAATTTAAACTCTTTGATCACCTCATCAAAGCGAAGATTCCAACTCCAGGATGCTTGCTTCAGTTCATAGATGGATCGTTGAAGCTTGCATACCTTGTCAACATCCTTAGGATCGACAAAACCCTTTGGTTGTATCATATATAATTCTTATTCAGTATTACCATTGAGGAATGCAGTTTCGACATCCATCTGCTATATTTCATAATCGAAATATGCAGCAATTGCTAACATAATCCTAACCGACTTTAGCATCGCTACGGGAGAGAATGTCAACTCCTTGAATTTGTCGAAACCCCTTTGCGACAAGTCGAGCTTTATAGATGGTTACATTACCATCAGTATCAATTTTCTTCTTGAAAATTCATTTATTCTCAACGGCCTTTCGGTCGTGAGATAAGTCCACCAAGGTCCAAACCTGGTTTTCGTACATGGATCCCATCTCAGATTTCATGGCTTCTAGCCATTTGTTGGAATCCGGGTTCATCGTCGCTTCTTCATACGTCGTAGGGTCATCAATTCCATCTACCATGAAATTCACGACAGGATTTCCGTAAAGTTCAGGAGCTACACGTGTCCTGCTTGACCTTCGAGGTTCGGTAGTGTCCTCTTTCGGAGTTTCATGATCTTTATCATTAGTTCCTTCTTCATTTGGTGAAGTCAACTCTAGAACAATTTCTGGCACTGCGCCACTCACTGTTTCATGAAGAGAAGGTTCATTAACCTCTTCGAGTTATACCTTCCGACTACTCACACCTTTCACGAGAAACTCTTGTCTAAAAAGGATCCATTCTTGGCAACAAAAACCTTGCCCTCGGATCTGTGATAGAAGGAATACCCAATTGTTTCTTTAGGATATCCTATGAAGACTCATTTTTCCACTTTGGGTTTGAGTTTATCAAGTTGAAGTTTTTTCACATAAACATCGCATCCCAAAACTTTAAAAAATGATAGCTTAGGTTTGTTTCCAAACCACAATTCATACAGTGTCTTTTCAACGTATTTGGATGGTGCCCAATTTAAAGTAAATGTAGCGGTTTCCAATGCATAACCCCAAAATGAAAGTGGCAAGTCAGTCAGACACATCATAGATCCAACCATATCCAATAAGGTACGATTTCGACGCTCCGATACACCATTACGTTGTGGTGTTCCGGTAGGCGTGAGTTGTGAAACTATTCCACTCTCTCTCATGTGTGTGCTAAACTCGTAACTTAGATACTCACCTCCACGGTTGGACCCCAGAAATTTAATCTTTCTATTACGATGATTTTCCACTTCACTCTGAAATTCCTTGAACTTTTCAAAGGTTTTAGACTTGTGTTTGATCAAATAGATATATCCATATCTACTCAAATTATCCGTGAAAGTAAAAAAATAATGATATCCACCACGCGCTGACACACTCATTGGACCATATACATCAGTATGTATGATTTTCAGTAAATCTATCGCCCGCTCCATTATACCGGAAAACAGGGTTCTAGTCAGTCCATCAGAATGGAGCTTCTTCATGCGTTTTACGCCAATATGACCTAGACAACAGTGCCACATATATGCAGATATATCATTATCAAGTTTAATCCTTTTAGCATCAACATATGAATATGCGTATCACTACTATCGAGATTCAACAGAAATAAACCATTCATCACAGGTGCATGACCATAAAAGAAATTATCCATATAAATCGAACAACCATTGTTTTCAGATTTAAACGAATAACCACTTTGCAATAAACATGATCCGGATAAAATGTTCATGCTTAGTGCAGGCACCAAATAACAATTATTCTGATTTATAACTAACCCTGACGGCATATGGAGAGGTAGCATCCCAAGGGCGATCATATCAACTCTTGATCCACTGCCGACACGCATCATGATGTCGCTTGTTCCGCAGCCCCTGATTCGAGTTACATATATTAGCAACCAATCCAGTATCAAATACCCAGGTGCTACTGCGAGTACTAGTCAAGTACACATCAATAACATGTATATCACATATACCTTTGTTTGCCTTGTCGGCCTTCTTGTCTGCCAAATAATTGGGGTAGTTGCGCTTCTAATGGCCAGTCCCCTTGCAATAATAGCACTCGATATCAGACTTAGGGCCAGCTCGGGATTTCCTTTCAGGCGCAGCAGTATATTTGCCGCCCTTCTTTCCCTTCAGTTTACCCTCCTTGTATTTCTTGAAACCGGTGGTCTTATTGATCATCAACACTTGATGCTCTTTCCTAATCTCTACTTCTGTAGTCTTAAGCATTGGCAGAAGATCGGGAAGAGACTTCTTCATGCCCTGCATGTTATAGTTCATCACGAAGCTCTTGTATCTAGGTGGCATATATTGGAGAACATGATGTATGCCTAAGTCAATGGGAATCTTTATTCCCAAGGACATAAGCTTATCAGCGTACCCAGACATTTTGAGTACGTGCTCACTAACGGAGCTGTTCTCTTCCATCATGCAACTAAAGAACTTTTCATAAGCATCATAACTCTCTACGGCAGCATGGGTATCGAAAATCATTTTCAATTCACCCATGGTATCAAAGGTATTTCCATTTTTGAAACGCTTTCAAAGTTCTGGCCCTAGCCCATACAATATGCCGCAATGAACTAAATTGTGGTCCTCCTTGTGAGTCAAATAGGCATTCTTTTCTTCGTCAGGGGCATCAGGAGCTGGTAGAGGGCCTAGCGGTGCTTCTAGCACATATTTCTTTTGTGCAGCAGTGAGGAGATTCCTCAGATTCAGGGCCCAGTTCGTAAAGTTACTACCATTCATCGCAAGTTTCTCTTTCTCCATGAACACATTGAAACTAAAAGCAGGTAGTGCCATCTACAACAGAATTGGTAAAGTTTATTTAGACTAAGTTTATGATAGACCAAGTTCAACTAATCCAAATTACGAATGAACTCCCACTCAAAAACAACATCCCTCATGTCTTTTTGGTGATTACACGAACCAAATCCACTACACCAAGTCCGATCATGACGTGAGTCAGTGTAGCTTCAAAGGCGAGCATCTATATGGGAATCATATATACCATATGACTCATGCTTAACCTTTCGGTCCGTGTTCCGAGGCCATGTCTGTACATGGTAGGCTCTCCAAGTAAGAACCTTAGTACTCGCGTGTGTAAAATTGTCTTACACCCGTTGTATGAAAGCGTAGAGTTAAAAACTCCGAATCATCACGTGATGTCTTGAAACGACGGACTTCTTTAATGGTACATACTTAAGTAAGAAGACATTTTATCTTGATATCTAAATGAGAGATCATCTTATAATGCTACAAAAACACCAAACAAGTAATATAAGATGCAAACATCATATACATAAATTGAAATGATATGGTTCTTGCACTTGATCACTATCATGTGCATGGTGGTATGATCTTTATCATTCCTTTGTGTGTAAGGCCAAGGTCTATGGAACTTACATGTTGGGTATGCTATAATCTCCAAGAGTATAAACTATACTACAAATTATAACATCACAATATCATGACACTAGCCCAGCAACAATCTAAACTAGACGCTACTAATTTATCAATTGCAAGTTTTATGTGGCTTAGGGCTTTCGAAGATAGAACCGATCTTACCTATGAACATGGAACCATAACGATGATAACCAAATTATTAGCAACTCGTTATAAATCAGATATTAACTATAGTAGGAGTACTAACTATAGTAGGACAGACAGATACCCACTAGCCACTTATGCAAAAATAGTTGCACGTCAAGCGTAGAACAGGTCTCTGATGACCCACAAGTATAGGGGGTGTATCATAGTATTTTCGATAAGTAAGAGTGTCGAACCCAACGAGGAGCAGAATGTGTTGACGAGTGGCTTGGACCAGGAATTCTCTATGAATACTCAGCAAATGGATTTTTAGGGGTTTTTGATAATGCAGATAAATAAAGTGTGAGTAAATAAAACACAATAATAATAGATGGTACAAGTGGCCCAATACTTTCTTTAGCAAAGGACAAGCCGGTTTTATTACTTAAGATGACCAAACGTTCTCGAGGACACACGGGAATATCGTCAAGTGCTTTCGCTTCATATAGTTGATTAATCTTCTTTAGTTTGATAAGTGTTGTGTGGGTGAACCTGTGCTAATGTACTGACCTTCCTAGGACTAATACATACTTGTGATTATACCCCTTGCAAGCATCCGCAAGTGCAAGAAAGTAATTAAGATAAAAACCTAACCACAACTTTAAAATCTGAGATCCTACACTCCCTTGTGCAAAGGTTTCCTAACGGGGGTTTAGGTTTCACATCCTCAAGAACCCCTACGATTAGTAGCCAAATACACAATGCATTCCCCTAGGCCCATAAAGGTGAAGTGTCATGTAGTCGACATTCACATGACACCACTAGAAGAATAACACCACAACTTAAATAACAAACTATTGAATCTTTCTCAACACAATTCCACTACTAACAACATGACTTCTCCCATGTCCTCAAGAACTAAACGAACTACTCACGAGACATCATATGGATAAAGATCAGACATGAAATAATGATAAGTAACAATCTGAACATAACAATAATTCAATGGTTCAACTCAATAGCATCAACTACAACAAGTAATCAACACCGGGAAAGTTTCCCCTAAGAACTATGCAAGATTCAACCCAATTGTTACAGCGGTATGAAGTGGTGATGATGGTGCTGGTGGAGATGATGATGATAATGATCCTGATGAAGTCTAGCTTGATGGTGGTGTTGATGCTGATGATCTCCCCTCTCTGGCAAGGAATTTCCCCGACAGATTTCTGCCTGCCGGAGAGCTCTTTCTCTCTCTGCAGTTTTCCGCCCAGCGGAGGCGGCGGAATATTTTGTGGTCGCTCTCCCGAGTCTTAGGGTTTCGTGGGGAATATATACGCCAAAGAGCAGAGTTAGAGGTGGGCCAGGGTGGCCACACCACCTGGTGGTGTGGCCAAGGGTGGCCCGCGCCAGGGGGTGGTGTGGGCCCCCTGTGGCCCATCTCCGCTCCCCCTTCTGGCATCCTTCATCTTCTGGAAAAATATAATTTTCCATGTATTTTCCGGGATTTTCTGATCTTCACAAATTTCGTCTACAAACGGTGCCTTCTCCATCAGAATCCTGACTTTAGCGGTCCATCCTCCAAAAGTCAACAACCATGCAAAAACAGATGAAATAACATATGTATCATCTCTTAATATGAAATATATCAATGAATAACAGTAAATTATGATATAGAATAGTGATGGAAAATGGACGTATCAACTCCCCCCAAGCTTAGACTTCGCTTGTCCCCAAGCGAAAAATAAGCTCAATAAACATGACCTCAGGTTTATGGAGTGAAGAGTCGATAAAATAATACAGATAAGAAGCATCACATTCATCAATACACAAATCATAATAGAAGACAACTCACTATTATATAACTTAACTTGTAATAAGTAAAGGAAACACAATAAAGATCCATAAAGTAAATCATAATTGGTAATGGCAAAATTTGCTCTTGGTCAAAGAAAAGTTAACAATTTGCAGGAGTTCAAACATAATGGGGTTTTCAATGATAGCTTTCAAAGTAGCACTCACTAAGATAGGAGCAGTGTGCAAAACAAGGAACATAAGAAACATGATTGAATAAATCATCATATACATGAGTGAAACACAATAACTCAAAATACTTGCTCAGATAGAAAGGAATAGGTTTACTGACTCAACTAAAATAGAAAAGATAGGCCCTTCGTAGAGGGAAGCAGGGATTTCAAGTTTCATAAAGAGCTTCCAAAAATTATGGTACTTATTAGCTTTCAGCTCTCATTGCCCCTATCATAAGCATCTTCAGGTGATTAAGGTTAAAGTGATCAAATATGAGGATATGCTTGATGTCTACGCACTACTATTATTGTAGACAGTTGTTGGGCCTCCAAGTGTAGAGGTTTGTAGAACAGCAGCAAGTTTTCCCTTAAGTGGATCACCCAAGTTTTATCAAACTCAAGGAGGAAGTGGTCAAAGGTATCCCCTCTCAAGCAACCCTGCAATCAAGATACAAGAAGTCTCTTGTGTCCCCAATATACCCAATACACTTGTTAGGTGTATAGGTGCACTGTTCGGTGAAGAGATAGTGAAATACAAGTGGTATAGATAATTATAAGTGGTAACGGTGATAGAAAATACTTTGATGGTGTGGAAAAGACTAAAGTAAAAGTGAAATAAAGATAGAAGCAAGCAAACATGGAATAGATCTAATAGAAAACGATGTTTCGGTGCTTAGAAACAAGGCCTAGGGATCATACTTTCACTAGTGAACACTCTCATATAAATATATTCTTCTTTATGATACTACGCTGAACTACTCTCCTGTTGGACACTCAAATCCATGGTAGGGCTATAACAGCACACCTCAAAGTTCGCTTTCCGCATCTAGATAACCCCACATTGTCACCTTGAGCACTAGATGGTTCAAACAAACACCACAATTTCATAAAGACATCTAACTCCAAATATAACTCATAACAAGTATTTGTAATCTCTAGCCTAAGTGACACCATGGTGTGCACAATGTCAACTTCACACACATGGGGAGACCAGAGATCTATTAAAGCACTTGAGTAGCAAGGTAGATCTATAGATTACAAGCTCATGATCTCAATAAGATCATGCATAGAGAGAGAGATGAACACATAGCTACTGGTAGAACCCTTAGCCTCGAGAGAGAATTACTCCCTCCTCATCATGGGAATCAGCAACGACGATGGAGATGGTGGTGGAGATCGATGGAGATGGCTCCGAGGGCACTTCCCCATCCCGGCAGGGTGCCGGAATAGAGACTTTCTGTCCCCCGAATCTCCCCTTCGGTGGCGGTGGCGCTGTGGAACTTTTCGTGGCTGGAGGCTTGTTGATTTAGCGTTTTTGCATCGAGAGGAATCTTATAGGCGAAGAGGCAAGGTCGGTGGGCGGCCAGGGGGCCCACACCACCTGGTGGCGTGGCCAGGGCTAGCCCGCGCCACCATATGGTGTGGCCACCCTGTGGCCCCTCTCCATCTCGTCTTCTGGCTCCGTCAGTCTTCCGGTAAAATATCGACTTTGGCTTTTGTCCGGTCCAATTCCGAGAATATTGATTTTCTGACTTTCCTGGAACCAAAAACAGCAGAAAACAGGCAACTGGCACTGTGGCACTTGTTAATAGGTTAGTCCAAGAAAGTGTATAGAAAGTACTCCAAAGTTGGAACAAAACACAAGAATGTAGATAAAACCAAGCATGGAACATCAAAAATTATAGATACGTTTGCAACATATCAACATCCCCAAGCTTAACTCCTGCTCATCCTCGAGTAGGTAAGTGATAAAAAGAAAAAATAATTTTTGAGGTGACATGCACCATCATAAACTTGATCAAAGTATTTGTAAAACATTGATAGCTGGGATCATAGTAGTTCAACATAGCATGAAAGATATAGTTCTAACAATAAGACATAACAACTATGTTGTAACATGAAAAGGCACAAACAAAAGATTCATGAATAGCAATGCTTTGCAAGACATTTGTTTGTTTCACATAAAGAAAACATAGCATAGTGGCATTCAGCTTGTCCCTCATAGAGTAGCAAACATATTGCATAGGACACCTTCAAAGTTCAAAAGAGTGACTAGATACAAATAGTTTAAAGCAAGCAATATCAAAGCTATGCATCAATCAACAAGTTTTGGGACAATGCACATAGAACTAAGAATGGCCACTATGCTCTCAAAGTAGGTGCATAAATATAGAAGGTGGAGACTCAACATAAAAGTAAAAGAAAGGCCTTCATAGAAGGAAGCAGGGATTCAAGTCTCATAAAGAGCTTCCAAAAATTAAGGTACTTATTAGCTTTCAGCTCTCATTGCCCCTATCATAAGCATCTTGAAGTGATTAAGGTTAAAGTGAACAAATTATGGAGTATATGCTTGACAAAGTATAAGTTGGCAATCTCATGTCCCTTGAATACGAGGGCCTCTCCTCATGCTACTCAAGTTTAGTTACCGGTACGTTCTCGTCATAGTAAGTACATGTGTATCATAGAGAACCGCAACGGGTACCTTGCCCTGATACTAAGAATTCCCATATCAAAATGACAAGGCAAGCAGACAACGAGCATCACAGCAATCTTCTTATTTACCATGGGAAAATGGTGCTTTTTTCTCTCTTTCCTCTTTTCTCATATCTCTTTTTTTTCTCAATATCTGACTCCTTTTTTATAAGAAGAATGCTTCATAGACAGCTCATTATGGTTACACTGCAGGTTTCCACCATGACAGCATGGATTAGACCGGCGGCCCAGGCATTTCTCTAACACACATACATAACTCCATGGACTTACAAGCTCCCCTTTCATTTCACACCGATGACATCCATAGACAAAAGAGCATGATATCAACTAGGTACAAAGTACAAGTGCAATGTTGAAAGCGTTCCCCATGACATCATGGTTCTGCTAATCCCCAACATATAAGTGCAAGCATATACAACATAGACGACACAATGGTTCAAGTTTATTAAGGGCAAGAAAAGTAAAGTGTGCCATCAAGTTCGTGAGAGCTTTAATCACTAGTTTTCTCATAACAAGTTTATTTCGGAAGGTAGATAAAAACATTAATATACTTGGAATAACAAATGCTAATAGGTAGGTATGGTGGACTCTTTGGAATAACTTGGTTTTATTTGGAGTTGGATGCATGAGTGGAACTCATACTTGGTATGGAGGCTAGCAAAAGACTGGGAGCGACCAACTAATAGAGCAATAATAGCCATAATCATGCAGAGCGACAAAACATCATTGATCAAAGCATAAAGTGGTACTACAAGTTGAAAACTAAAGGATCATAAAGGCTATGGTGACTTGGGATAGTCATAACATGGTGTGAGCATGTGCCAAGTCAACCCAAATAAAGCATCAAAGGAGAATACCACAATACTATGCTTTAATATGCTAAAACAACGCATGATCCTTCCAAGGCACATTAAGCAATCTCAATTGTTTATAACAAGTCATGCTACAGAAAAGAATACTAAGTATAAAGCCAAAACAATATCGAGCATGGCATGACAAAGCATAGGCCACAGTCAAAACAAGCTCTCTTTACCACTTAAGCGTGAACTTTCCTACTCTTTTCCAATCCAAACGAAATTATTTGAAAACCAATGTATGAACGAGGGGGTCTAACCAATTTATTCAGCAAACTAAGAAAACCAAGCAAACGAAAACCAAAACGAAAACGAAAAAGAAGACGCTCCAAGAATAACACAATTGTGCATGAAACAATAAAAATGAAGTGTTTGGAAGAAACCTGGAATTTTTATTGATGAAGATGGGGATGCCTTGGGAATCCCCAAGCTTTGACGTGTGTACTTCTTGGATATTTTTTGGGGTGACACGCGTGGCATCCCCAAGCTTGAGATTTAGTCCATCCTTCATCTCATTACTCATTCCTTCCATACACCTGAAATTTTTTCCTTCATACAAAACTTCACACAATCTTTATTAGCAACATTAGTGGACTAAAAATAATAGGTCTTTAGGTTCAGTTCCAACACCAATAAAACTTCCATTAAAACATAAGCTACTGTAGCACTTCCCTCAAAAATCTCAATTCCCCAAAAGAACTCAAAAAGTAACCAACAAGAAGCAAATGCAAATAATGGTAGAAATCTGTCAAAACAGACCAGCAGGTAAAGACGAATTTTTTAGAAGACCTTCTGTTGCTCAAATCGAAAAGTGTTGAACTAACGAAACTTAGATAATAATCTGGGGCAGAAGCACAAAAATTCACGCCTCAAAAGGACGTACATATATTTTACACGAATTTTTATGGTGAAGCACAAAAATCTGTTTCGGGACAGCAACTTTCCCAATCATTACTTCTCTCTCATTAGATGTTACTCTTGGCACAAAGAGCAAATAAAAAGGATAAGTAGCCATTATTACTGAAGTAATAACTTCCAAGACTCATCTAAAACTTTTGTGTTATCTCCTAATAAGTACTTTTCTTTAACGCCTTTAGTTAGGCATGATAGTTTGAAAAGATGCTCACATAAGAAATATGAATTGAAGTAAAAGAGAGCATCAAGAAGCAAATTCAAAGCACATTTAAGTCTAACCCACTTCCTATGCATAGGAGTCTTGTAAATAAACAAGTCATGAAAGCACAAAGCAACAAGCATAGGAAAGCAAAACAAGTGCAACTTCAAAATTTTCAACATAAAGAGGGGAAACTTAATATTATTGAGATGCATAAAACCATGTTTCCCTCTCTCATAATAACTTTCAGTACCATCATGAATAATATTAACAATATAACAATCACATAAAACATTCTTATCATGATCCACATGCATAAAATCATTATTACTCTCCACATAACCATAGTTATTCTTATTTAATTGTAGTGGGAGCAAATTCAGCAAAATAGCTATCATTATTATTCTCATCACCATAATCATCAAATATATAAGGCATATTGTAATCATAATTAATTTTCTCCTCAATAGTAGGTGGACTCAAAATATCATATTCCTCATTGTAATCATCATATATTGGAGGTTTGGTATCATCATAAGCAATAGAATAGCTATCTTCCAAAGCTAGGGAACTAAAAAGATCATTTTCATAAAAACTAACTTCCCCAAGCTTAGACTTTTCCATAGCATTAGCAATAATGGTGTCCAAAGAATTCATACTAACAACATTGCTATTAGCATGCAAATAAATTTCCATAGGTTTTTTAATTTTCTCTTCAAACACTTCATGTCCTAACACAAGATAAATACTATAAAGCTCTCTAATTTTTTTGTTATTTTCCATTAAGACTAACTAGTGAAAACAAGAAACAAAAAGACAAAATTGTAGAATCTAAAGGAAATAACTTCGAGCACTCACACCGGAGGATGTGAGTACCTTTTACCTTACCTCCCCGGCAATGGCGCCATAAAATAGCTTGATGTCTACGCACTTCTATTCTTGTAGACAGTTGTTGGGTCTCCAAGTACAGAGGTTTGTAGAACAGCAGCAAGTTTTCCCTTAAGTGGATCTTCCAAGGTTTATCGAACTCAGGGAGGAAGTGGTCAAAGGTATCCCCTCTCAAGCAACCCTGCAATCAAGATACAAGAAGTCTCTTGTGTCCCCAACACACCCAATACACTTGTCAGGTGTATAGGTGCACTAGTTCGACGAAGAGATAGTGAAATACAAGTGGTATAGATAATTATAAGTGGTTACGGTGATAGAAAATACTTTGATGGCGTGGAAAATACTAAAGTAAAACTGAAATAAAGATACAAGCAAGCAAACATGTAATAGATCTAATAGCAAACTGTGTTTCAGTGCTAAGAAACAAGGCCTAGGGATCATACTTTCACTAGTGATCACTCTCATATAAATATATTCTTCTTTATGATACTACGCTGAACTACTCTCCGGTTGGACACTCTAATCCATGGTAGGGCTATAACAGCACACCTCAAAGTTCGCTTTCCGCATCTAGATAACCCCACATTGTCACCTTGAGCACTAGATGGTTCAAACAAACACCACAATTTCATAAAGACATCCAACTCCAAATATAACTCATAACAAATATTTGTAATCTCTAGCCTAAGTGCCACCATGGTGTGCACAATGTCAACTTCACACACATGGGGAGAGCAGAGATCTATTAAAGCACTTGAGTAGCAAGGTAGATCTATAGATTACAAGCTCATGATCTCAATAAGATCATGCATAGAGAGAGAGATGAACACATAGCTACTGGTAGAACCCTTAGCCTCGAGAGAGAATTACTCCCTCCTCATCATGGGAATCAGCAACGGCGATGGAGATGGTGGTGGAGATCGATGGAGATGGCTCCGAGGGCACTTCCCCATCCTGGCAGGGTGCCGGAACAGAGACTTTCTGTCCCCTGAATCTCCCCTTCGGTGGTGGTGGTGCTACGGAACTTTTCATGGCTGGAGGCTTGTTGATTTAGGGTTTTTGCATCGGGAGGAATCTTATAGGCGAAGAGGCAAGGTCGGTGGGCGGCCAGGGGGCCCATACCACCTGGTGGCGCGGCCAGGGCTAGCCCACGCCTCCATATGGTGTGTCCACCCTGTGGCCCCTCTCCTTCTCGTCTTCTGGCTCTGTGAGTCTTCCGGTAAAATATCGACTTTGGCTTTTGTTCGGTCCAATTCCGAGAATATTGATTTTCTGACTTTCCTGGAACCAAAAACAGCAGAAAACAGGCAATTGGCACTGTGGCACTTGTTAATAGGTTAGTCCAAGGAAGTGTATAGAAAGTACTCCAAAGTTGGAACAAAACACAAGAAAGTAGATAAAACCAAGCATGTAACATCAAAAATTATAGATACGTTTGCAACGTATCAATGCTTGACAAGTTATAAGCTAGAAATCTCATGCCCCTTACTTACGAGTACCGTTCCTCATGGTACTCAAGTTTAGTCACAGGTAAGTTCTTGTCATTGTAAGTACATGTAGCATCTCAGCATCCTTTTATTTCCTATTTACATAGGTATCTTTTTTCTTTTCTTTCTCTCTTTTTTCCTTTCCTATTTGCATAGGTTTTTTTATATAAGGGATGCTTCATAGATTTCTCACTATGGTTACGCTGCAGGTTTCCACCATTATTAGGCATGGCTTACACTACAAGAAATATGCTCACTAGTGACCTTTTAATAACGACCATGGATTTTTTGGTCATAGATCCATGACCATTCTGAACCAACTGGTCATAAGGCATTTGGGAGGGTCCAAACCTTGAAAAACTATGACCAATTTTGTTAAGAAGGTCATATTTTCCAAGCACGAAAAGGTCATAGATGGATAGCACTAGTTTATGGCCTTATGATTAGCTCACTACGACCAATTTAAAAGTTTGGGAGGGTACAAACCTTGAAAAACTATGACCAATTTAAATGGTCACCAGCTGCCCAGGCGTTTCTCTAACACATATACGAACTCCATGAGCCTTACAAGCTACCCTTTCATTTCACACGCCGGGATCCATAACCAAAAGAACATGATATCTAAATAAAGTGCAATGTTGAAAGCATTCCCCATGATAACATGGTTCTGTTAATTCACAACTTACAAAGCGCAAGCATATACGCAACATAGATGGGCACAATGGTTCAAGTTTATTAAGTGCAAGAAAGTAAAGTGTGCCATCAAGTTCGTGAGAGCTTTAATCAGTAATTTTCACATAACAAGTTTAATTCGGAAGGTAGATAAAAACATGAATTTACTTGCAGTAGCAATAGTGCTAATAGGTAGGTATGGTGGACACAAATGGCATAGGTTTTGGTTTAAGGATTGGATGCACAAGAAGCATTCCCTCTCAGTACAGGTTTTTGGCTAGCAAGGCTGGGTAGCAATCATAAGAGTTGAAGGAAACAATCAAACATACACGTGATAAAAACAAACATGCAATCTTCCTTGGAAGCACAAAAGATCTTAACTAGAGAATACTAAGCTTATGAGCCAATCAAGAAAGAAAGATGATGAAATTATATTTCTTAAGAGTACTTTTATCTTTTTCATTCAATTCTCATAATAATATTGCTACTGACCGAGCCAGGTTTGCCAAAACCAACTAAATCTACTTAATGATCCCAAAGTGATACCAATACTAACAACAAGATCAATCATATAACATAAATTGAAAACTAATATAATATGTGCAAAAAGTAAATGATAGAACTTCTCATTAATATTCCATAACGGCAACTCACACCAACGGATACATAGATATCTAACGATAGGGGAGACACTTCCATAATGCAAACATCCTACATGATAACTTCTCTATTCATGATATGACTCTACTTAAAAGGGTAAAAAGATAAAAGTTAGTGATGTGATACCGCGGCACTCCCCCAAGCTTGGAACAAACCAAGGGGATGCCAAAACCTGATGACGAATTACTCCTTCGGTGGTGGTGGTGTTCTCTCGATCAAAGTGAGAAAATCTTCCAGGATCTTGTGAAGCCTGTTATTCTCTTCTTATGGTATATCCACCTTTCTCCTCAGGACTCAGTACTTATCACAAAACTGATCAGCGACCTGTAGAGCTTCCACTGTTATAGGGCAGGAACTGAGGTTTAGAATTGGAGGTATTAGCCCTTGTCCTTCCATGCCTGCCGACATGCCCTTCACTTCCTCCTTGATGCTTCGATCCATATCTTCGTGCCTAGCTGTGATCTTTTCTTCTTCCACCCATCCTATGAAGGTCCTCTACTCAAGGTCGTGATGGGGCTCGTGTCAGTGTCGTAGCTCATAGTCCTCCGAAAACGAACCCTAGAACGACATCTGAATAGAAAAGATCAAAAACATGATATACGAACCTCGGGGGATCCGAGGGATTATATATTATGAAGTTTTACAACAAAAGGAAGGTACTGGTAGAAAACGGGTCAGAAACGGGCTCTGGGGTGGCCACACCCCCTGGTGGGCCCGCGCCACGGGGTGGTGTGAGCCACCCAGGCTCCGTTTCTGTCCCTTTTTCGACTCATTACTTTCCATGTTAGATAAAAACTGCAAAAATATAAATTGACGGATTTTTCGCGGTCCTTTTCTTACGAGAACTGTTACCTATTCGAAAACACACTCTACAGGTCTCTAAACTTGGCTTTTAATAAATTCTTCCGGAATCAATGCTTGAATAACATCAATATCTTCATCGTCGTAAACATATTGTTTGAGTCATTTAACCCTTCACCATCTTATTACACCATTTTCTCCCATAACCTCAAGATTTCTTTCACACAAAACTTCACACAGTTCTCATTAGCAACATTAGTGCATGTAAGATAATAAATCTTTAAGTTCAATTTTAACTGAAATCCATCAAAACATAAGCTACTGTAGCAACTCCTTCCGAAAGCCCAAAAAGGAATTCAAAAAGGAAATCGATATAAGAGGCAAATGCAAGAGTAGCAAAAATCTGTCAAAACAGACCAGCAGGTAAAGATCATTTTTTTCGAAAATCTTCTGTTGCTCAAATCAAAAAGTGCAAAACTAACGAAAGTTAAATAATAACATGGGGCATGCACACACAAAATTACAAATCAGTATAACATTCTAGAATTTTTCATGATTTTTTATAGTGAAGCACTAAAATTTGTTTTGGGACAGCAACTTCCCCAAATCTTACTTCTCTCTCATTAGAGGTTGATCTTGACACAAAATCCAAACAAAAAGGATAAGGAGAGGTTATTGCAGAAGCAATAACTTCCAAGACTCAAAATAAACAAAAACTGAAAGCAAAAATATATTGGGTTGTCTCCCAAAAAGCTCTTTATTTATAGCCATTAAGATGGGCATGATAATTTCAATGATGCTCACATAAGAATATGAATTTAAGTAAAAGAGTGCATCAAGAAGCAAACATACACATGTTTAAGACTAACCCACTTCCTATGCAAGGGAGTTTTGTAAGAAAATAAATTGTTGAAACCAGAGGCTGCTAGCATAGGAAGGCAAAACAAATGTAACATAAAGACTTTCAGCATAAAGCGAGGAAACTTAATATTATTGAGATGCATAAGAATAGTCTTCCCTCTCTCATAATAACTTTCAGTATCGTGCATAAATTTAACAATATAACTATCACATGAACCATTGTAGAAATGATCACTTATTCTAATAGAAAACACAGGGACACTAGCTCTCATAACACTACTTTGTGAGACAATATTAGAAGTATCTTTACAGAGGATAGTGTGTCCATCTTTTACATATTTAATGACAAAGTCTTTCATATTTGCTATCACAGGTTCAGCTGCTATTTGTTCATTAGGTTCAACAGCTTTATTTGTACTTTCATTAACCATACTAGCTATATTAGAATGTCCCTTTATCTTAACTAGGAAAGGCATTTTCTCAATGTAAGTTTCAGGTAAAATATGATTAGCAGTATAAACTTCGGTATCTCTTGCAGAAACACAATTAGCAATATCTTTATAAGGTTCACGATACTTATTCCACTTCTTTTTAGGAATTTCAGTATAAGAAGCAAAATCTTTAAAATAACTTGCAATACTTTGAGAATCAAGACCATAAGCATTACTAATATTATGAAAATCATCAGTTCCCATAAAAGATTTAATGCATTCATAATCATAATTTATACCTGACTTTCTTCCTTTATCATTCTCCCATGCTTCAGCATTGTCTTGAATACGGTCTAGAAGATCCCATTTAGCTTCTTCTTCCATGCATGTAAATGATCCAACACAAGGTGCATCCAATAGATCCTTATCATGAAGAGAAAGTCTTGCATAAAAGTTATTGATAATAATATTGTTGGGGAGCTCGTGCATAGGACATTTGAGCATTAGTAACTTCAATCTCCACCAAGCTTGAGCTGTACTCTCTCCATCATGAGGCCAAAAGTTATATATTTGATTCCGATCTTTATGAATCTCACTAGGAGGATAAAACTTTGAATAAAAGAGAGGTACTACTTCCTCCCATTCAAGAGCTTGACCATTCTTCAGCAGCTTATACCATTCCTCAGCTCTTCCTTTTAGTGATAATGAGAATAACTTCTTCTTGACTTGATCTATTGTAATACCTGCACACTTGAACAACCCGCATAATTCGTGTATAAAGAGCAAATGATCACTGGGATGGACAGTTCTATCTCCAAGATAGTAGTTATCCATAACACGATCAATAATTCTTGTAGGTATCTTAAAAGTATCATTTTCAGCAGGTGGAGGTTCATCTACTACCTTAGTAGTGGTCGTAGCATTACGAAATAAGAAACTAAGTGAATTATCCATACTAAAATAAAGTAACTAACATAAATAAACAATACTCACAGTAGAAGTTTCCTTTACCGGTTCCACTCTTCAATAGCGCTTCACTCCCCGGCAACGATGCCAGAAAATAGTCTTGATGACCCACAAGTATAGGGGGTGTATCGCAGTATTTTTGATAAGTAAGAGTGTCGAACCCAACGAGGAGCAGAAGGTTTTGACAAGTGGCTTGGAGCAGGAATTCTCTATAAATACTCAGCAAATGGATTTTTAGGGTTTTTTGATAATGCAGATAAATAAAAGTGTGAGTAAATAAAAGACAATAATAATAGAGGCAGCAAGTGGCCCAATCCTTTCTTTAGCAAAGGACAAGCTGGTTATATTACTTAAGATGACCAAACGTTCTCGAGGACACACGGGAATATCGTCAAGTGCTTTTGCTTCATATAGTTGATTACTCTTCTTTAGTTTGATAAGTGTTGTGTGGGTGAACCTGTGCTAATGTATTGACCTTCCTAGGACTAATACATACTTGTGATTATACCCCTTGCAAGAATCTACAAGTACAAGAAATTAATTAAGATAGAAACCTAACCACAACTTTAAACTCTGAGATCCTACACTCCCTTGTGCAAAGGTTTCCTAACGGGGTTTCCCCTAAGAAGTAATCAACTACAACAAGTAATCAACACTGGGAAAGTTTCCCCTAAGAACTATGCAAGATTCAACCCAATTGTTACAACGGTATGAAGTGGTGATGATGGTGCTGGTGGAGATGATGATGGATATGATCATGATGATGATCCCGGTGAAGTCCAGCTTGATGGTGGTGTTGATGGCAATGATCTCCCCTCTCCGGAAAGAATTTCCGTGATTCTACACTGAGAGCTCTTTCTCTCAGACATTTCCGTCTCCAGGCGGCGGAATCTTTCTGTGGTCACTCTCTCGAGTCTTAGGGTTTCGTGGGAAATATGTACGCCAAAGAGCAGAGCTGGAGGTGGGCTAGGGTGGCCACACCACCTGGTGGTGCGTCCAAGGGTGGCCCGCGCCAGGGGGTGGTATGGCCCCCCTGTGACCCAGCTCCGCTCCCCCTTTTGGCATCCTTCGTCTTCTAGAAAATATGATTTTCCGTGTATTTTCCCTGATTTTCTGATCTTCGTGAATTTTCCCTCCAAATAGTGGCTTTTCCATCAGAATCCTGACTTCAGCGGTCCATCCTCCAAAAGTCATCAACCATGCAAAAACAGATGAAATAACATAAGTATCATCTCTTAATATGAAATATATCAATGAATAACAGTAAATTATGATATAGAATAGTGATGCAAAATGGATGTATCAGTCTCATGTGCAAGGACATGTAAAGTTAGCCCGGGCCGCTTCATCCCACTATGCCACCAATATCAAAAATACATATAAGATGCAATAACATGATCATCATCGCCCAAATACTCTTATGTGTATTACCCATGCAAATCATCTACGCATAGATCAAGCTGTGATACCATTGTTGGGTTCGTAGCATAGAAAACAAAAAAATTCCTACGATGGGAACTACTAAACACCAAGATCTATCTACCTAGATACAAGCAACGGGTGGATATACATCCATAGAGAACATACCCTTGAAGACCGACAAAGTGTAACAAGATCGAACTCATGGGTGATGTAGTCGTTCGCTTGCCGATCTCAAGATTGAGAGAAAGTCCTAGCGCCGCAAATCAGCAACGCATCCGTGATCGCACACACGTCCGGTCCACCGCCTCCTCGCTCCAGTGATACAACATAAGCAGTAACTCCTTTCAGATGAAAAGCCACTAGGAACATGTATCTCGCTAATCCGAGACTATGGGGCAATAATTCTAGAGGGGAGAGAGATCCTTCACGAGGAGGTGTCCTTTGTGAGGAGGAGAGGGGGCATTTAATAGGGAGAGGGGCATCCCTTATCCATGACCGGTGGCCAAGGGGAGGAGCCCCCACCTCTTCCTCATTCATGTGGTGGATGCTTCACTCACATAAACATGCCTCCACTCACACTTCCACTCACATGCATTAATTTTCCACCAAAATTAATGCAATTCTCATTAAGTAAAACTATTTTATTTATTTTATTCAGAACTTTTTTAATTACTTTAATTAATAAACATTCACATAAAACCCTTGCAACATTTCAATATCACATGCAGAACCAGTTTCGGCAATTTCACCTGAAACCATTCCGGTGTCCATTGTAATAATTCTAGCGCTTTGCAATTCTTTTCTCTTGAACACATTTGCTCCAAATGGTGTCGGTATCCCTTAAGAATGTCACCCTACGGTTCGCGAATAATGCAGACATGATCAAGACCATTCTTCGATCAATAATCAGTAGCGGGACTTGGAGATCCATACTGACTCCTACACATTCAACGCTGACTTCTATGATCGTGAGAACCTTTAATGTTAGTAACTCAATCCCTTTGTCTCGTGATATATTACATGTCCAAGATTCGATAATTGGTATCTCCATACCTAGTTTGATCTCGTTACCGACATGCACTCTTTTCTCGTTCCCGTGATATAACATTCTAGTGATCACATCACTTCCTTGCAAGCTATCTCAATGTGATATCACCGAGAGGGCCTAAATTATATCTATCCGTCATCGGGATGGACAAATCCCACTCTTGGTCCATGAGCTTCTACATAACACCTTCGGAGTATCTGAACCCACCTTTATAGTCACCATATGACGGTGTGACGTTTAATGTTATCAAGTTACTCTTCTAGTGTTAGTGATTGACATGATCTCATGGTCTAAGGACTAGGATTACTTCGTATGTTTTTATAGAAATTTAAACACAATGACTTTGATCGTATTGCTATACTTTGGATGAATGTTCATCACATTATTCCACCAATGTTATGACCTCGTTATTAACAACATCCAATGTCCATGATCAGGAAACCTTGATCATCTTGTTAATCAACGAGCTAGTTATAAGAGAGGCATAACTAGGAACCCTTTATTTGTTTATTAAAAACACATCTATTAACATTTCCAATCAATACAATTATAGCATTCAAAATAAACATCTATCATATACTTGGAATACGATAATAATAACTTTATTATTGCCTCTTAGGACATATTGAAGGAGATATGCCCTAGAGGCAAATAAGAAATAGGTTTTTATTGTCATATCTCAATTAGTTTATAATAGTTTCATATTGTGCTATAACTGTGCCAAGTAGAAACATTGGTACAGGTGTGGTATGAAACAACAAAGTCCCTAGTAGCCTCTATTCATACTAGTTCGTTGGTCACGAAGATGATCTGGGTTTCAAGATCATGGGCATTTATGCCGACTGACAACAAGATCATATCATTGGATAATGATGTGATTGGACATTCCTCGAAGGATTGCAACACGATCAAGTCATCTAGTTCATTGTTGCAACAGCTATACCTAGACTCCTTCTCCTTAGACCGTGAGCTCATATTACTCACTGTTTCCCTAGGCTACTTAGACTGCATCAACCGTCATCTGGTAATATGGTGGCCATAAAGGTGTATGTTGGGTATTCCGAAGGAACAGTAGATGACATGTGACTGCAAGACCGGGATTTGTTCACCCACATGACAGGTAAAGATACATACGGCCGGCTTGGTGAGATTACATCTATAAATGTTGCAACATGTGACTAGGTCACGAGGATGTAATATCACGGTAACAAGAAAACAGAACTTCTTGTGAACGAGATTGAACAAAGGTATAGGATACCAATGATCGGATCTCGGACAAGTTGTATCGAGAAACAAAAGGAAGAGGATGCTACATTTAGACGGTTCAAACGACATTGTCATCAGGAATGCATAGGGGTCACATGGACATCCCTGGTCCCTCTGTTGATCATTGATACAGATCATGTCTAGAGCATTCCCGAGCCGTGAGAAGATACACTTAAGGGTACGATGAGAGCGATAATTCGTAAGACGGAATCACGGTAGAGAAAGAAAAAAGGCGGAATCGTTCCGCGGAGAGATCCGAAGTTGTTCGGAGAAAGAATAAAGGAAAAGCCCTGAAAAGTGTTTTCGGATAAATGGGAATTTAAATATATATTTATTATATGTTAATTGTGAATTAATATATTATAAATAATATTTACATTAAGATTTATAAAGTCAACTTTTATATTAGGCCAAATCCCAGAGGGAAAAGGCCTAGAAATAAAAGTGCAGAAAAATAAATGGAAAAGCAAACAGCCACAGGCGGCGGATAACCGCCACCGCATAGGGCAGATAACAGACGACGCCAGACGGGCTTGGTGGCGGGCCAGAAAAGCTGGCCAAGCCAGCCCGAGCCACCGGCCCGAGCCAGCCACCGAACCCGCCCACCAAGCTGCACCGCCAGCCGGGGCCAAAGGCCCACCCGGCCACCTGATGCAGCCGCCATGGGAGTCAGCTGAGCGGATGGCTGCAAGGCCCACCCGGCCAGGGCTGTTCTAGGTTGCTGTGTTGTTTCCCTTTTTTCCTTTATTTGTTTATTTTCTGTTTGCTATTTGGGCTGAGTACTTTTGGCCCATTTGGCAGTCCGAATTTCTGCTGAATTTTTTCCTTTAGTATTAGTACCACATGGCTAACCCAATGGAGAGGGCACACCCCCTCCGCCTATATAAAGGGGTGCCCATGGGTGGGATTAAACACACAATTGGAGAAGTCCTTTGGTTGACTTTGTCCCTCCCTCTCTCTATACCTTGTGACCATGGCCCCATGTCTGGGCTGTGCGATCAAGGCACACCTGCAGTACGCTGTTGTGCTGCAGGGATTCCTAGCCGGATATCAACTTCCGCACTCCCGGCGGAATCGGGGAGCCGGAGGTCTCATCGTGCACCAGATGTGTACGAAGACACGAGGCGTAACACTTGGGGCGCTTAAATATCGTGAGCCGGAGCTGTTGCACGATGAAGATGATGAAGATCAAGAAGGAGCAAGGGGTGACCTGCGAGGAGCTTCGCGACCTTGAGGTCGGCTTCGAGTATGACTACATCAACCACGTTCCCCGCGGAACGTGAACCGCGTACGATCTACAAGGGTATGTATTCTCTACACTCCGGCTGTTACCGCATTACTACATAGATAGATCCTAGGCAGTTTCTGGGGTTACATCGTAGGAAATTTTTTGTTTTCTGCACCGATCCCCAATAGTGGTATCAGAGCCGATCTATGCGTAGGAGTGTTGTACGGCCAGTACGCACAAGTATTGTGTGGGCATTGATGCCTTAGTTGTTACCCTCTAACATGTACTTGTTTATATCGCGGTATTGTTTGATGAAGCGGCCCAGGCCGACCTTACGCGTATTCATACGCGAGACTGGTTCCACGCTCAATATACGTCTTGTACTGTATAAGTGGCTAGCGGGTGTTTGTCTCTCATTCGATAGTTGATATAGCATTTACAACGGAGGGCCCCGAAAGGGGTGTAGTATAGACAACTGTTGGATCCATGTTGTGGTTGGAAAGTTCATAGTTTAGAAACGGTTCTAGTGCGAAAGCCCTAACAACCGCGTAAAACCTGCAATAGATAAAGTAGAGGCATCTAACTTTATTTTGTAGGGGACATGTGAGTATGATATGGCATTGGTCGTTACAAAGGTAAAGTAATTTACTTTTCTATTGCTAAATAGTATAGTAATAGTCATCATTCCGATGAACGACCTGGTGGCGGCGTCGTGGACTTGGCGTCAAACCAAGGGCAAGATGGAGATCATGCCGGAGCGCTCGATGGAGATCAAGGCGCAAGAAAGACCATATCATATCACATTATACATATGATGTTGATACCAGTTTTTACATCTTATTGTGTGCTAGTATTTAGATACTCAACGGTAGCAAATAAGATAATCCCTATTTAATTCCAATGTTCTGTGTTCCCCTTGTGTGTGCACCACCAAGAAAGTTCTTCGGTATGAGGCGATCCAGGGTTATAGGCCTGGGTGTCAGACATATCTACGTTCGCATACAGTGGGTGTAAGCCATGTTGCACAGCGAATACACACAAGTTAGATTTGGCGAGTCTAGCACGTTAGATCGAAAGATCGAGCATGAGTCACATGGGTGATGTGATTGACATTATTGAATGTCTACCTTTGATAATGCACTGATGGCCGTGACGATAGGGGGAGGTGCAGAGGATAGGGATCATGCGATCACTAAAATCGTCCAAGGGATGACCGTTTTAGTGGAGACCAATTATAAATTGAACTCTTATTATAAACTTAGTCTAGATGTCTGTTTGCAAATATCTTGACCTTAGCCTATCCCATTGAGGTCCTTTGCGACCATGGGAATATATTGCTTAATATAGAACTTAGCAAAATGGTCCAACTTCATAGATTAATACCCATGCCTGAGGGATATCCTCGTAAAAGGTGATCTTCTCTTCTTGATACAATAACCATTAGGAGATAATTCGATGACTCTAGATTGTTTGCAAAAACACTTAGTGATCTTGCATTAGAGTTGAGAACTCTTAGAAGGGCTTGATCACGAATGGAGGTCATGGATAAAAAGGTATATGTTAGATATACAAAAATTATAAATGTGGTTCTTGCAAAACTCATTGCAGTTTGCAAAGTATTTGATACTTGTCCCGTTTTGTGAAAACAGGAGGATCTACTTGAGAATTGCTGGTTTTGAGGCAACGTGACTTGATGACGGCAAGCAAAATAGTTGATGGCCGACATCACCTCTTTCCTCAGAATTTATCATTTGGATTAGTGGACTTGAATATAATTTTGTAATCCATGTCTGTGTGTCTTGCTTTTGGCAAGACGATTATTCATATGAACAAGTTACAAACCAGTTTGTACTATTCTTATGAACAATACCGTTATGGTCACATTACGATTATAAATAAGTTATTCTCATCACTATGTTAATGATAATGGTTTAAACATTTATAAAGGATTAGAATGCTAAAAGATATCCAAAGTTTAATAATGAAAATACACTATAGTTTAAGTCATTTTGGTTATTGCAGGTTCTTTATAAAAGATCGGGGTCCTAGATGCTTAATCTAGAGACTTTGCAAAACCATGCCTCTTGGGAAGAATGACTAAAACTCCGCATTCTGGTAAAACGGTGATATGCGAAGAAATGTTGAATCTTATACATAGTGATGTATCACATTTTCAACAAGTAGTGGAAATCATTTATTGTGGACTTAAGTGAATAAGTGTATTTACTTAATGAAACATGAAGTTTGAAATGATTTGAATTGTTCAAATGAGTTCATAACTGAATGGGATATTGAAATTAATAAGAATACGAAGTCTCTTCGATTTGATCGACATGACTGAAGTATTCAAGTTAAGTTTAGCATAAAAGGAACATGTGAAATATGTTTCACAAATTATGATAATTGTACGAATTCAAACTATGTTGAAATGTCTAAACATCATAATCATTATGTATTAAGATACATATGGTATAATATTATCTCTTATCGGGGTTATAGTTATCGTTTAGAGTTAGAGATCGAAACAAGCAAACACTCATTTGAAATACAAAGGAACATCCAAAGATTCGTGGAAACAACACAATAAGTGTTATGGCACGTTTGAGTTTCTGGAGATTTCGACAAGTCGAAGTCGTCACGAATAAACAAGTCTTTGTAGAGCATTCCTAGGAAGCTATGAATGCATCATCCATAATGGGCAAACCTGCTATTGTCCTAAGTTAATGTGTCTTGATGAAGATACAGGTGGAAGAAAGTAAAAGATCAAAACAAGGTATTTGACCTTGCCTCCGAATTGTTGAGTGGCGCAGCGAAATTTGTTTCGTAAATCCAAACTCTACAAATAGAGGAGAAACTATTGATAATGATCATAAAGTTTTAGGGAATACTTTTACTAAAGAAAGTAGGATTTAACTATATATTCTACAAATTGTGGAATTATATATTGATTCACTTGTCTTGTTTTGAACAAGACACACCTACGAAATACAAAGAAGCGTGATGGACCTAATTACGAGAAATCAATGGTCATTGAAAACTCGTTAGTGGAATTCTCGATTTGATAGTGATCAAAGAATTTTGGAATGTCCAAGATTATCGAGAGAACCTAGATTTGAGTGGGAGCAAATCAGCTTGGCTAATTCATAATATGTAGCTAACATATTTTGAGTGGGATCTAAGTGAAATCCCTGGATCTCAAACATGAACGTCATATTTGAGTGGGAGCGTGAAATCATTCTGGGATATGTGGATGACATATGTGAATGATGTGATTGGTGTTAATAACATTTAATTAGATAAATAAGGATGAAGTTCAAGTTATTAAACAATAAGATCTATCGAGATAGATTGGCAAGTTTAATAAACACTGAATGTTGAATGCTTTCTAGACTTGATTCTGAAAGATGTTCAGAATGTCCTAAGCAAGATTCTAAAAAAGTTCAGAGTAGAACAAAGTAAGAAAGTAATTCTTACTGTATGAAGCATTGAGTATTTCAACTATGGTTAAAAGAAAGAGATGCGTTGCATCTCCCATGCCTCAGTCATAGGTTCTTCCATATAACCATGTTGTATACTCGACATAATGTGACCCAAGGTTCTGGTTGGAAGGACTAGATCTTAACTGTAAGAACATGTCTTTAAGTGATTCCTGAGTTGATAACTGAACCAGAATTAAGTTTGTACTTAAGTAGCAAGAAGCAATGTAAGCGGCATAGTTGCATTTCATGCACTAGGATCTACATAGATATAGAAGTATAAAGGCCACATCTGATGTGATGTATAATGTTATGGCGGGGCTAGTTCGCTTTTAACGTAGAATGATGTGTCCCAGGGCCCAATGCCCATGAGAAAGCCCTCGAGGTTGATCTAAAGTCACTGTAAGCTCCTGGAATCTGGCCTTGTTCAGCTACCATGACCGTAGTATATACACAAAGGATAACAAAGTGTGTTTCGAAGTTTAGATGACAACAGTGAAAACGACCGTCATCATAAACACTAGAAACAAAGTCTCACTTTGTTGCCATATAAATTATTCGACCCATTATAAGATAATGGTGTGAATATCAAAATTAGGAAGACATTACTGATTTGCAAAAGACATAATGATCTGGTAAAACAGAACATGGACATGACGTTTCCCATGAGCATGCATGATCTGTAAACACATATGGTATATGGTTTATATGAGTAAAATGCGAGCTGGATTATTTGTACTCTAGTGCAAGTGGGAGACTGAAGGAGATATGCCCTAGAGGCAAATAATAAATAGGTTTTTATTGTCATATCTCAGTTAGTTTATAATAGTTTCATATTGTGCTATAACTGTGCCAAGTAGAAACATTGGTACAGGTGTGGTATGAAACAACAAAGTCCCTAGTAGCCTCTATTCATACTAGTTCGTTGGTCACGAAGATGATCTGGGTTTCAAGATCATGGGAATTTATGCCGACTGACAATGAGATCATATCATTGGAGAATGATGTGATTGGACATTCCTTGAAGGATTGCAACATGATAAATTCATCTAGTTCATTGTTGCAACAACTATACCTAGACTCCTTCTCCTTAGACTGTGAGCTGTTTAGACTGCATCAACCGTCATCTGGTAATACGGTGGCCATAAAGGTGTATGTTGGGTATTCCGAAGGAACAGTAGATGACATGTGACTGCAAGACCAGGATTTCTTCACCCACATGACGGGTAAAGATACATACGGCCGGCTTGGTGAGATTACATCTATAAATGTTGCAACATGTGACTAGGTCACGGGGATGTAATATCACGGTAACAAGAAAACATAACTTGTTGTGAACGATAATTTACAAAGGTATAGGATACCATTGATCGGATCTCGGACAAGTTGTATCGAGAAATAAAAGGAAGAGGATGCTACATTTAGACGGTTCAAATGACATTGTCATCAGGAATGCATAGGGGTCACATGGACATCCCTGGTCCATCTGTTGATCATTAATACAGATCATGTCTAGAGCATTCCCGAGCCGTGAGAGGATACACTTAAGGGTACGATGAGAGCGATAATTCGTAAGACGGAATCATGGTAGAGAAAGAGAAAAAGCCGGAATCGTTCCGCGGAGAGATCCGAAGTTGTTCGGAGAAATAATAAAGGAAAAGCCCCGAAAAGTGTTTTCGAATAAATGAGAATTTAAATATATATTTATTATATGTTAATTTTGAATTAATATATTATAAATAATATTTAGATTAAGATTTATAAAGTCAACTTTTATATTAGGCCAAATCCTAGAGGGAAAAGGCCTAGAAATAAAAATGCAGAAAAATAAATGGATAAGGGCAAAACAGCCAGCCTTGTGGGCAGCGGATAACCGCCACCGCACAGGGCGGCAGATAACTAGACGACACCAGGCGGGCGGGCCGCTCAGCCAGGAGGGCCGCGGGTAGTCGAGCCGGCCCACCCGGGCCACCGGAGCAAGCAGGCCGCGGGACGGGAGCCAGCCCACCCGGGCCACCACCACCGCCACCAGTCCGCCAGGTGGGCCGGGCAAAGGCCCACCCGGCCACTGATGCAGCCGCCAAGCCAGTCAGCAGCCAAGGCCCACCCGCCGTGGTTGTTCTGGTGCTCAGCTTTTTTTTTTCTTTATTTGTTTATTTTATGTTTGCTATTTGGGATGAGTACTTTTGGCCCATTTGGCAGTCCGAATTTCTACTGACTTTTTCCTTTAGTATTAGTCCCACATGGCTAACCTAATAGGGAGGGCACACCCCCTCCGCCTATATAAAGGGGTGCCCATGGGTGGGATTAAACACACAATTGGAGAAGTCCTTTGGTTGACTTTCTCCCTCCCTATCTCTATACCTTGTGACCATGGCCCCATGTCTAGGTTGTGTGATCAAGGCACACCTGCAGTACGCCGTTGCGCTGCAGGGATTCCTAGCCGGATATCAACTTCCGCACTCCCGGCAGGATCGGGGAGCCGAAGGTCTCATCGTGCACCGGATGTGTACGAAGACACGAGGCGCAACACTTGGGGGCGCTTAAATGTCGTGATCCGGAGTTGTTGCATGATGAAGATGATGAAGATCAAGAAGGAGCAAGGGGTGACCTGCGAGGAGCTTCGCGACCTTGAGGTCGACTTCGAGTACGACTACATCAACCATGTTCCCCGCGGAACGTTAACCGCGTACGGTCTACAAGGGTATGTATTCTCTACGCTCCGGTCGTTACCGCATTACTACATAGATAGATCCTAGGCAGTTTTTGGGGTTACATCGTAGGAATTTTTTTGTTTTCCGCACTGATCCCCAACACATATTCCCTTCATGGAGATGTTATTCCGGCTTACACGGATTTGGATAAATATTTTAGCGAGTCATTTTGACCCATATTGATATACAAAGAATATGTCGTCATTTGTATGTCTCAATCAATGTAATCCTTCGACCTGAGGTTATTGCACAATCCGAGTTGAGGATCACTGACTTAGGTTATTTCAAACACTGTTCCGTCACTAGGCAGTTATAAAGGCAGAGTTTAGGTCGACTGAGAATCAAGTTGCGTGATGTGGATGACCAAGATGGCATTTTGCCCCTCCGACTAGAGAGATATTCTCTAGGCCCTCTCGGAAGATATGATTCGGAAAGCATGGCTATGCACGAATCGGTTAAGTGTTAACCGAGGAGGTCGACTAAGAGTTAGCCGGATGAATCACTTATCTCAGATCAAGAAGAGAGTCGGACTATTTAAGGGATAACGATTATTCACCTATAGTTCGACAAGGTATATCGTGAGGCAAAAGGGACTTAGACGAAAGTCGCATTGGAAGGTATGCCGTCATGACTCTTTGGTACTTGGGAGTTGGCACGTTCTGCTAGGAGCCGCTATCGACTGATCGATTACGAGTTAGACAAGGATCGTGTCCGAGTCATCATGAGACTATTGGGTCACACACTTAAGAGCGGGAGCAAGTTTGGGTTAGACCTAAACCAGAAATCTATTTGGGTTGGACCCAAATCAGAGACGGACTAAGTCAGTGAGTTGGACTCACAGTGACTAATATAGGCCTCTTAGTGAATGGTCCATAGATGAGTGGAGCCTACTTTAGCTCCCTATATATACTGGGGCGCAGGTGCCCAACAAGCATGGTTAGGTAATTCCATGCGTTGGAAACCCTAGCACCAGTCTGTCCAGTCCTACCGCCATATTGGACCTAGGAGACGTTGTACGCTTAGCACTTTGACGATCAGATCGTGAGGACTTCACTATATCAAGTGACGTGCTTCGTTAATTCCACAAATACGCATCTAGTGATAATCCTCGTGGTCTTCTACCTTAGCTAGATCTTGGGATCACCGCATAGGGAAAAAGTTTTTGTTTATCTCCGCATGCCCCAATAGAGCGAGTTCAATAAAAAAGGAGTGTTTGATGTACTATCTACGACCACAAACCAAAGGTCGTATATTATGCAGGTTTTCGTAAACATTTATTTAGAGATTGCTTTTATTATGAAAATCTATGTCCGTCAGTCTTCATATGTTGATTAGAACTTTGTGGACTTCCTTTCCTGCAGCATTCATATCTCCTTCCCGGAACAAGGAGTAACATGTCACAATTTTATACACTCTGCAGAGGTGCGTTGTTTTACCCATGAGATTTTAGAAAACTAAATAAAGCCACTCGTAAAGATCATTATCCTTTGTCATTTATTAATCAAATGATAAAAAGGTTAACAAAACATTCACATTTCTGTTATCTAGATGGTTATTCAGTCTTTCGCCAATTCTTGTGCATAAGGATGATCAAGAAAAGGCAACTTTTACTTCTCCATTTGGTACTTTTGCTTATAGGAGAATACATTGGTTAATGCAATGCTATGGCTACTTTTAAAATATGCATGAATGCTATATTTATTGATTATATTGAGAAAATTATGAAAGTATTCATAGATGGTTTTTCGGTATATAGTACCTCTTTTGATAATTGTATGTTCAACCATAACAAAGTTTTGCAAAAATGTGAGGACCAACACTTAGAGTTAAACTGGGAGAAGTGTCACTTTATGGTAATATAAGGTGTTGTTCTTGGTCCGTGTTTCAAGAAGAGTAATATAAGTTGACCGCACTAAAATAGAATCTATAAAGAAGCTACCATATCCTAAGGATATAAGAGGTATAAGAAGCTTTCTTTGTCATGTATATTTTTTATATAAGGTTTATTAAAGACTTCTCTAAAATATCAAAGCCTCTAACTAATCTTTTGCAAAAGGATTTTCATTTCTATTTTAATGATGGTTATCTAAAGTCCTTTAATATTTTAAAGCATGCTTTAATAAGTGATCCTATAATTCAACCTCCTAACTGGAATTTATCTTTTGAAATTATGTGTGATGCTAGTGATTATGCAGTTGGTGTTGTTTTAGGACAACAAGTTGATAAGAAGTAAAGTTATTTACTATGCTATAAAAACACTTGATGGTGCTCAAAGCAACTATGCTACTACTGAAAAATAATTCTTAGTTGTCATATTTGCATGTGACAACTTTTTACCCTACATTGTTGATTCTAAAATCACTATACACACTAATCATTCAGCTATTAAATATCTTATGAATAATAAATATGCTAAATCTAGATTAATACGACGGGTGCTTTTACTTCAAGAATTTGATTTGCATATTATTGATAGAAACGGAAAGGATAACCCTATAGTTGATCATTTGTCTAGGATGGAAAATATTCTAGTAGACCCAATTCCTATTAATGAAAGATAGGAAACCCTTAGGGTTACGCCCTCGAACTTGTAAACCGAGTTGGACGTCTCTCGAGAACTGGCTTCCCCATATAAAGGCCAGGAGGGAACGCCAGGGAGGATCATCGAAACTCTCATACACACATGCCAGATCATCTGCACACCATAGCCTTCTCGGCACCCTTGTAACCTTCGGTTCCTCAATCAATCAAGAACACAGAATCAGGAGTAGGGGTTTCCCTCTGGGGACCTGAACCTGGGTAAACCTCATCTTCCCCATTGTTTGTTTGGTAACCGAGGAAGTCTCTAGCGTACCTATCTTCCCAAAAAACCAAGTGCATCAAGTATGGGAATTGACGTGATCACCCCATGTCAATTGACGCCATCTGTGGGAAGCCCATAGGCTGACATCGCGACTTAGACGGTTCCATTGCCAGCAATCTGTGATTTGTCGGCATCAGGGGAGAAGATCTGCTTCAGCTCATTCAGCTTCACCATCCACTCACCGGCCACCCGCCCGGCCTTTGACTCCATCGATGATGGGCCAATCTAATGATCGGTGATCTGCTCTTCCAAGTCGTAATACTGACACCCTCCACCTTCCACACCAGATCCATTCAGTTCGAGAGCAGTCGAGAACACCGTTGTTTGTGCTAGCATCATGGATTCCACCACCCCTCGACACCCTTAGTGAGTTGAACGCCTCTTCATCGACCTATGGCTTAGATAGCAACAACAGTTGCTACTTCGATCTAGGAAAGTTGCTTCGGGAGGGCAATGCCGTCGGATCTGATCTAGAAAGTTGTGGGAGCAACATCTACGTCAACCGCTACCAATGCGCCGTCATCAACGCCAACACCGATACTGGCCCTCGCATTGGCACTAGGCCCAAGAACGAAAACGGCGGCAGCAATCGCCCGCGGGTCAATCTCACGAATGACCAATGTGAGAGGGTCAATCAAGCCATAAAGCCACTCCCCTGCCGAAATATGTGTCACGTGATGAACTGATGGCCTATCACTAGCTCCTTAAAAAGTAGTACCTTCGCCAATAGGTGTAGCAAGCTCATCTCGACAAGCCTATGTGATAAGCTGATGCCTCGAGTGCCCGATGGGCAGAGTTATCCTCCATTGGTTGATCATCTTCAAAACACAACCGCCACGCCAGGGAGCACAAGGGACGCTCCTGAACAAGCCTCATGGACGAAGACGCAAGGCGTGAGACCAGTTGAAGCCTCGACTTCGCATTCATGTTGGTGGACTTGCGAGGCAACATGATGCCCAAAACTTTATAAGCTACCGCCATCACGGACACCACGCACCTTCTACCCAACCAACCTCTAGCGGGGGATCCACGATCTGCCGCCCACAGATTTGCCATCGTTGGTGTTAGCCTGGTAGAATTGCACTCGCAGGGGAACCCGACAAGGAGCCCAAGAAAACACTCACGACGCACAAGAGAAACCATCACCACCACGAGATGACGATCCACCATGGCGACGCCATGACCCGCGGAGGAAGGACCACGACTATGAATCTCGTGACGATATCACGCAGCGCAAGGTCAACAAATCACGCATGAAACACGCCTACTCCACCAAGTCAGATGACGAATACACTGAACTTTGTAGTGCTAGATGCTTTAGCCATGCCATCCGCCAAACTAGGATGACAAAGGGTTACAAGCTACCTTCAACTCCACAGTCGACACAATAGAGGTCCAAGTTCACCCAACGAACCCCACGAAGACGGCACTCATCGCAAGAAACTTGAGTTCCGCATAGAAACTCGTGCTTGTCGAATTCCTCTGTGAGCGCTAGGAGATTTTTGCCTGATATCCCGCGGACATGCCAGGAGTTCCTAGGGAATTCGTTGAGCATGCACTCAACGTGTATCCAGAAGCTAAATTGGTCAATTAATCGATGCGCTGTCTCTCAGAGCCAAAGGCCAAAACTGTTGGCATGAAAGTCAGTAGACTCCTAGACGCAAAATATATCCATGAGATCAAGGAAAGCACCTGGGTAGCTAACCCTGTGCTAGTACAGAAGTACACATATATACTTTGCACGTGTGTGGACTACACGTCCCTGAACAAGCACTGCCAGGAAGACCACTTTCCTCTGCCGCGTATCGACCGAATCATCGACTCAACCGCGGGATGTGAACGCCTCTCGTTCCCTGACGCCTACTCGGGCTACAACTATATTGAAAGGAATATTTCCGAGAGGCAATAATAAAATAGTTATTATATTATTCCATGTTTTATGATAAATATTTATTTCTCATGCTATAATTGTGTTAACCGAAAATGTTAATACATATGTGTTTAATAAACAAAGAAAAGGTTCCTAGTGATGCCTCTCATTACACTAGCTTGTTGATTAATAGATGATCAAAGTTTCCTGATCATGACATTGGATGTTGTTAAAACAAGGTCACACCATTGATTGAATGATGTGATGAACATACTCCCAAAGTATATTAACACGATCAAGCCATTATGTTTACACTACTATAACGTCAAGTAACTCGAATCCTTAGACCATGAGATCACGATAATCATTGACTTTGAAAAAGTATTTTAATTGCATCAAACGTCACACAGTAACAGGGTGATTATAAGGTGTCGTCAGATACTTGGAAAGTGTTAGTTGAGGCTCGTGGATCAAGAGTGAGATTTGTCTATCCTGATGACGAAGAGATATACTCAGGGTCCTCTCGGTGATATCACATTGACATAGTTTGCAAGCAAGTGATAATGATCGCTAAGAATGTTATTTCACGGGAACAAGAAAAGAGTACTTGTCAGTAATAAGATCGAACTAGGTATTACCGAATGATCGGATCCCGGACAAGTAAAATATCGAGACAAAAGGAATTGGTTACTGTGAATAAAATATCGCGCGATCACTAAGTCATCGAATGAACTGGTGGGAGTCATTATGGATCTCCAGGTACCGCTAATGATTATTGATTAGAGAGTGTATCGATCATGTACACATAGTTCACGACCCATAGGGAGACACATTTAATGGTAGTCGACGCATTTGAGTGGATAGAGAACACCGGAAAAAATACTGGACAGCGCAGGAATTGTTCTGATAAATCTGTCGGAATAGTTTCGGTACATCGGAATATCATCGGGGATTGAATTGTTAATGTGTATATTAAATGAAATGTTTATTAAATAAAGTACACTTATTAAATGAAGTGTTCATTAAATTGAGTTGCATCAAACCAAGTGAATTAAAGTGATTTAATGGAAAGACCTTTAATTTTTGAGTGAGAATTAATGAAATTATGATGACCCTTTGATTTGTGTATCACTGTCATCGCATCTTTGAGGACGGTCGTGTATACTCTACAACAACCACATTTGTTTGCGGGAACGTTATCCCGCGTTATGGTCTTTGAAAGTGTGTCCATCTGAAAGCGTTACATGTATTTTTTAGATATGATCTTGGTGGTTATAATCGTAGGATTTTTTTTTGTTTTCCATGCAACGAACCAGTCAATGGTGCCAATGCGGCGCCGTATCACCAACACAAACCGATGCACTAGCCCTCGGTGTCGTGGATGCCAACGCCGTACATTGACCTCATTGACAGAGACGACGAGCAAGCGGCAGCACAGCTAGGGTTCCTAGTTTTTTATGTTTTTATTTTTATTCCCATATATAAACTAAGTTTGTTTGAAAAGAGGGCAAATGCAGTGTCTAGAATAGGTTGGCCGACTGGAGATGGCTAAGAGCATCTCCACTCGGGGGGTCTCAAAGGCCCCCCATAGCGTTTTGGGGGCGCCAGAGCGAAAATTCGAGCCTAGCCGCGCACCCCAATTCTTTTTTGGCGCCGGTGCGACCCAGTTATTTACCCGGTGACCCCAGGCCAAACCCAATGTACAGGGAGGCGAGCGGGGGCGCCGGATGGACGTGTGGCAGATTAGGTGGCGGGAAGATTAGGCGGGAGCGCGCGCGCCAAACCGCACCGGTCAAAGCTAGCATGCATGGCAGCCTCATAGAGCCGTTCTTCCTCGCCATCAGCGCCGAGTAATGGCGCTGCTCGCCGCAGCCTTCCCAGCCAACGGCAGCGGACGGTGCAGCCGACGCGTCCCGTCAAAGGGACAGGGCGGCGTTAATGCCCACCGCTCGCCTCCCCCTCCTCCCCAGTATAAAAACCCGTGGAGGTTTCCATTGCCGCCGCATGCGCATTACCTCAACAGCGAGCTCCACCATCTCCTCCAAACGTCGTCTTCTTCTCCCTCTCTCTCTGCGATGGCGGGCTACGACGGCTATGACGGCGCGGCGGCCAACGGGTTTGGTCGCCTCTGGCTCCACGTCGACGAGGCGCAGGCGCTATGGAGCGCCGGCTACCCCGTCCCGCCGGCTTTCCGGCTCCCGACGGGGTGGGCGGTGAGCCGCGACGGCCTCGATGTGCCACCCATCCCCACCGGCGTAGCCCAGAGCCGCGATCTACGAGCACTACTGGGGGGTGCTCACCGACGAGGAGCGCAACGGCCCCCAATGGGATCCCGACAACCTCCAGGCGTGGGCGGCGTTCTTCGCGCGGCAGCGCGAGGAACACATCGAGGCCTACGACGGCGCGTTCGCCGGGCCAACTACAACACGAAGGCCGGAAGCGGTGGTGGAGCGCCCGAGACTAACCTCTCTGGGTCCTGGCACATCACCGCCACAGGATGCTGCCACGCGCATCCGCGCGACGCCAAAGAGCCGCCAGAACCGTTACGCCACGCGTGCCGACGTCCTCCTCCTCGCGCTCGTCGATGTCCCCGACGCGTACTCGTTGCACCTCGCCGCCGCCAAGGCCTCCCGGTGAAGGCGAAGCAGCTCACCATAGCGCCACGCCGCGCGCCTCGCCTCGCCGCCTCCGCTTGGGTAGACCCAAGCCCGAGCCCAAGAAGGAGTGGACGCCACCACCGAAGTACAAGGCGGCAGCGCTTCAGCTGGCGGACGGCGAGGACCCGGAAGAATTTCCGGGTCAGAGGATGCTGGAGCGGGCATCCTTCAACGCCGTCCTGCCGGCCACCGACGAGTTCGCTGCCAGTTGGTCCGCGCAGGACTGGCAGCGGGAGCAGGCCGAGCACGCCAGGCGCCACGGCCTCGTCGTCAACATCGACGACGACGAGGGGGTGGCTGGTCCTTCCACGCGGTCGACGCGCAGGACCAGCGGCGAGGGGTGCAGCCGCCTGCCGCTGGCGATGGACGAGCCGCCTAGCGACGGCGACGACGAGGACGGTATGTTCGACTACGCCGCGGCGATGTATCGCCGGCTCGGGATCGGCCGTGGCCGCCATCCCTTTTTTTTGTTTTTTGTAAATTTTTGTTAAGTTTAAACTGTTTCTCTAAATTTCTCTTAAATTTTAAAAATTTAAATATTGTTATGGGGGTGCCCCCTCCCTCCATTTGGTAACATCGCGCCGGCGTCCCCCATGCGAGAAAAAAGGGGCCGCGTCGGAGCTCGTATTGGGGTTACCAGTGGAGATGGGCAGTGTCTGGAATAGAATGGCCGACTGGAGATGGCTAAGGCTAGTCATAGTGGAGAATAACATAGGGTAGTAACATGCACAAGTTACTACTCTATGTTACTACCTTCATAGTGGAAAGTAACATATAAGTGGTGTCATGCAAAGTATCATTTATTAGGTGATAGACTCATCTTGCATTGGTATGTGTGATGTTACAGTAACCAAATATGTTACTCCATCATTCTCTTTCTTTATTAATTCACTGCCACATTAGCAATTTTGCTGAGTTGGACACTTAGTTACTCTTGAAGTTCCTTGCACTATGACCAGCCTAATAGACATTTGGGACGCCAATCTCGCGCGTGGCGTGGTGCCGGTAATCCGGCGCGCCGGGCCACCACAGCCGAGGCGGACACGTAGAGAAAAACGGAACGGGAGACCGAGAGGCCAACAGCTACACCGCGCGACCCCTAGGTGCACGGACCAGTCAATGGATGATTTGGTTGTTTTGTACGCGATCGCACGAACCGCGGAAACCAGCGTAGAAGCTGCGGAGCCCGGAAACGGCTCTGGTTTGGCGCGGCGGGGCGGTTCGGCGGCTGGCCAATACCCGCTGACGAGTGACGATCCAGAGACACCCCGTACGTATGTATATGTACGCGTGTAGGCGCCGTGCCGGTCGCTTTCGCTTCCCGTTTCGTCGCGGGCTGGATCCCTCTCCCTTTCCCCAACCTTTTTCTCGCGTTGCCTTTCAGGGCGTCGTTGCTCCCCTGTCACCCTGGTGGACTCTCCCCGCGGTGCACTGAACCTATACGGACAGTTGTATTCTTTTGTCCGCCTACTCATCCGTTGTTGGATCCGTTGGTCTCCACATCCTTCATCGGCCTCCACCCCGATTCCTTCCATTCTTTCTTGCTAGCTAGCCTAGCTGCTAGCTGCATCATCCATCCATCCATCGCTACCGCTAAAAGTATTAGTATGATTTATGCCTGGCTTCGGATCCTTCCTTTCCTTCCCTTGGGTGCTTCCACACGTTGTATTTTATTACTCCATAATGATATCTTAAAGGCGAAAAGGGCCGGTGATTGGTCCTTGCACTGTGGAGCACCACTACACTATTCTTTCCTGCCAATATATATCTGGTCCGATTGGGATACAGCTGCCGGTGTCATACGGAATAGGATATGTGCTCCGGCCTCTGATAGTCTGATGACAGGTCATCCTTGTTCTCATCTCCTCCTTTTGCCCTTTCGTGTCCCACAAACACGCCTTCTGCCCAGTTAAGTAATCGGGTCTTTCATTATTTTTAGCCCAGTCGAAAGTGAGGAAATATGATGCTGTCTGTGCTAGGCCAGTTGTTAAGTGTGGACTTCAGGCCGGCCTGGCCCATGCATCCTTGCGCCGTGCGCTTTTCGCTCGCTGGCTCCTTTTCTTTAACCAAGGATCCGCGGTGCAGAGTCCAAATTTCGGTGAATTTGTCCTATTCCATTTTCAGATACATCCATTCACCACAAGCCACGTATCCATGCAGTTGCTTGATCGTGCAAGGTGCTGCCATGAAGCAAAGATCCGGGCAAGCGAGCTAGTAATGTGTCGTTCCAACAGTCCTTTCTACGGTGCTTTTTGAATCATCACATATTAATAATCTGCTCGCTCTAGCTGCACTTTTTTACTTCCACCCAAAGAAACATGGTGCGAGTGCAGGTGCAGCCGGCCAGAAACAAAACTGCAGCTGGCGCTCCGCACTATTCAAAGGATATATCGGATGACGAAAAGGCGTCCCTCTGATTTGAGATCACAGTCACCGCGAACTATCGCTTCGGCCGATCCAATGGCGATCGCCAAGTGTGTGTGTGTGGGGCGGCTTTACAGCGCTCGCGCCTTTGTGTGTGTCTGCCTCTGCCCCCACGCTCGCCGATTGCGATATCACTCGGAACGATACGCCTCAAGGCACGCGGTTGCGGCCAGATCACAAGGGAAAAAGGGTCGTAAACTGTGCTCGCTTTTCAGCTTTAGTTGGGATCGGCAACGTGTGCAACTGGGCAGACAAAGATCTTCGCGTTGCATGGGAATCGTGGAAGATCTCGGTGGATTTTGGTACCGCGCTATCATCGCAAGATGACACGAGTTTGGTTATCAGAGAGGCGGATCATCTAAAGATGGATTGTAAATCTAAAATTTGTACTTATAAGGGAATGGAGTCTTCGGAATTGAATTTTTTGAACTGCTATACAAGAACACATTGCACGGAAACACCCTCGCTCCTGTGTCGTCCCCCACGGGCGACACCGGGGCGCTAACCCTAGCGCCGCCAGAGCCATTTGCGGCGGCTTTCCCCTCCGCCGATGGCCGCGGTGGCGGCGGGCCCGACATCGAAGGGTTCGGGGAGAGCAGATCACGACGGCAGTTCGCTGGTGGCAGCTGGGGACGACGTTGGTGATTCGACTGCGCAACGCCCCCGGTCTCGTGGCGGTTGAGGCTGTCCCATGTGCATGAGATCCCATGGTGGAGGTCGTCTGCTTGCGGCGGCTGGGCCGAGGCCCGGTTCGTGTAGTGGCGGCGGCTTCTCGTTTAGGCATCGACGTTTGGTGTGGTGGCTGAAGCCATAGGTCTAGACTCCCGCCTAGATCCGCCACCAGCGTGGCCGTTTGGTTGCTCGGAGGTGCGTGGGGAGGCGACAAGTTGCTTCTTGCTCGGACCAGCAGGCCGACATGGGCGCGTGATTCTTCCAGGCTTGTCTCATCTTCTATCGGAGGGGGCGAGCGGCGGTGTGGGGGCCTGCCGTTCTGCCAATAAAGGCAGGCGATTCTAGGGTTCCTTTCGCGCAAAGACGAGGATCTACTTGTTGCCTGCCCGCGTTGATCTGGTATGGAGAGGCAAGTTCCGAAATGCTTGTTGGGTCCGCAGTATAGAAAACAAAAAATTTCCTACGGTGTGAACTACACGCCAAGATCTATCTACTAGGTACAAAGCAAACGGGTGGACATACATCCATAGAGAACTTACCCTCGAAGACAATGAGCTTTGTTAACGAGTAGGAACTCGTGGTTGATGTAGTCGTACACTTGTCGATCTCAAGATCGTGAGGAAGTCCGAGCGCCGCAACTCAGCAGCGCATCCGCACTCGCACACACGTTCAAGCCACCGGACAACCTCCACCTCCTCGCTCCAGCGATCCAGCGGAAGCAGCAACTCCTTGCAGACGAAATGCCACCGAGAACATGTATCTCGCTAGTCCGAGACCATGGGGGAATAATTTTAGAGGGGAAGAGAGATCCTTCACAAGGAGGTGTGTGGATGAAGGAGGGAATGGGTTGCCTTTTATAGGAGGAGGGGGTGCCCCCTTTCCATGGCCGGCGCATGGGGGGGTGACCCCTCACCTACCCCATCCATGTGGTGGTAACTCCTCCACATTAAAATGCCTCTTCACATTCCCTTTTAAAGTCTTCACTTTAAATGCATTAAGTTTCTCCAAATTTAATGCTCTCTCATTTAATAAAACTCTTTTATTAAATTTATTCAGAATTTTGTTAATTACTTTAATTAACAAACATTCACATATAGCCCCTTGCAATATTTTAATATTACATGCAGAACCACTTTCTGCAATTTCATCCAAAACAATTTCTGGTTTCTATTGAAACAATTCCTGCGCTTTGCAATTCTTTCGTCTGAAACATATGTGCTCCAAAATGGTGTCCGGTAACTCTTAAGTGTGCCACCCTACGGTTCGCGAATAATGCAGACATGATCGAGACCCTTCTCCGATCAATAATCAACAGCGGGACCTGAAGATCCGTACTGACCCCTACACATTCAACGATGACTCCTGTGATCGTGAGAACCTTTAAAGCTTGTAACTAAATCCCTTTGTCTCTCGATATATTACATGTCCGAGATTCGATCATCGGTATCTCCATACCTAGTTTGATCTCATATCGACATGCACTCTTTTCTCGTTCCCGTGATATAACATTCTAGTGATCACATCACTTGCTTGCAAGCTATCCTAATGTGTTATCACCGAGAGGGCCCAGAGTATATCTATCCGTCATCTGGATTGATAAATTCCACTCTTGATCCATGAGCCTCAACATAACACCTTCGTAGCACTGAATCCATCTTTATAGTCACCCTGTTATGGTGTGACGTTTGATGTTATCAAGATACTCTTCCGGTGTTAGCAATTAACATGATCTCATGGTCTAAGGATAAAGATTACTTCATATGATGTTATAGCAATATAAACACAATGACTTGATCGTAATGCTATACTTCGGATGAATGTTCATCACATCATTCCACCAATGGTGTGACCTTGTTATTAACAACATCCAATGTCCATGATCAGGAAACCTTGATCATCGTGTTAATCAACAAGCTAGTATATAAGAGAGGCATGACTAGGAACCCTTTTTGTTTATTAAACACACATGTATTGATGTTTCCTATCAATACAATTATAGCATATAAAATAAACATCTATCATATACAAGGAATACATAATAACAACTTTATTATTGCCTCTCAGGGCATATTTCCTTCAGTCTCCCACTTGCACTAGAGACAATAATCTAGTTCACATAGTGATAAATCTAACACCCATGGAGTTCTGGTGTTGATCATGTTTTGCCCTAGGGAGTACTTTAGTCAATGGATCTGCTACATTCAGATCCGTGTGCACTTTACAAATCTTTATATCTCCATCCTTGACATGTTCATGATGGAGTGAAACCTGGCGCTTAATATGCTTGGAATTCTTGTGAGACCTTGGTTCTTTGGCTGGCTATGGCTTCATTGTTGTCACAATAGATCACCATCGGGTCCAACGACCGGGAACCACACCCAGTTCGTAATGAACTCTTTCATCCAAAGCGCTTCTGCGCACGGCGACAAGCAACATATTCGCCTCGTCGTTGATCCAGCCACCACAGTTGTTTGGAGCTCCTCCAACTAATTGCTGCTCCGTTCAAGAGAAATACGTGTCCGGATTGAGACTTAGAGTCATCCGGATCGATGTCAAAGCTAGCATCGACATAACACTTAGCGACTAGCTCTTCTTCACCTCCGATACAAGAAACATATCCTTAGTTCTTCTCAAGTACTTAAGGATATTCTTGACCGCTATCCAAAGGTTCAACTGGATTAGATTGGTACCTACTAGTCAAACTAATAGCATGTGCCACATCCGGTCTTGTACATAGCATGGCATACATTATAGAGCCTATGGCTGAGGCATAGGGGATCCTATCCATTATCTCTCTTTCTTCCACCGTAGCCGGACTTTGAGTCTTACTCAATGTCTTGCCTTGCAACATAGGTAAGAACCCCTTCTTACTTCCGTCCATATTAAACTTCTTTAATATCTTATCAAGGTATGTACTCTATGATAGCCCAATTAGGCGTCTTGATCTATCTCTATAGATTTTAATGCCTAATATATATGAAGCTTCACCAAGGTCCTTCATCGAAAATTTGATGTTTAGATAACTTTTAACACTGTTTAAAAGATCTAAATCATTTCCAATCAATAATATGTCATCCACATATAATATCAGAAATGCCACATTGCTCCCACTCACTTTCTTGTAAATACAAGCCTCTCCATAAGTTTGGACAAATCCAAACTCTTTGATCACCTCATCAAAGCGGAGATTCCAACTTCGTGATGCTTGCTTCAGTCCATAGATGGATCGCTGAAGTTTGCACACCTTATTAGCATCATTAGGATCGACAAAACCCTCAGGTTGTATCATATACAACTCTTCTTCAATCTTACCATTGAGGAACGCAGTTTTGACATCCATCTGCCATATTTCATAATCGAAATATGCAGTAATTGCTAATATAATCCTAACCGACTTAAGCATCGCTACAGGAGAGAATGTCTCATCGTAGTCAACTCCTTGAATTTGTCGAAACCCCTTTGTGACAAGTCGAGCCTTATAGATGGTCACATTACCATCAGCATCAGTTTTCCTTTTGAAAATCCATTTATTCTCCATGGCCTTTCGGTCGTGAGGTAAGTCCACGAAGTTCCAAACTTGGTTCTCGTACATGGATTCCATCTCGGATTTCATGGCTTCTAGCCATTTGTTGGAATCCGGGCTCATCATCGCTTCTTCATATGTCGCAGGGTCATCCATTTCATCAATCATGAAATTCATACAGGATTATTGCATGTGTTCAGGAGCTGCACGTGTCCTGCTTGACCTGCGAGGTTCGATAGTGTCCTCTTTCGGAGTTTCATGATCATTATCATTAGCTCTCTCTTCATCAGGTGAAGTCAACTCCGAAACAACTTCTGGAGTTGCGCTACTCGCCATTTCATGAAGAGAAGGTTCAATAACCTCTTCGAGTTCTACCTTCCGACTACTCACACCTTTCACGAGAAACTCCTTCTCAATAAAGGATCCATTCTTGGCAAAAAGACCTTGCCCTCGGATCTGTGATAGAAGGTATACCCAATCGTTTCCTTAGGGTATCCTATGAAGACGCATTTTTCCGCTTTGGGTTCGAGTTTATCCGGTTGAATTTTCTTCAGATAAACATCGCATCCCCAAACTTTAAGAAATGATAGCTTAGGTTTGTTTCCAAACCATAATTCATACGGTGTCTTTTCAACGGATTTATATGGTGCCCTATTTAAAGTGAGTGTAGCGGTTTCCAGTGCATAACCCCAAAATGACAGTGGCAAGTCAGTCAGAGACATCATAGATCGAATCATATCCAATAAAGTACGATTACGACGTTCTGACACACCATTACGTTGTGGTGTTCCGGCAGGCGTGAGTTGTGAAACTATTCCACAGTCTTTCATATGTGTGCTAAACTCAGAATTAAGATACTCTCCTCCATGGTTTGACCAAGAAATTTGATCTTTACATTACGATGATTTTCCACTTCATTCTGAAATTCTTTGAACTTTTCAAAAGTTTCAGACTTGTGTTTCATCAAATAGATATACCCATATCTACTCAAATCATCCGTGAAAGTAACAAAATAACGATATCCACCTCGTGCCGACACACTCATTGGTCCACACACATTAGTATGTATGATTTCCAATAGATCTGTCGCCCGTTCCATTGAACCGGAAAACGGCGTTCTAGTCATCTTGCCCATAAGGCATGGCTCATATGTATCAAATGATTCAAAATCAAGTGATTCCAAAAGTCCATCAGAATGGAGTTTCTTCATGCGTTTAACGTTAATATGACCTAGACGGCAGTGCCACATATATGTAGATATATCATTATCAAGTTTAATCCTTTTAGCATCAATATTATGAATATGCGTAATACTACTATCGAGATCCAACAGAAATAAACCATTCAACATAGGTGCATGACCATAAAAGATATTATTCATATAAATCGAACAACCATTGTTTTCAGACTTAAATGAATAACCACTTTGCATCAAACACGATCCGTATACAATGTTCATGCTCAGTGCAGGCACCAAATAACAATTATTTAGGTTTATAACTAATCCCGATGGCATATGGAGAGGCAGCGTTCCGACGACGATCACATCAACTCTTGATACATTGCCGACTCGTATCGAGACCTCATCTCTTGCTAGTTGTCGCTTGTTCCGCAGCCCCTGAACCGAGTTACATATATTAGAAACCGATCCCGTATCAAATATCCAGGTGCTACTGCGAGTACTAGTCAAGTACACATCAATAACATGTATATCACATATACCTTTGTTTGCCTTGCCGGACTTCTTGTCTGCCAAATACTTAGGGCAGTTGCGCTTCCAATGGCCAGTCCCCTTGCAATAGTAGCACTCGGTTTCAGACTTAGGCCTAGCTCGGGGTTTCTTTTTGGGCAATGTACTTTGCACCTTCTTTCCCTTGTGCTTGTCTTTCTTGTCCTTCTTGAAACCGGTGGTCCTATTGATCATTAACACTTGATGTTCTTTCCTAATCTCCACTTCTGCAGCCTTAAGCATTGATAGAAGCTCGGGAAAAGACTTCTTCTTGCCCTGCATATTATAGTTCATCACGAAGCTCTTGTAGCTAGGTGGCAGAGATTGGAGAACACGATGTATGCCTAAGTCAATGGGAATCGTCATTCCCAAGGACACAAGTTTATCGGCGTGCATCTTACATTTTGAGTACGTGCTCACTAACGGAGCTGTTTTCCTCCATCATGCAGCTAAAGAACTTTTCAGTAGCATTATAACTCTCTCACGACATGGGTATCGAAAATCATTTTCAATTCTCCCATGGTATCAAAGGCATTGCCATTTTCGAAACGCTTTCGAAGTTCTGGCTCTAGCCCATACAGTATGCCGCAATGAACTAAGTTGTGGTCCTCCTGACGAGTTATATAGACGTTCTTTTCCTCGTCAGGCATCAGAGCTGGTGGGGGCCTAGCGGCGCATCTAGCACATATTGCTTTTGTGCAGAAATGAGGAGAATCCTCAAATTCATAGCCGCTTGGTGAAGTTGCTACCATTCATGCAAGTTTTTCTTTCTCCATGAACACATTGAAATTAAAAGCAGGTGGTGCCATCTACAACAGAATTTGTAAAGTATATTTAGACTAAGTTTATGATAGATTGAGTTTAACTAATCCAATTACTAATGAACTCCCACTCAAAAACGACATCCCTCGTGTCCTTTTGGTGATTACATGAACCAAATCCACTACACCAAGTCCGATCATCACGTGAGTCGGTGTAGCTTCAAAGGCGAGCATCTATATGGGCATCATATCAACTATATGACTCATGCTTAACCTTTCGGTCCGTGTTCCGAGGCCATGTCTGTACATGCTAGGCTCGTCAAGTAAGAACCTTCGTATTTGCGTGTGTAAAACTGTCTTACACCCGTTGTATGAAAGCATAGAGTTGAAAACACCCGATCATCACGTGATGCCTCAAAACACGATCCACAAAACGGTGCATACTTAAGGAAGAACACATTTTATTTTGATATCTAAATGAGGGATCATCTTATAATGCTACCAAACGCGCCAAACTAGCAATATAAGATGCTAACATCTAATGTGTGAAGTGAGGTGATATGGTCCATGCATTTGATCTCTATCATTTGCATCATGGTATGATCTCTATCATTCCTTTGTGTGTAAGGCCAAGGTCTATGGAACTTACACGTTAAGTGAGTTGTAAGAGTATCTATTATACATCTACTTACAACAATACCATATCAAAACACTAGCCCAGCAACGATCTAAACTAGACGCCTCTAATTTATCAATTGCAAGTTTTACGTGGCTTAGGGCTTTCAGAGATAGAACATGTCTTACCTACGAACATGAACCACAACGAGGATAACCAAGTTATTAGCAACTCGTTGTAAATCAGATATTGACTATAGTAGGAGAGACAGACAACCGCCATCCACTTGTACAAAACAAGTTGCATGTCAGTCGTGGAACCGGTCTCATATACGATGACATGTAAGGTTGGTCCAGGCCACTTCATCCCACTATGCCACCAATATCCAAAGTACATAGAAGATGCAATAACATGATCATCATCGCCCACATATAAACATATGTGTACTACCTGTGCAAAGCACCTACGCATAGATCAAGCTCTGATACCACTGTTGGGTCCGCAGTATAGAAAACAAAAAATTTCCTACGGTGTGAACTACACGCCAAGATCTATCTACTAGGTACAAAGAAAACGGGTGGACATACATCCATAGAGAACTTACCCTCGAAGAAAACGAGCTTTGTTAACGAGTAGGAACTCGTGGTTGATGTAGTCGTACACTTGCCGATCTCAAGATCGTGAGGAAGTCCAAGCGCCGCAACTCAGCAACGCATCCGCACTCGCACACACGTTCAAGCCACCGGACAACCTCCACCTCCTCGCTCCAGCGATCCAGCGGAAGCAGCAACTCCTTCCAGACGAAATGCCATCGGGAACATGTATCTCGCTAATCCGAGACCATGGGGAATAATTCTAGAGAGAGAGATCCTTCACAAGGAGGTGTGTGGATGAAGGAGGGAATGGGTGGCCTTTTATAGGAGGAGGGGGGTGCCCCCTCTCCATGGCAGGCGCATGGGGGGGTGACCCCTCACCTCCCCCATTCATGTGGTGGTAACTCCTCCACATTAAAATGCCTCTTCACATTCCCTTTTAAAGTCTCCACTTTAAATGCATTAAGTTTTTCCAAATTTAATGCTCTCTCATTTAATAAAACTCTTTTATTAAATTTATTCATAATTTTATTAATTACTTTAATTAACAAACATTCACATATAGCCCCTTGCAATATTTCAATATCACATGCAGAACCACTTTCTGCAATTTCACCCGAAACAATTTCCGGTTTCTATTGAAACAATTCCTGCGCTTTGCAATTCTTTCGTCTGAAACATATGTGCTCCAAAATGGTGTCCGGTAACTCTTAAGTGTGTCACCCTACGGTTCGCGAATAATGTAGACATGATCGAGACCCTTCTCCGATCAATAATCAGCAGCGGGACCTGGAGATCCGTACTGACTCCTACACATTCAACGATGGCTCCTGTGATCGTGAGAACCTTTAACACTTGTAACTAAATCCCTTTGTCTCTCGATATATTATATGTCCGAGATTCGATCATCGGTATCTCCATACCTAGTTTGATCTCGTTACCGACATGCACTCTTTTCTCGTTCCCGTGATATAACATTCTAGTGATCACATCACTTGCTTGCAAGCTATCCTAATGTGTTATCACCGAGAGGGCCCAGAGTATATCTATCCGTCATCTGGATTGACAAATTCCACTCTTGATCCATGAGCCTCAACATAACACCTTCGTAGCACTGAACCCATCTTTATAGTCACCCTGTTACGGTGTGACGTTTGATGTTATCAAGATACTCTTCCGGTGTTAGCAATTAACATGATCTCATGGTCTAAGGATAAAGATTACTTTATATGATGTTATAGCAATATAAACCCAATGACTTGATCGTAATGCTATACTTCGGATAAATGTTCATCACATCATTCCACCAATGGTGTGACCTTATTATTAACAACATCCAATGTCCATGATCAGGAAACCTTGATCATCTTGTTAATCAATAAGCTAGTCTATAAGAGAGGCATGACTAGGAACCCTTTTTGTTTATTAAACACACATGTATTGATGTTTTCTATCAATACAATTATAGCATGTAAAATAAACATCTATCATATACAAGGAATACATAATAACAACTTTATTATTGCCTCTCAGGGCATATTTCCTTCAATGCTCCGCTGGCGGACTCTCATGGGCGTATCAGGCCTGAAGATTGCTGGATGGAAAGGTATTCGGTCGTGCGTACCTATGTTTTTTTTCTAGCAGTTTAGTTTCAGCGGAAACGTCGCGAAGCTCTGCTATCTGTTACCATCATGTGTGATATCTTCCACGATCTATGGTGAAGTTAGATACAGAGAATGTTAGGAAAAAAGGAACATGAGTGCACCGATAGTGATTTGAGTGTTTGAAGCAACGAGGAACTAGCTTCGTGATATGTGACTCGCAACAATGATTGTTTGTGGGAGCGATAACACAGGTGGAGTTTCCAGTCTTACCTTGCAGGGTGAAAATTCAGGTTTGACCTTGATTGGCTATGCCTGGCAATGGTCTTGTTGAAGGTATTGTTTTGCGAACGAGGATCTTCTCCAGGGTGAAACCCTATGATTTTTTATCGGGCGACGATGGTGCTTGTACACTATTTCCTTTTTGAAGGTGTCGCTATTGAAGTGGTTAGACTACTGGTGCTGTTAGTGTTGTTGCTTCGAGGGATCGTTCCCTGTAGCGGGACTCTTTTATTTCATTCTTCTTCCTTTTTCCGAGCTTTGTGCATTTGTAAGGCCGTTAGGATAGAAGCTGGGTGTAATTGATATCTCTGTAATATTAATATAGCTCCTTTCCAGAAAATAAAGAACACACTCACTACGGGGAAGAGCAGTGGCGAACCTAGGATTTTAGGAAAGGGTATGCCCGCGTCATAATTTTGTCTTGTCTATTGACCAAGATTCTTTTTCGAATATAAAGAAGAAAAGATAATTATGAAATATGATATGATAATTAGATAAAAAGGGATTTTGCATTATAATAAAAAAGGTAAATCGTATATAGAACTAAATTTTTGCTGTTGCATGCGACCCTTAATTTCCAAAGTATTCGACACCGGGATAATCATTCTGACGCACTACTACAAAGTACACTTAGATTGTACTAAAATAAATAACAAAATATGAAAAAGATGTTACAAAAAGCCACAACAGAATATATAAAAAATAATCATATACTCACCACCGCAAGACTAATTGTGCTCCGGAGCTAACCCATATAATACGAAAATGCAGTGTAGAGTCGCTCCAATGTATAGCTAGATATTTCATTTGCTTTCATAACATACAAGTACTCCCTCCATTCTGAATTCGTAGACTTAGATTTGGCTAGATTCGAATGTATCTAGACTTGTTTAGTATTAGATACATCCGAATCTAGACAAAACTAAGACAACTAATTTGGATCGGAGGGAGTAAATTATTTGCCAAATAGTTAATCGGATGGTATCTATCTGTAATACCAGCTAATTAACCCATGTCCCTGAACAGGCATGCATGGCCGAAGGCTTACATGTATTTACTCAGCTTGGTTAATCTGAACGAGAGAGGCACGAACGCGGCCTTGCATGCATCTCAGCGTGGTTAATCTGAACGAGAGAGGCATGGCCACGGTCCTCATGTATTAGCTCAGCTTGGTTACTGGACCACGAGCTTGCATGGCTCGAACCAGGGTATGCCGTGGCATATAACATGGGCCGTTCTCTCAGGCTGCAGGTCCGTGAGCGCAAGGAGGGAATGTCCAACCTTTCAGCTTTAGGAACATACGTGGGCTAGTGGATAAAGTTGACGGCCTTTTCAATGATCGATATACAACCAAGTGGGCTAGGTGGGAAATTACACTGGAGCTCAAAGTTAACGCTCAAGGCGGAACGGGAGCTGCTAACGGGAAATGCCGACCAGGTCGGCAGTTAATGGGAGCCGCACACCCCGGGAAAGGTACGGGCCTAGCCCATTTAGGTGTTTGACGTTTTTTCTTCTGTTTATTTTGTTCTGTTTTTTATTCCTATTTTATCTTTTGTTTTGTTTTTTTCCTTTTCCGATTCATAAACGTTAAAATTTGACAAAGTTCAGCTTCGACAAAAATTAAATTCGAAAAAAAAATCCAGATTTTAAAAATGTTTTAATTCAAAAAATGTTAATATTCGAAAAATGTTCATGGTTTAAAAATGTTCATATTTTAAAAAGTGTTCAAATTTAGAAAAATGTTTGTATAAAAAATATTCAGATTTTTAAAAGTGTTCAAAATTTGAAAATATTTAGACTTTTTTCTACACCGAAAAACCGCTAGAAAACCAAAAAAATCTGATATAGAACAAAAAAAGGTGTTGAAAAAACGGGCGGAAGACCAACCATGTTATATGGGCCTACTCAATATCCTGGATGTGCGGTGGACCGTATACACCGAGCCCCGCTGCTAACGGCTGCCTGGACGGACCGCCTAAAGCGGGCGGCAAATGGGATGGCCTATTTGAGTGTGATTTCTTCGTTTTCTTTTCGTGTTTCTTTTTTATATCCTATTTCAAACTCTGAACATTTCTATAATTATGGTTTGAAAGAATATTTTCTGAATAGTACTAATTATTTTTCAAACCATGAACAAAAATTCAAAAATCATAAATAATTTTTCAAGAATCATGATTTTTTTCTAAAATGCACGACCAATTTCGAAAATAATGAATGAATTTTTAAAAATCATGAACCAAATTTTAGAAAACCATGAACACAATTTCAAAAATCATGAACTAAATTAAAAAACCATAAACCAAATTTTGGAAATTGCGAACCAAATTTCAAATATCATGAACCGATTCTAAAATAATCATGAATCGAATTTTAAAACCGTACACCAATTTTAAAAATGTGAATTCTTTCAAAAAATACATTTTCCAATATTCCAAAACACACAAAAAATGTAAAGTAAAAAACAAATAGAAAACTAAAAAAGAAAACGAAAAATAGAAAAAAATAAAATACCAAAAACTCATCAATGCGTGAAATGGGTCCCAACTGGGAAGAGCCCATGTACGACGTAGCCGGCGGCAATTACGCATTTTCAAGATAGAACGTATTCTGCTTTGCCTGAAGGGTAGGTAATATTGACCGTATTTAGTGAGACCCAATGGCTAGGTACGGATTTTCTCTTTTATCTTCAGGTTTTCCTTTTCTTTTCTAAACAATTAAAAAATTGAATATTTTCAATAATAAAAATATTTCAAAATTGATTTATTATCCAAAATAAAGATTTTTCAAAACCAAATAAATTTTAAAATCGAACATTTTTTCAAAAAGGAACATTTTCAAAATAGAAGGACCACGGGTCCCAACGTCCCAACAAATAGACAGGAACAAACAAACTGGCGCTAAAACCAGTAACATAAATCCTACAACGAGGCCGTCTCCCTGCAACAAATAGACATGAGCAAACAAACTGGCGCCAGAACCGGCAACGCTAATCCTACCGCTGAATGATCTGGTGCACCAACTAGCGAGGTTGTCTCCCTGTTGAACCAAACCATCGCAAGCGGGTTTCCTAGCCAGTACAGACCGAGCTGATCTTCTTAGCCGTAAATCGGTGCCACACCTTATTCGTGGGTTCCCACGCTGAACCAACCAACGCCTCGTCCGGCTCTGCCGACCTACCATCAGGTTGCACTGTTTGCACACATAATAGGGTTTGATTCTTTGAATATATCATATACCTACCACATCGTGCCTAGTACTATTAATAGTCTCTTATGGCTTAGATCTATGATTTGGAGATGATGATGAATTAGAGAGAGCTATCCTACTTCCCTCTTGGGTGTAACTCCCTTTGAGATGAATTCGAGTTGTTTACATAGCTACTCTTTTCACACGTGAATTCTGATATGCGCGAGCCAATCTTCAATATCATTGTTCTAGTAGTGCTAATATTTTGTAGTTTTCTATTGGTTGCTATTCTTTCTTGCTAGGTTTCTATTTGATTGGTGGACCAGTCAGTAAGAAAGAATCGGTATTAATTAAAGAGAGTTTTGGCTTGTTTTTTTGAGTTTTGGAGTTTGCTTCGTTGGGAGGTTTATTGTCATAATCGATTCTACGGGTTTGCTCACTATTCATCTCCAAAGTAGATAAAGATGATGACTATGTCGCCATGTCAGAAGTTACCAAACCACTAGAAAAGATATGAAGGAAGATCACTGAAACCAATGATAGATTCAACTGATAAAACGAGAAAAGTACCAAGGTCTTGAATAGAGGAATTACAAAGATCTGAAAATCTTTGTGGTATCAAAGGAGTCAGAATAGGAGATGGATTTATAGAATTTCAAAGCTTCCTTGACAAGCGGAAGAACAAAGTAATTTATTATTCTTCTAAAGATTATCAGAGAGAGATTTAGAAGTCTTGAGGAAGTCTTCAGCAAAATGGTGATAATAACTTGTCAAACCGAGAAAAAAACTCCGGAGTTGGTTGGAATTTTTGGAGGATGTAATTAACAATTGACTTGATAATTCCATAATACTAGGGATGTTTTTAGCAGAAGGATGTGGCTGAGACAGGTGACTTCAAAAAGTAGGATTTCATACTTTGAGAACTTTGCACATAGGCGGTGTTCATGAAGTTTGAGAGACGAATATGATCTTCCATATGATATAGAATAGGCAAGCATATATTCAAGATATACCACCATGAATTTAACGAGATATTCCAGGAATACCAAGTTCATGAGGCGGAAGAAACGAACTAATGCTTGGAACACTTTCTGAGCTCAAAACTCTTTGGAGCATCAACATTAAGAGCACGGATTTGTGTTAAAAGAGATGTTGGAGATATGCCCAAGAGGCAATAATAAAAGTGGTTATTATTATATCTTTGTGTTTATGATGAATGTTTACATCCCATGCTATAATTGTATTATAAGGAAACACTAATACATGTGTGTTTTGTAAACATAAAAGAGTCCCTAGTAAGCCTCTTGTGGAACTAGCTTGTTGATTAATTGATGATCATGGTTTCCTGATCATGGACATTGGATGTCATTAATAACAAGGTTATATCATTAGGAGAATGATGTGATGGACACACACCCATAGTAATCGTAGCATAAGATCAAGTCATTAAGTTCGTATTGCTATAAGCTTTCAAATGCACAGTAACCTAATCCTTCGACCATGAGGTTATGTTAATCACCATCACCGGATAGGTACTTTGATGATATCAAACACCGCTTCGTAACTGGGTGGTTATAAAGGTGTCATTGGGTATTCTGAAAGTATGTGTTGAAGCGCATGGACCAAGATTGGGATTTGTCCATCCATATGACGGATAGATATGCTCTGGGCCCTCTCGGTGGAATGTCATCTAGTTAGCTTGCAAGCATGTGACTAGGTCACAAGGGATGACATAACATGGAACGAGTAAAGAGTACTTATCGATGCAGGTAGAAATAGGTATGGAGATACCAAGCGATAAAACCTCGGATAAGTGGAATATCGCGTGACAAAGGGAATTGGTTTAGTATGTTAATGGTTCTATCGATCACGAAGTCATCGTTGAGTATGTGGAGCCGTTATGGATCTCGGATCCCGTGATGGTTATTGATCGGAAGGTGTCTCCATCATGTTATGCGCATATTCACGAACCGTAGGATGACACACTTAAGGTTCAAGTTGTTTTAAGTAGATATGGAATGTGAGTTGGAGACGAATGTTGTTCGAGTCTCGGATTGGATCCGGGACATCACGAGGAGATCCGAATTGTCGAAAATAAGATTCATATATTGGGGATCATTTTCTAAGTTAGGAAATATTCGGAGTATTTGTATGGGGATTCTAGAAGGTTTGAATGTTCGGAAGGTTCTAGAAGGTTTCTTGGAGTTTACTTGAAAACCAATAAAGGATCAAGGAATCCTTGTGGGGCAAGACAAGGAGTCGTGGGGGAGGAGGACTCCTCCCCCCTCCCAATCCGCCGGCCAAGGAAGGGAGGGGAGTCCTACTAGGACTCCCCCTTCCATGGCGCCTCCCTCCTTTAAATAGAGGGGTGGAGGCGCCACCCCCTTGCCCCCTCCACTCCAAACCCTAGCCGCCTCTCTCCTCCTCCTTACTTCTGCTCTGGCTTAGGCGAAGCCCTGCAGAGTTCTCTACTCCACCACCACCACCACGCCGTCATGCTGCTGGGATTCCGTGGAGAAGATCTACTACCTCTGCTGCTCGCTGGAACAGGGAGAGAAAGGTCTGCTTCGACTCCGCACGTGTGACCGACTACGGAAGCGCTGCCGGAACGCGGCGCCGGAAGGATCGTCCACTCGATCTTGAGATCGGCAAGTGATCGACTATATCAACCACGAGATCCGATCTCGTAACGCTTTCGGGTCTACAAGGGTTAGTACAGATCTATCTCGTTGCACATGTCTAATAGATTAGATCTTGGCTTTTATCTAGATTAGATCTGGGTTTTGTTCGTTCTTGCGGTAGAAATTTTTTGTTTTCCATGCTACGAACCCATCAGTGGTATCAGAGCCGTGTCTGAAGGGAATATGCCCGAGAGGCAATAATAAAGTGGTTATTATCTTATTCCATGTTTATGATAAATGTTTATTTTACATGCTAGAATTGTATTGATCGGAAACATCAATACATGTGTGTTTAATAAACAAAAAGGGTTCCTAGTTATGCGTCTCTTATAGACTAGCTCGTTGATTAACAAGATGATCAAGGTTTCCTGATCATGGACATTGGATGTTGTTAATAACGAGGTCACAACATTGGTGGAATGATGTGATGAACATTCATCCGAAGTATAGCATTACGATCAAGTCATTATGTTTATATTGCTATAACATCATACGAAGTAATCTTTATCCTTAGACCATGAGATCATGTTAATTGCTAACACCAGAAGAGTATCTTGATAACATCAAATGTCACACCGTAACAGGGTGACTATAAAGATGGGTTAAGTGTTACGAAGGTGTTATGTTGAGGCTCATGGACCAAGAGTGGAATTTGTCAATCCCGATGACAGATAGATATACTCTGGGCCCTCTCGGTGATATCACATTAAGATAGCTTGCAAGCTAGTGATATGATCACTAGAATGTTATATCACGGGAACGAGAAAAGAGTGCATGTCGGTAACGAGATCAAACTAGGTATGGAGATACCGATGATCGAATCTCGGACATGTAATATATCGCGAGACAAAGGGATTTAGTTACTAGCGTTAAAGGTTCTCACGATCACAGAAGTCATCGTTGAATGTGTAGGAGTCAGTATGGATCTCTAGGTCCCGCTTCTGATTATTGATCTGAGAAGGGTCTCGATCATGTCTGCATTATTCGCGAACCGTAGGGTGACACACTTAAGGGATACCGACACCATTTGGAGCAAATATGTTTCAGATTAAGATTTAAAAAAGCGCTAGAATTATTTCAATAGACACCGAAACTGTTTCGGGTGAAATTGCTGAAATTGGTTCTGCATGTAATATTGAAATGTTGCAGGGGGTTTTATGTGAATGTTTGTTAATTAAAGTAATTAACAAAATTCTGAATAAAAATAATAAAAGAGTTTTATTAAATGAGAGCGCATTAAATTTGGAGAAATTTAATGCATTTAAAGTGGAGACTTTAAAAGAGAATGTGAAGGGTCAAATTTATGTGGAGGGAGTTACCACCACATGAATGAGGAGGTGAAGGGTCACCCCTTGAGGCGCCGGCCATGGGGAGGGGTACCCTCCCCTCCTCCTATAAAAGGCCCTCCTCACACCCCTTCTTCCACACGCCTCCTTGTGAAGGATCTCTCTCCCCCTCTAGTATTATTCCCCATGGTCTCGGATTAGCGAGATACATGTTCCCGATGGCTTTATCTGGAAAGGAGTTGCTGCTTCTGCTGCTTTGCTGGAGCGAGGGACGGAGGTTGTCGGGGTACCGGACGTGTGTGCGATCAAGGATGCACCGCTGCTTTGCGGTGCTGGACTTGGTGGTGCTGGAGCTGGATCTGATGGACGTGCTGGAGCCGGACCTGCTGGACTTCATCACGATCTTGAGATCGGCAAGTGTACGACTACATCAACCACGAGTTCCTACTCGTTAACAAAGCTCGTTAGCTAGGAGGGTAAGTTCTCGTTGGATGTATGTCCACCCGTTGCTTTGTACCTAGTAGATAGATCTTGGCGTGTAGTTCACACCGTAGGAAATTTTTTGTTTTCTATGCTGCGGACCCAACAATGGTATCAGAGCCTGATCTATGCGTAGGTGCTTTGCACGGGTAGTACACATATGTTTATATGTGGGCGATGAGGATCATGTTATTGCATCTTCTATGTATTTTGGATATTGGTGGCATAGTGGGATGAAGCGGCCCGGACCAACCTTACATGTCATCGTACATGAGACCGGTTCCACGACTGACATGCAACTTGTTTTGCATAAGTGGGCGGTGTCTGTCTCTCCTACTATAGTCAATATCTGATTTACAACGAGTTGCTAATAACTTGGTTATCCTCGTTGTGGTTCATGTTCGTAGGTAAGACCGGTTCTATCTCCGAAAGCCCTAAGCCACGTAAAACTTGCAATTGATAAATTAGAGGCATCTAGTTTAGATCGTTGCTGGGCTAGTGTCTTGATATGGTATTGTTGTAAGTAGATGTATGATAGATACTCTTACAACTCACTTAACGTGTAAGTTCCATAGACCTTGGCCTTACACACAAAGGAATGATAGATATCATACCACGATGCAAGTGATAGAGATCAAATGCATGGACCATATCATCTCACTTTACACATTAGATGTTAGCATCTTATACTGCTAGTTTGTCGCTTTCTGTAGCATTGTAAGATGATCCCTCATTTAAATATCAAGATAAAATGTGTTCTTCCTTAAGTATGCACCGTTCTATGGATCATGTTTTCGAGACATCACGTGATGATCGGGTGTTCTCAACTCTACGCTTTCATGCAGCGGGTGTAAGACAGTTTTACACACGTGAATACTAAGGTTCTTACTTGGCGAGCCTAGCATGTACAGACATGGCCTTGGAACATGGACCGAAAGGTTAAGCATGAGTCATATAGTTGATGTGATGACCATATTGATGCTCGCCTTTGAAGCTACACCGACTCACGTGATGAGCGGACTTGGTGTAGTGGATTTGGTTCATGTAATCACCAAAAAGGCACGAGGGATGTCGTTTTTGAGTGGGAGTTCATTTCTAATTTGGATTAGTCAAACTCAATTTGTCATAAACTAAATCGAAGTGAATTTGCATAATTTGTTGTAGTCATTCACATCTGTTCACTACCTTATGCTTAGTTTTTTATTTGAGATAATAGAACTATAGAATTCTGGATATTTACTTTACAAACTGGTATCATATTGTTTTGAATGTCAATTTAAAGTTTATAAGTCCTATTGCAAACTTTTAGCAAACTCTATTTACTCCATGAAGTTTAATAAGTAGTATTAAATCAAGAGTAAGAATTCCAATGTTAGTATCTAAAGTATCATGTTTGCCTCCATGTTATTGATATTCAAAAGTTGTTTTAATATCAAGATTATATTGGAGCTAAAAATTGTTTCAGAAGCCATCATGTGTGAAAGATACTGTGATATCTAAAACAATGTTTTTGGTTGCATTATGATAGAGTATAATTTAGCAAAATACATGTTCTCATATTGTATGAGAATTTGTGAAGGATGGAGATGCTAGGCATCCGAATCTCCCAAAAGGTTTTGGGAACTAAAATTTTACTCATCATTCTTCCTTATAGGCTATAGTAGCTTGATCATGAAAGTTGTCATGATAAGGATGAATAGAAGATGTAAGTAAAATGTTTACTACACTAATAGATTACTAAAGAATGGATTTTTGAAAGAACACCAAAGATTTGATGATGGTGATCCACTTCAAAGTGCAAGTCCAAAGGTATTAGCATTTGACTATATACGCTTTGTACCATGTGTCATGTTGATGACACCATTATTGATGTTGATAGATTTTTTTAAAAGAAAAGGAATTGCTAAAAGAGAATCTATAAAATATTTGGCAGAAAATAAAAGGTTGGAGATGTCCAACTTAGGTATAAGAAGATATACATGTTATGGCTATATTCCTTGCTTGTTAAACAATGTGGTTCTTAGGTATTGGATACCGGTATTGGATACCGAATTGGTTGGTATGAAGTGTCATACAGGACAACGCAATTCATGAACTACAATGGCCTAAGTAACCAGCAAGAGAATGAGTGATGATGTTCATCAAAACAAATAAAGTGTTATTGTGTTTTTCGTTGTCATCAAACCAAGACTTCAAGATTTGTTTAAATAATTGTTATTTTGTTCCGGTATTATGAGAACAATGGCTGTTCAAATAATTACCGTATTCCATAAAGGATGGATGAACTTTTACAAGTCTAGTTGGAGAAATCACATCCATAAACACTATTGCTAAAATGTCGCAAGAAAAATGATTGAAAGATCACTTATGAAGTGACATCGCTGTTTAAATTATATTGGAAAGAAAACATGAAGAAACTCCATGTTGATGGATTTTTGGAGTCTTTGATTTTGATCAATTGACACATGTGAGACTTTCCTCGAGATAATTGAAACTCCGTCCATACGCCAGAGAGGAACGGATGACTAGCTTATTGGAAATTGTGCATGCTGATGTGCATAGTCCATTATGTGTATCCATATGCGATGGATCTTTTTGCTTCATATGCTTTCTGCGAAAATTTGAGTGAATATATCTGTATATTTACTTAATAAGGAAGAAGTATGAAACATTTGAAAATTGTTCAAAGACTTTCAAGATGAAGTGGAAAATCATTGTAATAAGAAAATAAAGAGTTTATGACTCGATCATAAAGGAAGATATTTGAGTTACATGTTTAGCAGAAACACCTAAGACTTGAGGAATTGTTCCATGATTTGTGTTTCCCGATAAACCATAGGAGTATGTCATATTCGAGAGATAAAATCAAACCATGTTTGACATGGTAAGATCAAAGGTGTCATTTATAAAACTGCCATTATGTTTTAAGGATTGAAGCTTTAGAGACTACCGCTTTTTCACTGAAAAGAGCACCATCGTGATCCGTTGAAATGACACCATATGAGTTATGGTTTGGGATAAAACCCGAATTGTCTTTTCTTAAATTTTGGTATGCTATGCATAAGTAAAATGTTTACAACCAAAGTCGAATGAGCACGTCTTTGTAGGTTATCCCAAAGAATTTGTTGGGAATTTCTCCATAACACCGAGGACAAAAGAGTTTGTTACTTGGAACGTCAAGTTTCTTGAGAAGGAATTTTTCGTGAAAAGTTAAGTGGGAGGACAATAGAACTTTGATAAGGTTGTTGAACCTTAGCTATATGTGCTAAGTAGCGCAGCGCCGGAAAGTGTCCCGGTGGCGGCCACAATGCTCATGGCTCTCGTAATTACAAAAGGTGTGATCTCGAAGATTAGAGTTCCTATAGAACCGTGTGGGTCGGTAAGAATCAAATAGTAAGATTTGATAAGCAAGTCGTTATTGTTTTGACAATGATGAACCGACTACATGCAAAGAAGCGATGATGGGCCCTGACTCCATAAAATGGCTAGAAGTCATAGAATCCGTGATAGTATCCATACATGATAAAACAAGTTTCTAAACTTGGAAGACCCTCCGGAAAGGCGTGAAGCCTATCGGTCGTGTTTGGATATATAAAGAAATAAGACATGGATGTTTAACATCTATGAAATAGTCGATATGTCGGAAAGAAGTTTACGACAATGTTCAAGGAGTTGACTATGACAAAATTTGATCTTTCATAGCGATATATAGTCTTGACGGATTAATGTAGCAACCACTACATATAATTTGGTATATGGTAGTTGAATAAACAAAACAAGGTTCTTCTAATAGAACGGTAACCTAGGACATGTACATGACATGGTCCGAAGGGTTTTGTTAATTCAAAGGGTGCTAAAAGGGCATGTAAACTTCAATAGTTGAAGTAAGCATAGCGGAGTTGGAATATTCACCATGATGAAACTGTTAAAAGAGTTTAAATTCATCGGAGATGATGAAGATGCTTGCATTTGCAAGAAATTAAGTGGGAGCGCTGAGACATATTTCTAATACATTATGTAGAGGACATATTGTTGATTGGAAATGATGTATCTTGTATTGACACAAGTTAAGAATTTCATTAAAATAAGATTTTGATGAAAGATTTGGGCAAACCCGGAATATTAGGCATCAATATCTATATGGATAGATTAAGGCGCTAATATGGTTGTGCCAGACATACATATATGATATATTGAAAGGGTTCAATATGGAAACAATAAGAAAGGTTCTTGCTGCATGGAAAGGATTGTATCAAAATTCAAATGTTTCAACACTTGGTGAGTAAAATCACATGAAGATTTTGATCGATTATACCATGATATGTATATATCCAGAATGTCCTATGCTCTAAATGTTATGAGCATATACCAGAATGATTCATAAGATGATCATTGGACAATAGTAAAGATATTCTTATGAGCTTTGGAAGAACTAAGAATATATAATGTATAAGTGACAAATAGTTAAAGGTAGTTCATTGTAAAGTGTTACATTGATACTAGTTTTGTCACAAGATACAAATTAAATTTATCTCAATTTAGACTATGGGTGGCACAATGTAATGGAAAGGATGTTCCATGATGGATTTGGATGAGTTCCTAAGTTGAGACATTGTGACGGATACTACAACAAAAGGCTAAGTATATGACTGCTATAGTAGCAGCAAAGGAGGGCATTTGTGTTAAGTAGTTTGTTATCAAACTAGGTGTGGTTCAAAGTAGGCTAATACTATGAAGATATATTGTGTGACAATAATATCAACATATTTTGAGCCGAACGAACTAAAGGTCTCACCAAAGGACCAAATCTATACAATGCCATCTCATTTGAGAATGAGTGATGCGTAGAGACGCAGAGACATGCAAATACACACGGACCTGAAACTGTCAGAGATTATGTTAACCACTAGCAATAGCATATATGCAACACCAGAAAACCATAGGTGTTCAATACGCAAAGTTTTTCAAACTAGATTATTGACTCTAGTGCAAGTGGGAGACTGAAGGGAATATGCCCGAGAGGCAATAATAAAGTGGTTATTATATTATTCCATGTTTATGATAAATGTTTATTTTACATGCTAGAATTGTATTGATCGGAAACATCAATACATATGTGTTTAATAAACAAAAAGGGTTCCTAGTTATGCCTCTTTATAGACTAGCTCGTTGATTAACAAGATGATCAAGGTTTCCTGATCATGGACATTGGATGTTGTTAATAACAAGGTCACAACATTGGTGGAATGATGTGATGAACATTCATCCGAAGTATAGCATTACAATCAAGTCATTATGTTTATATTGCTATAACATCATACGAAGTAATCTTTATCCTTAGACCATGAGATCATGTTAATTGCTAACACCGGGAGAGTATCTTGATAACATCAAACGTCACACCGTAACAGGGTGACTATAAAGATGGGTTCAGTGCTACGAAGGTGTTATGTTGAGGCTCATGGATCAAGAGTGGAATTTGTCAATCCCGATGACGGATAGATATACTCTGGGCCCTCTCGGTGATATCACATTAATATAGCTTGCAAGCAATTGATGTGATCACTAGAATGTTATATCACGGGAACAAGAAAAGAGTGCATGTCGGTAACGAGATCAAACTAGGTATGGAGATACCGATGATCGAATCTCGGACATGTAATATATCACGAGACAAAGGGATTTAGTTACTAGCGTTAAAGGTTCTCACGATCACAGAAGTCATCGTTGAATGTGTAGGAGTCAGTATGGATCTCCAGGTCCCGCTTCTGATTATTGATCTGAGAAAGGTCTCGATCATGTCTGCATTATTCACGAACCGTAGGGTGACACACTTAAGGGATACCGACACCATTTGGAGCAAATATGTTTCAGATAAAGATTTAAGAAAGCGCTGGAATTATTTCAATAGACACCGAAACTGTTTTGGGTGAAATTGCTAAAAATGGTTCTGCATGTAATATTGAAATGTTGCAGGGGGTTTTATGTGAATGTTTGTTAATTAAAGTAATTAAAAAAATTCTAAATAAAAATAATAAAAGAGTTTTATTAAATGAGAGAGCATTAAATTTGGAGAAATTTAATGCATTTAAAGTGGAGACTTTAAAAGAGAATGTGAAGGGGCAAATTTATGTGGAGGGAGTTACCACCACATGAATGAGGAGGTGAAGGGTCACCCCTTGAGGCGCCGGCCATGGGGAGGGGTACCCTCCCCTCCTCCTATAAAAGGCCCCCTCACACCCCTTCTTCCACACACCTCCTTGTGAAGGATCTCTCTCCCCCTCTAGTATTATTCCCCATGGTCTCGGATTAGCAAGATACATGTTCCCGGTGGCTTTATCTGGAAAGGAGTTGCTGCTTCCGCTGCTTTGGTGGACCGAGGGACGGAGGTTGTCGGGGTACCAGACGTGTGTGCGATCACGGATGCACCGCTGCTTTGCGGTGCTGGACTTGGTGGTGCTGGAGCTGGATCTGATGGACGTGCTGGAGCCGGACCTGCTGGACTTCATCACGATCTTGAGATCGGCAAGTGTACGACTACATCAACCACGAGTTCCTACTCGTTAGCAAAGCTCGTTTCACGAGGGTAAGTTCTCGTTGGATGTATGTCCACCCGTTGCTTTGTACCTAGTAGATAGATCTTGGCGTGTAGTTCACACCGTAGGAATTTTTTTGTTTTCTATGCTGCGGACCCAACAGTATCTATGCGTAGATCTGTTGCACGAGTAGAACACAATGGTTTTGTGGGCATTGGTGCTCGTGCCGTCTTTTGCTTTGTGTACTTTGCATCTTGCGGTATGGTGGGATGAAGCGGCTCGGGCTAACCTTACATGTCATCGCACATGAGACTTGCTCCACGTTTGACGTGTAACTTGCTTTGCACAAGTGGCTTTATGGGTGTCTCTCCCACCATAGTATAGATCCAATCTACACTTTGCACTTGATAGCACTTGTATCAACGTTGTGGTTCAGTTTCGTAGGTAAGATCCGTTGTTATTCGAAAGCCCCAAACCACGTAAAATATGCAAAGAAAATTAGAGGCGTCTAACTTGTTTTTGCAGGGGTTTTGTGATGTGATATGGCCATCATGTGATTGTGATTATATTTGATGTATGCAATGATCCTTGTTGTAATATGGCAACCGACAGGAGCCTAATGGTTGTCTTTAATTCTGTTAAGACCTGCGTGTCTATTCATCTTGTAATAGCTTTATTCCAAGTAGTTGTAATAGTTGCTGGTGATGATGGACAACCATGAAGCGGCATCACTGACCTTGACGCAATGCTGGTGATGATGGAGATCATGTTCGTGCTTTGGAGATGGAGATCAAAGGCATAAGAAGAAAGGGCCATATCATATCACACTAATTATGAATTGCCTGTGATGTTAATCCTTTATGCATCTTGTATTGCTTAGATCGCGACGGTAGCATTATAAGATGATCCCTCTCACTAAATTTCAAGTAATAAAGTGTTCATCCTTAGTTGGCACCGTTGCTAAGACTCGTCGTCTCGAAGCATCTCGTGATGATCGGATGTGATAGATTCTACGTGTGCATACAACGGGTGCAAGCCAGATTTGCACATGCGGAAACTAAGGTTAATCTTGACGAGCCTAGCATGTACAGACATGGTCTCGGAACACGGAATACCGAAAGGTAGAGTATGAATCATATGAGTGATATGATGAACATGAAGATTGTTCGCCGATGAAACTACATCTTCTCTCGTGAAGATCGGACATGGTGTAGTGGACTTGGTTCATGTAATCACTAAGACAATGTGAGGGATGTTGTTTTGAGTGGGAGTTCACCTAGTTAATTTAAGAATTAAAATTGAACTCAATTTATCATAAACTTAGTCTAAACTACTTGCAAATATGTTGTAGATTATGGCGAACCTCTCCATCAATTTCAATGCGTTCCTAGAGAAAGAAAAGCTTAAGAACAATGGAAGCAACTTCATGGACTGGCTTCGTGGTCTGAAGATTGTCCTCAAGGCTGGTCAGATGACCTATGTGCTCGAAGCACCGCTAGGTGACCCACCTGCAGAAGATGCCACCGATGACGTAAAGAATGTTTACGCCACTCAGAAAAATCATTACTCCACAGTTCAGTGTGCCATCCTGTATGGTTTAGAAACGGAGCTTTAGAAGCGCTTTGAGCACCACGACCCGTTCGAGATCATTAAGGAGCTCAAGCTCATTTTTAAGACTCACGCGACCGTGGAGAGCTATGAGGCCTCCGAAAAGTTCTTTAACTGTAAGATGGAAGAGGGAAGCTCCGTTAGAGAGCACGTGCTCACCATGTCTGGGCACGCAAACAAGCTCCAAGAGTTGGGGATAACGATTCCTAATGAGTTAGGGATTCACCGTGTCCTCCAATCACTGCCACCGAGTTATAAGAACTTTGTGATGAACTACAATATGCACTGCATGAACAAGACGTTGCCTGAACTATCGTCCATGCTGAAAACTGCTGAAGTGGAGATCAAGAAGGAGCACCAAGTGTTGATGGTTAATAAGACCAGCAATTTCAAGAAACAGGGCAAGCCTAAGAAAAAGGGCAACTTCAAGAAGGACGACAAGAAAGCTGCCGCACCTGCTAAGAAGCCCAAGGCTGGTCCTAAGCCTGAAACTGAATGCTTCTACTGCAAGGGTGCTGGTCACTGGAAGCGTAACTGCCCCAAGTACCTGGCGGATCTGAAGAACAGCAACATCAAGAAGAAAGGTATATTTGATATACATGTTATTGATGTGTATCTTACTAGTAATCGTAGTAGTGCCTGGGTATTTGATATTGGTTCAGTTGCTCATATTTGTAACTCGAAACAGGAGCTGCGTAATAAATGAAGACTGGCGAGAGACGAGGTGACGATGCGCATTGGAAATGGCTCCAAGGTTGATGCGATCGCCGTCGGCACGCTCCCTCTACATCTACCTTCTGGATCTTGTTTATTGCGAGACGGTTACTCTTTTAAGTCTGAGAATAAAGGTTGTTCGATTTATATGAGTAATATCTTTTGTGGTAATGCACCTAAGATGAATGGTTTATTCTTATTGAATCTCAATAGTAGTGATACACATATTCACAACATAGATGCTAAACGAATAAAATTGAATGATAATTCTACATACATGTGGCACTGTCATCTTGGTCACATTGGAGTGAAGCGTATGAAGAAACTCCATTCTGATGGACTTCTTGAATCACTTGAAAGATGCGAAGCATGTCTAATGGGAAAAATGACTAAGACTCCATTTTCTGGAATAATGGAGCGAGCTACAGACTTATTGGAAATAATACATACCGATGTGTGCGGTCCAATGAGTGTAGCGTCACGTGGTGGATATTGTTATGTTCTCACTTTCACGGATGACTTAAGTAGATATGGGTATGTCTACTTTATGAAACATAAGTCCGAAACTTTTGAGAAGTTTAAGGAATTTCGAAGTGAAGTGGAAAATCATCGTAACAAGAAGATTAAGTTTCTGCGTTCTGACCGTGGAGGTGAATATCTAAGTTATGAGTTTGGAATGCATTTAAAGAAATGTGGAATACTTTCGCAGTTGACACCGCCGAGAACACCACAGCTTAATGGTGTGTCCGAACATCGTAATCGAACTCTCTTAGATATGGTTCGGTCTATGATGTCTCTTACAGATTTACCGCTATCGTTTTGGGGCTATGCATTAGAGACAACCGCATTCACTTTAAATAGGGCACCATCTAAATCTGTTGAAACGACACCGTATGAATTGTGGTTTGGTAAGAAACCTAAGTTGTCGTTCCTTAAAGTTTGGGGTTGCGAAGCGTATGTAAAGAAGTTACAACCTGATAAGCTTGAACCCAAAGCGGAGAAATGCGTCTTTATAGGATACCCTAAAGAAACAATTGGGTATACCTTCTATCATAGATCCGAAGGCAAAGTTTTCGTTGCCAAGAATGGATCCTTTCTTGAGAAGGAATTTCTCTCGAAGGAAGTGATTGGAAGGAAAGTAGAACTCGACGAGGTTATTGAACCTTCTCTCGGAGTTGAGAGTAGCGCAGCACTAGAAGATGTTTTTGTGCCGCCTGCACCAATTGGAGAGGAAGCTCATGATGGTGATCATGAAACTTCGAATGAAGTTGCTGCTGAACCTCGCAGGTCAACGAGGGTCCGTTCCACTCCTGATTGGTATGACTCTGCCTTGAACGTCATGTTGGTGGACAACACTGATGACCCTGCGACGTATGAAGAAGCTATGGTGAGCCCAGATTCCGACAAATGGCTAGAAGCCATGAAATCCGAGATGGGATCCATGTACGAAAACCAAGTATGGACTTTGGTGGACTTACCGGATGGCCGTAAGGCTGTCGAGAACAAATGGATTTTCAAAAGAAAAATAGATGCTGATGGTAATGTTACCGTCTATAAAGCTCGACTTGTCGCGAAAGGGTTCCGACAAATTCAAGGAGTTGACTACGATGAGACTTTCTCACCAGTAGCGAAGCTAAAGTCTGTGAGGATTATGTTAGCAATTGCTACATATTTCGATTATGAGATTTGGCAGATGGATGTCAAAACGGCATTCCTTAATGGTGACATTGAGGAAGAGTTGTATATGGTACAACCCAAGGGTTTTGTCGATCCTAGTGATGCTGACAAGGTATGCAAACTTCAGCGCTCCATTTATGGACTGAAGCAAGCATCCCGGAGTTGGAATCAACGTTTTGATAAAGTAATCAAAAACTTTGGATTTATACAAACTTATGGAGAAGCTTGTATTTACAAGAAAGTGAGTGGGAGCTCTGTAGCATTCCTAGTACTATATGTAGATGACATATTGTTGATTGGGAATGATATAGAACTTCTTAATAGCGTCAAAACCTATTTGAATAATAGTTTTTCAATGAAGGATCTTGGCGAAGCGGCATATATTCTAGGCATCAAGATTTATAGAGATAGATCAAGACACCTAATAGCGCTTTCACAAAGTACATACTTATACAAAGTTCTAAAGAAGTTTAGAATGGAAGAGAGCAAGAAGGGGTTCGTGCCCATGTTGTCAGGTAAGACCTTGAGTAAGACTCAAAGTCCGGCTACGACAGAAGATAGAGAAAAGATGAATAATATTCCCTATGCCTTGGCCATAGGTTCTATCATGTATGCCATGCTGTGTACAAGACCGGATATAGCACATGCTGTTAGTTTGACTAGAGATATCAAAGTGATCCTGGAATGGAGCACTGGACAGCGGTCAAGAATATCCTAAAGTACCTGAATAGGACTAAGGATATGGTTCTTTCTTATGGAGGTGATGAACAGCTTGTTGTAAACGGTTACACTGATGCTAGTTGGAACACCGATCCGTATGACTCAAGTCATAGTGCGGATAATCGTATTTATTTTGAATGGTACTGCAGTGAGCTGGAGGAGTGCCAAGCAAAGCGTTGTGGCGAAATCTTCAACTGAATCGGAATACATAGCTGCTTCGGAGGCTGCACAAGAAGCCATATGGATGAAGGAGTTTATTACTGAACTTGGCGTGGTTCCGGTCGTTGGACCCGATGGCCATCTCGTGACAACACAGTGCCATAGCTAATGCACAGGAGACAAGGTCACATAGCAAGCTGAAGCACATCAAGCTACGTTTCCATGCTATTCGTGAGTATGTCCGAGATGGTGACATAAAGATTTGCAAAGTACACACTGATCTGAATGTGGCAGATCCGTTGACTAAACCTCTCCCTAGAGAAAAGCATGACCAACACCAGAACGCCATGGGTGTTAGGTATATTACCATGTAATCTAGATTATTGACTCTAGTGCAAGTGGGAGACTGTTGGAGATATGCCCAAGAGGCAATAATAAAAGTGGTTATTGTTATATCTTTGTGTTTATGATGAATGTTTACATCCCATGCTATAATTGTATTATAAGGAAACACTAATACATGTGTGTTTTGTAAACATAAAAGAGTCCCTAGTAAGCCTCTTGTGGAACTAGCTTGTTGATTAATTTATGATCATGGTTTCCTGATCATGGACATTGGATGTCATTAATAACAAGGTTATATCATTAGGAGAATGATGTGATGGACACACACCCATAGTAAGCGTAGCATAAGATCAAGTCATTAAGTTCGTATTGCTATAAGCTTTCAAATGCATAGTAACCTAATCCTTCGACCATGAGGTTATGTTAATCACCATCACCGGATGGGTACTTTGATGACATTAAACACCGCTTCATAACTGGGTGGTTATAAAGGTGTCATTGGGTATTCTGAAAGTATGTGTTGAAGCACATGGACCAAGATTGGGATTTGTCCATCCATATGACGGATAGATATGCTCTGGGCCCTCCTTGGAATGTCATCTAGTTAGCTTGCAAGCATGTGACTAGGTCACAAGGGATGACATAACATGGAACGAGTAAAGAGTACTTATCAGTAACGAGGTAGAAATAGGTATGGAGATACCGACGATAAAACCTCGGATAAGTGGAATATCGCGTGACAAAGGGAATTGGTTTCGTATGTTAATGGTTCTATCGATCACGAAGTCATTGTTGAGTATGTGGGAGCCGTTATGGATCTCCAGATCTTGCTGATGGTTATTGATCGGAGAGGTGTCTCCATCATGTCTGCATATTCACGAACCGTAGGGTGACACACTTAAGGTTCGAAGTTGTTTTAAGTAGATATGGAATGTGTGTTGGAGACCGAATGTTGTTCGGAGTCTCGGATTGGATCCGGGACATCACGAGGAGATCCGGAATTGTCCGGAGAATAAGATTCATATATTGGGGATCATTTTCTAAGTTAGGAAATATTCCAGAGTATTTGTATGGGGATTCTAGAAGGTTTCGGAATGTTCCGGAAGGTTCTAGAAGGTTTCTTGGAGTTTACTTGAAAACCAAGAAAGGATCAAGGAATCCTTGTGGGGCAAGACAAGGAGTCGTGGGGGAGGAGGACTCCTCCCCCCTCCCAATCCGCCGGCCAAGGAAGTGAGGGGAGTCCTACTAGGACTCCCCCTCCCATGGCGCCTCCCTCCTTTAAATAGAGGGGTGGAGGCGCCACCCCTTGCCCCCTCCACTCCAAACCCTATCCGCCTCTCTCCTCCTCCTTACTTCTGCTCTGGCTTAGGCGAAGCCCTGCAGAATTCTCTACTCCACCACCACCACCACGCCGTCGTGCTGCTGGGATTCCGTGGAGAAGATCTACTACCTCATTTGCGTCATTGAACGGGAGAGGAAGGTCTGCCGACTCCATGCGCAGGACCGATTGCGGAAGCGCTGAACGCGCGGAAGGATCGTCCACTCGATCTTGAGATCGGCAAGTGATCGACTACATCAACCACGAGATCCGATCTCGTAACGCTTTCGAGTCTACAAGGGTTAGTACAGATCTATCTCGTTGCACATGTCTAATAGATTAGATCTTGGCTTTTATCTAGATTAGATCTAGGTTTTGTTCGTTCTTGCGGTAGAAATTTTTTGTTTTCCATGCTACGAACCCATCAAGAGATGCATTGAACGAATATATTATCTAGCCCTTCGGATGAGAAAAGAGATACCGACTTGTCCACATAGTCGATCAGATCACTGTTTTTCTTTAACCAATCCATTCAAAGAATGAAATCGATTTTAGCAGAATTGAGCTTTTATTAGAAGTCTTGGACAAAATATCCACCAATAACAATTTGGATGCCATGTCTTATTTTGGAAGCCAACCATTGAACATCGGTTGAAAAGCTGAAAAGATTTTGGATAAAGAATCGATGATAACTCATACATTTAAGCAAAGCTATCAAAGATGAAAGGATGAGATTCTCCTGTATCAAAGAGAACATTTGCGGATATGGAATTCAAAAATATATGAAGCACGAGAATCAGATGATAATCCAGCATAGTGCCTTAAGAAATCTTTGGATTGCCAAAGGTACTTGAATATGATATATATATATGATCGTAGTATAACTCAAATACACAAGAGATAATCACTATCATTTGGAGAATCAGAATGATAACATTTAACATATTCCACTAATGATATGTGTCATATAGCTATATAGAAAACCAAATTATAATCACAAGCAAAAGATCAATGCAAGTTATGTATTTAGCCCAAAAGAATTTAGGATGAAGTAAAAAACTTCAGATTTATGCGTTGGTAAGAAAAGAATGAGTTAGCATGCATATGCCGACTAAAAGAGATATCTCTAGCATATCATACATAACTGAAAAGGAGTGTGGAACACAGATGTAACAAAGAAAAAATTCCGTGTTTTTGGCATTAAAATACCAACTAGATGCAAAAAAGAACTTCGCGGATAGAGACTAGCAACTCCACATTCTGCGAAAGCATACTAAAGAACGAACACCCTTCACAAGATCGAATCGGTTTACACACAAGCCTGACGGTATGGAATGTATCAACAGTTGATAACCAAAGGCAGATTACGAAGCAAAGTTGGATGCAACAGATCAACAAAGAATTCACACATCCTATGGTACTACAGATACCCAAACACATGAATCCTAGTTTGAATTTTTAGAAGAGGATATACAAACATTACACTTTCTTACCAGAATAGGGTGGGTGGGTTGGTAAGAAGAAAAATGGAAGCATTCCTACTCTCATGTTTTTGCTTTTCTCGACCACCTTGGTTGATACCCTAAAGGGCGGAATGGCTATGATAGCAATTTTAATCCACCGACCTCACGTTTCTAAGTCATATGCCGGTATAATCCGAATTTGGGAAGGACATACTACTGTGGAGGCCGCGAGGCCGCCCATAAGTAGGCTGCAATGGTAGGGTATACCGGCCAACCATCCCACCCAAAAGTCATGGTTATAGCTTCGATTGTGAGAAATGTGACCGGCTAGTCTATGTGTACAACATACACAAATGAGTATGTATGGCAGTGACATACAATAGTACATCAGAGCAACTCCATCTATAAAGAAATAGAAATATATTGCAATGCCATTACAACAAGATCCATATATATATATAGTAATATCATAGTTGGTCACATGACCTCATACACCATTCAACAAACACACAGTGGAAGCAGATCACAGATCCGAGTACGGATTAAGAGCCAATAGGTCATAAGATGCATTGAAAATAAGCACATTCCTACCCACAGATCTCAGAGTTCTCCATCCCTGTAATCTCTACTCAAGGGAGTTGTTCACTCCATCATGGGCCTCATCAACGTAGTAGCCTCCATATGGGTATACTTGACAATCTGATTAGCAGAGTGACATGGGTATGATTACTCAGATGCTTATAATTCACTACCCTATATTGGGTAAAAGTCTTACGGCCCATGAAGATTCTAGACGACAGCCCAAGGAAGCAACCGACAAAGGCTTTGATTGTATTAGGAAAGGGACTATAAACCGACATTGTGTTGGTATTGTAATCACGCGTGTATGAAACCTATCCGCATACAACTTTGAGACCCGACCTATTATATATAGGACGTGAGAAGTCCCAGCGAGGGTACCGAAATCTAGAGGACAACTTGTAATAGTGTAATTACTCAATATTCAGGCAACTTTGATTCCATTGTTTTCCCTGACATCCGACGAAATCACCAGCGTTCTCTTTTCCGCGAAACCCTAAGTCCATCACCATGGGCATTGCCGAGGTTACCCCTCGTCAATTGGCGCCATCTGTGGGAAACCTGAACGCTGGAACCACGGATTCGGCGGACAACTCTCCACCAAGCATCAACTCGAGCAGATCCACGCCCGCCCACCCCTGTATTGGTACCCGCCGATTTCAACAACGGATCCGATCTGATCATCGGAGGTTTCCACTTCCAAGTAGACGTCCCGCAATAACCACACCCTTCGGTCCTGATCACATCAGAACTATCGGTCGAAAAAGCTTCACCGACAGAGATACCAGCATCTTCTGTTGGATCCTCCATGGAAGTCACAGCACAGATTGAAGCAGGGGACGAAAGCGAGGAAATCGAGATGGATCTGGGGGACCTTGATGGTCTTTACGACAATCTCTCCTTTGGATCAGATCCATAGTTAAAGTCACCACGCGAAGCTGAAGGATTTATGCCCTAAAGGCAAATAATAAAGTGTATTATTTGATATATCTCCTATATGTTCATAATACGTTTCATGCTGTGCTATAACTGTGTTAATGCGAAACGTTAATACACGTGTGGTATGTAAACAAACCGTGTCTCTAGTTACCTCTAGCGAACTAGTTCATTGCTCATGAGGATGGTCTGGGTTTCAAGATCATGGGCATTTATGCCAATTGACAATGAGGTCATGTTATTAGTCGAATAACATGATAGACAAACATCTGACTATTATATCTTGAATGAGATCTAGTTACAAAGTTCACCATTGATGATAAAACACAGAGAACCTCGCAACCTGATCCTTTGACTGTGAGGTAATGCAAATCACCATTTCGTAAGAAGCTTAGATGGTTATCAAGAATCATCTCGTAACAGGGTGATAAAAAAGGTGCCACTCAGGTTTTCTAAAGGGATGCGTAGAGGAGTACATATCAAGACCAGGATTTGTCTAGTCCTTGTAACGGACAGATACATGTGGCCATCTCGGTGACGTTGCATTAATAAAGCTTGCAAGCATGTGACTTGGTCACGGAATGCAACGACATGAGAACGAGTAAACAAATTCATTGGTAATGAGACCGAACTAAGGTATGGGGATACCGAAGATCAAGTCTCGAATGAATTAGGTATCATATGACAAAGGGAACGGGAAACGACTATCTCACGGTTCGAGCGATTATATGTGTGAAACGCACGGGGGTCACATGGCCATCCAGGTCCCTCTGTTGATCATTGATGTGAGAGTAGTCTTGATCATGTCCGGAGTGTTTCTGAACCGAAGGATGTCACGCTTAAGGGTAGGGATGCTTAGGGTAGATGAGGTATTGTAGGAGAAATAGAGAAAGAGAAACCAGAATAGTTCCGGGTAACATCCGATGGAGATCAGAAGGGGTCCGAAAGATGTTCCGGACTGAAGGAATAATACAATATCTGTATTTGAATATTAATTGGAAAATTAATATTAAATATATGTTCTAGTTTATTATTAAAGGCATCATAATGCTAATGGGCCTCACCCGAAGGGAGGCCTAATAGGGCATGGTGCCTAGGGAAAGGGGGCCAGCCGGCCTAGGCTTAGTGGGCCACCCCAATGGGGCCCACCTAGGGACGGCGGCTGCCCCTAGGTGGCCGGAGGGTGTGGGGGTTAGTCCCACACCGCCTGGCCCTAGGGTGGTGCGCCCCCCCTCCCACTATATATAGGGGTCTCCCCTCCCCCTTTGGAATCACCCCATTCCCTCTCATTCTCTCTCTCATCCATTGAGGACTTCTCCGTAATATTAGGGAGGACCTGGTGGGTGAGTTCTCCACCTTCACACCACCGTCGTGTGATCTGCGATTCGGCATCTACTTCTTCCGCTGCTCGGCTGGATCGGAGTCCGGTTGACGTCTCCTACACCGGACGTGTGATGAACTTCAGAGGCACCACACTTGGGGTGCTGCTCGTCTTCATCAATATACGCCTTCCTGCGTAAGGCGTGCCTCGGTCTTCAAAGGTATGAATACCATATCTCTCCTCCGTTACTTATGTCTACATAGTATAGATCCTGGTATTAGTGTTCGAGTAGATAGAATTTTTTTGTTTTCTGCTACGGAACCCTACAGTGGTACCAGAGCGGGTCTATGGGTAGACATGTCATACAGATAGAACACATTGGAGGGCCCTGAAAAGGGAAGAAGAACGGCAATCATTGAATCCATGTTGTGGCTCCACGTTCGTTGGCGGGAAAGGGTTCTACTGCGAAAGCCCTAAAGCTGCGTAAAACTTGCAATAGATAATATAGAAGCGTCTATTTTTATTATTTCATAGGGGCAAGTATTATAACGTGGCAATGACAAGCTTATGAAACTTTCATTGAATCTATTGATGATGATCAAGATGCTATAACCACGTCATAACACTTTACTTTTGAAGTGTTATTTATTATGCTAGTATTTTTATATATATTCGACGGTAGCATAATAAGATAATCCCTCACAGTATTCCAGTTATTGTATTCCCCTTGTGTGTGCACCACCAAGAAAGTTCTTCGTTATGAGGCCGGCCGTGATGATCGGGGGTCAGACATATCTACATTCGCATATAGTGGGTGCAAGCCATGTTGCACTGCGAATACACACAAGTTAGAACTAGCGAGCCTAGCATGTACAGACATGGCCTCGGAATACAGGAGACCGAAAGGTCGAGCATGAATCACATAGTTGATGTGATCGACATTAGGGAATGTCCACCTTTGATACTGCACTGATGGACGTGATGATCGGGGGAGGTGTAGGGGATAGGGATCATGTGATCACTAAACGAGTAGAGGGATGTTCGTTTAAGTGGGAGTTCTTTTTTTTTTTAAATTCGAAAACATGATTAAAACTTAAACTCATTATTATGAACATGGTCTAAACACTTTGCAAATACATTGTAGATGTCTAGCCCACCCACCTTCAACCTTAGCACTTTCCTCGAGAAGGACAAGCTGAAAACTGATGGAACCAACTTCACCGCATGGTTCCACAATCTAAGTATCCTCCTAGTCCCCTAAAAATTGACTTATTTCATTAAGGCTGAGCTTCCGGCTAAGCCTGCATATTCCCCCTCCCAGGACGAAAAGAATGTCTGGCAGTCCAAGGCGGACGATTTCTCCCTCATCCAGAGTGGAATGCTCTATGCCATGGAGCTGGAGCTTCAAAAGTGTTTCGAGAAGATGAATGCTTTTGAGATCATTGAGGATATCAAGGCCGTCTTTGCTCCACAGGCCCGTGTAGAGAGGTATGATGCTTCTGAGCTCTTCTTCTCTGCTAAAATGGAAGAGCACAACAGTATTAGTGAGCACATGGTCAAAATGTCTGGCTACGTTAAGCGCTTGAATGCCCTGGATTGCAAAATCCCAGAGGAGCTCACGATTGATAGGGTGTTGCACTCGCTGCCCCTAGCTATAAGAGCTTTTTGATGAACTACAACATGCAAGGGATGACTAAGACCCTTGCTGAGGTGTTCGCCATGCTCAAAACTGCTGAGGTTGGAATCAAATAGGAGCACACGACGTTGATGGTCAATAAGACCACCAATTTTAAGAAGTTGGGGCAAAAGGGAAAGGGCAAGGGCAAGAAGTCCAAGAGGGATGGCAAGATCATTGCCAGTACCCCAAAGACTGCCAAACCTGGCCCTAAGCCCGACACAACATGCTACTACTACAAAGGGGATGGGCACTGGAAACGCAACTGCCCCAAGTACCTTGAAGACAAGCGAGCCGGCAAGATATCTGCGAAGGACAAAGGTATATATGATATACATGTTATTGATGTATTCCTTACAAGCGCCAGGAGTAACACCTCGGTATTTGATACCGGATCTGTTGCTCACATTTGTAACTCTTAGCAGGATCTGCAGAGTAGAAGGCGCCTGAGGAAGGACGAGGTGACAATGCGCATCGGCAATGGTTCGAGAGTCGAAGTGATGGTCGTCGGCACCCTGCATCTCCGTCTACCGTCAGGATTATTGTTGGTTTTGAATAAATGCTACTATGTACCTGGATTGAGTATGAATATTGTGAGTGGGTCTTGCTTATTACAAGACCGTTATTCGTTTAAATCAGGAACAAATGGTTGTTCAATTTATATGAATGATGTTTTCTATGTTCATGCTCATGTGTGTGATGGTTTATTCTTACTTGATCTTGATTGTAATACACACATCCATAGTGTTGATGCTAAACATTGTAAGTATAGTGATGATAATTCCATGTTTATGTGGCATTGCCGTGTTGGTCACATTGGCATAAAACGCATGAAGAAGCTTCATTCAGAAGGGCTTCTTGGATCATTGGATTTCGAGTCCCTTGATACATGTGAGCCGTGCATTGTGGGCAAGATGACTAGGACACCATTCTCCGGGATAGTGGAGAGAGTTGTAGACCTACTAGGAATCATACATACGGATGTATGTGGACCAATGAGCGTCTCAACGTGCAATGGTTATTGTTACTTTGTTACCTTTACTGACGACTTAAGCAGATATGGATATATCTACTTAATGAAGCACAAGTCTGAAACCTTTGAAAAGTTCAACGAATTTCAGAAAGAAGTAGAGAATCAACTTAACAAGAGAATCAAGCATCTTCGATCGGATCGAGGGGCGAGTATTTGAGTTATGAGTTTAACATGCACTTGAAGGACTATGGGATTATCCCACAGCTTACGCTAGCCGGAACACCATAGCATAATGGTGTGTCGAAACATCATAACCAAACCCTTTAAATAGTGTGTGGTCCATGATGTCTTTAACTGATTTGTTTGTGTGTTTTTGGGGATACGCGTTAGAAACCACCGCTTTTATTTTGAACCGAGCACCATCCAAATCCGTGGAGACAACCCCATATGAGATATGGTATGGGAAAAAGCCGAAGTTGTCATTTCTGAAAGTTTGGGGTTGTGAGGCATACGTTAAGAAACTGCAGCCTGACAAACTCGAACCCAAATCGGAAACATGTATCTTTGTGGGATATCCAAGGGAAACCATTGGGTACACTTTCTACAATCAAGCCGAAGGCAAGATGCTTGTCGCAAAACCGGCACCTTTCTCGAGAAAGAGTTTCTTGCAAAAGGAGTGAGTGGAAGGAAAATTGAGTTAGATGAAATTGTTGACCCTTCTCTCCAAATTCCGAGTAGCACAACGGAAGCTGTTCCGAAACCGCTCTCCAATATGGAGGAAGAGCCCATTGATGATGATCAAAACAACGACGTCGAGACTCCTGAGGTTCGTAGGTCTACAAGAGTTCATGCCACTCCTAATTGGTACAGTAGCCTTGTAATGTCTGTCATCCTAGATGAACAGGAAGAACCTACAAACTACAAAGAAGCTATGGATAGTGCTGACTTCGAGAAATGGCTGGAAGCCATGAAATCGGAAATAGGATCCATGCATGAGAACCAAGTTTGGACCTTGGTGGATCTTCCAGAAGGTCGCAAGGCCGTGGAAAATAAATGGATCTTTAAGAAAAAGACAGATGCAAATGGTAATGTGACCATTCACAAAGCTCGACTTGTCGCAAAGGGTTTTCAACAAATTCAAGGAGTTGACTACGATGAGACTTACTCTCCCGTAGTGATTCTTAAGGCTGTCCGGATTTTAATAGCAATTGTTGCATATTTCGACTATGAAATTTGGCAGATGGATGTCAAGACCGCATTCCTCAACGGTCACATTGATGAAGAGTTGTATATGATGCAATCAGAAGGTTTTGTTGATCCTAAGGATGCTGGAAAGGTATGCAAGCTTCAACGGTCCATTTATGGATTGAAGCAAGCATCTCGGAGATGGAACCAACATTTTGATCAAGTGATCAAGAGTTTTGGATTTGTCCAAAATCAACAAGAGTTCTGTGTTTACAAGAAAGCGAGTGGGAGCTTAGTTGTTTTCTTACTAGTATATGTGGATGACATATTACTCATGTGAAACAATGTGGATCTTATGAAAAGCGTGAAAGCATATTTGAGTAACTAATTTTCCATGAAGGATCTAGGTGAAGCTGCATACATTTTAGGAATCAAGATCTATAAATATAGATCAAGGCACCTAATTGCATTAAGTTAGAGTACTTACATCAAAAAGATTTTGAAGAGGTTCAAAATGGAAAACACCAAAAGGGGATTTACACCCATGATGAAGAATTGCAAAATGAGTATGACTCAATGTCCTGTAACGGATGATGATAGAGAAAAGATGTCTTACATCCCCTATGCCTTAGCCATAGGATCTATCATGTATGCAATGCTAAGTACACGACCTGATGTGGCATTGATGCTTAGTTTGACGAGCCAATACCAAAGTAATCTAGGACCGGGTCACTGGACAACTGTAAAGAATATCCTAAAGTATCTGAGAAGAACAAAGGATATGTTCCTAATCTATGGAGGAAGTGATGAAGCTCTAAATTTAACGGGTTACGTGGATGCGAGATGGAACTCAGATCATGATGACTCGAAGTCTCAAACAGGATTTGTGTTCCTAGTGAATGGTGGGGCGGTAAGCTGGAAGAGTAAGAAGCAGCTGGTGGTGGCGCAATCTTTGATGGAGTCTGAATACATTGTTGCGGCTGATGATGCAAACGAAGCTGTTTGGCTAAGGAATTTCGTCATCGAACTGGGAGTTTTTCCAAATGCACAAGACCCCGTGACAATCTATTGTGATAACACAGGAGCTATTGCAAACGCAAGGGAACCAATAACTCATTCCACAACCAAACACATCAAGCTTAGATTTCACGTCATCCAGCAGAACGTTGACGAAGGTGAAGTCAAGATTTGCAAAGTAGATACGGAATTGAATATGCTAGATCCTTTGACTAAAGCTCTCCATCAGGAAAAGCATGAACAACACCGAGATTTCATTGGTGTTAGGTTCATGCCTATTGTAAACTAGTTTTGTTTATACTCTAGTGCAAGTGGGAGACTGAAGGAGTTATGCCCTAGAGGCAAATAATAAAGTGTATTATTTGATATATTTCCTATATGTTCATAATACGTTTCATGCTGTGTTATAACTGTGTTAATGCGAAACGTTAATACACGTGTGGTATGTAAACAAACTGTGTCTCTAGTTACCTCTAGCGAACTAGTTCATTGCTCATGAGGATGGTCTGGGTTTCAAGATCATGGGCATTTATGCCAATTGACAATGAGGTCATGTTATTAGTCGAATAACATGATAGACAAACATCCGACTGTTATATCTTGAATGAGATCTAGTTACAAACTTCACCATTGATGATAAAACACAGAGAACCTCACAACCTGATCCTTTGACTGTGAGGTAATGCAAATCACCATTCCGGAAGAAGCTTAGATGGTTATCAAGAATCATCTCGTAGCAGGGTGATCAAAAAGGTGCCACTCAGGTTTTCTAAAGGGATGCGTAGAGGAGTACATATCAAGATCAGGATTTGTCTAGTCCATGTAACGGACAGATACATGTGGCCATCTCGGTGACGTTGCATTAATGAAGCTTGCAAGCATGTGACTTGGTCACGAAATGCAACGACATGAGAACGAGTAAACAAAGTCATTAGTAACGAGACCGAACTAAGGTATGGGGATACCGAAGATCAAGTCTCAAATGAATTAGGTATCATATGACAAAGGGAACAGGAAACGACTATCTCACGGTTCGAGCAATTATATTTGTGAAACGCACGGGGGTCACATGGCCATCCAGGTCCCTCTGTTGATCATTGATGTGAGAGTAGTCTCGATCATGTCCGGAGTGTTTCCGAACCGAAGGATGTCACGTTTAAGGGTAGGGGCGCTTAGGGTAGATGAGGTATCGTAGGAGAAATAAAGAGAAACCGGAATAGTTCCGGGTAACATCCGATGGAGATCGGAAGGGGTCCGGAAGATGTTCCGGAGTGAAGGAATAATACAATATGTGTATTTGAATATTAATTGGAGAATTAATATGAAATATATGTTTTATTTTATTATTAAAGGCATCATAATGCTAATGGGCCTCACCCGAAGGGAGGCCAAATAGGGCATGGCGCCTAGGGAAAGGGGGCCAGCCAGCCTAGGCTTAGTGGGCCGCCCCAATGGGGCCCACCTAGGGCCGGTGGCTGTCCCTAGGTGGCCGGTGGGTGTGGGGGTTAGTCCCACACCGCCTGGCCCTAGGGTGGTGCGCCCCCTCCCACTATATATAGGGGTCTCCCTCCCCCTTTGGAATCACCCCATTCCCTCTCATTCTCTCTCTCTCATCCATTGAGGACTTCTCCGTAATATTGGGGAGGACCTCGTGGGTGAGTTCTCCACCTTCACACCACCATTGTGTGATCTGTGATCTGGCATCTACTTCTTCGGCTGCGTGGCTCGATCGGAGTCCGGTTGACGTCTCCTACACCGGACGTGTGACGAACTCCGGAGGCACCACACTTGGGGTGTTGCTCGTCTTCATCAATATACGCCTTCCTACGTAAGGTGTGCCTCGGTCTTCAAAGGTATGAATACCATATCTCTCCTCTGTTACTTATGTCTACATAGTATAGATCCTGGTATTAGTGTTAGAGTAGTTAGAAATGTTTTGTTTTCTGCTACGGAACCCTATAGAAGCAAGCCCAGCAAAGTCAGAATCCAAAGAAAGCAGCGAAAGCATTGACTTCGGAATTCAGATGGCAGAAATCTATCCAGAACAAAAACTGATGGACCTCACCGGCTCATCCGACAGTGTCTCCATCGATGCAAACAATGACGTCAGCAGTCCATATGTCACCCATCACCAAGTATGCGTGATCATAGGAGACGACATGACCTAGCAAGACTCCAACGGTAACCCAGTTCTTAACCCCGATGATATTCTTTCAGGCCATAATGCAGGAAGTCACGACAACGAAGGAAGCCAAGGAAACGGGGAAGACCCAATAGTCAATCGTGTAAATCGGGAAGAAGAACAACCACGCGAAGGGGAAAGGCAAACCCTTAGCTTACTAGCTAGTGCATGGGAAAAGGCAAGAGCATAAATTTCAGGTGCGGTCCTGATAAATTGCAAATGTATCTATAATTTTTTATGTTCCATGCTTGGTTTTATCCACTTTCTTGTGTTTTGTTCCAACTTTGGGGTACTTTTCATATGATTTCTTGGACTAACCTATTAACAAGAGCCACAGTGCTAGCTACCTGTTTTCTGCTGTTTTTGGTTCTAGGAAAGTCAGAAAATGAATATTCTCGGAATTGGACGGGACAAAAGCCAAAGTGCCTATTTTTCCGGATGGGATCAAGTGCCAGAATACGATACGGATAAGGGCCAGGGAGCCACCACACCACCTGGCCGGGCGGCCAGGCCTGGCCCGCGCCAGGGGGTGGTGTGGCCGCTCCCGGCACCCCCTCGGCCTCTCCTTCCGCCTATATATTGCCCTCGAGACAAAAACCCTAAGTACCTGATCAAAAATCCACGAAAGAGTCTATAGCCGCCGTCATCTCCATCCCTAGATCGGGAGAGATCCGAAGCTCTTCCCGGCACCCTGCCGGAGAGGGGAATTCACCCTGGAGGCCTTCTTCATCACCATGCAAGCCTCCGTTGTGATGCGTGAGTAGTTCATCCTTGGACTACGGATCCATGTAGTAGCTAGATGGCTGGTTCTCCTCCTTTGTGCTTTCATGTTTAGATCTTGTGAGCTCCGTTCATGATCAAGATCATCTATTTGTAATTCATACATGTTGTGTTTGCGGGGATCCGATGGATATTGAGATGCTATTTTAGATTGATTATTTATTCTATCATGTCTTTGTTATTTGTGATCTTGCATGCTTTCTGTTGTTAGTAGCTATCTTGGCCAAGTAGATGCTAACAACTCCAAGAGTTAGTATTTATGCTCGATAGTGGGTTCATGCCTCTAGTAATCTGGGGAAGTGACAGAAATCTCTAAGGTACTAGATGTGCTGTTGCTACTAGGGAGAAAACAACAATCCTTTGTTCATAGAGCAATCGTATTGTTTACTTTACACGCAGTTCGTAAAGCAATAATCTGTTGCTTGCAACTTAATACTGGAGGGGGTTCGGATGATAACCTGAAGGTGGATTATTAGTCATAGATGCAGTTGGATGGCGGTCTATGTACTACGTTGTAATGCCCAATCAAGTCTCAGAGGAGTCAAGATGATTAATATATGCATGTATTGCTTTCTCGGTGTTTGTCAATTGCCTCGCTGTAATTTGTTCACCCAGCATGTTATCTATCTAAGGAGAGTCACGTCTAGTGAACTATGGATCCTGGTCCTTTCTCTTTACATACAATCTATAATCTTTTACTGCTTTGTGTTTACTTTCTGCAAACTTTTACTTCTTTCCATTTGATACGTTTAATCTTTTGTTTTCTGCAAAACACGATGAGATTGACAACCTCATCGCAAGTTGGGGACAAAGTTCTGTGGTTGTGTTGTAAAGGTCTCCACGTTGCTACTAGCACCGGTAGTGCGCCCTGCCAAAGCTCAGCTAGTAACACCTTTGGGGTGTTTCCTTGCTCCTACTGGTTCGATTAAACCTTGGTTTCATAACTGAGGAAAAACTTGCTGTTGTGCTCATCATACCTTCCTCTTGGGGTTCCCAACGATCTCTACATCGAACGACGAGCACATCAAGATCTTTTCTGGCGCCGTTGCCGGGGAGTCAAGGACATCTTCACAAGGTGAGTCCCTCATAACCAATCTCTTTACTTTGTTGTTTTTGTTTCGCTTAGTTTCTTTTTGTTTTGTTTGCTTGTTTCTTTATCAAAAACACAAAAAAATTAGTTTTACAAGTTTGCTTTCTTATTTGAAAAACACAAAAAAAATTAGTTCCTATCTTAAGTTGCCTTCATGTCTAGCCTTGCTCCAATCACTATGTCACCCGAGGAAATGATTTTCACTTTTAAACAAGGAATTGAGGAAAGTTTTAAGGAAGCTTGGTCTAGAATCTCTGATCTACATGAAAAAACTGAGCCTAAAATGACTCAAAGCTTGTTCCTTAGCAGTTTTTACCTTGGGATTGCTCTTTGCTATAGATATGCTTTAGGTGCTGTTGTGGGAGGAGATTTCCTCCAATGTAATGAGGATGATGCTATTAATGCTATAAAGAAATTGATCCTCACTTACAACATGCCTAGCCAAACTGATATTTCTCTCGCAAAAATATTTGCTAGGTTGAACACTCTTGAGACTAGCACTACTAGCTTAAAAGATTGCTATAATACGCTTAGGGAGCATCACAATTATGTTCCAATAAATTCTGAACCATCAAAGTGGCTCCCTACAGTAAAGATTGAGATAAACACTGAAACTTTTCAAGCCCGCTGCGATATCATGTCTGAATTTTGTCTTATGCCCAAAGATATTTATGAATCTTTGGGGGCTTACTAAAGGAGGAAAAGAAATATCTCTTGTTAATAATGCTACCATATTACCTATTGGAATAGCTGAAGGAGTGTTTACAAAGATCCTTGGGAAAATGATTTCTACTGATTATCTTGTTATTGAATGTGCAGGAAAAGGACAAATTACACTTGGAAGGTCCCTATTAGAACTCCTTGGAGCAATAATAGATGTGGGAAAGGGACCATGCACCTTTCTTCTCCACCAAACAATCACATTTTTCCAAAGGTTAAGAATAAAAATAAGAGAGGTAAGGGCAAGAAATTTGGTTTTAATGCTTCTTCATTTGAGAACACTTGATTCTTTCTTTGCTTCTTATGCCTAACTTAAAGCCGTTAAAGAAAAGTACTTATTGGGAGATAACCCAAAAGTTTTAGATGAGTCTTGGAAGTTATTGCCTCTGTAATAACCTCTACTTATCCTTTTTATTTGCTTTTTGTGCCAAGAGTAACCTCTAATGAGAGTGAAGTAATGATTGGGAAAGTTGCTGTCCCGAAACAGATTTTTGTGCTTCACCATAAGAATTTATGAGAGAGCTCTGTAGGTCAGATTGAGCTGTAATTGTTTTTGCTTCTGCCCCAGGTTGTTATCTAACTTTCGTTAGTTCAACACTTTTTGATTTGAGCAACAGAAGGTCTTCGAAAAAAATTGTCTTTACCTGCTGGTCTGTTTTGACAGATTTCTGCCATTTTCTGCATTTGCTTCTTGTGGGTTCCTTTTTGAGTTCTTTTGGGGAATTGAGCTTTTTGAGGGAAGTGCTGCAGTAGCTAGTGTTCTAATGGAAGTTTATTTGGTGTTAGAACTGAACCTTAAGTCTTATTTATCTTGAGTGCACTAATGTTGCTAATAAAGATTGTGTGAAGTTTTGTATAAAGGAAAATTTTCAGGTGTATGGAAGGAATGAGTAATGAGATGAAGGATGGAATAAAGCTCAAGCTTGGGGATGCCATGCGTGTCACCCCAAGAAATATCCAAGAAGTACAAGCGTCAAAGCTTGGGGATGCCCAAGGCATCCCCTTCTTCATCAATAAAAATCCCAGGTTTCTTCCAAACGCTTCATTTTTATTGTTTCATGCACAATTGTGTTGTTCTTGGAGCGTCTTCTTTTTCGTTTTCGTTTTGGTTTTCGTTTGCTTAGTTTGCTGAATAAATTGGTTGGACCCCCTCTTTCATACGTTGGTTTGCAAATGGTTTGGTTTGGTTTGGAAAAGAGTAGGAAAGTTCATACTTATGTGGTAAAAAGAGCTTCTTTTTGACTGTGGCTTGTGCTTTGTCATACCATGCTTGATATTGTTTTGGCTTTATGCTTAGTATTCTTTGCTGTAGCATGACTTGTTATAAACAATTGAGATTGCTTAATTTGCCTTGGATGAATCATGCGTTGTTTTAGCATATTAAAGCATAGTATAGTGGTATTCTCCTTTGATGCTTTATTTGGGTTGACTTGGCGCATGCTCACACCATGTTATGACTATCTCAAGTCACCATAGCCTTTATGATCCTTTAGTTTTCAACTTGTAGTATCACTTTATGCTTTGATCAATGATGTTTTGTCGCTCTGCATGATTATGGCCATTATTGCTCTCTTAGTTTGTCGCTCCCAGTCTTTTGCTAGCCTCCACAACCAAGTATGAGTTCCACTCATGCATCCAACTCCCTAAACCAAGTTATTCCAAAGAGTCCACCATACCTACCTACTAGCTTATGCTATTCCAAGTATATTCATGCTTTTGTTACCTTCCAAATTAAACTTGTTATGAGAAAACTAGTGATTAAAGCTCTCACGAACTTGATGGCACACTTTACTTTTTGCCTCTAATAAACTTGAACCATTGGGTCCTTCTTTGTTGTGTATATGCTTGCGCTTTATAAGTTTAAATTAGCAGAATCATGTTTCATGGGGAACACTTTCAACATTGCACTTGTACTTTGTACCCCGTTGATATCATGTTCTTTTGCTTACGGATCCCGGCGGTGTGAAATAAAAGTGGAACTTGTAAGATCATGGAGTTTGTATGTGTGTTAGAGAAACGTCTGGGCTGCTAGCCTAAGCCATGCCTAATCATGGTGGAAACTTGCAGCATCACCATAATGAGCACTCTATGAAGCATCCTCAATAAAAACCTATGCAAATAGCAAATAAAAAGATCGCTGAGATGCTCATTGTCTGCTTGCCTTGTCATTTTGATTATGGGAAAGCTCCCGTATCATGTGCAAGGGTACCCGTTGGTTCTTAATGATACACATATACTTACAATGACAAGAGCTTACTCGTGACTGAAGTTGAGTAGCATGAGGATCGGTCTTCGTAAGTAAGGGGCATGAGATTTCGGTTTATAACTTGTCAAGCATATCCTCTTAGTTGTGTCACGTTAACCTTAATCACCTTCAAGATGCTTATGATAGGTGCAATGAGAGCTGAAAGCTATAAGTACCATAATTTTTGGAAGCTCTTTATGAGACTTGAATTCCTACTTCCTTCTATGAAGGCCTTTCTTCCACCATTATATTGAGTCTCCACCTTCTATCTTTATGCACCTACTTTGAGAGCATAGTGGCCATTCTTAGTTCTATGTGCATTGTCCCAAGACTAGTTGATTGATGCATAACTTGATATTGCTTGTTTTAAACTATTGTATCTAGTCACTCTTATGAACTTTGAAGGTGTCCTATGCATTTATATTTTCTACTCTATTGAAGGACAAGATGAATACTATTATGCCATGCTTTCTTTATATGAAACATACAAACGTCTTGCAAAGCATGTTATTCATGAATCTTTTGTTTGTGCCTTTTCATGTTGCATCATAGTTTCTTTGCTTATTGCTAGAACTTTGTCTTTCATGTTATGATTGAAGTACTATGATTCCAGCTTTGAATGTTTTACAAATACTTTGATCAAGTCTTTGATGGTGCATGTCACCTCAAAAATTCTTTCTTTTTATCACTTACCTACTCGAGAGAGGAGTTAAGCTTGGGGATGTTGATACATTGCAAATGTATCTATAATTTTTGATGTTCCATGCTTGGTTTTATCCACTTTCTTGTGTTTTGTTCCAACTTTGGAGTACTTTTCATATGATTTCTTGGACTAACCTATTAACAAGAGCCATAGTGCTAGCTGCCTGTTTTCTGCTGTTTTTGGTTCCAGGAAAGTCAGAAAATGAATATTCTCGGAATTGGACGGGACAAAAGCCAAAGTGCATATTTTTCCGGAAGGTATCAAGTGCCAGAATAGGAGACAGAGAAGGGCCAGGGAGCCACCACACCACCTGGCCACGCGGCCAGGCCTGGCCCGCGCCGGGGGTGGTGTGGCCACTCCCGGCACCCCCTCGGCCTCTCCTTCCACCTATATATTGCCCTCGGGACGAAAACCCTAAGTACCCGATCAAAAATCCACAAAAGAGTCTGTAGCTGCCGTCATCTCCATCCCTGGATTGGGAGGGATCTGAAGCTCTTCCGGCACCTGCCGAGAGGGAATTCACCACAGGCCTTCTTCATCACCATGCAAGCCTCCGTGTGATGTGAGTAGTTCATCCTTGGACTACGGATCCATGTAGTAGCTAGATGGCTGGTTCTCCTCCTTTGTGCTTTCATGTTTAGATCTTGTGAGCTTCGTTCATGATCAAGATCATCTATTTGTAATTCATACATGTTATGTTTGCGGGGATCCGATGGATATTGAGATGCTATTTCAGATTGATTATTGATTCTATCATGTCTTTGTTATTTGTGATCTTGCATGATTTCCGTTGTTAGTAATTATCTTGGCCAAGTAGATGCTAGCAACTCCAAGAGTTAGTATTTATGCTCGATAGTGGGTTCATGCCTCGTAACTGGGAAGTGATGAAATCTCTAAGGTACTAGATGTGTTGTTGCTACTAGGAAAACAACAATCCTTTGTTCATAGAACAATCGTATTGTTTACTTTACACACATTAAGAAGCAATAATCGATTGCTTGCAACTTAATCTTTGGAGGGGTTGGATGATAACCTGAAGGTGGATTATTAGTCATAGATGCAGTTGGATGGTGGTCTATGTACTATGTTGTAATGCCCAATCAAGTCTCAAAGGAGTCAAGATGATTAGTATATGCATGTATTGCTTTCTCAGTGTTTGTCAATTGCCCCGCTGTAATTTGTTCACCCAGCATGTTATCTATCTAAGGAGAGCCACCTCTAGTGAACTATGGATCCCGGTCCTTTCTCTTTACATACAATCTACAATCTTTTACTGCTTTGTGTTTACTTTCTGCAAACTTTTACTTCTTTCCATTCGATACGTTTAATCCTTTGTTTTCCACAAAACACGGTGAGATTGACAACCTCATCGCAAGTTGGGGACAAAGTTCCGTGGTTGTGTTGTGCAGGTCTCCACGTTGCTACTAGCACCGGTAGTGCACCCTGCCAAAGCTCAGCTAGTAACACCTTTGGGGTGTTTCCTTGCTCCTACTGGTTCGATTAAACCTTGGTTTCATAACTGAGGGAAAACTTGCTGCTGTGCCCATCATACCTTCCTCTTGGGGTTCCCAACGAGCTCTACGTCAGACGACGAGCACATCAGGTCCCAATGACAACGGATGCTACCCACGAAGATCTATTGGCATACCAATATCTGCTTCATCGCAAAAAGAGAGACCTACTCAGGATGCAGAGGCAACTCAATGAAAGGAAGGGGGTAGCCGATGAATCTAGCCTACGACGAGCGCAATTAAGATCCACCCGAGGATCAAGGAGCGTCACAAGAGGAGCATCGCCAAGGAGAGGAACATCTAGATTACGAGATATCCCCGAAGAAGAGAGGAGTGGACTAATCCGAGACCTTGATCTGTCATTCAAGTCCATAGACCAAGCTAGAAATATCAAGGCAAAAACAGCTCAGGCAGCCATTATAGCCGCGCAAACATATCTAACTACAACGCAGCCCGCACCCGATGATCCTCGTGCGACCCTTCACTGCTCCGCCCTGATGAATCTCGGCATGGTAGGAGAATCTCTTGCGCAAGTAGATAAAGGAACCACATGACAATCCGACAGATCCCCGCACCATCACAGCAGCCCTCGGCACTGAGGTCATACCAGACGATCAAGATCGCCACATCGGGTCCACTTTTCAGAATCAGAACCACGAAACGACGCAAGAAATGACATCACCCAGCGACGGATCGACCAATCCAGAGAAGAACGCAGCACCCGAAGATACCATGACGGTGAAAGCGAGGAAGAACAAGAACTATGCGGAGCTAGTTGCTTTACCCGACAGGTTCGCAAGACTTCGGTACCAAAAGATTTTAAGTTACCCCAAGATCGCCAAAAATACGATGGCCTCCAAGAACCCGAAGCTTGGCTGACAGATTATCTGGCAACCATCAGACTACAGGGTCGATACAAAGCTACAGCAATGCAAAGCTTGCAGTTGCACCTAACTGGTGCAGCACGCTCCTGGCTAAAACAACTACCCAAACACTCTATCAGTAGCTGGAACTATCTTGAGGACAAGTTTATCAGGAATTTCCATTCCACATTCAAGCGACCCGCATCTTTGGAGCAATTATGGGCCTGCAAGCAAAATCCAGGAGAATCAATACGGGTTTTTGTCCAACGGTGGAACATTATAAAAAATTTGGCTGAAGCCATATCCGACGAAAGAGCAATCGACGCCTTCAACGATGGACTCCTTCGGCAGGAATTCATCGAGGAACTAGGACGGACCAAGCCAAAGACAATTTTGCAGCTGATGGACATAGCCAATCGTTGGGATAACGGAGAGGACGTGGTACACAACAAAAGAGTCCGTTCACCCGAAGACGACAAGGACAAGCGCAATAATGATTGGAGACGACAAACCAATGATGGGTACCATACAAGTTACATTGCAGCAAGTTTCTCTCGAGGAGACAACCGACGGAGCAATGATTACAACAGTGGATACCGTGGCAACAGGGACAACAGCAGTGGAAGCCATTCATAGCAATGATATAAGCCGACGAATCGAGATCCACCAATGTCAGCAGGATAGATGTTGGAAGGACCCTGCAATATGCATTTTTACGTCGACTCAGCAGACAGGCGACAATCCAACCACCTCATGAAAGACTACAGAATGTTCCTGAATATGCAGGAGCTATGTAATGCAAAGTTAACCAAAGCGGCAAATCGAGGATACGCATCCACGCCTAGTACACTAGCCAGCGGTGCACCACCACCACCAGCGGCACCGCCACAAAACAACAATGACCAAAACAACGAGTACCCAGGTTAAAAGGAGCAATGTCCATGATTCAGAAGGGGCGTCCATCCAACAGAATTCAGAAGCTCATCACAAGACAAATCAATATGGCGCAAACAACAACATCAACTACACCCGAAAAGCTCCACTAGTCAGAGCAAGAAATCACATTCAGTAGAGCCGATCACCCGCTTTGGGTCCCATGACCGGGTCACTCAGCCTTGATAGTCGAAGCACAAATTGGTGGGTTCGACATGAGCAAGGTCTTCATGGATGCAGGAAGTAGCATAAATCTGATCTACGCAAAAACACTGAGAACAATAGGCTACCCCCTAGACAATCTCGCCCCAACAGAAACATCCTTCCACGTAATAGTACTAGGTAAAGCCGAAATCCCTTTAGGCAAAGTATTTCTTGACGTTGTTTTTGGTTCCAAGGTAAATTTTAGGCGAGAAAAAACTCGAATTTGAAGTTATGGACTGGCCATCACAATATCATGCAATCCTGGGACGACCAGCCTTCGCGCGGTTTATGGCAGTGCCGCATTATGCATACTTAGTTATGAAAATGCCAGCACCAAAGGGAATTATCATGGTAAAAGGAAGCTTCACACGTGCCGACAGCTGCGATTGGGAGTTCAACAAAATTTCTAAATCTTTCGGGATGGCAACGGAGTTTAAACAACTCAAAACTTCAGCAAACGCACAACCACTAGAAGTAGCGTGTGTCAATCCTGATCAGGCTTTTGACACGGCAAAGGACACAAAAGAAGTACAGATCCACCCTATCGACCTGACGAAAACAACATTTGTGGCTTCTAACCTTGATCCTGCATAGGAAAGCGCGCTCATCGGGTTCCTCCGTGAGCACTGGGAGATTTTAGCATGGCTACCTTCTGACATGCCGGGGATTCCCAGGGAACTTGGTGAGCACACATTAAATTTAGATCCAAAGGCGAAGCCAGTAAAGTAGCCGCTTCGTTGCTTCACGGAACCAAAGCGCAAAGCCATTGGAAAGGAGCTCCATCGCCTCATTGATGCCAATTTATCAAAGAATTAACAAAATCAGAGTGGCTCCCAAATCCAGTATGTGTGCCAAAGAAAAATACTATAGAACTTCGGATGTGCATCGACTTTACTACATTGAACAAGCATTGCCCAAAAGATCACTTCCCATTGCCGCGAATCAACCAAATAATCGATGCAACTGCGGGATGCAAACGTCTTTCTTTCTTAGATGCTTACTCAGGATACCACCAGATCAGGATGAAGGAACAAGATTAGAAGAAAACAACATTTATCACGCCCTATGGTGTATTCTGCTACACAACAATGCCTTTTGGCCTCAAGAACGCCGGAGCAACATATCAACGGATGATGCAGAAGTGTCTGGAATCCAAATAGGCACAAATGTGCAAGTATATATCGATGACGTCATAGTTACAACAAGTCAAGGATCTGTGTTGATCAAGGACCTCGAAGAAACATTCAAAAACCTTGACAAGTTTAGCATCAAGCTGAACCCGAAAAAATGCTCCTTTGGAGTCCTGGCAGGGCAACTCCTCGGATATTTGGTATCAGCTAGAGGAATCAAGGCTAATCCTAAAAAAATACAAGCAATCCTAACGATGAAGAAGCCAACAAATCTACGTGGCGTACAACAACTGGCAAGGCGAGTAGCGACACTCAGTCGTATTGCAAGGTTAGGAGAAAAGGCACTGCCATTCTACGACCTCATGAGGAAATCAGAAAAATTTGAATGGACGGAAGAAGCTCAGCGCACCTTTGAAGATCTTAAAAGGACACTTTCGACATCTCCTATCGTCGTGTCGCCAAAAGAAAAAGAGCCTTTACTACTTTATATCGCTGCCACAAATTAGGTGGTTAGCACGGTCTTGGTCGTGGAGCGACCCGAAGAAGGGAAGACCCACGGTGTGCATAGGCCAGTCTACTTCCTGAGCGAGGTTCTATCGCCATCCAAACAAAGGTACCCACACTACTAGAAACTAGCATACGGAGTATTTATGACAGCACGAAAACTACGCCACTATTTTTTCGGAGCATCCAATCATAGTGGTCAACGAAGTGCCTTTGTCAAGCATCCTCAACAATCCAAAAGCAACTGGACGTGTCTCTTATTGGGCATCGAATTATCCCCTCGGGATATCACGTATGAGAAGCACAAAGCAATCAAGTCAAAAGTTCTGCCGGATTTCATCACAGAGTGGATAGAGCTGCAATGTGCGGGTCCACCAGACCTTTCTAGTGCCTGGACAATGTACTTTGATGGATAAAAAAGAACGAAGGGAGTAGGAGCAGGAGTCATACTAATATCACCTCAAGGAGACAAAATGCTCTATATGCTTCGGATGAGCTTTGTGAACGCATCCAATAACGAAGCGGAATACGAGGCCATGTTGCATGACATGCTAATGGCTAAAGCTTGCGGTGCAACTCACCTCAAAATCTTCGGAGATCTAATCTTGTGGCACGGCAAGAAATGAACAAGTGCGACGCCGTTAGAAAAAATATGGTTGCTTATCGCGATCTATATGGTGTTATGGAAGCTCAATTTGATGGGTGTGAAGTATCACATATAGGAAGAGCAAGCAATGAGGAAACCGACAATCTAGCAAACATCGGATCCTTGTGCTTACCAATACCACCCGGAGTTTTTTGGGAGGAAATAACAGAGCGATCGATCAAAGCAAAAAGAGTCTCCGAGGTTGTAGCACCAAAAACAGGGAAAAGAAACATCCGCAAAAAGACTCGGGGGCTCCTTCAGAAGCCAAGAACATAGAAGAAGCCATCGAAGAAGAAGAACAAGAAATTAAAGAGGTCATGCTAATTGAGCCCACCTGGATGCAGCCGTATATAGCATATATGACTAAGGAAGAGATACCAGAAGATGTGATAGAAGCCTGGCGAATCACCTGAAGATCGAAGGCCTTCAACATAATCAAAGGGGAACTATACAAGAGAAGTATTTTGGGCGTGTTGCAGCGTTGCGTAACACCCGAAGAAGGAAAAATCATACTCAAAGATATACACGAAGGAGTTTGTGGTCACCATGCTAGTAGCCGAGCAATTTCTGCAAAAGCATTCAGAGCAGGATTTACTAGCTCACTGTAGTTCAAGATGCAAAAGACATTGTCAGAACATGTGAGGCATGTCAACGATTCGCAACAAAGCCTGGAGCACCCGCCGCTGAGTTGAATCTACCTCTGGCCTGGCTGTTTGATCAGTGGGGACTCGATATGGTGGGGAAACTCCACAAATCATCGCCAGGAGGACACGTCTTTCTGCTAGTAGCAATCGACAAATTTACTAAATGGATTGAAGCAATGCCTGTTACCACCCAAGACGGAACTTCGGCTGTGTATTTTATTAAACCCATAGTATTTCGGTTTGGCGTACCGAACAACATCATCATGGACAATGGGACCAACTTCACTTCCAATGAGTTCGAGGAGTACTGTCAGGAGATGGGCATCAAAATAAGCTACGCTTCGGTAGCTCACCCGCAAACAAATGGACAGGTAGAAAAAGCCAATGGACTAGTTACTGTTGGACTCAAGAAAAGACTACTAGCACCACTTGACAGAGCAAAAGGATCATGGGTGGATGAATTGCCATCCGTGTTATCAAGTTTACGTACAACTCCAAATAATTCAACACAATAGACACCTTTCTTTTTGGTCCACGGTGCGTAAGCCGTGCTTCCTGTTGAGGTGTCACACGAATCCCCAAGAGTAGCTGCATATAATGAAGAGGGATCAAGAGAAGCACTTGAAGATGATGTGGATGCACTTGATGAAGCTCGAGATGAAGCCCTCCAAAGAGCAACTATGTACCAGCAAAATCCGCGCAATTACCATAGTAGGAGATTGCGGCCTAGGTCCTTTGCAGTAGGGGACCTAGTTCTTCGCATCAAGCAAGATGGCCATAAGAAGTTAGAATCTCCATGGAAAGGACCATATATCGTCACAGAAGTTATTCCTAGAGGAGCATATCGACTACAAGACAAAAAGACATGAGTAAATTACTCAAATCCATGGAACGTAACACAGCTATGACGCTTTTATGCATAAGATTACTTACAATATGATAAGAGTTACAATTTGGCTTCTTAAGCCAAGATATCCAGGCCAATGGCTAGAGGCCATCCGCCAAAAGAATAATGTATCATCGATTCTTTCGCATTATGTATAAAGAGATAAGTTATACGTACCTTAATCTTTTTATTGTTCAAAAGGTCAATATTTTCCATCAAGCTAATAGCAACTATGAGCCTATGTCCAGATATAGGCATCCAAACATAGCCTCGGGGGCTACTCCCATCGGGAGCTCTAGCGCGCACCCGATAGAAATTCAGTTGTGCATAAAATATATTCATGATTGCAAACACCTTTGAGTTTTACACCAGTATATCCTCAAAAAGGTATTACTCCTATCGGGAGATAGTATAAAGCATTAAAACTATCTGATAAAATCAGAAACATTGGCAGCCCAGCAGGCCAACCGCCAATAAAGCCAAAAATCTCGGATCATGCTCAGATGCGACAAAAAATCCGAATGTCGTGTTTAGAAACATGAAGGTAAGACCCCAGGATTTGTCCTGTGTGTCCTGGTAATCGCATAAGAATGCGCTCTATCAGTAAAATATCCGTATCAACGATACGATGAAAAATCCCGATGGACGCGTTGGGTATCCGATAAAATAGAAACTGAAGTTCAGTATTCGGTAAGACCTCAGCGACTCGAATTGAATTACGCCAGTAGCAAATTCCGGATTCGAGCTTGGGGACTTGAATTTGATGTAGAACAGCCTTGTTTTTGCCCAGGAGCAATTAACTGACTCCCGATCCGTCAGAAGCATCAGACTCGTTGTACCAAAATCTCTACAAAAATAAAAATCAAAAAACAGATAGAAGAAAAAAGGAAGGAACTTTGAGACTCAACCTGAAACTGCGGTTCAGGTAGAGTCTCGGGGGCTACTGACATGGGTATGATTACTCGGATGCTTATAAGTCGCTCCCTATATTGGATATAAGGCTTACGTCCCATGAAGATTCTAGATGACAGCCCAAGAAAGCAACCGACAAAGGCTTTGATTGTATTAGGAAAGGGACTATAAACCGACATTGTGTTGGTATTGTAATCACGCGTGTATGAAATCTATCCGCATACAGCTTTGAGACCCGACCTATTATATATAGGATGGGAGAAGCCCAAGCGAGGGTACCGAAATCTAGAGGACAACTTGTAATAGTGCAATTACTCAATATTCAGGCAACTTTGATTCCATCGTTTTCCCTGACATCCGACAAAATCTCCAGCGTTCTCTTTTCCGCGAAACTCTAAGTCCATCACCATGGGCATTGCCGAAGTTACCCCTCATCATAGAGTGTGAGACCCTAGGGGCATACTCAGCAAGTATTTATGAAACTAAAGGGATAACCTTGGATGACATAATTGCAGTGAAAGATAAAATATCTAATAGTTCTATAAAGACACGCTACAACTTACGCCTAACCAGATATACATGGATCCAGGTCAATTAGAACCAACAGTTATATATACAACATAAGTAAACATAACTCATCCTCATTCTCACTTACCGACGAGAAGGCATAAGAATATCCCATCCGTAGGCAATTTTATTAACCATTCCATGAGGATTGCACTAATTACTAGTCAAGTTTTTTCAAGTTAAACACAGTACTTTAATTAGAGTTGTCTATGATTGATAAAATGTGCTACAAGTCATACATAACTTCGGAACAACTTTTCGAAAAGATTTACCCTGTAGGGTGCACAAATACGAACACACGCACGATCAACCTTGGGAAAAACTAAATGAAAGCAAGGAGGCATCACGACAAAGCATTTACAAGATTAAAAAATGATTTTAGGGGGCCACCCCACTAATCTACCCACAACAAAGTCGGCAAGGCTCCGAGACGGATCTAGGGTTTGTGTCAGTGGATGTAAATGACTCGGAACCCAAAAGTATGACTGGGCGTGTCGATACCACAAAAACATTCCACATTCGAAAATAGTATAGGTAAATGCTCCTCGAGTAACAATGGTAAATAAAGCAGTAAAGCATGGCATAAGTACATGATAGTAGTAAAGCCCTAAACTATTTGTGGTCCCAAGAAATAAGATGTGAATCAAGCACATACCAAGGGGTTCCATGGGCCCACATGTGGATAGTGCGATAGTCAAGGAACATGCATCAAGTACTCGGGTCCTACGAGACACAAGTGAGCGGATAAAAGCAAAATCTCATATATTTCCCACTGCTGCCTATTTCTTTAGTTACCCCATTACTACACAATTTAGTTGTTTAGGTACCTCGTTATCCACATCATACTCGCATAAAACCCTACACATGCAGTTCTATGACTTGCATGGCTGTAATAATGTGTGATAGGATGGAGGGTATAAGATTTAATGGGGATTAAAAGTAAAGGTTGTGGAGTACTTGGTATTGCAATTTAATTTGGTGCGCGATTCATGATGCAAGAATAAAGATAAAGGCATATGTGCTATATGTAAAGCCAAGCATGGGGAATTGCTTGCTTGGAAGCTCAAAAGTGGGATAACTAGGTTTCGTGTAATACTCTGGTACCTCCTGATAACCTCCTTGCTCAGCATAAGCAACCGTTCGCTGCAGATAGGTAAGCTCGAGGATGAGTTGATCACATCTAGGACTCGGGCTCTCCTTGCTCCTAGTACTCGTCGGGATCTACCTGCTGCTACCTGACAAACTCCAGTGACAGTGGAGTGTACAAGGGGACATACGGGAAGTATCTGGCCCACCTAGGAAGGCTTGGTGGTCAGCATATCATCAAGGATACCATCTGGCTGTGGCTAAGGTTTAAACAAGCATGGAGATGGCCATGGCCATCTTGTGGAGAAAGAGATGGGGCTGGGCTTCTCTCCCAAATCTAGATGTGATCTGGTGGGGAGGTTGGTGGGGTGGTGTTGTGTTGTGGATTGAGGATGAGAAGAAGGAGATGTTCACGTGGTGGTGTTGATGTTTGCAAAAAGGTGAAACACACACGAGCAAGGCATGTGTTCGGTTTCCTCTCTTCTCTCCCTTCTTACTTGCTAGAACACGAGAGGGGAACAGGACCAGAGGATGGGTGGATGGATTTGATGGTGGTGGTCTTGATTGCCAAGAAAAGGTGGAAGGGGTGGTGGTTGTTTCTCCACCACACATACATCATTTTCACAAGCACACACATATGCCCACGGGTAGGATTGGGCTAGTGTGTGTGTTAGGTGTAGATGTTACACACATTCACACATGGTAGATAGGAGTACTAGATGGTGTGTGTTTGGGGTTTAGGATAGATGAGATGTGTGTGTCTTGTTAACACACAACCAATAACATAAATAAAAGCAAGAAATGAAGAAGAGAAGGTGGGGGGTTATATGTTGCATGTGACATGCAAAAGTACATCCATGCATGGTGAAACTATCTCATAGATGTATGAGATAGGTAGATGGATCCATACAAATACCTGGATGTAAAATACCAACAAACAAAAAGTCCACATACATGTATATGGTTGATATAGGATGGTATCAAAAGGAGAATGGTGTTAGCAAGTTAGTATATGGAAGGAGAATAAAACATATGCCCTTAACTCAACTTGGGCATAGGATAATAATCAAATTCAAAATTGAATTATCAAGAGCCAAATGCAAAGTCAAATATAAAAGCCAAATTTGAAAAGTATGAACCTTGCAATGTGGCATGATGAACATGAGCATGTTATATTATGAAATGCATTTGATTCATTAGAGTAGGAATGAGTATGATTTAATGTTTGAAAATTGGGATGCTACATTGTTGATTCAGTCGCGCCAGGGGGGTTGCTAAGTAACTCAACATGTGAGGTTGCATTACACTTCTATCTCATGAAATGGCTCCACAAAAGAAGTTTATTATGCCACTTGTCATCTCGGTAAGTGCTTCATCCTCATACCCTCTATCGTCAATTCCTTTCGTTTATGTCCATGTTCTCATTTTGTTGTAACAACCTAGGCTTAACAATGACTTGCTTTTCTGTATGTGGTGGGGCAGAAAAAACTCAGAGAACGCTCATTTCATACCAAGGATATCAAGAAGGTGTTCACATTTTCGGAAACACACCAACTTGATCACAAGGATTAGGTTATACACATATATACTTTTTAGTTTCCATACTAAATGTAGATCAGGTTTTCCCAGTGGATGAATGATAGTTCCTTCATAGATGGTACTTTAATAAACATACTGCTCTAAATATAAATTAGCACACATATATACATTATGTGACTTAGGTCCGGTAACAAATTTGTGTGCCTAAAAGTAAGTAACTTCATGTTTTTTTCAAACATATATTACTATATTTGTAGTTATTTCACGTACAAACAACTTCTTTTTTTGGTGCCAGATAATGTTTCTTGTGCTATAAGACTTAAGCTATGTGAAAGACATCTTCGTAGGACAGTATTATCTAATCTATCTCAAGTTCAAGGCAGAGAGGTTTGAAATCATGGATTTCTTGTGGTCAAATGGTGATAAGGCCTTGATTTCATACTATTCTAAGATAACTGACTCTATCAAGACTATCTGGTCCTCAAACTACAAAAATCAAATATCAAAATCGACAACTATGAAACTATACATATCATAGTCCCAAGGCAATTGACAAATTAGGTTACTCTCTTTATTTTTCAACCTATTTTGTTTGTTTTGCTTTTACAAACTGTCACGTTTTTAGCTAATAATGTGCTTTTTACTGCCCTTTTTAACACACACACACAGAAGATCTGATTGTGGCTTCTGCATGCTCAAATTCGTTGAGTTTTAGGATGGAAGTAAGATGATGAAATCTTTCAGCTAAATGCACATTCCCAAGTTCAGAATGATATTCACCAAGAAGTGGCTTCTTTTATAGAACAAGATCTCTTGGGATGAATTACTTTTCAAGAACTGAGAAGCTAAAACACAAGGTACATGCGTTTGAGACTCAAGCATTTTTATTTTTGTTTTGGATAGAAGAAGAAATTTTAGGGGGAGGGGAGAACAATAAAGCATGGTTCAAATTCTAAAAACAACATAAATAGATGGTAATATGGACATAACATAACAAAAACACATATACTTTTTCCAACTTCATTGTTTGAACAAATTAAAGATAACAATATCAATCCCTTGAACAACTTGCTACAAAACACACATACTGGTTCTAATACATCTTAACAAATTTCAACCAAAGAGCAGGTGTTGGGTACAGTCTTCAGGGACTGCAATATTCATCATGCAATTCTTGAGATCATGATCATCTGACCCACACAAACTGCACTTTACCTTCTTTGTAGACTTCAGAAGAATCCCACTCTTCTTTATTTTTCACCGGGCCTACCTTTTGTAGTGGATAATGGCAGATCTTGAGGCATCATGTTTGCATGTCTAGTAGTAGATGATGCTTCTTCAACCGTCGGTTCCACATGATTGGGAGCGTTACCTAAGTCATCAAGTTTGTCCTCAAAATCTTGTTTTGCCTTATTATTCTTTTTTAGTGCATCGGTTGTAGCCTTTTTCATACTAGCTAGCTCAGCTTCTAGAGCACGTAAGTGCTTCTCACCTACTTCATTAGTCTTTTCTGAAGCCACTTCACCAACAGGTAGCTTCACAAAGTAATTTATCAGATTTCCATAACGTAGCAATCTCGTATCATTCCTAGACAGCTTCTTCTCTATGGGTTCTAGTTTGGGTTGAGTTTGTTCTTGAGGCATTTCTACATCACGAGGCGGAAGAAACCATCTTTGAAGAATGTAATGTTCAGGCATGATGTGAATAACGCCTACATATGACATTACTTTCATAGCATGACAACAAAGTAATCCATCTCGGCTGAATTTGCAACTCTCACAATGGTACAGTTGTTGTGGTAAATCTATCCACACAATGTAATTCCTCTTGCCATAGCCAAATACTGAACCAACCATGGGTGAAACCTCATATGTATCATCATAAATAAGACGAACATTGTAGGATGTAATTTATTGGAACTTTTCGAAGATGGGTAATGTATATGTACGTAGCATATGTGCTTCCATTGGAAAGTCACCCCAAACCCTCAAGATTCTATCTTCCCCTTCAAACTCATACAAATCTTCTGCCACATTGATTTTCTCTTGAATCTTCATGTACTGCATGAAGAAATGCGGTAGGATGTCATGTGGGTTCACATCCTTCTTCAAAATAGCATTGAGTCCTTCACTTCAAGCTATAGTTTGTAGGAAAGGAAACAATTTGTCCATAAAGTAGGTCGGAGCAAAGCTCGCCCTTACATCATAGAGATCTAAGAAATGTTTGTTATCAACAATACCTTGCCTCTGTAACATAGTTGCCCATCTGACCTCAAACTTTGTTGGGGTAAGGTTGTAGTCAACAATCTCATTGAACCCTTTTCATATGACTTCATGATTGGAAACAAAAGGGCCAACTTCTTGTTGAAAATCCTGCATGACATGCCATCAGTAGTTCTGGTGGACTATATTAAATAGCACTGCTAGGATTGCAGTTCTCATAACTCCATCTTGATTTGTTATCAAGTTCAGTGGCACCAAGCCAGCCATAGCTTCAACAAATGCTTCGAAAAGCCAAGAAAAGTTTGGAATATTTTCATTCCATAGGAATCCACATCCAAATTGAATAGTTTGGAGATATTTGTTTATCCCAATGAAGGGAGCACATGGCATTTTGTACTGGTTGGTCATAAAAGTCATATCAAATGAGATACAATCATTGTACATCTTGTAAATTTATCTTGCCCGACCATCCACCCATAACAATTTTTTACCCTACCATCAGCATTAAGACTGAATGTATAGAAGAAGTTGTTGTATTCTTTTTACAATTGGTCAAAATATTCAAATAGCTCTGGGATGTCCTTGAACCTATGTTCCTCGCTATGCTTAGAAACATAGTTCCTTATCTTTTTAGTGTTGTATAGAAAATTTGATAGGCCTCCATATAGTTCTCCCATGATCTGCATAATTCTGCCAGCAGGAAAGTGAAAGAACATTTCATGATCTCTAGTGTTTTGAGTGTTAGATAACAATACCATGGAGTATCTCATGTGTGCCAAGTGCTGCAGGTAAGAAAACATGTTGTTGGGGGCCAGATAATCCGCCCCTATCAAGGGCCGGATAATCCGGCTTGACCCTCTTGGCCAGAGTGGGTCACGGTGTGAGCTTCTGCCTGGGGGTGGATTATTCCCCGGATAATCCGTGGCTGGGGGCGGATTTTCGCCCGGCCGGATAATCCGGCCTTCTCTTGGGCCGGATAATCTGCCCCCAGGAGAAGTTGCCAAGGGTGGCTCGGCGCGACCTTCTGTCTGGGGGCGGATTATCCCCCATACAATCCATGGCTGGGGCGGAGTTTTCCCCTGGCTGGATAATCTGACCTGTCTCTTGGGCCGGATAATCCGCTCCCCGGATAAGTTGCCAAGGGTGGCTCGACGCGACCGTCTGTCTAGGGGCGGATTATTCCCTAGATAATCCGAGTCTGGGGCGAATTTTTCCCCAGGCCGGATAATTTGGCCCTCACTTAGGCCGGATAATCTGGCCCCAGACTTCTCCAACGGCTCTGTTTAAATAGGGGGTATAAAAGCCCCAATCACCCCTCCTGTCAAACCTCTTGATTCATTCGAAAAAGTTCTGGCCTGTTGCAAAAGCTCTCATTCAAGATCTCCCACTTCAACCACCTGAAGGCTTCGATCTTTGGGGGAATTGAAGGAGGAGACTTCATTCATCGACATCACGAATCAAGCGCTTCACTTCCTATCCATTCACTTGGAGATTTCTCGATCTAGTATTCTTGTTAATATCTAGATCTAGTATTTCATTATTGATAACAATTGTTCTTGTGGCAGCTTGTTGTCATTACGGGAGCCTCCAATTTGGTTGTGGAGTTGTGCCCCACTAGTTGTGTAAAGGCATCGATTCCCGCCTCGAAGGGTACCGGTAGTAGAAAGGTGGATCAGGCCTTTGGTGGCGAGATCCATCGGAGAACAGGGTGAGGCCTATTGTGGCATGGTGGTCTTAGTACCGCCCACCCCTCCAACACAGATGTACTTCCCTTAACAAGGAAGAAACTACGGTAAAACAAATTTTGTGTCTCCGCGTGCTCCACTACGGTTCCCTCGTTCCTCACTCTTACTCGCCTTTACTCACTAGTAGTTGGGTTTGCATATAGGGAAATTCTACGTAGTTGCATATCTAGAGAATTTACCTCTTGTGTCAAGCCTAAAATTGAAAAATCATTAAAATTTAAAGTATCACCTATTCACCCCCTCTAGGTGCCCATATGATCCATTTCAGAAAGTTTACAACACACAATAGGTCGATGAAATCCTTTTAAGCTTTTGGTATGGTTTTGTGAGACCTCAAGTACTTCTTCAAAGTAAGCCGCTGAACAAGATCATGGGTGTGCTCCTCTACAAACTGAGTAACTTCCAATCGTGCACCTTGATACTACCCATAGGGAATAAGTAGGACGTGGAAGAAGTAAGTTAATTTTGCTCCTAACGGTTTTTGGTATAGGAGGTAAGTTAATCACCTGGAACTATGACTACTTCGATTCTGCTGTTCTGCTTCCTAGAACAACAGGTCACTAGGGAAGATGATAGGAAATCCAGTGGTTACTTTTTTTAGGTTATATGTAAGTAAGAAGAGGATTTAGATGTGGAGGTAATCAGACCGTGGATCTCTAGTCCTAGTGGTTCCTTTCTGTAGGTTATAGGAGAAGATGTAGATCTTGAGATGTGGAGGTGATCGGTACTAGGACTAGAGATCTGAGAACTGAGATGTGGGTAGAAGTAGATGTAGATCTTGTTTGCAGATGTACTTTTATTATGGCCACCGATGGAGATGTCTTGAGGAAGAAGAAGATGGGCATCTTTTTCTATATAGCCGGTCTCAGAAATCCCGCTTCCCGCTTCATGTCCCTGTCATCTTTCCATTTTTTGAAAAGATTCCGTTTCCATTTTTGGAAACGTACCTGGTCGGAACTAACCACAAAATAAGAGCAAAAAGTGGTTGACCACTTTGTAGTCACGTCTTTTTTAAAAAGAAAAATTGTCTTCTATATTATTTCTAGGCTTCAGGCTTAGAAAATTACAAGTCAATTGAAGACATGTGAGCAATCAATAAATGCAACGTGGGAAGCTCGCTGAGGGATAATGGGCCTCATCGGTCCGTTTCATATTTTTAACAATACACATGTGGGATTTTTGAACACGTGTTCCAATTTTACCCCACATCGAGTACTAAGTGGGTGGATTCGGATGATTCCTATATAGCGTACGGAGTACAAGGGTAGAAAGCATGTCTTCTCTTATTGCTGCACATAATCTACAGAAGTCAATAAAAATAAGTCATATAATAGGTAATTTTTTATTGCCATCTCTAAGAATTAATATGAATTGACTAATTAGAGTAAGAAATTGCGTTGATAAGAGAATGCACAAGGTACAATGAAGAAAATATTTTTCTCTTATTTTAGGAGATCATCCCTTAGCTAAGGAAAAGGAAACTTCTATTTCTTAATTCTCTCTTCTCCAACTAAGCAAAATTCTGACGTGGCAACTCTAAGAAAATATTGATGTCACCCCTATCCTTATAGCTTTCGATATAAGAATGACAATTTTATCCATGGATACAGGTATGCACGGATATCTGATCCGGTGGGTAAGAATATGGAGGGCTAGTTAGACCCATGGATTTCACGGAACGGATACCGGTTAACTCATGGGGTGGGGTTGGGTAGATGTTTTGTCCTATGAATATCTAATAGGTATCTTTCTGAAATGTGGGGCGCACATGCCAGCGATACACTACCATACTCACTTAAAGACCCTATCCGCTAACCCACCCAAAGGCTCATCTAACTCTAATTTTCTAACCTTAACACGATTTGCACGAGGCATCCCAGATGACCGCACCCTATAGTCCCGTTCGACCATTCTGTTCCCACAGAGTCGCATGCACTGACGCACAAATGAGGCAACAACAATCGTGGCGTCTCGGTCATCTCCGCCATACCCCATCAGTTAGGACACATGACAGAGATGCTGCATGGCTGATATTGATGAAGAAGTGTTGATGTAGTGTTGAAATGCTACTGAAATATTGTTGTTATGATGAAATATTGTGCTCCTAGTGTACAGAGTGTGTAAAACCATGGATATCCATGGATACCCGGATAATTAACGGGTTTAGATTTGGGACGATATCTAGGGATGGATCTAGATTTGGATATGGTTTTTATCTACCCGTTCAACCCTCTCCATTGCCAAACTTTTTTTTTGAAATGAGGCAAAAGCTTTGCCTATCATTGATATAGTAGAAAAGAGCTGGCCCGTTTATGAGGAAAACTGGCCGAAAATCGATACAACACAACACCACACGTCAGCCCCGTGGTTGTGCTCCACACGGGTCGACGACCAATCAGGTCGACACCACACCTCAACGCAACAGGCGGAGACGAAAGACCAGAGCCACCGCTCCAACTACCACGCTGGCCCTAGGGCCGCGCCCCTCCTAGCCGAAGACGAACCCGCCTCCGCCAAAAACAACCGAAACACACCACATATCCCCTAGTCCGGCGGACGTCCAAAGCGAGGCCCCAAGAGTCAAAGCGACACAAGAGCACCGCCCACGCTTGATCCAGCGAGGGATCTAGGGTTTCCCTCGGAGAGCCTGGGCGGAGGAGCAAGAAACATACGCTTCGACGACGACTTCAAGAGTCCTGAACCTCAAGCCCGCCCAATAAGGACCGGCACAACCACCAAACCTCCCCTCCTCGGCCAAGCTTCCGACAATCATTAAGCAACCCTTCCGCCACCACGCCTAGGCTCCCCGTCGCCGTGACGAAGGCCGCCGTCCTGATCATCATCGCTGCCCGCGAGATAGTTGCCGTAAAACAACCAGAGCGAACCCGGAAAGTCGCCACCGCGAAAAGGACCGAAGATCTCCGCCATCATGAAACCTCCCTGGCGGCCCAGATCGAGCCCCGGACAAGCCCACACCGCCACAACGAGCCCTCCGACCACATGACGCCTGCCAAGCATCCCCGTCCTCCGACCATACGCACAGACGCGCCGCCGTCATGCCATCCAGCCTCGTCGCACAGGCAGAGAGCCCCAACATGGCGGACAAGCGTCGAAACCGTGGCCCGCTCAAGCCCATCTAGGCCCAGATGGGCCCCACCATTTCCGAGAGCTCCGAGCATCGTTAGCACCAACTCCTCCACCGCGAGAAGCACCACACAGCCGGAGCAGACCAACGCCACCGCGACCCGCCATGCACCCGGCCGTGTCGCCGCGCCTGCGCCGGAGCAAAGCTCTAGCAACCTGTGACGCCGCAACACAGGTCCTCCATCACGCCCGCAGGCGCCGCGCCACCAAAACCGCCCGCCATGCCACCGCACCTCCAGGTCGCGCTGCCGCGAGCCCCCGAAATCCAGCCGCGAGGCCGCCCTCCAGACCAACGCGCAAGGACGCGAGGGATGCTAGGTCCCCGCCGCCCCCTTCATGGGCGCCGCCCGGCTTCGCCGGCGGCCGCCTCGGGAGGCGACGAGAGTGGAGGAGCAGAGAAGCGGGGGCAGCGGCGGCGGGCGCTAGGGTTTGCTCCTCGGTCACCCGGAGGAGGCGACGCGAGGAGCGGACCCATTGCCATACTTAGTCGTGTATCGACCTCTCCCGTTGTAACGCCCGTAGCGGGCGGCCGACTAGGCATTACGTGGTTCGTCTTTTTAGGTTTTAGGAAGGTTTTTATGGTTCGTTTTGGTTTTTCTTTTTTCTTATTGATTTTCCTTTTTCTTTTTTTTTGCTTTTCCTATTTTTTTTAATTATCTGAACAGTTTCTAACATGAACAATTCGCAGCAATACTTTACTTCGTTTGCAGCTATGGCGGCCGTCACTTGTAGCAGTAGCTGAACTTCTCGGATCTCCGCCACCCCTCGTAGATCTGCCGCATGATCCTCACATCCTGGTGGCGCCATTATCAGCAGTGGAGGGAGGCCATGGTAGCCCGGATGGAGGCGCACCTGCATGGCGCGCTTAGGGCGGGGCTTCGTGGCGAGGGGGCAGTGTGGGTTGCGGTGGAGGCGCACCTCCATGTTTTTTCACATTCTCACCATGATGAGGTGAAATTTATATAACATGTTCAAAATACACTACCAAGTTCAAGGATGGCTGGTGCCCAGAATGGCAGTATAACAAATTTATGCGATTTCTGTATCATCTTCTTCTCTTCCTTTTATTCGCACCGATTCGGTATCATTTACAATTTGCACGGCCATGTCAGTAAATGTGTCAGTGATGTATGTACTGTGTCCCAGCTAAAATATCTAATCCAATCCACCGGTATATCAGCCACCGTCCCGTCCGGCTGCTTTTTCTTTGCTTTGCCAGCCGAGAGAGATGCCCCACTAGCCTTTGGCCTTTGTGGTACGAACAGCGAAGCGTACCATCGATCTCTTCACCGATTGGCCCGTTCCAGCCCTCGTGTCTCCGATCCGGCGATGCCAGCATCAGTCATTGCTTGGATCGCCCGCCCGGATGTTCCGCGTCCGTTGCCGCGTCGACCCGAATGGTAGTTGTGCGGGCGGCGTCTCCTCTGGCGCACGACGTGGGCGCTGTCGTCGTGGTGCCGGCCTCCGCCGGTTTGGTGGCGAAGGTGAGGCCGAGGATGAGGAGTGCCGTGACGACGACGAGCACGGCGGCGCCACCGAACACGCCGTTTTTAGCGACGTAGCAGTCGCCGTCCATCCACCCCCAGCCGTAGCGCTGCCCGCCGTTCATGCTCGCCGCGGTTGCCAGCAGGATGACGGCCAGGGCGAAGCACACCCTGCACGTAGTATAGCACCATTGTCTCGTCAGCGATTTGGTTCTCGATCGCACAGAATTCATGTACAGTTCAGGTGGTATTTTTTGGCGCGTATTTATGTGCCGCCGTGGTCATATTATACGTACCATGAGAGGACCAGGAGCGCGACGGACGCCATGGACGAGACGCGGCCTCTGGTGACAGCGGACTTGTTGGGCTTGGAGTTGGAGGCGCACATGGTGGTCGCGGCCGCGGTGGTGCCGACGAGCTGCGCGACGGTGAGGAAGGCGATGGCGGTGACACCCAATTCGAATGCGGAGCTCTTGGGCAGGGAGCAGAGGCTGCCGTCCAGCTTCATGTCCTTGTCCTGATCGAGCAACCGGCACACACGCAAAACACGATTCAGATCCGGGAACGGGAGTCTGTTGCCAAATTGCAACTATGGTAGCTCAGGCTCAGCTGGAATGAAGGAGTGACTGACCTTGACTTTGCGGAATTCGGCGGCGAGGGAGCAGGAGAAGGCGGTGGCGCTGAGCAGGACGACGATGCCGGAGATCGCGGCCCGGCAGGACAGCCCCCTGCCTTCCTTCTCCATCATCACGCGACGAGCCTGAGCTGAAATCTGAGACGCTACCTAATTCTGTTACACTCGTCTAGCCAGCCACCTCGCTTTCCTCGGGGAGATCAGACACAAATAATTCGTGTCATACCCGCGCTGCATATATATACACTAAAGAATTATGATAAAGACGACCAATCAAACATGGTTTGGTGGCGGCGGGAGACGGTAGAAACAGATCGGGAGGGGGAGAGACCGGATCGATCGATGCTAAACAATTCGCATAGATTCGTCCACTCAAGGACGACTATGTTAGTTATGCCGGCGGGCGCGTGCTAGCTACAAGGGGGAAGGACGAGGAAGGAATTGGCGAGAGAAGAGGCCTGGTCCCTCATGTCGACGAGCCGGTGAATTGACCCGGCGGCGAATGGTTTGGTCTAATTCGGATAAGGGGTTTGCTTTGTTGCGGAGGATGCGATCTGTAGGAAAGAGAGCCTAGAAGGAAAGAATCACGCCTGCTCACGCACCATCGTGCCGAGTCATAAACTCATAATCACCAGAGTGTCATGATCGCGCCACCCAAATTGGCCGGGGGTAACACATGAGTTAACTGCTATGGACCGGTGCTCGTGCGTGCCAAAGCTCAGAAAGCGAAGGGACCAAATTTAGTGAAATATCGGGACGTGAGGCCAGGAATGGCGCGGAATCATTCACGCGAGCCCCCACATCTTTCGCGGTCGAGTCGTGCGACGGGGACGTCGGGTGGCGGGCGCTGCGTGGAACGGATTTTTCCCGGCAGGTTGGGCGGTTCGTTAGACCGCGGGGCCGGGGGCTGTCCTACCAGCCGAGGCTCGTGGATGTCTCCGGCCAGGTCGCTTCGAGCCTCCTCGTTGGACTTCGGCTGGTTGTGGGCGTCGTATGGCCCAGCCGGAAGTGCGGCGAAGTGGCATCCTTCCAAGTTCCCATGGCCCATCAGAATATGGCCGTTTCGTTCACTCTCGGCCGCCCATTCACGAAAGGATTGTCAGCTCTGCTTTGCTCCGAGAGGCATGCAGGAACCCCGAAATATACTTTATAGAACTTATAAAAACACGAGAGCGAAAAACTAGCTTACATATGTATGTTATGTGTTTTAGTACGCAAGCTACATAAGTGCAAACTGTGGTATAATACCCTGAGCAAACATTGCAATTTGCTGCTTGGTGTGAATGTACTTTTTTAAAAAGAAAGGCAAAAGATTTGTCTTAATTCATTGAATAAGGAGAAGAAAGTAGCACAAAGTTTAGTCTTGTACCCAAAGGATACAACTCAGAAGAGATCTATTCTCGCGGCATCAAAAATCCCAAGTTCTTGTAACCGACAAGGATCCATAACCTCGCCTCTAACTTAATACGAGCGAAAACAACCAAGGTCATGGATATTTCTTAAAGACGCGAGCATTGCGCTCATTCCAAAACTCACATGAGACGAGCATTATAAGAGAAGCCAGTGCCTTCCTCCTCCTGGGTGGGCAGAGATGATATGAAGCCACCACAAATTGACATCTTGAAAATCCATCCAATCCGTTAGGTCAAAGGAGTGTAGCCCAAGCCAATCCTTGACAAGCCCCCAAATCCTAGAAGCGTAAAATCATAATATCATCAACGACACACACCACCTATTCCTGGGGCGAGACCTACCAGCGCCACCGCTATCGCGGGCTCTTGCCGTGGTGGAGATAGGCCCCAATGCCTAAGGTAGTGGGTGGGGGGGGGCTTGTTGTTCTAGTGAAAACACTATTAGGATTATGCTCTAGAGGCAATAATAATGATGATTATTATATAATCCTATATTTAATATGTAGGTTTATCAAACTATGGTAGAACTGTTATGAACCTTGATTGTGAGAATCAAAAGAAGCATCACATGTAGGTGTAGTAAATATGAATACACCAAGATGTTACTAGTCCAGCCTCTCGGACCAGCTCATGTTGTTGAATGGTGATCAAGTTTCCTGATCATAGGTAAGGAAGTATAGCACCAACTATGAGAGTACATTATCTGGAGAGACAAGTGTATGAAACAAATCCACAAGATGATTTATTATGAGATAAAATCATGTTGTTAATAGTAATATCATCAGATCATTATCTTATCCATGAATCCTCAATACCATGAGAATATCGAGGACCCTCATACGTAAGGTTTGTCCTTGGTCTTGTTCCAACGCCATACTACAAAGATGGTAATAATGTTTTTTCTAAGATAAGTACAAAAGTATGACTCATGAATTGGATAGTTCAATAAGTGAGATCTCCTTTCTCCGTACGATGGAGAGATATTATCTAGACCCACTCAGTATTACGATCTCGCCCAATCATCTACGTAGACACATTTACGATGAGATCATAAAGGATATCAGAATACAGATACGAGTTAAAGAAAGTAAAATCATAATGAGGATAACCGGTATGATGATCAAGAATTGATTCACGAGGATACCAATATCTCGCCTCGGATTGTCACACGAATATCGCGAAGCAGAAGGATTAGCAAATGTATAATGAGTCGGTTCACTCGATATGATCTTCGTGTAGTAAAGTGGGAACCATCATGGGTGTTCAGGCCCCGCCGTTGGTTATTGATCCGATAGTCTTTCGGAGTCATGTCCACTTACTATCGAACCCAATCGGGTCACACACTTAAGGTCATACAATCAAGTTGTACTTGTCACCTATATGGTAGATAACAGAGAGAGATGTCCGGAATAGTTTCTAGACATACCAGAATAGTTCCAAGATTCATTGAGACACCTTAAAGAGGAATCAAAATTATTCCAGTGACATGACCTAATTTGGAAAGGTTGTTCTTAAGTCATCGGTGGTGATTCCCAGGTTCATCGTATCATCTCGAGACATTTCTTATGTCGGAGAGCTTTTGAAAATGTTTCGGAATATATATAGGATCGAGGTATCGGGAGCAACTGAGAGAAACCGAAATAGATACTGTTATATCTGAAAGGCACACCTATTTGCAATTTAGTCTTGTGATGGGTTGATCATGCATTTGGAACTAGTAGTGCACCCCTACAGGGTTAATCTTTTCGAAAGCCGTGTCTGTGGGGTGGGGCTGGAGCTTGAGTGACCCTGATGCACCATTTTACCATGGCATAAAATTTTCAAGCAACAGTCTACTATATAAAACTACAGTATGTAACTTCTAACGTAGATAATATAACATAAAAAAGAGACAACTTATAAATACAAAAGAACTAGTAGCAAAAATATCAAGATGACTGCTATATCGATGAAACAATGGACAAAGTTACTCCAAAAAGATTGTTTTGCATTTTTAAATTCCAAAATATAACCTCAAACACCAAAAATCAATAACCCGCAAAATAAAAGTAGATTTATTTTTCATATTTCGAGTGGAATATAGTAGAATGATCAAAATTATATAGTACTCAAGTATCTAAAGTTTTCACATTACCTTTTACGGTTATAGTAAGTTCAATAAGCTCTAAGAACAGAATAATCTTGTCCATAATACAACGGCGTATGATAAATAAATATAGATAACAGACTTGATTTTTTTCTTAAGTACATCTGAACATAATACATAAATTTATGCCTTGCAAAAACCCTAGGCACAATTTAATAAGATTTTATCTAATAGCCACAGTTTTCGCGAACAGAATAGATTTTTTTTTGGAGAATTACCGGCTAGACGAATTGAATCCGTAGAATTTCCGATTGATCTACGTCCACGCCGCCGGCCGGAGCGTACAGGAGAAAAGTGATCGCCTGATTGGAGGATCGCCGAGGGCCTGCGTCTGCGCGTCCGAGGATCGCCGAGGGCCTGCGTCTGCGCGTCCGGGGATAGCCGAGTGCCTGCCTGCAGCCTGCTGCTTGCGTGTGTTGCCGCTGCGCGTCGGGGATCGCTGACGGCCCTGCCCCTGCGTACTTGTGTGCGTCGCACCGATGCTTCCTGTCCTTTTTTCCCCTTTGAATTCGATCGATCGAGTCGTGCTGCACTTCTTGGTTTTTTTATGGACAGCGCTACGCGTCTCCGGATGGAAACTTTCCATCTTGGCTCCCAGCCGTCCGATCTGCCCAGCAACGGTCAGATCTACTTTTCACCCGTTATCCCGCTTTTGCTACAGATAGTTCGCTTTTGCTATATTTAGTCTCGCTTTTGCTACATGTAGCATAAAATGATTCGGTCTAGAAAAAAAAGACATACTAGATCTCGCCGGCGAGCTTGTAGCAAAAAATGTCATAATGTAGCAAAACGACTTCGTCGGAGACATTACCGGAGACTCTCTCCGGAAAAAAGGTCGCCGGAGACCACGTAGCAAAAACTTTACACTACTGTAGCAAAACCACAAAACGGTGGTAGCAAAATATTTTTTCTAATGTAGCAAAGGGGACATCGCCGGAGACTTCGTAGCAAAAACATAGAGATCGGTTATAGCAAAATAATTGTGCGAAAGTAGCAAAAAATATATGAATACATAGAAAAAAAATTACGCTAAGGTAGCAAATCGGAGGTAGCAAAGACAAAGACAAAAGTAGCAACACCGGCCAACTAGGATATCAAGCTATACAGTGTGGTAGCAACACCGAACGTTGTACATAGCAAAGCCACCCCCGCCCATGTAGCAGACTCTCACCGGAAAAACGGCCGATGCGAGGGCTCGCTGCAGAGGCCCGGTGCCACTCGCTGCAGGCGGCGCTCGCTGCAGTCCCGTCCACGGCCTCGACCACCGGCACCATGGCAGAGCGCCGCCATGGGGGAGGCAGATGCTATCGGTGGAGCGCGTGTAGCGGGGCCTGTCCCTAGAGGAGTTGGCGGAGGGGGATGGCTCGCCGGCAGGAGCACCAGGTTGGCGCCATGGCCGGCGCCGGAGTTGGGACATGGGGCGACGTTCGCCGGCGGGCGCACCAGGAGGGTGGGCGCGACGGTTGGTGCTGCAGGGCGCGGGATGGTGGGATCCGCAGGTCACAGGGGGAAAAAGTACGATGGGGGAGAAGCCCAAGCGAGCCCGCTAGACAAACGTGTTTGCGGCCACGTGGTTACGGAGTCAACGACCCGAGGGATCAATTCGATCGATCCCCGGGGGGAACTGTATCATTTCCATTTTTTTATTCTGAGAATCGATCTACACCTTGTACGTGGGGACATGGGCCTGTGTGGGCAGGCGAGGAGGCATGTGTGTACGAGAGCAACGACAACTGTCGTGGATAGGCAGGTCCCGTGCGGGAGTAGCTAGCACAACGGCCGACAGGAATGATTGGGCCTTGGATGGGCATCTCCACCAGACCAACCCAAACATGCGATCCAAAACGTTTGTTTTGATCCGAATGGGTCGGGCCGCGGGGGGATTTGGGTCGTGGTCCGGACTATCCGAGGGGCCATGTACAGCGGCCTGACGCATCTTGTTTGTATCCCCCGCTGTCACCGCTTGACGCCCTCGGCGATGGAACGTTAATACGATGCGATGTTGGCTATCAGCGTCAGCGGCTTCCCGCGTGGACAGCATTTTCCGCCATCATTGCGTTCGTTTCACGCGCGTGCCTTTCCATCCGCGGCCAGAAAACTTTCCGCGCCTGGTCGACCGTTTCCCGCCTTCGCTGCGGTCTATAAAAGACGGCCGACAACGCGGCAGAGATAACAAGCCCAAGTAAGAGCAAACACCGCCAACCATCACCAGCCATGCCTCGCCTCAAGATCACCAACTTCAACTAGATCAGGGAGATGTGTCGCAACCGCTTTCCGCAGTGCTCCAATGATGCTGTCGAGATTCAGGCCACATGGATGGCCCAGTGCATGGACAAGGAGGAGGTGGACGCCTTCGAGGACGAAGGCCATGTGGCCGAGGAGGCGCTGGAGCAGGTGGTGGAGGCGCCTTCAAGGTAGACCGCCCAATGGGCGGTGCGCGAGATTCACCATGTCGCCGCCAAGGAGGTGGTGGCCAGGGAGAGCCGCATCAGCGACCCTCCGTGAGATCTGCCACTAGGCGGCCATGACCACGCTGGAGGAGGTGGCCAGGAAGGCCAACAAGGTCGTCGTGCTTGAGCTTCACCACATTGGCGCCGCGCACAGGATGGAGAAAACAGCGCAGCGCGAGCACGCCGACGCAACGACGGAGGAGGAGCGTGTGGCCAATGTCGCATGGGCTCCCGTCGACGCATATGAGACGGGGGAGGAGGAGGATGATATGTCCATTTTGCACCACTATTCTATGTCATAATTCACTATTATTCATTGATATATTTCGTATTAAGAGGTGATACTTATGTTATTTCATCTGTTTTTGCATGGCTGATGACTTTTGGAGCATGGACCGCTGCAGTCAGGATTCTGATGGAAAAGGTGCTGTTTGGAGGCAAAATTCGTGAAGATCAGAAAATCCGGGAAAATACATGGAAAATCCTATTTTTCCAGAAGTCGAAGGAAGCCAGAAGGGGGGCTGGAGATGGGCCACAGGGGCCCCACACCACCCCCTGGCGTGGGCCACCCTGGGTCGCGCCACCAGGTGGTGTGGCCGCCCTGGTCCATCCCTGGCACTCCCCTATGATGTATATTATCCTCCCAAAACCCTAAGACTCGGGGAGTGACAACAAAAAGATTCCGCCACCTCTGCGGGGCAGAAAACACCGAGAGAGAAAGATCTCTCCGGCAGACAGATTTCTGCCGGGGGAATTCCTTCCGGAGAGGGGAGATCGTCGCCATCAACACCACCATCAAGATGGACTTCATCGGGATCATCATCATCACCACCATAATCACCATCAGCACCCTCATCACCATCTCCATATTGCTGTAACAATTGCGTTGAATCTTGCATAGTTCATAGGGGAAACTTTCCCGGTGTTGATTACTCTCTGTAGTTGATGCTATTGAGTGAACCATTGAATTATTGTCTATGTTCAGATTGTTATACATCATTATTCCATCTCTGATCATGATCCATATGATCTCTTGTGAGTAGTTCGTTTTGTTCTTGAGGACATGGGAGAAGTCATGTTGTTAGTAGTGGAGTTGTGTTGAGAAAGATTCAATAGTTTTATACTTAAGTTGTGGTATACTTCTTATAGTGGTGTCATGTGAACGTAGACTACATGACACTTCACCTATATGGGCCTAGGGGAATGCATTGTGTATTTGGTTACTAATCGTAGGGGTTGCTGGAGTGACAGAAACCTGAACCCCATTAGGAAACCATTACACAAGGGACGTACGGGTCTTAGAGTTTAAAGCTGTGGTTAGGTTTCTACCTTAATTACTTTCTTGTACTTACGGATGTTTACAAGGGGTATAATCACAAGTATGTATTAGTCCTAGGAAGGTCGGTACATTAGCACAGGTTCACCCACACAACACTTAGCAAGCTAAAGAAGATTAATCAACTATATGAAGCGAAAGCACTGATGCGGTCTTCCCATGTGTCCTCGAGAACGTTTTGTCATCTTAAGTAATACAACCGCTTGTCCTTTGCTGCATAAAGGATTACGCCACTTGCATTTATTCCTCATCTTTTATTTACTCGTACTTTGTTTACTTGCTTTATCAAAAACCCCTAAAAATCCGTTTGTTAAGTATTTGCAGAGAATTCCTGATCCATACCACTAGCCAACACCTTCTGCTCCTCGTTGGGTTCGACACTCTTACTTATCGAAAATACTGCGATACACCCCCTATACTTGTGGGTCATCAAGACTATTTTCTGACGCCGTTGCCGGGGAGTGAAGCACTATTGGAGAGTGGAACTGGTAAAGGAAACTTCTATTGTGAGTATTGTTTACTTCTGTCAGTTTCTTTATTTTTGTTATGGATAATTTGCTGAGTTTCTTATTTGGTAATGCTATACCACTGCTAAGGTAGTAGATGAACCACCACCTGCTGAGAATGATGCTTTTAAAATACCTACAAGAATTATTGATTGTGTTATGGATAACTACTATGTTGGGGATGGAACTGTCCATCCCGGTGATCATTTACTCTTTATACACGAATTATGCGGGTTGTTCAAGTGTGCAGGTATTACTACATATCAAGTTAAGAAGAAGTTATTCTCATTATCACTGAAAGGAAGAGCCGAGGACGGGTATAAGCTACTGAAGAATTGTCAAGCTCTTGAATGGGAGGAAATAGTGCCTCTCTTTTATTCAAAGTTTTATCCTCCTAGTGAGATTCATAAAGATCGGAATCAAATATACAACTTTTGGCCTCTTGATGGAGAGAGTACAACTCAAGCTTGGGGGAGATTGAAGTTACTAATGCTCAAATGTCCCATTCACGAGCTCCCCAACAATATTATTATCAATAAATTTTATGCAAGGCTCCCTCTACATGACAAGGATTTATTGGATGCTTCTTGTGCTGGATCATTCACTCGCATGGAAGAAGAAGCTAAATGGGATCTTCTGGACCGTATTCAAGACAATGATGAAGCTTGGGAGAATGAGAAAGGTAGAAATTCAGGTATAAATTATGATTATGAATGCATTGAATCTTTTATGGGAACTGATGACTTTCAAAATATTAAAAATGCTTATGGTCTAGACTCTCAAGCTATTGCTTCTTATTTTAAGGCTTTTTCTTCCTACATTGAAGTGCCTAAAAAGAAGTGGAATAAGTATCATGAACCTTATAAAGATATTACTAAGAGTGTTCCTGCAAGAAATACTGAAGTTTATACTGCTAATCATGTTTTACCTGAACCTTATATTGAGAAAATGCCTTTCCCAGTTAAGATAAAGGAACATTCTATGATAGCTAGTATGGTTGATGAAAGTACAAGTAAAGCTGTTGAACCTGATAAACAAATGGTTGATGAACCTATTATAGAAAATGTGAAAGACTTTGTTACTAAATATGAAGAAGAGGGACACACTATCCTTTGTAAGGATACCTCTAATATTATTTCACAAAGTAGTGTTATGAGAGCTAGTGTTCCTGTGTTTTCTATTAGAATAAGTGATCATTGTTACGATGGCCCTTGTGATAGTTATATCGTTAAGTTTATGCATGATACTGAAAGCTACTATGAGAGAGGGAAAAGTGTTCTTATGCATCTCAATAATATCAAGTTTCCTCGTTTTATGCTGAAAGTTTTTATGTTGCACTTGTTTTGCCTTCCTATGCTAGTAGCCTCTGGTTTCAACAACTTGTTTGTTTACAAAATTCCCTTGCATAGAAAGTGGGTTAGACTTAAATGTGTGTATTTCTGTTTCTTAATGCTCTTTTTCACTTCAATTCATATTCCTATGTGAGCATCATCAAAATTATCATGCCCATCTTAATGGCTATAAAGAAAGAGCTTTTTGGGAGACAACCCAGTTTATTTTTGTTTTCAGTTTGTTTGTCTTTCTTTGAGTCTTGGAAGTTATTACTTTGGTAATAACCTCTCCTTATCCGTTTTGTTTGGTTTTTGTGTCAAGATCAACCTCTAATGAGAGAGAAGTAAGATTTAGGGAATTTGCTGTCCCGAAACAGATTTTTGTGCTTCACCGTAAAAATTCGTGAGAGATCTCTGTATGTTGGATTGAGCTGTAATTTTTTTTGCTTCTGCCCAGGTTGTTATTTAACTTTCGTTAGTTTTGCACTTTTTGATTTAAGCAACAGAAGATTTTTGAAAAAATTGATCTTTACCTGCTGGTCTGTTTTGACAGATTTTGCCACTCTTGCATTTGCTTCTTTAATCGATTTCCTTTTTGAATTCTTTTTGGGTTTTCGGAAGGAGTTGCTACAGTAGCTTATGTTTTGATGGTTTTCAGTTGAAGTTGAACTCAAAAGGTTTTATCACTTCACTTATACTAATGTTGCTAATGAGAACTGTGTGGAGTTTTGTGTGAAAGAAATTTCCAGGTAGTGGAGATAATGGTGTAATAAGGAAGTGAAAGGTTTTATGACTCAAGTAATAAGTGTATGAAGATGAAGATATCGATGATATTCAAGTGGCGACTCCGGAAGAATCTACTAGATACCAAATTCAGAAACCTACAGAGCCCGCTTTCAAATAGGTAATAGTTCTAGTAAGAAAAGTTCCGTGAAAATACTATCCAACTATATTTTTGCAGTTTTTAGTCAATAAGGAAAGCTACGAAGTGAAAAAGGGACGGAAACGGAGCCAGGGTGGCTCACACCACCCTGTGGCGTGGGCCCACCCCTGGCGACGCCACCAGGTGGTGAGTCCACCCCGGACTTTGCCTCCGACTCGTTTTCTCCTAGTACCTCCCTTTTGATATGAAACTTCGTTATATATAATCCCCCGGATCCCCTGAGGTTCGTATATCGTGTTTTCGTTGTGTTTTCGTTTTGATCTGTTTCTGCCAGGACATACTCTTTGAAGGTTTAGAAGCACAATGGTGTCCGCCAAGGATAAAGGGAAGGAGCCTATGGAGGAGGACCTCCAAGACCCCAAGCAAGGGCTGGTACCTTTAGTCACTTGCCCTGCATCAACGGAAGCCCTACGAGTCACTAAAGAGTTCTGCGATAAGTACCGGGACTTGAAGAGGAAGGTGGACATGCTTCAATGGGAGAATAATAGGCTTCGCAAGATGCTGGAAGATTTCCTCACGTCAACTAAGAGCATAACACCGCCACCACCGAAGGAGTAATCCGTCATCAGGTTTGGCATCCCCTTGGTTTGTTCCAAGCTTGGGGGAGTGCCGCGGTATCACATCACTATCTTCTATCTTTTTACCTTTTTAGTAGAGTCATATCATGAATAGAGGAGTTATTATGTAGGATGGTTTGCATTATGGAAGTGTCCCCTCTCTCGTTAGATATGTATCCCTTGGTGTGAGTTGCCGTTATGGAATATTAATGAGAAGTTCTATCATTCACTCTTTTGCAGAGCTTATATTAGTTTTCAATTCATGGTTATATGATTGATCTTGTTGTTAGTATTGGTATCACTTTGGGATCATTGAGTTAATTTAGTTAGTTTTGGCAAACCTGGCTCGGTCAGTAGCAACACTATTTTTGAGAGTTGAATGAAAAAGATAAAAGTACTCTAAAGAAATATAATTTCATCATCTTTCTTTCTTGATTTGCTCATAAGTCTAGTATTCTCTAGTTAAGATCTTTTGTGCTTCCAAGGAAGATTGCATGTTTGTCTTTATCACTTGTATGTTTGCTTGTTTCCTTCGACTCTTATACTTGCTACCCAACCTTGCTAGCCAAAAACCTGTACTGAGAGGGAATTCTTCTCGTGCATCCACTCCTTTAAACCAAAACCCACGCCATTTGTGTCCACCATACCTACCTATTAGCATTATTGCTATTCCAAGTAAATTCTTGTTTTTATCTACCTCCCAAATTAAACTTGTTATGTGAAAATTAGTGATTAAAGCTCTCACGAACTTGATGGCACACTTTACTTTCTTGCACTTAATAAACTTGAACCATTGTGCTCACCTATGTTGCGTATATGCTTGCGCTCTGTAAGTTGTGAATTAGCAGAACCATGCTGACATGGGGAACACTTTCAACATTGCACTGGTACTTTTTAACTAGTTGATATCATGTTCTTTTGTCTATGGATGTCGTCGCTGTGAAATGAAAGGGGAGCTTGTAAGTCCATAGAGTCATGCATGTGTGTTAGAGAAACGCTTGGGCCGCTGGTCTAATCCATGCTGACATGGTGGAAACCTACAGCGTAACCATAACGCGCATCTATGAAGCATTCTTCTTATAAAAAAAGAGTCCGATATTGAGAAAAAGAGAAAAAGAAAAAAAAAGATATTATGAAAAGAGGAAAGAGAGAAAAAAGCACCATATTCCCATGGTAAATAAGAAGATTGCTGAGATACTTGTTGTCTGCTTGCCTTGTCATTTTGATATGGGGATTCTTTCGTATCATCGGGCAAGGGGTACCCCGTTGGCGGCTCTCTATGATACACATATGCTTACAATGATAAGAACTTACCGATGACTAAACTTGAGTAGCATGAGGAGCGACCCTCGTATTCAAGGGACATGAGATTCTCAATTTACAACTTGTCAATGCATATCCTCATATTTGATCATTTTAACCTTAATCACCTAAAGATGCCTATGATAGGGGCAATGAGAGATGAAAGCTAGTAAGTATCATAATTTTTGGGAGCTCTTTATGAGACTTGCAATCCCTGCTTCCCTCTGCGAAGGGCCTTTATTTTACTTTTTAGTTGAGTCAGTAAACCTATTCCCTTCCATCTCAGCAAGTATTTTGAGTTGTTGTGTTTCATTCATTCATATGATGATTTATTCAATCATGTTTCTTATGTTCCTTGTTTTGCACATTGCTATTATCTTGATGTTTACTACTTTGAAAACTATCATTGAAACCAGTTATTTGTGAACTCCAGCAAATTATCAACTATTCTTTGACCAAGAGCTAAGTTTGCCATTAACAATTATGATTTACTTTATGTATCTTTATTGTGTTTCCTTTACTCATTGCAAGTTGAGTTATATAATAGTGAGTTGTCTTCTATTATGATCTATGTATTGATGAATGTGATGCTTCTTGTCCGTATTCCTTTATCGACTCTTCACTCCATAAACCTGAGGCCATGTTTATTGAGCTCAGTTTCGCTTGGGGACAAGCGAAGTCTAAGCTTGGAGGGAGTTGATACGTCCATTTTGCATCACTATTCTATGTCATAATTCACTATTATTCATTGATATATTTCGTATTGAGAGGTGATACTTATGTTATTTCATCTGTTTTTGCATGGTTGATGACTTTTGGAGCATGGACCACTGCAGTCATGATTCTGATGGTAAAGGTGCTGTTTGGAGGCAAAATTCGCGAAGATCAGAAAATCCGGGAAAATACATGGAAAATCCTATTTTTTCCAGAAGACGAAGGAATCCAGAAGGGGGGCTGGAGATGGGCCACAGGGGGCCCATACCACCCCCTGACTCGGGGCTTGTTCGTTTGTGGTACCAAACTTCACAGGCCAGTGCATGACGGTGCCTAAGTTGCCTAAAATTACCGTGTTTCGAAAAGTTGGGCCGCCAACTACTGAGAGGGGACATTTCAAGGCAAACTCATCTCACCCCTGCCAAATTCAAACATTCCGTTAAACTGCCCCGTGAAGTAGACATTCGGGACCCTCATGTCGGTCATTTGTTCGTGATGCGGGCGCCAACGCGGAAACCTCTTTGGCAAATCGAGTAGCTAAGTGGATTGGATGCGTTGACCAATTTCACAAATCCATTCCCAGCTTTCCCCTAGCACCGGCGGCGTCGGAATCCACCCTCCAGGCAGGATGATCCCTTCGGACATTTGACTTCCGGTGCCAAGTTGTTGCACCCAGTTGCTGCGCCTAGTCGCTGATCCCGAGCTCCAATGGCGCATGTCGTAGCCGCCGTTGCGAGGCTCTAGCCCGCCTCCGCCGCCGATGAGCCGAGCAGCTCGGGGGATAGCAGATCCTACTATCAAGAAATAAGAAGTTCTGTCTACAAGCGGGTGATCTACCCTTCTCTTTGCTATTCGCACTAGTTACATCTGCTAGCTGGCTAGTGAACCTCAAATTGTTTGTTAGCCCAACGCTGACAAACATATTTTGTCCATAGTTTTCTGTCAAGTGGGATCTGCGCGGACCCCCCTTACCTGGTTACGGTAGTCCTCTATAGGTACGACTCTAAGGGCAAGAGGTATGGACACCATTGTTTCACGATGGAAGAAGCGCCTGCGCAGATCTGCACTATATCTGGTATGGTTGCTGCTCTGTGTAGTCATGTTGAATTATGGTCGAAGCAAACTGCAAAGTTCAGCTTCATGGATGAACGTGGCATCATGGTTCCTATAACATGTGACAGTCAGCTAATTGGGTTGATGAAATGGTATGCTTCGGCTGCCATGTTTGAGCTGAAATGTGATGTACTGGATGTGGAAGCTGCTGCAACTAGGAGTCACCCTTCTATTTTTGGACAGGGTGGTTGCTCGAACCCAATTGGCGCCGTCTGTGGGAATTGGGAGTGCTGATGTTGTGGCTTCTTCGGGCCCATCAAACGCGATCTACAACTCTGCAACAGTGGAGATTCGCCAGCTTTTCGGCGCCTTTGACTTCACCGTCCACAGCCGGCTACTCGCCCGGCCTTCGAGTCCGTGGGCGATGGAATCAGCCTGTCGATTGGGAGCTTCCGCTTCCAAGTTGGTCAGATGGGCACGCTTCGCATGCCTGATCAGCCGACGGCACCGGCGATTGCCCCAGCATCATGGTTCCCTCCATCGATCGGCACCCTCAGTGAGCTCAATGCTCCGGTGGTAGTTGGGAACATGGTCAGCGACAGCAGTCGCGACTCCGATCTAAGCGATCACATCAAGATGGAACCCACGGTTCCGGATCTGAAAGTTGTGGAAGCAACAGCTTCCCAAATCACTTCATGTGCACCGTCATCAACGCGGGCGACACCTCCGCCAACCGCGGTAACGGTGGCAACACCGGCAACGGCACCGACCCGCCCAACGGCGGCAACGGCGGCAATGGAGGAGCATTCGAACCTCCCAGCATAATCAACGAGCAAACCGGCGAACGCGTCGTGATTAGGCTCAACGAGCAAGAGTGGGAACGCTGCCGCGAAGCCCTACGAGGTGCACCTCTACCCTTCGGGTTCCCGCAGGAACTGTTGATGGGCTACCACTGGCTCCTAAAAGAGGAATTCAAGCACCAAAAACAAGCAATCACGCAACTTGAGGCGCGTAAAAAGGCGGCGGACGAGTCAAGCCTTCGTCGTGCTGGGCTCTCCTCCTACGGAGGATCCTCCTCAAGAGGCAACGAGCATCTCCCCAGGAAGAGGCAATCACGGATGGCTCACCTCACCGAACAAGAACACATAGACGTCGTGGAAGTCCTCGACTTCGGCTCTATGACAGTCGACACAAGAGGCAACGTGGTTCCTAGGACATCACAGGCCGCGGTGACAGCAGCCACCATGTACCTTCTCAATAACCAGCCACCAGCTGGAGATCCCCGAACGACCATGCATCGATCTACGATCGCGGGCCCAGGGCTAATCGAGGACGCCCTCGACAAAGAACTAGTACCAGACCCAAAAAAGGGCAAAGCGTTAGAAAAGCGCTACTCCTCGCCTTCGTCCAGCGATGATAGTCACGACCTGTCCCGGCACCGCCGCTCACGGCGACACAATCGTGACTACGATGCACGCGATGAACTCACACAACGCAAGATCGACAAGTCAAGGGCACGACGTGCTCGGTCGACTAATTCGGAAGAAGAAGATGGGGAGCTCTGCGGCGCCAGATGCTTCAGCAGATCCATCAGGAAAAAGCGAATGCCAAAAGGGTTCAAACTCCCATCGGAGAACCCGAAATTTGATGGTCTGCAGGACCCCAAGATCTGGCTAGAGGATTACATCTCCTCCATCAGACTACATGGGCGATCAATCTTGCCATGCAATGCTTGTAGCTACAGCTGCAGGGCGCCGCCCGGGCATGGCTCAATAACCTCCCACGCGGATCCATTCGCAGCTGGGTGAGCTGGTCTATAGCTTCATGCGCAACTTTAAGGGCACGTACAAACGCCCCGCCTCAATCGAAAAACTGAGATCCTGCCAGCAAAGATC